>JAHTLZ010000327.1:7579321-7601675 GCA_023846285.1 Phrynocephalus versicolor | reverse complement strand
ATAAATAAATAAATAAATAAATAAATAAATAAATAAATAAATAAATACGATGTTGATGCTGTAAATTTCATTGATTCAGTCAGTCTATGCTACTTGGGTTTAGCCTCTGTGTAGCATGAAAACAGTGTGTTGATCATTCAGTTCTGACTTCTAGGGGTCCTTTCAGGGCTTCCCTGCAGAAACAGGACTGAGAAATGGTTTACCCTTCCCTTTTTCTGGAGCCACCGTACCACTCTGTGGCTTGCCCAAAGCTCCACCGGCTTTTCTGCCCTGAGTCAGAGTGGGGAATCAAAAGGCCAGCCTCTTGCCCCATAGCCTGGCAGCCATCACACTTAGCTGTCCAGCCAACCCTATTTCTGGGCTGATGTTGAAGATACATTTAGACTGGGAAGAAGTCTCTTTTTGGGGGTGGGGGTGGGGAGATATATAAAATATTTAGTCTTGAGTCCTAATGCTATTTATAGTTAATGTTGGCTGTCCCATCCCCTCCTCTCGGGATATAGCTCAGACTCATCGTGCCAATGCTTTGGGGTCCCCTGTAGCTAGATAAAATAATGAGGCCAAACCCAAGCATTCCATTAAAAATAAATGCTGGGGAATAAGTTTATTTTTCATCACAGAAGTGTCCTAGCCACCCAGATGCATGTAATGACTGCAACAACTCTTCTGCCATTGTGATTCCACTAATCTCATCATGTGAAGAGTGGGGAGGCCCTCCAGCTCTGTCTTCTTTGCCCGCCCCAGCTTCATCACGCAAACTCTGCCTGTGGAGGATGGTGAGTCTAAAAACGAAGAACTCCATTCTCCTTGGTTACTTTCCAAACAGGTAGGAACTAGGGATCCTTATTCCCCAGAGTTCTAGCTCCCATAGAGAACCTCGAAAGGTAGCAAGCCCCTCTTTCTTCAAACTTGAAACCTTCCATATACAAGATGTCAGTGGGAAATGATGATGGAAATATCAAGGCAGGAGCGCTTCCCTCCATGGATGGTGAGAATGTCCAGATTAAGAAACGGGGCCAGTATTGTGGGCAGTGCCAGCAGCAGGTCTGCGGGGCTGGCCGGGAGAAAATGGCACCGACCACATGACCTCTGGGGACGAGGACCCAAGTCATGTGAGGCGCCCTGGCCAATCCCGCCCCCCCCAACATTGCACGTGGCATGGGCAGGCATCTGGGGCATGCCTGCCTGCACAGGTGCATGGGCCTGTCCTGGCGTCCACTTTAAAAGGAGCGCAGCTGCCTGGAAGCCTCAGTCGCGGGCAGCAATGGAGGCATTCCCCACCCACCCACACCATGGTCATCATGTTTGTTTTCTTGTTGGTACTGTTGTATTGTTTTTCTTTATTCTTAAAAAAAGTAAAAGTTTGTTCTGTTGTGATCTGTCACAGTGGTGGTTTGGAGGTTTTGGGACTGGATCCAGGCAGATGCAGCAGCAGGACAGAGCAGGTGGTGACAGCAGACCCAGGAGGGAGCACGGAGTGTCCAAGCTCAGGTGGGACAACAGATGACCTCTCCGCTCAGCTTGGGGGAGGAAATCCCAAAGGAGTCTGTGCCCACGGAGGTTTCCTGGAGCTGAGAAATAAAGGGTGCTGCCACCTGGTGGTACTAACCTGCTCATCAGGGGGGCAGGTAGGTTCCCCGATGGCATGGATCCGACCCAATGCCTGTCCAGAAGTACTGCAGTTCTTTTTGTAACCAATGCCAATAAATGCTGTGGCCTTCACATCTTCTCCAAGAGCTTATGCGTCAGTGTGGTTAATTGATCAGAAGACCCCAAGACCAAGCGTTAGCCCACAATGACGTCTCAACAGTACTCCCTTTGTTCTATATATCCCATATGAACATAGGGCAACCAAACCCAAAAGAGGAGGAGGCTTCTGAGCATTTAATAGCTGCACCAAAGAAGGAAGCTCAGCAAAGGAGTCTTGCATGACGATCATCACCTCCGGAAATTCTATCAACAAAATGGCTATTAAAGGGTTAACTATTACAGGGCATAGCTATGCTGTAACTACAAACCGCATCTCACCGCTTTTTAGTGCATATGGCTTCTAGCCAAAGAGACAAGGGAAATTTGATCTCCAAGGGCTGGAAACATTCAACACAAGTTCATATTATGTCTATCTCTTTTTTTAATGCAGCCTCAAGACTACCAGTGCCATGGATTCAGTGTGGGTGCTGGCGAAACGTTGAGAAGCTTTGAGTCTTGAACTAGAGGTGTGGGCTGGATCAATGAATTTTGCTCACCTGTAAGCATGTGTAACCTGTAATTTTCTATAAAGGCATGGACTGGAAGGCTAGGATTAGTTCCAGTCAGCTTTGGGTTCAAAAAGAGAGTTCTCGGCTAGCACCGGGGAAGGAAAATGTGCATTTGGTGAAGCTAGGCCTTCCAGCCTTCCAGTCAATGCCTTTCTCCAGGCTGAGCCGCATTTAGGTATCTGTCAAGTAGAACTTCAGGAATGGAGAATGATGGGACCTGTAGTCCAGAAATTCCCAACCCATCCCTAGAAAAAAGCAGAGTATATAAAATTATTGGGAGCCGAAGCAAGATTTTGCAGAATGGGTTGCTGCTGTTCCCTTTACTAGCCAGTTGTTCTGCTAGCATGCCATTCCCTCTTCCATAGTACACTGTTCCATTCTTTCACTTCTTTGAACACAGCCCAACACTCCATGCGTGAGGTGGGTCCCCACCCAGAGCTAGCAGTTTCCCCTCTGAAGATCATTTTTATACTCACACATACAGTTCACAGTTCAAATGTTTATTGGCTTTAAACTAAACAGTCAGGATTATAGGATCCTGATACTATAAAATAAGTATAATCAGGTTAAATCAATAAAGGTATATTCACAAACTGAGAAGCTCCCTCAATACAGTGGTACCTCTACCTGCGAGCGGCTCTACTTACGAGCAATTTGACTTAAGAGCGGAAACCCATTAGCGTTTTAGCTGCTGCCTTACAAATTTTAGATGCAGTCTGCTCTACTTACATTTTTTATTTTATTGATTTTTATTGATTTTTTAGATATGGCTGGTCTACTTAGAAGTTATTTGACCTATGAGCATGCATTTGGAACAGATTAAACTCATAAGTAGAGGTACATTGGCTTGAGCACAGAGCCTCCTAATACTTTTTTTCTGTAGCACAGGTGCTGCCATTTTGGATACAGAAATAATGGCAGTCACAACTTCTGAACTTCAGAAGTCAGGGGGATAACAAAGCAAAACAAGCTCACCTCCACCCTGGAGTTAGAAGTATGCAACTGGGAAATGAATTCCAATAAACAGCATGGAACGTCAGATTTTACCTGTGCTTACTTTTCCATGCCACTATAATGAACCTCAGATTGGAACTCCTTAGCAGATAAGTGACTTTTGCCATTGACATCATCTGGAAGTTGAGTCATGGCAACTGGACTTCTTTTTCTTGAGAGATCGAAATGTTTCACTGCTCATCCAAACAGCTTCATGAAGCTGTTTGGATGAGCAGCAAAACGTTTCGATCTCTCAAGAAAAAGAAGTCCAGTTGCCATGACTCAACTTCCAGATAATCTCACCTGGATGACTGAGAAACTTCACAGACCATTGACATCATCTTTCTCTGTTCATGAGGTGCCCACTTTTGACGCTATCTTCATTTACTCCCCCAAAATAAAGGAAATAAAACATTCAGCATTAGTATGAAGCAAGGCCATTTAAGTGTGACAGTGATACACTGCTGGGCACCATAAACCAAGAGTGACATGTTCAAATTCGATTGATGCTAACAATAAAAGCATGTCTTGGTGTGATTGCTAAATGGGGCCTGGTGGAAACCATCTCAACTTTGTGATCAAACAGTTCTTTTTATCACTCTCCAAAGAATGGCTGCACTGAGATTCATTTTGACACATCACTCCAGCACTTCAGGCACAGTCTGAGGAAGGGGGGAGCATAGAAAAACAGCCTTCCATTTGTATAATAAAAGGGAAAAAAAGGGAAAAAAATAAGCCATATATTATGTATTTTATTCTGATTCATCCGTCTGATATTTTGCTTGGACTCCAAAGCTGATGTACTCCCCTCCTCGCACATTTTTGGGCGCCTTCCACCATTGTTCTTGGAAATGATTATTTTATTCCTGACATACATTTTAGATATACAACCAGGTCTCTGTTGCATTAAAGCAACACAACCCAGTCAACCACAAAGCAAAAAGGCTGGCAGCAGCTACAGCCTCTCAAAAGACATAAGCATCAGGTAGAGATGGGCACGACTTAGCAGAATTCCCGTTTTCGTTTCCGTTCCTCGTTTCCGTTATGGAACGGAAAAGGAAACGGGAATTACTCCGCTAGAACTCGAACTCAAACCGACTAAAGAATAATTGGGTCTGATTTGTCGTGGTCGTTCCTGGCATCGCGGCGATTCTGCGATGCCAAGCGGCACAGAAAAAAAAGTTTTTAAAAGTTAAAAAAAAAAAACCGATTCCCGGCCAAAAAGCAGGCGGAAATATGCCTGCCTGAGTGAGGGCACCTACCAGAGGGGTGGTTTCTGGGGGGGGGTCCCCGGCCTCCCCCCCTCTCCTGTCCTCCTGGGCTGCTCTGGTGGTGGTGGGGGTCTGAGGAAAATCCTCGTCGTAGTCGCTCGCCGCAAGTTCGCAACAGCACCGGACTCGCCACCAGCTGCCACAATTCAAGCAGAAGCGGCACAGAAAAAAAGTTTTAAACTCCCCCCCCCATTCCCGGCCAAAAAGCAGGTGAAAATATGCCTGCCTGAGTGAGGGCTCAGGGCACCTACCAGAGGGGTGGTTTCTGGAGGGGGGTCCCCAGCCTCCCCCCCTCTCCTCCTGTCCTGTCCTGGGCAGCCGGACTCGAGTCACCATGCCATGCGGTGCGGGCGGGGGATCCAAAATGGGGCGGTGACCGCAATATTTTTTTTGAAATCGTGGTCCAAAAACACACAAGCACCACAGAAACATGCGAAAATTGCTAATGCTATTGCTAAAACTGCCAGAATTTTTACAGTAGCAGTGGGTTTTTCTTGCAACAAAATGTCTCCTCCCCTGTCCTCTCTCCATTGATTTTATTTTATTTTATTTTATTTACACCTGCACAATGATGGGCTGGCCAAGTGGCCATGTGGGAGTGGACCATGCAAATTTTTGGAGGCACCCAGAGTTGCACCCCAAATCCCCAATACTCACCCTAACCTCACCAGTAACTAGCCTAACCCTAGCCCTTGCGCTAACCCGTCTTAACCCTAAGCCAGATCTACTTGCATTGCACTACGCAAGTATGATTCCCTTCTTTGCGAGACACAGCGGGTGCGCGAGAGCCTTAGGCATCACCCTATGGCTTTGGCTTCTGCCAGTCCACTGGTCTCATAGTCTGCAACTGGTATGCATATCCATATGGCTATGCATGCCCTTTTGCAGCAGCAGGTGAGGAGAGGAGACCCCCATGCCATGAGGGGTCTCCAGGAGCCTGCTTTCCCTTCCTAGCGGGTGAGGATAGGAGGCACCCCCCCCAAAAAAAGAGGTGCCTCCAGGAGCCCGCTACCCCCCCTAAACCAGTTTAACGACAGACGAAAAAACAAAAAACGAAACGACTATTTTTTGTGAAGTTTCGCGAAAAACGGAAACGAGCCGACACGGGCCTCCTCCGACACACGACAATTCGAAAACGTCATTTTCCCTAGTCGTGCCCATCTCTAGCATCAGGCATTCTTTCGTGGCTCAGGTTTAGGAATTAAAGGAGATACAAATTAGGGAATTTCCAGATCTTGAGAAAGTTACTTTTTTGGATTGTCTGTGTTCTGGGCTTACTGATAGTGACCCTAATAGGGCTTTCAAGGTAAGTGAGATATTTAAGGAGTAGTTTTACCATTAGAAAGGGTGACCGACTTCCGTTTGTTGGGAGTCCATATTGAGGAGAATTTAACCTGGAGCGTAAACACCTCTGAGCTGCTGAAAAAGGCCCAACAGAGACTGTACTTTCTGGGAGTGCTCAGAAAGAATAACATCACTCAGAGACTATTGGTGTCTTTTTATCGTTGTTTGGTAGAAAGTGTACTGACGTACTGCATATGTGTGTGGTATGCCAGTTGCACGGTGGCTCAGAGGAAATCGCTCCAGAGGGTTATCAATATGGCACAGAAGATCATCGGATGCCCACTCCTCACATTGGAGGAATTACACAGCTCCCGCTGTCTTAAGAAAGCTCAGAATATTGTAGGAGATATTTCTTATCCTGGACACTCTCTGTTTGTACCATTACCATCAGGCAGAAGGTATAGATCTATTAGAACAAGGACAGAAAGATTCAGAAATAGTTTTTACCCAGTAGCAGTAACCATGCTAAATTATGTTAAAAATTAAGTTGACGGGTAATATTAGTGTTGAATGTGTTACGCATATATTGTATGGGGGATTGTGTATGACTGTTGTTTTTTTTAAATTGTAGTTTTTATGGATTGGGTATGAATGTTGTCATGTGAAAGAGTGTAGGGCTGTGTGTGTATGTTTGGTTTTTATGTCAGTTTTAAATGAGTGTAAGTGATGTTCGGCGTGTGAATGTTGGAGTATGTGTATAGATGGTTTGTTCTTAAATTGTAGATTTTACGTCTTGGATTTTTATGCTGGGTTCTGTGAATGACTGACTGGATGGCACTTTTAATCTTGTTGTATTTATACAATGACAATAAATTCCATTCCATTCCATTCCATTCTCCCAGTGAGTTTTCATGGTTGAGTGAAGATTTGAACCCCTTCCTCCAGAGACTTAGACTAATACTCTGTCCACTATACCATACTGGGAAATCTGTATGGAAGAAACAAAACAAACCATGAGCCATTTTTGGATTACAACTCACCAGATCCCCCAGTCAGTGTGATTCTGGGTGTTGTAGAGCCCCGAAGATTTGTTTTGACACCACAGAACATCAATATTTTTGAGCTCCAGCATCTGGGGGTTTCATGGCCATAATGATGTCCGTCTTCCACCAGTAGTGGAACAGGAAGAAGTAGTATGGGATTATGGAAGTTACAGTTATTGTAGTTACCTCCAACTAGTTATTTATGGGGTAAGGAAGGTGACACAATTACATGTCAGAAGTGCTACAAAGTATAACACATTAGCACTATAGTATCATAAAGTGGTGGCTCAGTGGACGAAGGCTTCTGAAAACTGTCAGCTGCAAAGTCGGCAGCTCAGCGGTTCGAATCCCAGGTGCCACACAGCGGACTGAGCTCCCACTGATGTCCACAGCTCCTGCCAACCTAGCAGTTGAAAAGCATGTAAATGCAAATAGGTAAATAGGTACCATTGTAAAAAGCGGGAAGGTAAAACAGTGTTTCCTTGCAGGCATACCAGCCACATAGCCATGGACACAACACTGGCTCTTCAGCTTGAATATGGAGATGAGCACTGCCCCTAGAGTCAGACAAGAATAGTACGTATGTGCTGGGGGGACCTTTACCTTTACCTTTATTATAAAGTATTACAAAGAGTACATAAGAACATAAGAAGAGCCATGCTGGATCAGGCCAAAGGCCCATCTAGTACAGCTTCCTGTATCTCACAGTGGCCCCACCAGATGCATCTGGGAGTGCACAAGACTAGATATCTGTCTCCTGGTACCACTCCCTTGCATCGGGCCCTTGAAGTACCCTGGTTTTAAGACTGGAGATTACACCTCTCCATCATGGTTTGTAACCTGTGATGGACTTTTCCTCCAGGAGTCTGTCCAATCCCCTTTTGAAGGCATCCAGGCCAGATGCCATCACCACATCCTGTGGCAGGGAGTTCCACATACTAACAACATGCTCGGTAAAAAAAATCTTTTTGCTGTTCTCACTCTCCCAACCCTCAATCTGAGTGTATGTCCCCTAGTTCTGGTATTTTGTATTTCCTGATGCAATAACATTTTCTCATTACTCTCAAGGGGTATGTTTAGGCAGTTCTGAAGAAATGTTGACAAGAATGTTTCACTGTCCACACCTCCTTTTTTCTATAATAGCTCAGAAATGGCAGTAGTAGCAAAAAAAGCAATAAAGTAATGAGCAATATAGTAAATAATACAAGCTACTTTTTTTAGCATAGTGAAGAGTAATGACAAAAGATCCATTTCTCAGTACCATTAAAAAGTAGCTTGAATAAATCAATTTAAAAAGGAACTTTCCAAGCACAGGCAAGGCTGATTCTATTTAGTTTTCTCTCATTCTCATCTGGAGAAATGAACTGTTGTAGGTCTTGAAAAGTGAGATTCTTGTCAAATCAAAACAGCTTGTATCAACCAGAATCAAGCATTTAGAACAGGCATGTCCAAACTTAGGCCCTCCTGATGTTTTGGACCACAACTCCCAGAATTCTAAGCTTAGATTTCCAATGGCAAAGGAATGTGGGAGTTGTGGTCCAAAACATCTGGAGGGCTGAAGTTTGGACATGCCTGATTTAGGAGATGCCACCTTCCAATATATGTTCTGAAGCCATGTGCAAAAAATAAAATAGAAGTTTAACATGCTAAGAAAAAGAATTCATGAAAACAATTCACAAGAAGCTCTTGGAGAATAGAAATAGAAAATTGGTTATACTGTCTGGGTTTTTCTGGGGATCGAACTCAACTGCTCAGGTGCCACCACTAAGAAAGTAATTGTCCAGGTAATCACCCATCCCATTTTGCATTGGGAGAAGGTTAAGAAGGTGGTGAAGATAATCTCAAATGTGTGTGGTGGTGGTGGAGAAACAGTAGCCATATTGAGTGACTCCACAAAGGTATGGTTGATCAAAGTAGACACCAGGTCTTATTAAACTTAACTGGCATTTCATTCTCTTGGAACAGCATCTCTACATCTCTTCCAATTGGAAGAAATCTATAGCCATGGATCTCACTAGAAACTTTCCATCCCAATTTAAGAATCAGAGAAAACTTTTCCTGATGAGACCTTACCTACATAATGTGTCCATCATTTTCTCTCAAGATCTAGGCCCAAGGAACTGGAATATGGCTGCTGTTGTCAGGTTTTTTGGGCTGTTTCCCTATGTTCTGGAAGTTCTTCTTTCTTACATTTTGCCAGACTCTGTGGCCGGCATCTTCAGAGGGCAAGGAGCTCAGGGAACTAGGAGTTGTCTCTGTGCTCAGGGGTGTAGAGTGAGTGAGACTGTGGGGTTTTGAAGTTGTGGGAAAGAGGAAACTTGTCCTATGCAGGAGAATAGGTGTTAGTCATTGTATTGTGATGGAGGGATTAAGAAGTTTCACTGCAATCAGGGGTGGCAGTGATACTTTGAACTTTGATCTTTTGCAGGCTGTAGCTTTCAGTACTGCAAGCCAGGTTTGGTGATTTTTAGGCTTTCTTCTTTTTTTGTTGAAACTGTGCTTATGTTTGTGGATTTCACTGTGTAGTCTGTCATAGTGATTGGTAATGTTGTCCAGTATGACTGTCTTCTGGAAGAGGATTTCATGTCCAGTTTGTTTCAGGGCATGTTCCACTACTGCTGATTTTTCTGGATGTTTAGCCTGCAGTGTGTTTCATGTTCTTTGATTCTGGTCGGGATGCTGTGCTTTGTGGTCCCAATATATACCTGGCCACAACTGCAAGGTATCCGGTATATTCCTGCAGTGGCAATTGGGTTCCTTTTGTCCTTTGCACACTGTAGCATCTGTTGTATTTTTTGTGGTTGGCCTAAATACTTTTTGTAGGTTGTGTTTTGTCAACACTTTGTCCATGTGGTCCGTGACTCCTTTTATGAATGGCAGAAATACTTTGTTTGGGGGGGGACTGTTTTTCTTCACTGTGGCTCCAAATTATGAATGTGTCATCCACTTATCAGAACCAGACTGTGGGTGCAAACAGTGCCACAGGTAATCCTGGCCATGAAAGCCTTTGAGTACATATTGAACTGGAATATCCATCATTGTGGACAGCTGATGAAGAATGGGACACTGCTTTCCAAACACTACATGTGTGTTCCTAAAAGAGGTATGCAAAGAATACCCTCTAAATTCTTTCGTTCAGGCTGAATTCAGGTTGTATCAACATTTCAGCCAGGAAATTTTGAGGTATGTGAGATTTCTTGTCTTCACATGAGGGCGAGACAAAGAAGACTGTTTTTCCTGATTAGGAGTGCCGTAACTTGTGCAATCTGTCTCTGCATAACACTAGTTTTCTTTGAGAAACAAAACATACACATAAAGCAAACACAGTTTGACTGCCTCATTGTAGAATAAGAAACAAAGAACCCATCCAGTGCTTCTTGTCCTTGAAAATGTTTGTAGTCCATTCAACAAAAAGCAGCAGCCAAGGTTTTGTGCAAGGTGCATGCTTTGCATGCAAGTGTTATTTGCACCACTGAATTTGCACCTCAGATCATTTTCATTCTGTTCTCTTGCAGAGAACATAAAAAATGTGCCACCCTCTTGTAGGGTGAGGAGAATACATTTGTGTTCCTTCCATTTTGTTTATGAGAAAAGTGAGGATTTCGCTCTCTATCTTAAAATAATACAAGTAATGAGGTCTGGAACACTCCGTGTCTGTGAAAATGCCCAGGTGCTGGAAGCAAACAAGGAGTGAGACGGGAGAGTCAATGCATTGAATAAGAGGGTTTGCAGAAGGAAGAGGTGGGCCAAATGGGGATTCCTCAACAAGGAGTAAACAACAGCAGTTGATACAGCTTAACAGGTCTGCAACCCTGTCTGGTCATACAGACAAGGCTTTGGAATGTCTATTTATTTATTATTTTATTTTGAATATTTGTACTCCACCTTTCTCCTTGGAAAAGGACCCAAGGTGGCTTACAGTAATGAGGGACAATATACAGCCCAGAGCATTTAAGACATATTCAAGTTAAGAATAGGGAATTAGCAGGGACATCTTAGAACATTAAAAGGTAACATTAAAGCTACAAAGTGCACACAAAAAAGAAAAGAAAAAATCCGTTATAAGGGGTGGAAACTAACATGGAAAACATTGGTGTTCTTATGAAATCAGTCAATGCAATCATGCATGTTAATCCATCTAAAAATCACATACTAGGTAGTCCATCATTCAGAGAAAGCTTGCTTGAAGAGGAAGGTGTTTGCCTGCTTCTGGAAAGACAGCAGAGATGGGTCAGTCTTGGCCTCCAGTGGGAGAGAATTCCAAAGTCTGGGAGCAGCAAGAGAGAAGGCCCTTTCATGTGTCCTTATGAGATACACCTGTGAAGGTGGTGGGATGGAGAGAAAGGCTTCTTTGATGACCTTAGCATTCGAGCCAGTTCCTACTGCAAGATTCAGTCTTTGAGGTAGCTTGGACCCAGGCCATTTTGTGCTTTTTAGGTTAAGGTCAGCATTTTAAATTGTGCCTGATAACTGATTGGCAGCCAGTGAAGCTGCTTTCGTAGGGGTGTAATGTGATCTCTGTAACCCACCCCAGTCAGCAATCTGGCCGCTGCATTTGGACCTGTTGAAGTTTCCAGAGACTTCCCACTGGTAGCCCCACGTAGGGTGCATTACAGTACTCCAGCTGGCATGTTATACTAGGGCATATGTCACAGTGGCCAAACCAGGTTTCTCAAGAAACAGGCATAACTGGTGTACTAGTTTTAATTGTGCAAATGCACTCCTGGCCACAACTGTGACCTGGGTATCTAGGCTCAAGGATCAGTCCAGGAGCACCCACACTTCTTTTTTCAATTTGGGGGTAGTCCCATCTAGTACAGGTTACATCCCTATCCCTTGATCTCCCTGTCTTTAGTATAAAAAGAGAGTCCTTTCGTCTGACCAGGAGCACCTCTGTCTTGTCTGGGTTTACTTTCATTTTGTTTGTCCTCATTCAGTTCATTACTGAAGCTAAGCACTGATCTAAAGTCGAAATATCTTCCTTGGAATCCGGAGGTGACAAGAGGTAGAGTTCATTGTCATCGGCATACTGTTGACACTTAACCCCGAAACTCAGTTTCTACTGCTGATAACAAAACTGCATTGGCATCCATTTCTGTCTTGCATCTTAGTGTCTCCTTTCCCTTGCATCTTAGTGTCTCCTATCCTTTTTCTGATCTGGCCTCAGCCAGTTTTATTTTCTGTACTGAAGATGATCAGGTGCAGCTGCACCAGCCTGAGAGCAAGACTTGGCTCTCAGGACTGGGAGAACGCACAAAATTTTCCCAGAACAAATCGAATGGCCAGATGGCATGCCTCACCCCGGCACACCACAAACATGCATCAAGCTCGAGCATGGAAATTGTTTCAGCTTGGGGTGGAAAATGGAGCGCTCAGGTGCAAGAAATCAGGGTGTTATGATCCTTCTCTGCTTTGAGGTTTGATCCCCGCCAGCTGAGGTATATAAAGAGTAGAGATAAAGAGGTTCACTGTCCTCCACTTGATCTGGTTTAAGGGATACTATGAGGGAGAGGGAACATTTGTAACATGAATCACATTCAACCCTTTGTCACACAGACACATCATACACCCCAGAAGTTGCAATGATCCCCCTTTGCCATAAGGACAACCACAACTCAATGAGCTCTGCATCTTTCCGGGCTGATGCTCATTCTCCTTCGCATTCAGAATCAGGAGAGGCCCTTGGTTGTCATAGAGATACCGTGATACAGGACATTTTATCGTGGCAGCTGAGAAGTCATTAGAGTGACCGCATAAGTGTTCTCAGAGCCTGCTGGCAGCATTCCTGGGCTGGAATCTAAACAGAAAGAGCTGGGCAATGTTCCTGTTGCAGACCACAAGCCCATTAAGGCCAGGAAACAAGCATATTTCACCCCTGCAGGGAAAGATGTTACATTCCATTTTCAGATTATCCCAGAGGCTTTAGTTTCTTATTGTCTTTTGCGATGTTGCTCCATGGGACCACTCGCTTTCTCACCCGGCCTTTTACTGCAGCTGCTGAGAATAAAGCATTCTTCTTTCATGGCAGAAAATATTTTCCGTTTCTTGAATACGAGCCCTTTCCATTTTCCTAGGGCTCAGCATTTAACATTAGAGGTGCAAGGTGTGGATATCTGCCTAGTTGCTCCCCTCCCCATTTTTTTATTTTTTGTGATATTGGCAAGATATAGATATTTAAAATAAATATTAGCCCATTTTCATGTGCTATTTTATGCAGAGCGGCTACACTAGTTTGTTGCAGCAAAGCCAACAATGAATGTTTGGACACCTTAAAGACAAATATTTTTTTGCTTTGCACCAGCTGTTATGCACAGCAGCCCAACCCTTTATTAGATTGCATCTGAAGAAGTGGGCTGCGATTCACAGATGCTTATGACAGATGAAACGTGTTAGCTTTTCAGGTATCACAAAGTTGGAAAACATGAAGAGGTATTAATCGTAGAATCTGGCTTGATTGCTAAGCGGTTTGAATATCTGACTGTGGAGCCAGAGGTTATTTTATTTTTAATTTTTAATAAGCCAAGGCGGCTTACAGTAATGAGGGATAATATACAGTCCAGTACAATTAAGACATGTTCAAGTATTTGAGAACAAGGAATTGAGGGACATCTTACAGCATTAATAGACAACAACATTACATTAAAGCTACAAGGTTATAAGTAGTTTGTAAGTAGTTATAAACACAAAGTCTGGAACCTATAGATTCATATGAAATATACATAGTGGTAGTCCATCATTCAGGGAAAGCTTGCAAGGAAGACCAACCTGGGGTTCAATCTCAGATAGCAGGCTCATGGTCAACTCAGCCTTCCATCCTCCCAAGGTCGTTAAATTGAGTACCCAGCTTGCTGGGGGGCAATGTGTAGCCGGCATGCTGAAATTAAAACTGTAAACTGCCCAGAGACTATTTGGGGCGGTATATAAGCAGAACACTTTGCTTTGCTTTGCTTTGCTTTGTTGAACGCTGGGCTTTTTGCCCAGGCATGTTTTATGAAAATACCAGCACCACCACCATCATGATTCTCCTCCTCTGACCCCTGTTGCAAAAACACACACTGTGCCTTCACTTTCCCTCCCAATGAGAGAAACTAAACTAATCCAATGAACCTAATGACCACGTGTCGACTCAAAGATAGCTCATAAAATTCTTGGTCATCGGACATTTTGTGACCATTGGCCACAAGACAGGCACTGAAGTGACACCAGAAAAGGACATAAGATGTCTCCTGTGGTGATCAACATTGGATGAATTTTCCTGCTCACAATTATCAGAGCCTCGGTGACATAAACACGAGCAACCTAACAGAATTCCCAGTGAGCACCAAATGCCGGTTCATTCGTCTGATGGGATTCAGAGGCATTCATCCCCAGAGAAGTGTACAGAGCCATGTTCTTCACTGTGGAAGGGTGGGAAAGCCATGCGCCTGTCATGTTTTGTCCAAGGTGGACATTTCTTTATGAGCAAGGCAGAAGTTTACATTCTTTCCCCCTTCCTAGGGACTGCGGAGGAAAGAGTTTGTCTCATTTTTCTCATATACATGTATCTCGTCTCAGTTGTCATGGCAACAGTGTATATGTTTTCAGGACTGGAAGGATCGAGAGATGGAAAAAGGAATCCAGGGAGTGGACACCAGCAGAGCAAACCAGCACCAAAACAAATTCCCTTTACTCCTCCGTGGCTGATCAGTTAATGCTAATGTAATATACCCACTTGGGGTTACTCATTAAATCTAGGTTTTCCTTCCCATCCAACTTCTTTCTCAATCAAATTATCTGTAAGAGCATACATTTTCTAAAAAATAAACAAACTTGAGAGCCCATTTTCCCATTGGAAATTAACCTTGTGATGTTTTCAAGTGTACGCACACAATTTGAGGGTGGAAACTGGAACCGCAATACAACGTGGACACAGAGAAACACAAACAGGTCTGAAGGCCTTTCTTTCTCCACAAATGGAGGATTTCACAAGATAGAACGATAAGCAATGGCCTGGGTTTTGTACATGCCATGCTTCAACAAAATGTTATTTCAATGAAGAAGAGAGAAGTGCAACCAAATATTGTGGTGCCATGTATATGTTCATGAGAACAAGGCATTTTGCCCACCTCCAAAACAGGTGGCTCCAGGCATGCTCTGTTCCTATTGGATTGTTGGGGGCGTTGAGATGATTGTCCCCTTAGAGTTGTCTTGCAAAATGATTTTGTGGTGATTCTTATAACCTGAGGGTCAAGAAATGCTGGCTTTTGGACAACAACATCCAGATGCCAATAGATATATGTGTTCTGTAGATGCTGGTCATAAATACTGCAAACATGACCTTCAAGTTGCCGCTTGTGAACTAAGGCAGTGGCACAGTGGTTAAATACCTGTACCACAAGTAAAACTGTGCTCATGACCTGGGGTTCAATCCCAGTAGCCGGCTCATGGCTGACTCAGCCTTCCATCCTTTCAAGGTCAGTAAAATGAGTACCCAGATTGCTGGGGGGGTGGCATTGTGTAGCCTGCATAATTAAACTGTAAACTGCCCAGAGACTACTTGAAGTGGTATGGGGCGGTATATAAGCAGAACACTTTGCTTTGATTTACAGGGCAACTCCTCATGGCTCCAGCTCAGAAATAAAGCAGGCAGGTTGTTGTGAAAAGCTTCAATAAATATTTATTTATTATATATTTATTTAGAGTATTTTTACCCTGCCTTTCTCCTTGGAAAAGGACCCAAGGCAGCTTACAGTAATGAGGGCCAATATACAGTCTAGTTCAATTAAGACAGGCATGTTTTTGACCACAACTCCCAGATTTCTAAGCTCTGATTGCCAATGAAAAAGGACTGTGGGAGTTGTGGTCCAAAACATCTGGAGGGCCAAAGTTTGGACATGCCCGAATTAAGACATATTCAAGTTTGAGAACAGGGTTTTGAGGGACATCTTACAGCATTAAAAGACAACATTAAAGCGACAAGACAACGTGAGCAGTTAAAGAGAGAGTAAAAGAAATTCATGTAATCATGCTCAACAGACCATCCAAAAGTTATGACAGACCTTCCCCCAAAGAAATCTCCAACTGGATAGTGAGATGATTTTAGGCATCCCTCTGTCTAAAATGGCTTACGTCTGGTGTGGGGTTTATTTCTCAACAATGGAAATAAAGAGTTGTTGCCACTTTCTCCTCCTCCTCCTCCTTTTTTTTTTTTTTTTTTTTTTGCTTTCCATCACAACTGTTCCTTACCTTTTTTATGTCAACAGGCTGAAGCAGTTACATTTGGCCAAATAAAGCAGCAGACTCAGGCCACGATTGCCTTTTACAGGCATTAAAACTTGAGTGTGTGGCAAAAGGCACAGGCAGGATTTCTTTAAAAAAAAAAAAAACATTTATTTGTTTTATTTTAATGAAACTCTCTAATGCACGTATAATTTTCCTGCCAAGAACTCTGATCCCAGCGTGGAAGCCTGAGGGAAGTACTTTGTCCTCACAGTTTGAGTTGAGGACCAACAATGAGGATTGTAATATATTTTTCAGAAAGAGGTAAGTGATGGAGGAGAAAGACACACCCTCCCCCCTTTAAAAAATGTAGTCAAACCCTGTTTTCTGCTCTACTGAAAAGTCTCCTTTTTAGGGTTTTTTTTCAAAGCGATCACTTTGGAATTGAACTTTGAGAAGAATGGCCCTCCTCAGTTGGCATTCTGGTTTTCACATGTCCCTATTAGAGATGGGCACGACTCAGAAAAATTGTTCGTTTTCGTTTTCGTTTTCGGCTAGGGGTCCTTTTCGGCTCGTTTCCATTTTCGTGAGCTAATTTCCAAATTTTTCATTTTCGTTTCGTTACGTAACGAAAACGAAAATGAAAAAACGAAAACGAAAACGAAATTTTTTTCGTTTCTTCCCATTTAGCTCCATTATGTGTTTTTCCAGTAATGAAAAACGAAAATTGGCTCGAAATTAGTCGTTTCGTTTCCGTTTCCGTTCCACTTCTGAGCCGTTTTTCGTTTTTCGTTTCGTTACGTAACGGAAACGAAAAACGAAAACGAAAACGAAAATACTGCTAAGTCGTGCCCATCTTTAGTCCCTATTAGATCGGCTGTATGGCATTATGACATCATCACAATGGACTTGGTCCAGAACTAAAAGGAAGACTGATTAATGCAGCAGAGGAGTGATCTGATGGAGCGGAGGAATGAACCAGTTTACCAATTCTCCCTATTATCAGGGAGAGCCATCTGGGAGTAGTCTTCCAGAAAAGTAACTTTTCTGACTGCTGTTTTTGAGACCAAAATTGAACCTGGGAGATCTTTTTTTTTTAAAAGTATATAAAATAAAGTTGCTTGTAAGTTTCAGGAGATCCTCAGGCCATGTTCTATCTCCATTTTTTCCTTGCTCAGTTGATCTCCATGAGATGTACAGAACGCAGTTAGTAGATACGTCGAGAGGAGGGTCTGCTCAGTTTCTGTCAGTTTTACATATGTTTGTTAGTACTTTGGTTCCATGCCATTTAATGATGCTCTTGACGCTGATGGCTTAATCACAGTTTAATGTTGATGCTGTAATTCATTGCAATTTCAAATATGTGTATGTGTTTGTTGCTTTACCCTGTCTTGTGTCACTTTATTAGTAAAACAGGTGGGTTATAAATGAAGCAAGAGAAATAAGTAATAAATTAACCCAGTCTCACATAACCTTTTAATCCAGTACATCAAACAGTTCATAATCTTTCCTCTTCTGTGGCTAAATAATAATAATAATAATGCACTGTTAAGTCAGTTCTGACTTATGGCAACCCTTTACAGACTTTTCCAGGTAGAGAACACTCAGAATTGATACATCATTTCCTTGCCCTCCCAGCCCGAAATAGACAGACATCTGGCATTGGATTAAATAGGGCAGTGATGGCGAATAGAGATGGGCATGGAACAAACATTTTTTCGTTTCCGTTACCGTTTGTCGTTTCCGATACGCAACGAAATGACTAACGAAAATTGTGATGAAAATGAAACGAAATGAACAGAACCATGAAAATTGAGGCCGTTATGTTTCATTTCCGTTAATGGTAATGCGCAATGAAATGAGCTGTTTTAAATGTTAAAAAATGCCCTAGACATCCATAAAAACACAGCGATAATTATTTATATTGTCTGATAATACCTACCAGGGGGGTTGGGGTCCTTAAAACGTTTGTTTTAGTCTTCTCCCATCATGATGTATTTTTCTTTTCCCTTTAAAATGGATGTCACCACCAGCCACAAAATGGAGGCAAGCCATGTGATGAGATCATGTTCAACCAATAGCATGCCCAGGTTGCAGACTGGGCGAGCAGGTCTGGCAGCCACAGAGGGCATAAAAAGCTCTGGCAGCCCCCATCCTCCTTGCAGTCTCTGGTGGGAGTTAGGGTGGGATTGCTGTCTCTGTGACTCTAGCTTCAGTCCTGCAGCCTCCCTGTGTGCATGCGTGCTGCGTACCTCTTGGTGAGTACCCTCCCTTGCCCCGCAGTGCAGTCACTCTGCGGCTGCCTTGCACCCTGGGCATTGCCCGCCGCTGCCTTTGCAGCCTCCCTGCATACCTAGTCTAAACTGTGTCTCTGCCAGCATCCATTTTTTTTAGTGTTTTCCCTCTGGTCTGGGGCATTGGGGGATGCCTGTGCATGGAAATGCTTTTAAAAATCACGCAAAAAGCGGGTAGAAATGACAAACGAAAAAACAAAAAACGGTAACAAAATTTTTCAAAAATTTCACAACAAACGGAAACGAACCGAAATAGACCTCTCAACGACAAACGAAAAACCAAAACGCCATTTTTCTGTTTCGTGCCCATCTCTAATGGCGAACCTTTTAGAGAGCGAGTGCCCAAACTGCGATTCAAAACTCACTAATTTTTCACAAAGTGCCAGTGCAGCAATTTAACCTGAACAGAGGTGGCTGCGAAGGGGCAATGTTGGGTGCCCACAGAAAGGGCTCCGAGTGCCACTTTTGGCACCCATGCCATAGGTTCGCCAACACTGAAATAGGGCCACAACTTTATTAACTTATTGATTTAACTTTGTAAAAGACAAGGGAGCCTGCGTATTGAATAGGGTGGGTGCAGAAGCTCCTTAAAAGCCCCATCTCTCCATTTGTCTCAGTGAGATCCCCGTTAGAAGCATGCTGCCCACCTGTTCAGCATGCCTCCTACCTAAAAAGGTATAGATACTTCAGGGTAGTTTTCTGCATCCTTGTTAACTTAATTTATCCTCCTAACCAATGATCACTTACATCCCATTTACTGCCCTTCTCTCCACCCTGCCACCCTCACAGGTATGTCTCATGGGAACCCATGAAAGGGCCTTCTCAACTGCTGTGCCCAGATTCTGGAACTCCCTCCCACTAGAGGCCAGGGCTGCCTCATCTCTGTTTTCCTTCAGGAAACAGGCAAAGACCTTTCTCTTCAGGCAAACTTTCCCTGATTGGTGGACTACCACTATGTGTATTTCATTTGAGGATGCCTTTTGTGATCCACACAATTTGGGCTTGAGACACAAATCGATTTGAAGATTCACTTTGCTTTACCCTGAAACTCAACCAGGGCATTCCATGTTAAGTCGGAACTCCTAGGAATAAGCCCAAACAAGGCTGATTCTATTTAGTTTTCTCTCATTCTCATCTGGAGAAATGAACTGTTGTAGGGCTTGAAAAGTGAGATTCTTGTCAAATCAAAACAGCTTGTATCAACCAGAATCAAGCATTTAGAACAGGCATGCCCAAACTTCGGCCCTCCTGATGTTTTGAACCACAACTCCCAGAATTCCAAGCCTGTATTTCCAATGGAAAAGGACTGTGGGAGTTGTGGTCCAAAACATCTGGAGGGCTGAAGTTTGGACATGCCTGATTTAGAAAATTGGATGTCTGGAATTCCATCATTTATGTTGGCGTATATGTGTGCCTCTACATTTGCGTAGGCAACATCCCATTGTTGGAGTAGGCTAGAGTACTTCCACTGAATAACAGGCACAGTAGGTGTTGAGTTAGCAACTCTCATCTACTCAGTGGGTCTACTCTCCTTGGGCTGAACAGTTAAATATAGTCCCTGTACCTACTGTTGCTACATTGGCTACATTAAAATAAGCAAGTTCACATAAAATTTGCCCATTCCACTGTGTCTTGTAGGAAAAAAGTATAATCCAAACTAAGAAAGCTATTTTTGAACACTTGCAAGTTTATAGTCTCTTATGACTGAGAGTCAGACATCCCAGGGGTAATGCTGGAGAATGCCTTAACAATCTTGGCCAAGGTGCCAAGTATCTGTTCTGACAGGGAGATTACTGGCTAATTGGCTAGGAAATAGCTGGAGTCCTTTGGACGACTGAGGATCATATTGGCAAATGAGTCTTTTTCACACTATCCCACACCTCTTTCCCAGCTGTTTGTGCTTTGGTGAGACAAAAAGAAAATAGACGTTTTGTGGCATCTTTAGAACTATTTTTTTTTTTGTCGTTCATAAGCTTTCATAGATTCAAACTCACTTCCTCATTTGCTACCACAGAATACAAAAGGCTGGGTGGCTTGGATTAATTATATATTATAGGGCATCTCTCTAGAAATCTAATGCAAGGTCATTCTACTTTGTCTGTAGGAGTGTTAAGCTATGAGCTTCATGCCTATGGTGAACCCCTCTGCTGTGAGTGCCATTATGTGCCTTCAAGATACAGTGGAACCTTGTATAAAAGAATTCATTCGTTCCAAATGACATTATGTTAAGCAAATTTTCCTTTATACAAATTTCCCATAGGAATGCATTGAAAACAGCGTAATCCCTAATCGCGACCATTTTTATGTTGTACGAATCCGCCCCATAGACGATTCTGTTAAGCAGAAACGTTTATGTTGTACAGATTTTATGTTATACAAACTGTTTGTTATACGAGGGTCCGCTGTACTTCTAATTTCTGGTGACCCTATTAATTTCTGACTTTCCATAGGTCTTGTCACTCAGAAGCCTGGCAAACTCTAGCATGTACCTTCTTCTATTGATTCGTTCCACCTCATATTTGGTCTTCATCCTTTCCGGCTGCCTTCACCTGTCCCAGTGCTATTGTCATTTCCTGGAAGACCTGTCTTCTCATAATAATTTTCCTGAAAATTACAAGCCCTGGCAGGCACCAGTCATCATCCAGGGACTTCCATTTGGAAAACCAAAACCCAAATGAGCATTTGATACCTGTCCCAAATAAGATTCGTACCTCTTCCAAAGTCTGCCTAGTGCATTTTGTAAGACTAACACCATGTGTTTCCCTGCCAACTACAACTATTTAACTGAAAGATCAAATTTTGGAATTCCTTCTTTAACCCCCCAAAATTTCTACATTTCCCCCCACTCAAATTATCTGCCAAAGTGGGGAAACAGTTTTGTTAGGCAGTGTAATAAGACACCCCTGATTTGCATACATCTTTAGCATTGGATCCCTGGATGTCTTTGGATTTAGTCAAATTACCTGGGCATTCAGGGAGTTGTGGTCTAAACAAGCTATTTTTTGAAACATTGGCTCTGGGATTTTGTTTTTTGCTTTGTTTTAATTGCCAGCATTTGATTAGAAAGCAAGCAAGCAAGCAAGTTAGTTTAAAGAGCTATTTTTTTCTGATTTGGAAGTCATTTCACCCTGAAACCCCATGCCACAATTTAACAGCTTCAGGTGCAGCCTTGAATGAGTCACAAAATAAAACTGTATACTGTATGATTAACCTCCACTGGGATTATTTATGAGACACAAGGGCTCCCACTGGAAGCAAAGTAAGAAGGAGGTAGAGGGGGAGATTCCTTTACCGAGATCTGAACAATAGCCATCCCCTTTATATATATATAATTCGTTTTCTACATAACCAAATAAAAGAGAACCATGCTTATTAAACGTCGTGTTACATGGGTTCCAGTCATATTCATATTACAGCAAATTTAGGCCTTAACCATTAATAGCACAAATCCATTCTAAGTTCTCTAATACTATACCTAATAAAGACAATTCTGGTTTAAAATCTATATGCTCTTTTAACATTTTAACAAGCCAAGCCTATATTTTAATCCAAAAGTTTTTAATTTTTATCACAAGTCCACCATATGTGATAATACATCCCCATTTTTGCTCACATTTCCAACATTTAGTAAATATTTACTAAACATATTTAAAAACATTTTAACTAATCTGGTAAATACAATCTATAAGGCATTTTTATGAATTCTCATTATGGCGGTTACTTCACATCCTTCCTTGTTCCGCGACTAGTTTTGTACTGTGACAGTGTTGGTCACGATCAAGTGGCTTTGTCCCTGTTTAGTCCCTGTCCATTCATCTTATCCGTTTTCTCTCCTAATTTGTGATTTTCTTTCTCACTTCCTCTTGAAATGAAGTTGTTCCTTCTCTGTGAGTTGTCACTGTATCTTGAATCCTTTGGAGTGTTGCCTGTCTTTCTGAAACTTCTCCTGCTGAAACATTGTGTTTTAGATAGATAGATAGATAGATAGATAGATAGATAGATAGATAGATAGA
>JAHTLZ010000327.1:7546764-7561680 GCA_023846285.1 Phrynocephalus versicolor | reverse complement strand
GTGTGTGTGTGTGTGTGTGTGTGTGTGTGTGTGTGTGTGTGTGTGTGAATGAGAGTAGATGAGCCAAGCAGGGCCATCTCCAGAGAGAGAAATGTAACAGCCTTGATCAAAATAAACCTGGATGGCTTTGCAACTGCATGGTCTCTTAAAGGTTGGCTCAATTGTATAGGGTGTTGCCTGGTCATTTAGAAGACTGTGTGGGGCCAGGATTGGCAGGGATGTGGGACATTGTGAGCCAAGAGGTGAAATGCCCTGGCAGAGCTGTGGAGGGGCTCAGAACTGGGAAAGCAAACAGGCTTGCAGGCCAAGAGTGAATTGCATTCCTGAGAGACCTACGAGATGAAGTCTGAAATTGCTAAAGGTGGGTGGGGATGCTAACAGCTAGGAAGAAAGGCAGAATATAGAAAAGAATAGAGAAAAGAAGGCATGGAAATAAAAATTGTACTCTACACACACACACACACACAGAAAGAGAGAGAGAGAGAGAGAGAGAGAGCTGTCGAATTCTGAATTCATCCCAGGGAATGCTCACTTGGGCATATAATCAGGGGTTTCTCATTAGGAGAAGGGCATCTCTCATTTCTTTCAGGAGCATTTCTCATTTTGGACTACTGCTTTTAGAAGTCTGTAGGCAGCTAAGCTTTTATCCATGCTGGCTGACTTGTAGTCCAAAACCAGAGGGAACTATTTCCCATCTCTCTGCTTTAGTTTCTGTCAGTTGTGGATGCTCCGAACAGCCATAGTGTTGGGTGGGGCCATTTTGCCCCTTGCCTGGGTAGCGTCACGTTTGTGCAGCCTAGGGGCTGCTTGGCAGGGGCCAGAATCTCCATAAGGCCTCGCCATGTGGTGAGAGGCCTCTTTTGTGATCTAGCCATCTTCCCACCCTCCCTCCCAATTGAGAGAATGAGAATAGCTGGTTGCATAAGGGCCGGGTGGGAATATTTGGCTGCTATTTAAATTGGACTGGAGTGGCAATATGTTTTTGCCCATCCCATTCTCTTTAAGGCTATGGGGCAGGTTTCTAACTGGTCACAATTGGCAGGTAGTGCAAGTGGAAAATTTAAGTCAGATGAAATATACGGAATAATATTCCCTGGTGAGCTGGTGGCCCTTTGTTTAAGGGATGTTTAACAGTTGAATTGAGTGAATTTCATATCAATAAGTGTGGCCCAATTTGAATCCCACAAACATGTCTTGTTTCCAGGCTGGGAGGGTAACTGAATGCATAGGTCAAGACACTGGCTTCAGGAGAAGTGTTGCTTTTAGGGAAGAAACTGGACATTAAAGAAGAAACACGTGGAGATGTCTTGGAATTATTAAGAATTTGTATATATCAACTAGAGATGGGCACGACTTAGCGGTATTTTCGTTTTCGTTTTCATTTTTCGTTTCCGTTACGTAACGAAACAAAAAACGAAAAACGGCTCAGAACTGGAACGAAAACGGAAACGAAACGACTAATTTTGAGCCAATTTTCGTTTTTCGTTACTGGAAAAGCACATAATGGAGCTAAATAGGAAGAAACGAAAAAATTTTCGTTTTCATTTTCGTTTTTTCATTTTCGTTACGTAACAAAACGAAAACAAAAAATTTTGAAATTAGCTCACAAAAACGGAAACGAGCCGAAACGGACCCCTAGCCGAAAACGAAAACGAACAATTTTTCTGAGTCGTGCCCATCTCTAATATCAACGGCCTTAGGAAGTAGGGAGGAAGAAAGATATGCAGATGAATCTCCTCCCACTTTCTTGATACAAATGATAACAATTCAGCACATTCAGTTTCACCTTCACTGTTGCTTCCTCGTCAATGATGCCTCTTAAGATCAATCCAAATCAGTTGAATTTATTAGATCAAAGCAGTTCATGACACAGCTCACTGCTTGTCCTGTGGCTGTTCTGCACGGTGATTAGGTTACTTTTATTCATGCAAGCTGCCAGGTAATTGAAATACTTTTCCAGAGCTGCAGATATGGACATTACCTTGGTACAGACACAGCAAAATTTGCTTGGCACACATTTGAACATGAACTGATATGACTTACACTTTCTTGGCTAATTTAGTAGTGAAATACAGTTATTCCTTAAGTTTTGTGCTTCCTTGAGTGTTGTTGAGTTCTCCAACCAAAAATAGTATGAAAAAATGGGCAGGTCTGCAGAAATTGTACACGAAAAGTTATGTGTTTGGTGGAATGCTCATCAAGTCGATTTTTAGTGCTAATGCTACGAAGGGGCAGATTCTGCACAAGTTACAATGGGGATGAGTTGAATCAGCCTCATTCTACCCTCCTGCCCTTTGAAATATTTAGTACATAAAATTCCGGTTTATTATGTTTCCATGTTGATATGTGATTTTGTTTTAGAAAATAGAAACATTTAAAATATAAATGTGTGCTATCTCTGAATATGAATTGCTGAGACATCTATTTTGCATCTCTAGACAATGATATGATTTAAGTGCTGAAACAAGGGTTGCAAAATTCAGAGATGTGTGTGAACTCCAACAAAATGCTTGATTCCACAATGTGTCTGAGGGGTGCGGATCTGATCCTTTTGCACATGAACTTGCAAGCCATCCAAATCCCCATCTCGCATCCTGACAGGTACCACAGATACCACCCTCAAATTGAAAAAACAGGGACACAGCTTGGAGGTGTTCTTGGATTCATCCTTGAGCTCAGATGCCCAGGTCATGGTTGTGGCCAG
The DNA here is from genome assembly GCA_023846285.1 of Phrynocephalus versicolor. Classification (NCBI taxonomy): domain Eukaryota; kingdom Metazoa; phylum Chordata; class Lepidosauria; order Squamata; family Agamidae; genus Phrynocephalus; species Phrynocephalus versicolor. Next base: position 7,558,976 of record JAHTLZ010000327.1, on the reverse strand, counting down.
GAGCGCATTTGCACAATTAAAGCTAGTATGCCACTTATGCCCATTTCTTGAGAAACCAGTTTTGACCATGGTGGTGACACATACCCTAGTGATGTCCCGGATAGACAACTGTAATGCACTCTATGTGGGGTTACCGGTGAAAAGTTTCAAGGAAGCCTCAATGGGTCCAAAATTCAGCAGCCAGACTGCTGACTGGGGTGGAGTACAGAGATCACATTACATCCCTATTAAAGTAGCTCCACTGGCTTCCAATCAGCTATCGGACACAATTCAAGATTCTGACCTGGATCTACAAAGCACTGTACGACCTGGGTCTAAGCTACCTCAAAGATCGAATCTCACAGTATGAACTGACTCAGGTGTTAAGGTCATCAGGAGAGGCCCTTCTCTTCACTCTCACAGGTACGTCTTGTGGGAACCCGTGAAGATACTCCATTGGAGGCCTCCAATGTCATTGTTCCTTTCCCCTGCCACTGGCCAATCAGGAGCTGTGCAGTGAAATGCATAATCCCACCTCCCTGTCTGATTGGCCAGCTCCAAGGAGAAGGAAAGATGACGTCAGAGGCTTCGTCCTCATTGGAGTTTAGCCCCCCCATGAGCCCAGAGCAAGGTAAGGGATTGGCTGATTTCATTCTGAAGGGTTGGTCTAGTTCCAAATGCCAGCTGGTCTTCTGTGCTTCATTTTGGAACTGGACCACTTCCGAAGCAAAATGTTACAATCAATATTTATTGGGCCACAGCTGCCCACCACTGTTGTACACCATGCTTAAAGAAATCATTTTGTTGCTGTTTTCAGTTTAATAATCTACAGGATCATTTAACACATTTTGCATCAGTCCCATATTTATTCCATCAGAGGATTTCACCAGACAGAGCAATGGACACTTTGCAATTCAACAACTCATTCTGGAGTGTATTTGCTAGCAGTTCCATAAAAGAATGATTAGGTTCATGTTGGAATATCTGGCTGATCTGTTCAGAACTCTCTGAGTTTGTATCCTTGAAGTGCTACTGAGAGAACAAATGAAGTGGGACCCCAGGGTATCATATCCCTTGAATGCTTTTGTTTCATGGAAAACTCTGCAGATGCCATCATGTTAACCAAACCACAGATCTTGACGGAGGAGTTGATTCTACAAAGGGTGGGCAAGGGAAATGATTAAAATGAGGTGGAATCTCTGTCGATATACAAAAAAAAAAAAATATTGGCCAGGGTGATCTACTAAATATTCGCCTTAACTCTGTCAAGTATAAACCACTCTGGCCTAGATAAGACTGGAATGTGAGTTGCCCCAGAGACCGGCTTGCAAAAGTATTATCACCAGAGATCAGTGTATTAATACAATGGAGCTGGAGTCACAGAACCAGACCACAAAAGGTCAAGCTGACAGCCATAACAAGGAACATAATGGTCCTGTAAGCAGAATCATAGCTGGGAGAAAAAGGGTGGGCTATGAGGATTTGGCCTGCACTCTAGGGACACAGTTCAGTTCCCTATATTTTCTACCTTTGTTTTATTTCTTCCAACAGGGGGGGCTATGATTGAGATTAGAGATGGGCACGACTTAGCGAAATTTTCATTTCCGTTTTCGTTTTTTTGTTTTCGTTACGTAACGAAACGAAAACGATAAACAGTTCAAAAATGGAACGAAAATGGAAACGAAACGACTAATTTTGAGCCAATTTTTGTTTTTCGTTACTGGAAAAGCACTTAATGGAGCTAAATGGGAAGAAACGAAAAATTTTTCATTTTCGTTTCGTTTTTCATTTTCGTTACGTAACGAAACGAAAATGAAAAATTTTGAAAATTAGCTCACGAAAATGGAAACGAGCCGAAACGGACCCCTAGACGAAAACAAAAACGAAAACGAAAAATTTTTCTGAGTCGTGCCCATCTCTAATTGAGATGTACAAAATAATGCAGGGCACGAGTAAAGTGGATAGAGGGACGCTCCCCTCCCTCTCACAAAATACCAGAACTAGGGGACATCCACTCAAATTGAGGGCTAGGGGAGTAAGAACAGACAAAAGAAAATATTTTTTTTCACCCAACGTGTTGTTAGTCTGTGGAACTCCCTGCCACAGGATGTGGTGATGGCATCTGGCCTGGATACCTTCAAAAGGGGATTGGACAGATTCCTAGAAGAAAAGTTCATCACAGGTTACTACAAACCATGATAGAGATGTATCATCTCCAGGCTTAAAACTGGGGGTCCTTCAAGGACCAGATGCAAGGGAGTGGTATCAGGAGACAGATATCTAGTCTCGTGCGCTCCCAGAAGCATTTGGTGGGGCCACTGTGAGATACAGGAAGCTGGACTAGATGGGCCTTTGGCCTGATCCAGCATGGCTCTTCTTATGTTCTTATGTTCTTAACATCCTGGAGTCTTGAATCCCAGAGACAGAGGCAGGGGAAAATCCATGTAACATTCAGCACAACGCCACAACATACAATTAACCGGTTTCTGCCTTTCACTGGGATTTCAGTCAGTCTTTACTGCCTGCTACTTGGTGAGGAGCATACCTTCTAAAATACAAAGTTTAAGTAACGGGTGGATCTTTCCCTTGGTAAGGTCCTTGCTTTAGAATAAAATTCTATGAGTGCATTCAAATAGCCTCAGGAAAGATTTGAGCCTTACATTTTACCTGGTCTACCGAGACACAGGCACATTTTCCATTTGCAAGTTTCTATTTAAAAAAAAAAAAACTATGCCCACATCACCCACTACAAGCTTGCAAAAGAATAATTGGAAATCTCAGGCCTTCTCTCTCCCCGCCCCCACCCCCTGAATTCTCAGTGGTGCCATAAACATTTGTCTTTCCTCATTTATCTCGTATATTTGTTTTATTATTTGGCAGCCAAATTTGCCTCAAGGAGTGGAGGGGGGAAATATCCTAGGAAGGCATTGTCTCCAGCTGCCTTTAAAACACACTCGATCAGCGCCATGCTGCTTAGCATCTTGTTAACTTATTTGAGACGCCAAATGACGTCACACGCCTGGCTTATGAGACCCGTTCCCTGCCCGGCTTCTGGTGCTGTGAGGCTGTGTTATTTGTGTGTGACACAGAAAATGAGAGACACCTCCCTGAACTGTATGGAGCCCTGCGATATTTCCTTTGGGACATCTTCAGTCATAGCACTCTAGTCTACATCATGAAGGTCACATTTGGGTCAAGAAATATATCCTTCAGCTATCGCTACCTGCAAAGGAAATATAGATGTAAAAATAAGCATAGTTGCTCCTAGGCCAGGGTTACTTTATTATAGACCAGTGTTGGCAAATCTATGGCATGGGTGCCAAAGGTGACACTTGAAGCCCTTTCTGTGGGCACCCGACATCGCCCCTTCACAGCCACCTGTATTCAGGTTAAATTGTTGTATTGGCACTTTGCAAATAATTAGTGGGTTTTGAATCACAGTAGGGGCACTCGGTCTCTAAAAGGTTTGTCACTGTTATAGGCCCTCCAAAATCTTGCTAGAGATTTTGGCTTCATTTGCACTTTATGTGTGATGCAAATAGCACAGGTTCAAATCCCCATGCACTCAGAAACAAAACTAGATGAGCCCTGGTGGGTCAGTATCTCTCTTACTGACTTCCTTATTTATTTATTCATTTTATTTATTTTTTTCAACTTGTATGCCGCACACTACCCAAAGGTCTCTGGGAGGCTTACAGTCAAAAGAAATTAAAACACTTTAAAATAGTTAAAAATAGAATATCAATAAATAATCAAAGCAATAAAAAACCTTACACTAGAAACATTACAATAAAATTGTCATCAGAGGACCCACAGTCTATATTGTATCAATTAAAAAGCTTCTGGAACAGGGAGGTTTTTACCTGGCGCCGAAATGTAATCAATGTTGGTGCCAGGCGGATCTCACTTGGGAGGGCATTCCATAACTTGGGGGCAGCTGCTGAGAAGGCCCTATGTCTACAAGCCGTCCCTCTCACCTCTTTGAGGGATGGCTCTTTCAAGAGGGCCCCCTGGCTCGATCTTAATTGCCGGGTAGGTTCATATGGAAGGAGGCGGTCCTTCAGATATCTAGGTCCTTCACAAGGAAACTGTGAAGACTTCATATATATCGATGTGAGCTTCTCGAAGGATTGTACAAATGTCCAAATTAATGAATTCTCTGGTTCCCCTCACTTGTATAGTTCTTGAATATTTCTTTTTCACACTTCCTGTATGTATTATACATTGACCATGTGTGGATCACTGACAATGCTATTGTTATATTTCATAAGAACATCTACTTAGGATAGTTTGGGGTGAAGCTTAAACTTAGGCTGTGGACACACAAGTGAAAAGTCCCTTTTAATCACATTCTTCTCATACTTTGCAAACACATGGTATTTATTCCAGGATGTGTGTCTGTTTCATTCATTCATTCATTCATTCATTTGTTTGTTTGTTTGTTAAATTTTGGGGGTAGTATGTCTGTGAAGATTCTCAGTCATCCAGGTAAGTTAATCTGGAAGTTGAGTCATGGCTACTGGACTTCTTTTTTGAGAGATAGAAATGTTTTGCTGCTCATCCAAACAGCTTCATCAATCTGGGGTGGTGTTATCTTGTCTTTTTCTTCTAATTCTGTAAGTGCCCAGACCTTCTTGTTAACACTGTTGACAGAAGTTAACCAATGCAACAACACAAACACTGTGGAATTTTTTTAAAAAACATAAAAACAGTTTAAAAGGATATGGACATGGAAAGTAATTTAAAAAATGTTGTGATAAGATGATTCACACACGCAGCGACACAACATATTTTCCGAAAGGATCCACAAGAAAAAAAGCAGAAGCTCCAGCCGTGCAAGAAATGATCTGCAATTAGCACACTTTCCAGGTAAATGACTCGCTAATGGCCGAGTGTTGTGTGGCCACAAGTTTGTGATATGAACTCACTGGAGGAAAGGAAGGGAATATGTGTCTTGTGTGATCCATGCTATAGATCAAGAAGCTTCTGGAACTGCCTCTTTAAAATTCAGTTCTGTTGGGAATGATTTTCTAAACCAAAGATGATCGAGAAAAATGAGCTAGATCAGTGATGGCGAACCTATGGCACGGGTGCCAAAGATGGCACTCAGAGCCCTTTCTGTGGGCACCCGACATCTCCCCTTCATAGCTACCTGTATACAGGTTAAATTACTGTACTGGAACTTTGCAAAAAACTTACTGGGTTTTGAAATGCAGTTTGGGCACTCGGTCTCTAAAAAGGTTCGCCATCACTGAGCTAGATCATGTTGTGGTCTCCGAAAAGAACAGGAACAGAGATGACAAGAGCAGTATATTGCACAGAAATTCTGTGAAAGATATGAGGAGAGACCCAGACTTGATATATCAGCCTCTTCCTCCTCCAAGCCACTCTGCCCCCCCCCACTGGTCCATATCAATTGCAGAATGAGCTACTGTTTTATTTCCATTATACACAAGGTAACCAAGCTGGGTATTTCTTGGTGCCCAGGTAGAAGTCAGCACGGCGCTACCGCACTAAGCAAGCTCACATGGAAATATGCATGACAAGTTGTCTTCTGTAACTCCCGCAAAATCCATAGGCATTATTTTGCAGTTCCTCAGGAACAATGTCTTACATACCTTCTCATGTGGCTCATAGAGAGAAATAGCTATTTCACCTGGGGGGAAGATCCAGATATTGTGAAAGTCTGACTTTTCTTCTTTCTTGGTCACATGACTGAAGATGTGGGATCTCCGTTCCCACATACATGGATTTTTTTAAAAAAAGTGCCAACCAGCCCCAGGGCCAGCAGGTGGTGCTAGGAAAAAAGTACAAAATATAAAAAAAAACCAGCCGCCGACGCCCCAAGGCCAGCTGCTCAGTTCCGGGGGGGGGGGATTTTAAAAAATATTTTTAAAAAGCGCTGACCAGCCCCAGGATGAGCTGGTCAGCACTAGTGGGGGGGGGGGAGCAGAAAACCAGATCATATGCGAGCTCCCATGGACTTCTGGCTCACATGTTTTACTGGAGCAAAAAATTCCCAAATTCTCCGGTAGGTCTTGGAAAACTCACTAAAGGGGGCATAACTGGTTTCTTTTTGTTTGTTTTTTAAAGCCCGGTGGCATTGGGGATAAGATTTTTGTAAATGCTTTATCTTGAAATTTAATTAGCATTTTAAAGGACATGTGATAGAGCCCCAAGTCATACATGTGCCTGGGTGACCTGGCTGGTAGCTCGCCATTACCTATGTTACCACTTCGGATCAGCCACAAAGAGTCCCTTTCACTTGTACAATTCCACCAGTCCAATTTCTGCTTTTTCTCAATGCCTTCCCCCTTTTACTCTGAAACAGAGGGAAACTCTGCATGCCTTTCTAACAATATTTCACAAGCAAGCAGTGTTAAATGTCGGACTGCCTCCCTTGAGCTGTTTTAGATTTTTGCACTGGCACATTTTTGTTATGCCAGCTGCCTTAAGTCAACACACCTGTATGTAAGATGGGGCTCAAGGGTGGGGTAGGCAACTGGGCAAGCTTCCTAATTATTACAGGGGTGACATAAGGGCTCTTGCATGACCTCATGGGTTTACTTTAGCTGGACGGACTGCTCTAAGGGTGGATGCTTGTTTTTGCAGCTGTCAGGAACCTCCAGCCAGGGGGCCAAAACTTACCTGTGTTATTCATTTCCAGACTCAAAAATATAGGCATCTTTGAGACAGGAGGGGGGAAAGATTCCCACAAAGGTGGTTACTTCATGTCCTTCTTTGTTCCATGACTAGTTTTGTACCATGACAGCGTTGATCACGATCACATGGTTTTGTCCCTGTTTCAGTGTTCCCATGGTCGTGATAACTTGTCTTGTGACAAGTGTTACCTCGCGGTCTTGTATGGTGACAAACACTGAATTTGTCTAGCTTCCTTTTTCCTTTTTTGGGGGGGGGTGGCTAATAAATTCTTTTTCAATACTTCGCTTCAGAATAAGAAGCGAAATATCTTTTTCAGAAGCGAAATATCTTTTTTCAGAAGCAAAAAACAAAACAAAACAAAACCGGATGCAGATTTCTGAGAGAAACAGAGATTTTGTTGTGTGACAGTTGTTTCTACACGGTGTCTTCTCTCAGAACAGAAAGCGGGAACAAAGAGTGACAAGGGTAAACCCTACCCTAGCACTAGGTACACTATTGTTGCGCTTAGCACCCGTTCCAGGGGTGTGGTCAAGACAGATTTGAGTAGTTGCACAATGGACATGAAGTAACATTTTTTTGTACCACTCCAAAGTGCAACAATAACAGAGTCAAAACAGACATGAAGTAACCCCCAAAGTTTTACTGTGAGGATGCTGTTTCTTTCAAGGCCAACTGAAAAAGATTTTGTTGTCTAGGGTGGAGATGGTAACCTCACCATTCCATGTACTGCATACTGTGATCAACTTTCTTGCTACAAAACAAATACATGTGCATAAGCAATAGGTCAGGTGGTGAGATAAAGTAGTTCGAATGTTACAGTTTCCTTCCTCTCATGGAAGGAGTCTTTCCATAAGAAGGATTTTTTTTAAGCACAAAGAGGAGCAATCGGTTTCAAACCCCCCACAAATATGAGAAAGGAAAATAAGATGGTTACTTCATGTCCATTCTTGTCCCAGGAGGAAGTTCGTTGCATGTTGATGTTGGTCATGGTCACTGTCCCTGTTCCCATGTACACAAGGGCGTGATTGATGATACCGGCATGACTGTTAATGCATTTCCTCATTCTGTGATGAGATGTGAAATTCCATGCCCCTGTTCTCTGTTTTTTTCCCCCAGCCCGACCTTCCATTTTTTGATGTTTCGATTCTCTAAAGCCTTGCCTTCAATGCGTTACGGAGCAAACTTTGATGCATTTGTCTTGTAAAAGCTATTCACTGCATTGCTAACTCCATCGGGAATTTACTGGCGAATGTCACTTCGCACTCCTGCCACTATCGTCACTCATTCCGTGACGAGCGTGACTTCACGGGCTTTCATCTCAGAATGAGAAGCGTGACAAGCAGATTCCCAAGGCCAGGGAGGGGAATCTCTCATCCTGCTTAAATTGCAGTTCAGGGGGCGTGGTCGGGACGAACTCCCCTCATCTCGCAATGGATGTGTGGTAAGATTACTTCGTACTGGTCCCAAGCGGGACTGCAAACAGCAATGAGATGGATGTGAAATATCAGCCTAAGAGAAGAGAAGAGAGAAGAAGAGAAGAGGAAAGGAAAGGAAAGGAAAAAGGGAGGAAACAGAATTACACCACAACAACGGGTTTGAGTAGAGTAATCTTAGCTGATTTTGGATCTAGAAACAGAACTTTGACTTCTGGCTTCTAAGTTTCTCTTCTGTCTGCATTCTTCTCTTTGCATAATATCTAGGATAAACATTGCAAGGGCAATCAATCTTTATGCAGGAGGGAATAACTTGATCATCAGCTTTGCTCAGGAAGAATTTCCCTTTCACTCCCTGACCTTGATTTAATACTGCTATTTGCCAAAAATATGACATTTTCTTTTATAGCTCAAGATCCTGGCTGGAGGAGGGAAAGCATAATTGCAGAAATTAAAATTAGAACTCGATTTAAGTCATTTTCTCCCAGATACTCAGCTCAACTTTGTCCCCTTTGGGAAGCGCAACACTGCAAATCTACTCTCTTTAAGAAACAGGATGTCGATGACTTGGTGTTTGAGAATGTGACTTCATTTCATTTAATTTCATACCTCTGGCCAGACTTACGCAGTATAGCTGACACATGGCTACTAGTGAAAGTTAAGAGGCATGTAGAGGAATATAGGAAGCGGTCTCATACCAAACCTAGCTATACTGTGAATGGCAGTACCTCTCTAGGGACCCAAGTGGGATTCTTTTGTAGACCTGCTTGGAGTTTCCTAATATTCTCTGCTGGCCATCCATCCAAGTACAACCCAGGCCCTTCCCTGCTTAGTTTCAAAAATCAATTAAGAATGTTGTGTTCCCCCTGGTGTGATACATCTTTCTCTGCCTCCGTCTTCTCCTTTCTCTGGAGAACTGAATGATGCTAAATACACAAAGGAGAGGAATGTGGCCACATGTGTGTTTTCCTACTCCTGGAAAGATGCCAGTAAGGCGGTTACTTCACGTTCTGCTTGGGCCCAGTATAAAAAAAAATCTTACTTCACGTCCATAGCATGACAGCAAAAAGTTGTCTCGACCACGCCCCCGGAACCAGGAACAGAGCGTGACAAGCTGTACCTGCCCCTGGGCTGGGGAATTCTCTTGTCATGGTTCATTCCTGGTTCCTGTTCTGAGACAAGGGACTGTGGGGTAACAACTGTCATGCAACAACCAGTGTCTACCTAAGTGGTCAGTGGCTAAAGCGGCATTCAATATTAGTTTCCCTATGGGAAACACCATGCAGTGCAAATGTTTATTAAAGAAAGTACTGAAAATTCTGTAGCATTGACGTGTAAATCCCGGAAGACCAGTAAATCGAAATATCAAAAAAAGTTTTATTTACAATATTAAAAAAGGGTTAAGAAAGCAAGACAAATTCAGAATTTGTCATGGAGCAAGACCGTGAAGTAACAGTTGTCACCAGACAAGTAATCACTCCCGTGAGCAAACGGAAACAGGGACTGAACAAGGACAAAACCATGTGACCGTGAACAACGCTGTCACAGTACAAACGTAATCGCAGAACATGGTAGGATGTGAAGTAACCGCCTAAGTCTTGGAGGAGAGCTTTATGGATAGCCAGGACTTCTAGAAAGATGAACAAGTGAGTCCTAGATCAAATCAAACTTGAACTGTCTCTAGAGCCTCATTTCTTGCAAAATGGAGAAGATGCTTAAACTGTCTAAAAGCCTTGAGGGTATAAAACACAATTTCCCATATACTTCCCCACCCCCAAGTATGTTTTAAGATACTGAAAAGACCCTTTAAAATGACCAACACTTTGAGCAGTATCTCAAGGCCTTTAATGTACTATGCTATACAGAAAAGTCAGCAAAAACAGTGTGTCAGATACTGGTGACAAGAGCATTTGCAGCTGGATTTTAGGGGCACAGCAGTGATAGCTCATGACTCTGACTTCACTGGGGCTGTGAATCAGTTCCAGGATTGGAATTTGCAAGAGATACTAAAGGTGCTGAACATGCAGAGCAAGTGTTCACCACTCCTGAAGCACTTGAGACCCCAGCCTTTAATGGAGCACAAGGCAGGTTCCAAGGTGTACACAGCAAATTCCTTGATGCAGACCTTTACACTATCCCCAGGTGCAGGTGACACTGCCCCTCTTGGATGCCAGGGTGTTATTGACCATGAGAATCGTTCCTTACCATGGGGGCACCTTTGTTGTAGAATCCATTAACTAAGCAGATCTGCCAAGCTTTCTCTTCCCTCGCTTTCAAATCTATCCCTCCAGCCATAAAAGTAAGCATTTGCTTTATAGCTCAATATTCTGGCCAGAGGTAGAAGGTGTTGGGTGGCACATATGAGTTGTTGTGCTCTTTGTATTTATTTCACTCTTGGAAACTGAGTCCCTGACTGCCAGTACCATTGTATGCTATTTCACTGTTTATTTGTCTTTTTGCCATGCACCCTCAGTCCCTTGATTTCTTTCTCCAACCCACTCCTTGCCAGAACCCAAAATATACACATCATCACTTGGCTTCTATGTGTGCAATTATTTTTAATCAATAACGGCATGCCTGGCATATTCGGTGATTAGGAAAAGCTGTTTCACAATGAGCTACAATTACAGAATTACTGTCGGCTTATACCAGCATGAGGTTTGGTGGCTGGGGAAGAAGGGAGAAAGAAGTTGGTCAGAAAGCAAAACAAGGACAGGAAATGTGTAATTTATGTTGCTAGCACGCGGAGTCCAGTTGCTAACCTGCAAAGCCAGGTGCTCTCATTATCCCTGAGGTAAAGAGTGTGGGTCAGCCCTCCATGATGACTTTCAGTCTTCCCGCCAAAGTGTACTAGGTTTAACATAGTTGGAGCAATTCCACTGTTCATCCCTAGGAGGTGCCTCTGTTCTTTGCACAGCTGTCTCTAGCAGATGCTAGCTCAATACCATAAAACAAAACCATCACCCCACAAAGCTTGGGGTAGTGGTGTCGTGAGATATGGGTGCTTTGTGTCGTGAAAAACTCGAGGTATGAAAGGGAAGTCCATCTGGGGCGCAATGCACCACGGGAATGGAAAACTTCCGCAGAAACTTGAGATATGAAAATTTCCTAAGGAAAGCCCTGAGGTATGAAAATGTTGTGGACTATTTCAATTCCTAGAGTGCTCAGTGCCCCATTCAGATCTGCAACACAAAAAATTTGTGATACAAAATGTCCCAAGGAATGAATACATTTCGTATCATGAGGTACCACTGTATTTTTTTCTTTTTTAAAAAAATGGATTTCCCTAGAACAGAGGTTCCCAACCTTCAGTCCCTAGATATTTTTGAACTACAGCTCCGAGAAAGCTTGACAAGCACAGCTAGTGATGAAAGATTCTAGGAATTTTGGTCCAAAAATATATGGGGATCCAAAGCTGGAAACCACCACCCTGGAGGGATCATAAAACACATGCCCCAGTATTATAGGATGAGATTCACCTCTAGGAAAACAGGCGAGGCTCCTTGGAAGACTCAGAGGAACATCTCAGAGAGGCCAAGCTGATTCAGAATTGCTACAGTACAAACGGACACATCACAATTTCCTGGGGATTGCTGAGGGAATCCTCCTTCCTCACATGCTAGACACACTTACATCAGCATAGAGTTCAGAAGCCTCTTGTGGAAGATAAGGCAAAGTTTTCTGACCTGCAACAACCGGCAAGTCATACTCTCACAGAATGTGGAAAAAGCCTATTTCCATCTACTTTATAACTGATTCTTGAATGGAAATGACTGGGCGTTTAATATGAGTGCCTCACACTGGAGGAAAACCTGAGCCCTACATGGTCTGTGGGGCATAGTTGTGGCTTCCAGTCATTTGGCAGAATCTACATTAAACGGCCCATGTGTAGTACCCTCAGTGGCCTGGCTTCTAATGCCATCCATCTACGTCAACACATCTGCTCAGATCAAATTCAAAGGAGCTCCGATTTCAAAGTTGGCTTGGCTTGTTCTGTCAAGAAACATTCCCCCCCACCACCACCACCACCATAAGTCTTGGCTGTCAAGCCACCTCGGGTTGGGTTTTGTTTTTGATTAATTTCTGTCCAGGGAATTGATTGGCAGAGGGAGCTTTCTGCACAGTGGTGCTCTCCTT
>JAHTLZ010000327.1:7529077-7542744 GCA_023846285.1 Phrynocephalus versicolor | reverse complement strand
AGTTAGTTAGTTAGTTAGTTAGTTAGTTAGTTAGTTAGTTAGTTAGTTAGTTAGTTAGTTAGTTAGTTAGTTTAGGAATATAGACTCAGCTTAGTTGAGGATATAATTTATGAACCTGTAAGTAAGCGTTTATTTATTATGATTTTAATGGAAGACTGTATAATTTTGTACTTATCTGCATGCAGTCTAGGTGGCCAGCTCTCCTTCTTCCTAAACTTACCCAAAGGTTAGGTTTTTCTCCTTGGCCTTGTTTACCTTAGCAGTTTTGACAGCTACTGTTATCACAGATACTGTTTCATTTCTCTGGAACCTTGTTAAGATTATAAAGGTCATCTCAAGGTGGTTTGCAAGCTTTTGCACATGGCTGGCTCCTCCCTGCATTTGGTGAGCCGTATCTGGAGTGCACCCGTTTCTGCCTGGGCTAAGCATCAGAGGCCTAAAGGCAGAGGTGGCTTAGGGTCAGAGCGTGTCTCTCAAAATGGACCAGCTGCTTCCCTTCCATATGCATTTTCGAAACCGAGCATTACGCCATGCAAAAAGAAGGCACGGCTTTTCTTACCAACTCCCTCCTGTTGGCTAAGAGAAAGGAAATACCTCCTTAACATTACCGCTCAACCCTCCGCGGCTAATCTAATGAGAAACAATGTTTGACAAGAGCCAAAAGATTATTAAATCGAAGGGGAAAGTGCAATGCCGCCTAGTACAGAGGCGCCAAAGGCAACAGAACTGACGACTGTAAAATCGGCACAGGGAGGGAAAGTGGGTCAACACGTGCCAGCCAAACTCCAGCTTCTTTGTTGGTCGGGAGGAGAAGGATGGCCACGTTGTGTGTGACTTTGAATTTGCTCAATGTGCTTACAAGCTTAGGGTCATCAGATTGCCACAAAAGCAAAGCAAAGTGTTCTGCTTATATACCAACCCATATCACGTCAAGTAGTCTCTGGGCGTTTTTACAGTTTAATTACAGTATGCAGGCTACACATTGTCCCACACCAGCAAGCTTGGTATTCATTGTACTGACCTTGGAAGGATGAAAGTCTGAGTCCACCGTGAGCCCTGCTACCTGGGATTGAACCCCAGGTCATGAGGACAGTTTTAACTGCAGTACAGGCATTTAATTACTGTGTCATAGGGAACAGAGCTCAGTGGGAAGAGGACATCTAGTCTTGTGTGCTCCCAGAGGCATTTGGTAGGGCCATTGTGAGATACAGGAAGGTAGACTAGATGGGCCTTTGGCCTGATCCAGCATGGCTCTTCTTATGTTCTTATGACATCTTTTGAAGTCCATGTTCTGGAACCTCCAAGTCTGGAGTCAACTCATAAGTCAACTCCTACAAGTGGGCTGGGAAAGACCACTACCTAAAATATTGGCAGGTCAGCGTCTATCAGTTTTGGCAATACTGAGCTAGAGGATAATCTGGACTGACTTGATGTAAGGCAGCAGCCCTGAGTTCATAAGTAGGTAGGCTTTTAATAATCTTTGAAACTAGCAATGCTCTTCAGAAGTTCATCCTTCAAGGGGAACTCTCACTATTCTTTCCAGCTACAAGTGAGGTGGGAACTCTATCACCTTTTTAATGAGCATGACATACTACAAAAGAGACGCAAAGCCTTTGGCCCATCATCCTTGCTATGCACTATTTGGGTGAGACTGGTAGGCAGCAGGGACCAAAACATCTGGAAGGTCAACAGTTCCCCACCACTGGTGAAAAATGATGTGAATTGCTCCATTTTCCAGCTATCTTCTTGAGCTGTGAAGGGAAAACATACAGGGTCTTGTCCCTTCTATTTAAAAAGTGCCAAGGATATTTCCTGGTGACATCTCTATCTGACTAGGACTTTCAGATGGAAGGATAGCAGAGAAACCTACCAAGGACCCAGATATAAGAGAAGTTATGCTGCTGTGTCTGATCACTTTGTTGCAGGCATTTAATGGATGATGTGTGGCTTACTTAAGTGTTTCAGAATGCTTAAAGGCATGGGTATGACCCAATGTCACATGTGTGAAGATGAATCTCATTTATAAATTGACAAGACAAATTTATAAATAAATAAAATGAAGGTGAATCTCACTGATTTCAGTGGGAGAATGAAGGTCAAAATTTTGCCATAGAAGTTCTACTGAATTTTACTTGATTCCATAATGAATGGGAAATATGTAACTCAATTCTGCATATTTTTCTCAGAGGAAAAAGTTGTATATAAATTCCCACTAGATGAGTTAATAAGAATAGCTTTATCATTATCTCCTCGATATCCCTTTTTGAATAACACAACATCCTTTTTTAACCAACTAATCTGCATTACACTATAGATTTCATCATAGATCATCCTAACAGATTGTTGCCTGATAGCAGAGGAATATCAATTCTTTATTTAAATTTATCCTGGGCTAAAAAAATTCCATGTGACTGTAATTCATTTTGACGGAGGCACTTGCTGGGCTATTCCTCCAAAGTATCCAAAGGAAAGGGGAATTTGTCATTTGGTAGGGACAGACAATTGTTTCAAAACAAGCATTTTTGAACAGCGTGTTCTGCTGTTTTTATTTTAAATTGCCAATAAACACTGAGATCTTAGCACTCTAGCAACCAATCTATTTCTTGGATGATTTCTTTATTTTGCTATTTCCAGGGCTTGGTGATGAATATAATTGCTTTGGGGAAACATGTTACTTTTCTTACGGCACGCTGAGTAATTTCCTGTTTTTAATCCTTCTTTCAGAACAGGGCCACATATTGTGGAATTCTTTAACACCTCAAGATCTCTCACCAGCTCAGCCTAGTAAAACCATAGGCTTACAGACCAAAATAGGTTGTTGCAAACCAACATGCTAACAACGTTCCTCCACGTTTTCTCAGTGACAAAAGCATATTGTACTACAGTACTGACTTAATGAAATACAGTAAGACCCCTGTATCCACTGATTCATTAATCACTGATTCAGTTATCCACAGCTGGCAGAGGAAAATATTAAATAAATAATTCAGCAGCCACAAAGCAAGCTATTATCACAAAACAGCAGCCGTAAAGCAAGCTACTGTTGCAAAACAGCAGTTTGGGGTTTTTTTGGCATTCTCTCTTATCCATGGCTTTCATTATCCATGGGAAGGCTTGGAACCAATCCCCAGCAGATACCTGGGTCCTACTGTACAACCCCTCTCTTTCTGCAGTATTACTATCACTTTGTACTTGCTTCCAGAATGTTAGCCATGTTGCTTTGCTCTTTGTGTCCACTTGGTAACCAATGTAACTTTCCAAAGGCAAACAAAGTCAGAAACTGCTTAAAAGCCCTTGGAGATAAAAACACAGGATACAGGACCTCTGGGCAATAGACAATTTTCTTCCTACAGACAGGCTCTGACTGCATTTGAACACTCACATGCCGTACGAGAGACTTGTCAGTTGAAAGGAACAATGTAAGCTCTCATCCCAGTTTAAGATCCAGTCCAGCCATATCTGCAAATTTTCAGACCGACCCACTGTAGAAATATAAAATCAAGGAGTCAATATCTAAATGAACAAGCAACGTGTACAATCCCTGTAGCTTTATTTTCCTTCCTTCCTTCCTTCCTTCCTTCCTTCCTACTCATAGAACTGTGCCAAGGTCAAAGCTAGAGATAATTAATTACAAATAATTACTACATTATTGTGAGCATATAATGAGGTGATAACATCTTTACCATTCTGACTTAGGAAGAAAGAGCTTTATTCCTTTTGTGGTGTGACTGCAATGTCTATGCTGTGGACTACCAGTTTTTGTGTGTCACCTTGTTGTTCCCATGACAAATACTTAGGCTAATTGACCAGATTTGCCCTCAACAGAAACTCTCCTAGGATGGTTGTGCAAGCGCTGGGCATCTCAAGGATAGACTATTGTAACGCTTTTTACATGGGGCTTCCCTTGACCCTTGTTCAGCCACTGCAGCGCGTGCAGAATGCGGCAGCCAGACTGGTGGTTGGTGCGGGCAGATATGACCACATAATCCCATTCTGGCTCACTTGCATTGACTACCTGTTGCCTCTCGAAAAAGGTTCAAGGTATTGGTTTTGATTCACAAAACCCTCCATGGCTAGGGACCAGATTATTTGATGGAGTGTGCCATCCTAAGGTCCACATTGGCTCAGCCCACCAGAACATCACAGTCCCTCTCTCTTTGGGTTGCCACTCCTTGGGAGGCACAAAAGGCCTTCACCCAGAATGGTGCCTTCTCTCTGGCAGGGCCTACACCAGTGTTGGCGAACCTATGGCATGGGTGCCAAAGGTGGCACTCAGAGCCCTTTCTGTGGGCACCCGACATCACCCTTTCACAGCCACCTGTATATAGTTTAAATTGCTGTATTGGCACTTTGCAAAAAATTAGTGGGTTTTGAATCACAATTTGGGCACTCTGTCTCTAAAAGATTCGCCATCACTGGCCTACACTCTGGAATAATCTTCCAAGTGAAATTAGGACAGCAGAGCCCTTCTTGGTCTTCAATAAGCTACTAAAAACTTGGCTGTCAGAGATCAAGGAGGTTGATCTGTTTTGCTGTTTGTTTGTCCGCCTGTGTTTTTGCCATCTTGCCCTCATATTCTTGTATTTTGAATTTTTTAAATTTTATTTTTATTTTTATTTATTTATTTTTACAACTTATATGCCGCCCACTACCCAAAGGTCTCTGGGCGGCTTACAATCAAGGGATTAAAACAGTTAAAAAACATCAAACAACAATAAATAATTAAAACAACAATAAAACCTTATACTAAAAACATCACACTAAAATTGCCATCAGAAGACCCACAATCTAAATTATATCAATTAAAAAACTTCTGGAACAGGAAGGTTTTTACCTGGCGCCGAAATGTCATCAGTGTTGGCGCCAGGCGGATCTCAATTGGGAGGGCATTCCATAGCTTGGGGGCAGCTGCCGAGAAGGCCCTGTGTCTGCAAGCCATCCCTCTTACCTCCTTGAGGGATGGCTCTTTCAAGAGGGCCCCCTGGCTTGATCTTAATTGCCGGGTAGGTTCATATGGAAGGAGGCGGTCCTTCAGGTATCCAGGTCCTAAGCCATTTAGGGCTTTATATGTCAAAACAAGCACTTTGAATTGGGCTCGGGCAGCAACTGGTAGCCAATGTAGGCTACGCAGAATCGGCGTGATGTGATCCCGAGCGGTCCCACCACTTACTAACCGCGCTGCACGATTCTGAACCAGTTGCAATTGCCGAACCATCTTCAAAGGCAGCCCCATGTTCTGGATCACTTTTCTTTGTTTAAAATTGTTTGTATTGTTCACTGCCCTGAGTTCCCTTGGGAAAATTGAGCAGTATATGAATATAAAAATCAATCAATTAAACAATCAATCAAATACACACTTGTAATTTCAAAGGAAGGCCAAATAGGAAGTTGTATGTATAATGCCTGAACTTCTTTGTTTGAAGAACTGTGTGATATGGTGTGATGTCCAATCAATTGCTTCTTTAGCTACAATTCCAACGTAACCTGCACTCTTCTAAATTAAATCTAAAACAAACACCTAGCAAAATCCAGAATTTTGGGGCATTAAGACACTGATGTGTGCCTGATGAAGTGGATTTCTGATGCATGAAAGCTAGCAAACAGTAGGATTTCTTTAACAATCTATAAAGGTATCACATACTCCTGTAGCTGAATTGTGTAATGACCACATGGCTCTTGTTTATTTCACTGTAATGATTCAAGTATTGTTACTAGTACTACACAAGTCGGGCTCTATAGCAAAGCATTTTAAGCACACTGGAAAACTGTGCATCTCAGGAAATGCAGGATGGAAAAACTGCAATTTAAAGTTACAGCAAACATCTAGCCCAGTGGTTCTCAACCTCTGGGTCCCCAGATGTTTCTGGACTGCAACTCCCAGAAGTCCTGGCCAGTGATGAAGCCTTCTGGGAGTGATGAAGCCTTCTGGGAGTTGCAGTCCAGGAACATCTGGGGACCCACAGGTTGAGAACCACTGATCTAGCCTGTAACTGTGCGGCTTAGACACTTTCATAGCAAATATGAATGAGTAACACATTTCCCTTTCAAATCTGCTGCCTGCACCAGCTGCCTGGCTTTGTCTAGCACTTAGGAAGGCCATTACTATCAGCCAAAGTGAAACCCAAGAGGCCCAGATGATCAGTATAGTATTCATTGAAAAATGTCCCCAAAATTGGCAATGCCCATTGGCCACATATTTTTCTCCTAACAAGCCAATGCGCTCAGGGTTTTCCAAAAATGAGAGGATCAAAAACACCCCATAAGTGATTTGGAGTCAGAGATCCTTCTTCTCCCCCCCCCTCCCAACATGATCTCTCTGAATGTGGGATTTCAAAGGAAATGGCAAGTTATCTCTGCTAAGGACTGAGGAGCAAAGCGTTTTGCTTAAATGCACATTGCTTTTGCTTAGTAATTTACTTATCTGTGGCTGGTGCCTTGGAGGTTTTTTAAAATCTCCCTTATCTCCTAACGAAGACTCCTTCAAATCCCAGGAGAGCTCTTCAGAAATGTTTTAGAATACCTGCGGCAAACAGCACATCCCTCAGTTTTAGGCCTCCTACATCATTCCTGTCTTTTGCCAATGTTTGCCTAGGAGATGCTGCAAGCTGTCCTGCAACACATCATTACAATCCCATGGGGATCCTAAAACCATTACGCTGGAAATGGAAAGCCTTTTAATTCTTTCCAAGAAAAATTAAAGATGTTTGACTGAGAGATTGACCGGCAAAGGCTTTGCGATATATCAACTGATACATTTCACAATATTTGGGTTATTCTCTTCTCTACAGTGACATGACTGTGTTTCTACATTCTTCCTCTGTTTTATGTTCAGGGGAAGATAGCCATGATAGTGCTTGCTTACAGGGGCATATGTCCCATGGTTGGGTCCTCTCTGGGACTGGCCAGTTCACTCCTTTTTCCAACAATTTATTTATTTATTTATTTATTTATTTATTTATTTTTATACTGCACCATCCAGCAACACAAGTCACCCTGGCCGTTTACAAGATTTAAACAAATACAAAATACAAAACGTAATAAGAAAACAATTCAACAGAAGAAACAGAATAAGAATAATTGAAAATCAATCAAAATCAGAACAGAAGACTAGGTTTGGATAAGATGTTCCAAGGCAATATAAGAGTGAACCAGCCTAGCCCCAAAGCGTTTCTATCTACACCTTTATGGCTCCTTGTCAGTGTTCAAGGTTTTTTTTATTTTATTTTATTTTATTTTTTTAGGTGAGCATTGCTCCTTTTTGGTTCATTTCCAGTGTGTGTAATCACTGGGATCAAACCAAAGTGATTGGCTGGCCGTTCCTTTGGAGCAGTTGCTTAACTGGAAACTTCTGCAGCTTGAATGATCCTGAGAAACAGAAAGCTTTCTCTTTAAATCATTGCCACTCACCTTTAAAGGAGAATGGAAGGGAAGTTTTGCATTTCTTTTTCATGGTTGCTAACTGATACAGCAAGGCCTGGCGGAGGGGAGAGACTCTTTCAAACGAAGGAAAGCCAAGCAGAAGTTTCCAGTTAAGTAACTTCTTTGAGGGGATAGCCTGAACAATCTTGAGAAATCTTTCCATTGAAAGGGAAAGAAAAAAAGAGGGGAAAAAATCTGGATTGTGCTAAACAGGGTTGCTTGAGATGCATTGCCATTAGCTGACCCCAAACCACCCAGTCCTTGCCCATGACTTGGCTAGATGCCCGCTCCAATTTGGCCATCTAGCCAAGTCCTCAGCAAAAACAGTACAGGGATCTTTGCTTACCATAAAGACACACCAGCTGCTGTCATTGCAGCTCAGTTCCTCAATCCACAAGTCTTTTTAGAATAACATTTGTTTTTCCCTGCAAAAAATAATAAAACTTGTTAGCCATTAATATACCACATAATTCATTCTTTCTTTCTTTCTTTCTTTCTTTCTTTCTTTCTTTCTTTCTTTCTTTCTTTCTTTCTTTCTTTCTTTCTTTCTTTCTTTCTTTCTTTCTTTGCCTACTAACTAGATGGCACAAAGGAATCATATCTATTGACCTGACATGGCTGCAATCTAGTTGCTGCTTTTTTTAATTCTCAGAAATAATGCCTCAAATCCTATTGGAATGCACATTGGTTTTGTGTAACTTACTGGCACAATCACAGCTAGTAGACAAGGTGCCCGGACATAGGTCAGATGTACGGCTGAGCATTCACCCTGATTGTGCAGCCAAGCTCTACCTTGGCACCTAGTCAATGAGTTAAAATCAGCCACATTACATGATGCAAACTTTATCAATAAGATCCCAACCAATATTCTTTTAAAGTGCAAGTGGTGGTTGTATTGGGGAAACTATGCTTAGGGCTCACACAGATCTAAGGAAAACAAGGAAAGGGTGATCTTTCAAAGCACAAAGGGCCGTTATATGTGTACTGTCCCTCTTTCAAACATGCATGCACTCAGCTGAAAAAGCTGTAAACACAGAACTATTAGGTGAGTTTTTGAGTAAATGAGTGACATTATCCTTACTGTGTGTTGATGGCGAAGTTATCTGGACCTATGATGAATATATCCATGAAGATAGAGTTTGTCATTTGAGGTTACCTTATTTCCTGGGTGTATGTTTTGGGAGATTTTTATTTATTTATTTATTTGTTTGTATAGCTTGTATGCCGTCCACTACCCAAAGGTCTCTGGACGGCTCACAATCAAAATAAATAATTCTGACAATTAAAACATCAGCATTGCAATAAAATTAAAACAACAAAACATTTAAATACAATACAATACATTAAAATACTACACTAAAATTGCCTTCAGGACACACAATAATCAGTTCAAAAACGTCTGGAACATTAATGTTTTTACCTGGCACTGGAATGTAAACAACATTGGTGCTAGGCGGGTCTCACTGGGGAGGGCATTCCATAAGGGAAAGATTTGAAGGCATTGGGATCAGGGTGGGATGGTTCTACATTCCTCTAAAACACCAGACACTTCTGCTGCTTTAAAAAGGTCAATGAAACTATATTCTCTGGTCAATCATTGTTTTATTTTCATTTGGCAATTCAAATACTCTCAGTTAAGCACTGGGCCTTTTGGGAGGGAAGTATTGTAAAATTCAAGGAAAAACTTTTAATAAAAGAAATACTTTTGAAAATTATCTATTACTTACTTGCACGCCATCCTCCTAGGAACCATCCTGAGTTCAAAGGCCACTTAGCCATAGATGCAGCCGTTAAAATCTTAAGCTGACACATTTCCTCCCAGTGGCTTTTCAATAAAAAATTGACTTCCACATAAAAAAGAGAAACTTTGACTTCTGTTAATGCATAATCATTTCTCTGGTGGCTTGTAACAGTCATAATGGGAGAATTCCATGTGGGTGGGCTATTATATAGCAGGGAATTTTAGGAGTGAAGCTAATACTCCGTATAGTTCTGACATCTCAGCAATGTTATTCAATTGGCAGCAACCTTGCAGGAATGAAGTCTGCAGAGTGTCTTGAAAAATAAGAGTGATTTCCAGTTTTGCTTTGTTTTGTGGGGTTTGCCCTTTCCAAAAACAAATGCTGGGTTTTCGTGGCCAGTTTGGAAAAGATACTTTCTGGACATATTATTTGGCTCTGGGATTCTGGGAATCCACAAAGAAAATTTTCTATGTTCTTTCTATGCCTTGTTCTTCTTTTTCTTCCAGATGACCTTAAAGGAGAAAATCAGAAACCTTTTGTCTCCTTATTACACAAGCCAGAACTTAGCAATACCCCCGAGTCCTAAACCGTATTTATTGTTTATTGAAAGCTTCAATAGCATTTAGTTTGAAAGACATGTTTGAGTAAATGAGATCACAGATAAACCACAAAGTTAACCAGGTTCAGATAACAAAGTAAGCCGTGGCTAGTCAAGAATGGAAGCAAAGATTTTCATTTTATTTATTGTGGTTGGGGAATGTTGGTAACTAGTTATATCAGCACATCTATGGTCCTTCTATGTAACACAAAACTATGGTTTAACACCATGCCTGATACAGTCTGTTGGGTCTCCTTTGGTCATAAAGGGAAAGAAAGAAAAACCCTGAGCTGCATTTTAAGTTGAATCATGTGACTCACCTATCATTCAGCCAACCAACCAATCAATCAATAACTGCTCACGGTTGCAAACCCCCACTTACTCAAACCATTTTTTCCTGTTGGACTTCTTAGTCTGCTTAGCCCAATTACCTCCCACAGAGCAAGTTAAATATAATAATTAATACAATAAATATAATAGCATGTTGTTGTCTCATTTCCTGTGTCTTGCATCAAATTTTGCTAGGTTTTGTGACTGGTTATTCAAAGAGACACACAGTCTTCATTTGCATATCTGATTCCTCAGGTATGGGGCTTTTTGGAAACACTGTCATGGGAAGAACATCCTATCAGCTTCTACATACAACGGTGTTCTGTCATCTAGTTGTGTAGGAAGGGGGAAACTGTATCAGTTTGGTGACCCTGTGCATCAGCCCTAATATTCTTTGAAGGCAGCCAGAGAAAGGTTTTGGCCTGGGTTTTGTAATCTTCTTCTTGGCTTAGTGGTCAGCAGGCCCTCTGAAGACATGCTAGTTTGAAAAAGAAAAAACTATCTCACCACGCTCTAAAAAGTGTGTTGCTCTAAACCATAGATAAGAGCTTGGCTCTTGAGATGTTGGGCTGCAACTCCCATCAGCATGTCCACCAGTGAGAAGATTACAAGCCAGGCCTTCCCTTCAGTACTGTGAAAACTCCCTAGCTAACAAGTCTACAGTCAGTCCCTAGGTTGTAATCCGAAGCTTCAGAAATGTGGGGAAGGGGTTGGAATCCTACACTCTGACTGAACAGTTTCAGAGAAAGGACCATCATGTTTGCTCCTTGGTTGGTCATCAAAACCATGACAGAGTAAACAGGCCATGACCCTGTAGAATAAGGATCCCTGCAGGAGATAACTAGACTTCCTAAGAAAAAGCAGGAATGGGGCCATTTTAGGAGAGTTCCTTTTATTTTCACAGTGTCTCATCCCAATATTTTAGGAAGAAACACATTCTTGCCAAGTCCATCATGAACAACGCTATGACTGCAATATTTTCTCTCTGTATTTCAAAAGTCCTAACTACCAATGTTCTACATCATCCTTCCTAGCTCTTCCACACTCTGTGTTTATCCTTCAAATCTTTGCCGCTTCAACATGTGCGCAGTACAGGATCTTCTGGATATCAGGAAGCATCAAGAGACTTGTGTGTGCCAGAAATTGATTGGAATCATTTGCAGAAAGAATTGGGGAGGCTGCCAAGCCTCAAGTATGAACTCAATGGCTTTGAGTTACTAAAGAAGGAGAATCTGAAGTTTAGAAAAACATCAGCAGGCTGGGCTGGGAACGTTGGGTACTTCCTATTTCCTTGAAATGAAGACCTATGAGTACACAAACAAAAAAAGCAGCCAGCTTGACAATGCACAGCTCGTTATGGCACCCATCATTTATAATTAGAGACACAGTCACACCAGCCTGGATGTCGTCACTCTTCAATTAAGAAGCCCCTGTCCTCAACTGGCAGAGAAATAAGAACTCTCTTGAGTTGCTTATCACTGATTTAGAAAGCATCCTTGCCAATCAGTTAGATAGTTGCATTAAAGAAGTTTTTTTTTTTTAGATTGGGAGCTCCACTGCCCATGGAGCTCTCTCTTGTCTACAAGGGGAGAGGGTCCTTATTGTAGAGCACGTGCAATCCACGTAGAAGGTCCAAGGTTCAATCCCAGGTAGGAAAGTATCCTAACCGAAGCTCTAGAAAGCTACAGTTGGTCCAAGCTGAAAATAATAGGCAAAACGGACACTCAATCGGTGTTAATTGACATCTTATTCTTTTTTGTGGCCATTGACTTCAAAACAGAGACCATCTTTGCACATGCAGGATGGCCATGACTGAGGAAGACTGCGGGAACCTCAGCTTGGAAAGGTTACTTTTTGGGACTTGCTGTAATTTTCCCAAACTCTGGCAGTACAGGTAAGGTAGGTTGAGGGTGGTTGGCTTGTTTGTCGATCCACCACCACATATCCCATAAGTAGGTCTTGGGACTGAAATTAAGTTCTGGGGACAAGGTGAACTCTGGCTGCCTTAGCTTGCTTGCTTGCTTGTCCCCCTGCTCGCTTGCCTTATTTATTGATTTGATTTCTAGGCCTCCCCCTTATCACAAGCTCTACTCTGAGTGCTTGACAAGTTAAGACTTCAAGCCCTCAAGCCCCACAGAGCAAACATAGTCAAAAACAAGTCAGTCCGGAGGTGGTAAAATAAAATAAGTGGGAGTTGTGCCTGCTTCCTTGTTTCTTGAGCTGTTTGTTCCAGGACCCAAACATCCTGTAGGTCATTTCTTCCATCCCCTGCTGTTGCACAAGGCAAACATATCTCACTTTGTTTTGATTCCCTTTTAGCCCTTTCCACATGGCTTGGCTGTCTGGGCTTAATCCTCCCCCACCCCCCTGTGATCCTGTCAGCAACATAATGGGCATGGTACACATATCTTGCTCATCCCTCGGCGAAAGCCCTTCGCCAAACAGATGCAAGGAGCATGTTGGAACATTACGGAAGCAAACAAGGCGGAGGAGATCTCAAAACATTCCACAGATCCCACTCCATTTAGATCAGACCCCACTTCCTTTTGAAATCTCCTCTCCACATTGGTTTGGGCTCTTTGCTCTTGGCCTCAACTTTGTCTGTCTGTCTGACTGACTGACTGACTGTCTCTCTCTCTCTAGAGCATGGAAGATGAGATTAGAAATAGACAAGATGCCAAATCTGCAGTTGAAAGGAGTTCACTTCCCACAAAAGATGCAGTCCTTCAAAGCTCCTGTGTCTGCTCTAACAGCTTGGAATTGCAGCCATGTCTACCTCCTGGTGATCAGTCACTATATACAAGAGCAAAGAAATGAATTTAGCCTCTCAAAGGGGATCTGTTTCTAATGGCAGTTTTCCTGTAACTTTGTTCTGATTCCTAGAAAACTCAATGGCACAGCACCTGGGATGGATGAATCAGTTACTTTTAGTTCATCCCACATTCAAACATTGCAAGTTTCAAGTTAATTTCAGTTCATTTAGGAGTCTATTTGCTTTAATGGTACATTTGTCTCAGAAATGAACTGAAATGATGTCCTTGTCCTCCATCCTAGCTCCGCCCACTCCCACCCCTTATTTGGTGACCTTGACTCGATCCACACTGGCTGTCATCAGATTTCATCCAACATTACTGGGTTCTTCTTCAAGTGCAGCTCAAGTCTCCACATAAACATCCCACAGTATTTGATGTTGTGGCATTCTTGCTAAAGATGTTGGAAGCTCTACTGCTCAGAGCAGTGGGCCTTTTGTGTCAGTCTGTTCTGCCTTCCCTGCATTCCCTGCATTTAGAGCCAAAGTCTGCCACCCAAGAAAGCATTTGCCCAATAAAACTTGTTATTTTTAAGGCAGTGCAAGATATATATTTTTGACTACAGCTCCCAGAAGTTCTCACTTCCCAAAACTTTCCAAGCCACGTCCCGTCGCCTTTTGGGCTAGGGAATTTGGGGAGTTTTATTCTTTAAAAAGTAACTTGCCCAAGTTCTCGTTATTCTTGGCACAATTCTGCTAGAGCATGAGATGGGTAGGATCAGCCCTGGAGGCCACCACCCAGAAGATTTATAGATGTTTTCCAGGAGAC
>JAHTLZ010000327.1:7508730-7525710 GCA_023846285.1 Phrynocephalus versicolor | reverse complement strand
TTCTTTCTTTCTTTCTTTCTTTCTTTCTTTCTTTCTTTCTTTCTTTCTTTCAATTGATCTTTATTTCATTTGTTTGTTCATTTTTGTTCATTTGTTTGTTTGTTTGTTCCTTCCTTCCTTCCTTCCTTCCTTTCGTTTTTTCTTTTGTTTGTACATTCATTCATTTGTTGTTCCTTCCTTCCTTCCTTCCTTCCTTCCTTTCATCCACACACTCTGAACCCCTCAGCCAACATGACCCTGGGAGATTTTGTGTCAGAGGCCAAAATCAAGCCAAACAAAGAACCCTGTACTGATAATCTTCTCCTAAGCTGATGTCCTCCAATGCTCTTTGGGCATTACTTCAGTTTATTTATGATTTATATACCGCCAGCTTGCATAAAGGCAACTCAAGGCAGTAAACAACAAAGCCAACAAAACAAAAATAAAATACAAAAATAAGAAACAATATAAATGTAAACAGTATATAAGATTAAAAGATACAAAATTGCCAAGAGTATACCAAGGCACCCGGCAGATCTAAACACAACATAACAACTATTCAAACAATTCCCTGTAGGCCACTTTGTACAGCCAGGTTTTCACAGCTCTCCTAAAGGCAGGGAGGGGTTGTGCCAGGTGAACCTCACTGGGAAGAGAGTTCCAAAGCACTGAGGCAGCCACAGAGAAGGCTCAGTTCCATGTAATGGTTTTGCAGGCCTCTCTAAGGGTGGCTGCTCGGAGCGTGAGTGCCTGGGAAGCTTTCACGGGATGGACATTAGTTGACTGAGGTAGATATGCTGCGCCAGCTAAAGGAACCAGTTTCACACATCAGAAGAGGAGAGGAGCTGAAACTTTGGGTTAGTTTGGCATCCAAGCTTGGCCAAAATCCAAAAGTCCTGGATCAGATAGTGCCCATATTCTGGGCACCGTCTTCTCTAAATGCCTCTTCTAAACGGTTCCATAGAACAACCCCAGGTGGTTTCTCAAACATCCCATCTGTGGAAGCTGGCCTAGCATGTTTAATTTTTATTTCATTTTATTTTAAGATATAAGCAGCCTAGCACAATGATTCAGGACTTTGTTCTCTGCCAAGGACAACTTGTCCCAGTCCACAAGCTATATTTTCCTAGAAATCCCACCCCCCCCGACCATTTCGCCCTGGCCATGTGCACCCAAAAGCATGGACTGGGGCCTCAGCCGCAGTGGCACGAGCCATTACCTACATCTGTAACGTGACAGCATAATTTCCAGAGATGACACATCAGCACACATTATAAATGGCCAGATGTCACTTGCCACACACCATGAGAGTTCTGTCTGTTATGTAGTCCTCCCTCCCCCACTGCACAAAAAAACAAAACAAAAAAAAACAGAAACAGAGGAAACTATGCTGTGAATTCCTCCAAGTAGACTAATCCCCATCATTTGCCAAATTCAGTGGCTGCCACTCCAGCGAAATGAATATGGGAAGATGTTTGCACATCTCATGTTTGCTAGGAGGCAGTGCAGCACATCCATCTTGTTTCATGCACCCAGCCACCAAACCACAATATCATTTTGATATCATTACCCAAGGGCCCATCTGTCCCCCTGCTTTCAGGATTTGGCCCTGAAATCTGAGCCAAAGGGATGTAGCTGACCTGGAGACCCAGAGCAATCCATGCAGGAATAAAATATATACAGTGGACCCTTGTATAACAAACAGCTTGTATAACATAAAATCTGTACAACATAAAAAATTCTGGAGATAGGGGAAATTTGCTTAACATAATTGCCTATGGCGAAAATCCGTACAACATAAAAATGGGATTACTCCATTTTCAATGCATTTCTATGGGAATTTGTATAAAGAAAAAATTGCTTAACATAATTTCTTTTGGAACAAATTAATTCCTTTATACAAGGTACCACTGTACTTAGAAATGGTGTCCTTCTCTACTGCTGGTAAACAGAGCTTACAGGATCGCATGGAATCGACTTGGGATTTCTGCCAGGCCCTTAAGACCAGCTTTTTGCATACACGGCACCCATACCAAATCCTGTCTTTGCTGGCTGGGGCTGATGGGAACTGTAGTGCAGAAAACCGTCTGGAGAGTGTCTCACTCACAAAGACCACCCAAGTGCCAGTAATGCAGACCAAATGGAAAATAGCAGCATTCTGGGTCAGACATACGCTTAGAATTAAGGAACAGGGTACCCGTTGAAGTTGGTCCAGGAATGTGTGTTCAGTGCCAGAACTGACGTCATAGTGCCTTAACCCACAAACACCCTCCTGGTATCTCCCGAAGCCTCCTCCATCCCAACAACTTGGTCGAGGAGACATTTGTTGGCCTACTGTGGCACAACTGGAGTTCAGAAACCCTTTTTGATTTTCTGCCTTCCTCTGCATGCATCATCTGCTCACCCTTTTTCTGTAGACGCTGCTAGAGATGGGCACAAAATGAAATTTTTATTTGTTTCGTTATTCATTATTCGTTTCATTACCTAACGAAACGAATAACGCACTGACCCGTCAAAGAACCATGAAACAAAACGAAATGGACATTTCCGCTTCATTCCTTTCGTTTTTTGTTTTCCCATAGGAATGCATTGAAGCAATGCATTCCTATGGATGACAGCGGCCAGGAGAGGGCCATGATCTCACCTCCACACGAGGAGGTGGGATCGCAGCTCCTGCCGCCGCTGCCGAACCAGTTCAGGTTCGAACGATTAAAAAAAAAATCATTAGAGCCTGAACCAGAACTGAACCAAGGGTGGGCCCAAAGCAGACGAACCCGAACCATGGGTTTTCTGGTTTGTGCCCACCTCTAGACTCTGCTTTCTCCATCTTTTCTCACTGGTTATGCAGATGTATAGAAAGGTGCCCTTTACTGAAATTACATCTTTGACTCATCTTGTCACCCCTACTCCAATCCTTGGCATTCCTGGGCAAGTTTCTCTTTAATTACTGACTAGGTTTGACCCTTCTTCTATTGACCACATGAGGAAATAGATCACATTTTGGACCATTTGTGGACTGATCCAGTGAATTTCATGGTGGTCACACAACACCCAGGAAATAATAGCCCAACACTGACCAAGCAGAACCTTTTTGAGACGACACCTACTTTTTATGGACAGGCTGGAACAATTCCCTGACAGACAGAAGGGTTTATTTAAGGCAAATGGGGGGGGGATTAACCCTTTCTGGTGCAATCAGGTGCATGCTTTTCCAGCCATCAGATCTCACCCTTCCTTTCAAAATCTGATGAAGTTGGTAGCATTTGCTGTAAATTTTAATTCAGACTATTAAGCCTGTGGGAAGCTCCATCAAGACAACCCTTGATAGCAGGGTGAACAGTGATGGAGTTTCTTGTGAGCTTTTAAAACCATCTTATTGTTCTGTTCTCAGGAGCAATGCACCAGTCAGATGTCAAACTTAAAAGAAAAGTGATGAAGTTTATTTAGAAAATATATTTGAAAGAAATGCCTGTCTCATCTAGACAGGAAAAATAAAACATGACTCAGTTCTGAGCACATGGTCCAGAAGCATGTGTCCACTTTAAAGAAAGAGATGTCAAGTTGAAGGTTAGAAGAGGATTAAGGTGTGGAAACAGGAAGTGGTGAATCTTTATCTCTTTGGAGGAACAGTGAGAAATAGTCAGCAGAGATGACAAATACAGTCTACTCCTACTTACAGATTCCTCTTTTGGGTGTCCATAGAGAGAGGATCTCCAAAAAATACTTTCAACAGTTTGTATGCAACACTGATGTCACACTCTCCTCTTCTCGATGCCTAAGAGAATATTGGCAGACGGGGCTGGATGCCAGAAAATGTGATGGTAGATTGGGGGGGGGGGGGCAGAGCTTAACCCTTCCAGATGTCAAAAGACTTCTACTGTCAGAAATCTGGACCAGAGTGGGCAGTGGGGAAGGGATTCTGGGACTTCAAGTTCAAATGCTCAGGAAGACCAAAGTTCTCGAGTCCTACTTTAAAGTGAAAGGCTAAGGGACATAAATGGCAGCTCTTTGGAGACAATACAAGGCATAAGGACTTGGTGGGAATTCAAAAGAACCTGCACCACACCTGTTCTTTCCATATCTGTTTTTAATCAACAGCCTTTCAGCCTTCCTTGGTTAGAAAAAATAGGTAAATAGAAGCAAGGCTATCCAAAGTTTCTTCCCTCCCCACTTCTCCTTTCCCTATTCTGAGCTCATTTATGGCTTAGAGTCCAGAGAGGCTGCTTATGCTTAGTTGCCAAGTGCAGCCTTCGATCCCTCCCAGTCGGCTTGGTGTGAACTGAAGCTTGGAGTAACAAGATCAGGGCAATAGTTGGCCCAGTTGTTAGAAAACACTGCCGGACCAAAAACAATTAAAGTGAGGATGAAGGAGGTCTGATGCGAAGCCCTCTGCTTCATTCTTTCTGTCTGCTTTGTTTGTGGTTCCATTTTAAACCCAAAAATATATATAGTTTCTTGGCCTATCGGCTAAGATCAAGTGTGTGTGTGTAGTACTGTATATATGTAATTTGCAATAATTCCAGATGACTGGAAAAAAACAACATATTTCCAAAAGGATTGGCTGCAAGTTACGAAGCTGAGCCTGTCCTTGTGTCACACAGATTTATGTGTGGCTCAGTGTCTGATAGGCTGATTTTTGTTATGAAACAGATGCACAAAATGATGTTTGGATGGCTCTTCAGGGACCACATTTCATCCTCCCTTGATTTGGAGGAAATTGTCATTGCTAAGAAAATTATGTTCATATTGTGTGAATTTTGTTTTAAGTCTCTGGGTAATTGAAGAGGGCATTCAGAAGCAATGAAGTGGTCCTTTGCTTAGGATAGTGATGGCAAACCTTTTAGAGACTGAGTGCTCAAACTGCAATTCAAAACCCACTAATTTTTTGCTAAGTGCCAATACAGGTGGCGGTGGAGGGGTAATGTCGGGTGCCCACAGAAACGGCTCCAAGTGCCAGCATGGGCACCTGTGCCATAGATTGGCCAACACTGGCCTAGGTTGTCCATTGGCATTATTTTATGGAATCTGAGTATCTACTTGTCATGGTGTCTGAGGACAGTCCTCTTTTCCATTGTGCCTTATTTGAAAGACTGGTCAATCCAAGACAGATTTTAAGATAAACTAATGTCAGAATCAGAAGAGATTGCTCAGGGACCCTGAAGGCTGCTGTCAACAGCTTGTCCTTGGACAGTAGTCTTAGTAGGCAAGCAGGTCAGTAGATCACTGTCTTTTTGACTATAATGAGAGGCATTTTCATTCCACTTATTTCTAAATGTGCAATTGGACAAGAGGGTAAATCTCTGATGGAGAACCATTGCCCATCAGGATACCTGGCTTGATGGAAGCATGGTATGAGCTGGTATAAGACCTTGGTCTCTGTCCCTGGACATTGAATCAGGGAGGTTGTATATGGGAAATGCGCACTAACTCTGCCATTGGCTTTAGCCCACCATGTCTTCTCTGACACACAGCTGTTAGTTGTACGTCTGAGTGTCCAAGGCTTTGAAACTTTTATAACTGCAACCCACAGCATTTCAGATGCTGGCTGCAGGATTCTGGGACTTCTAATCCAAAGAGTAACTATTCAAATATATATCTCTCTCTCTCTCTCGCTGTGTGTGTGTGTGTGTGTGTGTGTGAGAGAGAGAGAGTGTGAGTGAGTGAGTGTGAGTGAGTGAGTGAGTGAGTGAGAGAGAGAGAGAGAGAGAGAGAGAGAGAGACAGACAGACAGACAGACAGACAGAGAATCAGTTCTAATAGGAAATGTTAGACCAAACCATTGTCTTCCAGGGCTTCAGCCCCATATCTCTTCATGGCTTCAAACCAGTCTCTCCCACATTTCCTGGCTCTCCCTTCCTGTCTCACTCCATTTCAATCCACCACTGGCACCTTTCCTTCTTGAACAGGAGAGAAGCCAAACATTACCTCCCTTTCCTTGTCATACGCCTATTACCATACTTATCACAGTCAGCAGCTGCAGCGGTGGCAAAGGAGGGTGTTTCCTGAGGCAGGAGATTGTTGGGACAACCCAATTTTTTCCCCAGAGGTACAGAGCTTGGAGATAAAATGCACATCTGTGCTCCTGGACAAACACCTAAGGGGGGGGGGTGTTCCATGGGCAACTGGAAGGGGTTGGTAAAGGGTGGAAGGATCCCAGAAGGCCTTCCATGGTGACACCATATACATACAAGAAGAGGAGAATAATTTCCACAAATGTTGACCAGAACTGGGAAAAATTTATTTTGGACCACAGGCCCCATAATGCTGGCTTGGCAATTCTGAATGTTGCAGTTACATTTATTCCAAAAAAATCTTGGTTTAGTACAGGCATGACCAAACTTCGGCCTTCCTGATGTTTTGGACCACAACTCCCAGAATTCCAAGTCTGTATTTCCAATGGCAAAGGATTGTGGAAGTTGTGGCCCAAAACATCTGGAGGGCCAAAGTTTGGACATGTCTGGTTTAGTATATGGTACCCTAAATGGAGAGAGAAGTGTTGGGATTTTTACAACCTTGTATGCTGCCTATGGTGTGAGTGACTGGGAGGGACTCTTCTGGGCTGAGTTGACTATCAATCTATTCAGCACTAACCAAACATTTCGTCCTGCCTCTGAATTCAAAGAGAGATCCATCTCTCTGCTGAGTTTTCTCTTTCCTTCTCTTTAGTCTTGGAAATCCATTGAGTTGTTTTGTTTGCTGTTGATTTGTTCACAACTGGAAATAATGAAAACATTTTTATTATTCCTTCTACAAACGTCTCAGAGTGAGTTATTAAATCTAAGTGGCAGTTAATAGAAAGGGATGAACCATCCTAGGAATCTATAGCTATTCTCCTCTATGAGTCTCTGTATTTCTACTGCATGGAACAAGGAACTTGATCAGAAAATCAAAACTCTCCCATACAAAGATCCCATATAAGCTATCTTGAACAGAGAGTTTTGCTGATATTCCCAGGAGTAGCGTGAAAGCATTTTGTCTGAAGCTGGCACAGCAGGAGATACCCAAGATATGCTCAAAAAACAGATAGGAAACTTTTAATATATATATTTAAAACATTGACATCATTTAAGAAATGGATTCTGAATAGGAGGAAATATGCAGAATAAATGATCTTAATAGTGAGATTAAACACCTTCTGTCTAAAATTGGAACAAGCCAAAAGCTAAATCTGTTTGTCTAACCAGGTTTCTGAGAAATAAAAGTTGGTGTGTTTCCTCCAAATCAACACCAAAAAGGCAGCTTGGTATTTGTGCCACCATACTCAGTGCCCCAATTATGTCTTGACATGAGAGTGGTAAACTGTTTACCCACCTCTGCACATGCACAAAGTACATTTTTTCACCAATCCCATGACTTTTGTTAGGCCAGAATCTGGTGGGAAGAGTTGCAGTTTTTAAAAAGCTGATGACATTGGCCTGGGAATTTGTGGGAAGATGGGGGTAAGAAGTTAATTTTTTTTCCTCAGTGTATCGACTTTCTTCTTCCTTGCATCTCACTGATCCATTTAGGAATGCTGAAGCAGCTGATTTCAATTTAAAAAACATCATTAGGGATAATATTATTGTTCCTCTTGCGCGCTGGGCTTTTCCCTTTTTTAAAAAAAATGTTTTGTTTTGCAGCTACACTGGATAACATGAGCTCTGTTGCCATGGCAGCTCAGCATCATGACCTCCCATCTCCCAGCAGCTGATGAAAGTTCTTGTTAGGAGCACATTATGGAAAAGGATACTTAATGTGGATGGGAATGACTGCATGATATAAACTGAATGACGGCATGTGTTTTGGAGGGGGCGAATTTCCTTCCAAAATAGCAGCATCCCGGGAAGAAATATTCTCCAGAAGTGCAAGAAGAAGAGGAAAGGGTTAAAGTCACCCTTTTGAAACCTACTGAAATAATGGGAATTATCGGGGGGGGGGGGACCTTCCCCCCCCCCAAAAAAAAGGGACAGGATTTTCATTTGAAATGGGCTACCTATGAAATACTGCCTAGATGCCTTGAGCACATCTGATCTCACCTGATCTCGGAATCTAAGCAGGGTCAGGCTTGGATAGTACTTTGGATGGGAGACCACCAGGGAATACCTGGTGCTGTAGGCGCCTGGAGTAGGAACTGGCAAACCACTCCAGTATTCCTGCCAAGAAAACTCCATGGACATGAAGTCATGAAGAGTTGGTCATGACTCTCAATGACACAACAACAACCTATCAAATGGAACAGTGACACCTCTGGGCCATTTATGAGGGTCACTCTTACCCCACTTCTTAGTTGCTAAGGTTCCTACTGTACCGTTAGGGGCATGTATGTGATGTATGAAAACTGTTTCTGAGTTTGCTCCTCAGTGCATTTCATAACTTTGAACAGGTCTTTCTCAAAGCTGGAGGAAAAAGAGAGGGGGGCTGCCCCCTGGGCTTGCTCCTTTCAGAATTTTAAAGTTTGATTTCTGGAAGTTGCAATCCAAATGACGACAATGAGAACAACCCTTTTCAGCCCCGAGTCCTCTGTGTTCTGCTCTGATCTTCCACTTCTGCATTCTGCAGTTGTTTGGTGGAAAACATCTACTATGTGCCACTCAGGAAATGATAGGTTGAGACTTGGCTCCCACAAAAACCGCCTACCATGGATGCTTGATGTGGCTTCTTTCAATGTTTATTGTGTAGGGTTGAGAGACAGACAGATGTACGGGCTAGTATAGGAGGGGAATTTTTAATAAAGGAATGATGTAAAGCAGAAGGAAATGGGTGTGCTTGCAAGCATTGGGAAGACAACATTTGCTGCACTTCCAAACAACCCAGTTAACATGGCCTGCAACTGGAGCAGATGTGGAAGAGGAAAGAGGGATTTGTGGGCCTCTTTTATTGTATGGAATATGTGTTGCTGTATATTGTACATTCCCCTCCTGCCAGAAGTGTTGTGTTCAAGGAAGGGAAGAGCTATTGGGTGGGGTTCTGTTTATTTGCAAAGTTTGGAAAATGTTCTATTGTTGCTTTGACTCCACATCCCAGAATTCATCCTTGAAATTTTAGGATGAGACTCATTTCTATTCAGACTGAGAACCTGTGGATCTTGTTCCAAAATTCTCCTAACAATGTGATACTTGGAGGTGCAGATGAACATGTTTTACAGGCTGAGGTGCCTTCTAGCTCAGTGGTTATCTACCTTGGGTCATAAGAAGAGCCATGCTGGATCAGGCCAAAGGCCCATCTAGTTCAGCTTCCTGTATCTCACAGTGGCCCCACCAAATGCCTCTGGGAGCGCACGAGACTAGATATCTGTCTCCTGATACCACTCCCCTATATCTGGTCTTTGAAGTACTCCTGTTTTAAGCCTGGAGATTACACATCTCCATCATGGTTTGTAACCTGTGATGGACTTTTCCTCCAGGAATCTGTCCAATCCCCTTTTGGAGGCATCCAGGCTAGATGCCGTCACCACATCCTGTGGCAGGGAGTTTCACAAACTAACAACACGCTGGGTAAAAAATATTTAGTTTCGTCTGTTCTTACTCTCCCAGCCCTCAATTTGAGTGTATGTCCCTTTTTGTGACAGGGAGAAGAGCGTCCCTCTATCCACTTTACTCATGCCCTGCATTATTTTGTACGTCTCAATCATATTCCCCTTGAGGCAACTTTTTTCCAGACTAAAGAGCCCCAAATGTTTTAGCCTTTCCTCATAAGGGAGATCCCTCAGCCCAGTAATCATTTTAGTCACTCTCTTCTGCACCTTTTCCAGTTCCTCAATGTCTTTTTTAAGATGTGGTGACCAGAATTGTACACAATACTCCAGGTGCAGCCTTACTATCATTTTGTACAATGGCATTATGATGTTGGCTGTTTTATTTTCAGTCCCCTTTTTGGTAATCCCTAGCGTGGAATTGGCCTTCTTCACCGCTGCCACAAACTGGGTAGACGCCTTCAATGAGCTGTCCACCAACGCACCAAGATGTTCTTAGACTACAACTTCCATAAATGTACCAAACTGTAATTCTGCAGAGAGGGATTGTGCTTTTCAAGAAACACTGTCTAGAAAATAAATATGCACATATGCATGAAAACCACAAGCAGTAAGTCTTAAGGTTTGTCCGGTCCACAGGCATCTATGCTTGTCAGACTACTTTTGCTGACTGCTGTTTCCTGTTAGATTCCCACCGCTTCTAATTCCAGGGACTTCCGTTTGAGAAATATGTCAGTGTCTCTTGCTGTGTTTCTTCTTTGTTTTGATTAATTCTTCCCTGCCTTGCCATCTTCCTGAGTTCCAAATTGACCAATCAAAAAGAATTTACTCAACTAATTCTGCAGTTGTAGGTTTTTCTTCTTTTCATTTGCATTTTAGCACACTACCAATGAGCAAACAGATGTGAATAAAGCCCTGCAAAAGAGCAGTTGTGATGTGGGTTATTGCACGGAAATTGTTTTTGTGCAGTTTTATTGGCCAGTATGTGTCCTCCTCCCCATTGGGAAAATGCCATGATAAAGAGCCATAATGCTACTGTGTAAATGAATGCTCTAAAGAGGCCTACTTTTTGTGAGGTGTTGTTTATGTGCACCTACACAATGCTCACGTGGAGCAAGAAAGACAAGAATAAATGGAACATATTGAAAAGCATGTGGTCCCATAGTGGGTTTTACAAAAACCAGAAATCCAATGACAGGTTCCTCCATAGAGAATCTTTCTTATCCCATTTGTTCCATTTCAGGTACTATGGAACTTCAAGGCCCAAATGGAAATTTTAATAAGGCAGAGAAGCATGTATTTTTGTTTGTGCCTCCTGCTCCCTTTGCACTGGCTTGAAAGAATGTCTGCAGCATCATAAAAACAATGTTCTCTGCATGAGACTCAGCCTGCAAAAGATCGGCATTTGTATCTCATAACATGTGTGGGAGATACAAATCCAGTGATTCTCAAGATGGTGTCAATGGGAAATGTGATTGGGGATATATGCATGACATAGATGCAGACTACAGAGTTTACTCTTCATTTGGGTGGAGTGAAATTGTGACCGTATGTAGCAGAAGAGGCCAGTTCCACACTTCCTCTGCCCAGTGGCCACTGGCCACTCCAGCTTTTAGGGGGCTGAAGTTTTGAATCCACACCAAGGTTTTAAAGTGCATTTTATAGGAGCTCTCCAAGGTGCTGATTCCTGCCCACAACATAGGTTGAGCATCTTGGATGACTCTTATAAAGTACAGAATAAAATCCAGAGTGGATCAAAACCCTCTACTTCCTGCAGGGATGGAGTCATCAACTGCCAACACAGTCTAGCCACTTTGGATAGTCGTAATCTTAGCCGATACAAAAGGTTTACATGATCTGAAGAGAAACCAGAGCAGAATCTGCTCTGCAAATCTTTTCAGAGCTAGTTACTTTCCAGATTGTGGGCAGTGAAGATCTTCAGAGGCATACAATGTAGGCAAGGTGACAATGCACTAGGTCATCTAGCTCATGTTTAAAACTTAAAATGGTGCGCACTGTGTGAGACAGAATGCTGGACTAGATGGGCTGTGACCTATTCCAGCAAGGCTGCTCTTATGTTCTTATGATCACTTATAGTCAAGCTTTTAGGAAGTTATTGTCTCGTTGTAACTTATACCAGCCATTTGTTTCTCCTGGACTGTGATGTTTGGACAAAATCCCTTGTGGTCCCACAATATGTCTGTGTGGGGGGGGGGTCAGAGGGAGAGAGGGATGCTTCTTTTCCTTCCTCAGGTAGCAGGACAGGCTGGGTCATTCTTTGCAGAGTAATGTATGATTTGGTTCCACCATCTAGTCACCAGCATGCATATGATGGTGGACAATATGGGCTGAATGCCTGAAGAGGACCATGCCATGCATGGACTAGAAGCCTACTGATAAATACACTGCCCATGCAAATATGCATATTGGAGCTCAGATTATCCCCTGCTCCTTCAAAGATGCTTGTTTTGGCTGCATGGGCTCATTGCAGTCAAGTGGTGTAACCGTAGCAGCCAGAGAGCTGAGATGAATGCAAGGCAGCTGTTGAAAGCCAACACTTTCCTGTTTGTGTGATGAACAGCTGTTTCAGGCTGAGGGACAAGGGCATGATGACATCCCTATAGCTCCCAGATTTCCCGAAGACAGGCATGTCCAAACTTCGGCCCTCCAGATGTTTTTGACAGCCACTCCCACAGTCCTTTGCCATTGGCAAACTAAGCTTAGAATTCTGGGAGTTATAGTCCAAAACAACAGGAGAGCCGAAGTTTGGACATTCCTGCCCTAAGACATGATGTTTTCTTTGGCTCTTCCTATTTCTTGGGTGAAATTGAACAGACGCTTGAAAAAGACCTTTCCCAAGGGGCAGAGAGGGAACTCCCCAAAGGAAGACCTCATTACCTCAACTGGGATTGTGATAAGAAAAAAATGGATGTGATTAATGATTATACTTTTTTGTTCCTGTGGAAATTATTGAATCAGAGGCATAGATCATTGTAGGCAGTTTGCCCTGAAGTAAAGAGTTGAGGGAGGTGGCATGTCGAAATAGGGCCTTCTTGGCTGTTGCCCCCCCCTAACTTTGAAATGCCCTCCCAAAAGAGACTCACCTGGCACCAATGCTTTTGGCCTTTTGGCACCAGGCAAACACCTTCCTGTTTAGCCAGTATTTTAATTAGTTTATGTTCGTTTAGCTAGGTGCATGAGTAGAGGGATTTTATTACTTTTATATAGATTTTTTTTAACTGTTTGCTATTTTGGTGGTTTTAACATGTTGTTTTACTGTCTTAATATATTGTTGTAAGCCGCCCAGAGACCGCTTGGTAATGGGGTGGCTAAATAAATAAATAAATAAATAAATAAATAAATAAATAAATAAATAGAGGAGATGTCTTTTCAATCCAGACCCTGATCCAGGCAAAGTTACTTATGACTGAGTTCCAAAGACAGCAAGAGATAACGGCAGCTGACTGGTTCCATTGAGCTTGACTGGAATTATCTACCACTGATTTTTAGATTAAACTAAGAATCCATAGTCAAAGCATGACTCCATGATAAGTATAGAACATGAATCACATGGAGAAAACTGACAGAGAGCCTTTTCACACGACCCCTAAACTCCGCAGCAAATGACTCCTAGCTCCGGAGCTTAAAATTGTTTCCCCACCAGTTCCGGAGTTTACATAAAATTAAGTGCGACCACACCCACCTAAGTGAGTCCCTGTGCACTTTGCAGCTACCTGCTCTCCGTGGTGAAAAATCCCTGATGCGGATCTAACCCTAGTGGGTGCCAGGCTCTCCTCGCTTCTGTTTGTTGTTTTTTGCCCCCTGCCCCTTTAAGAGATCTGAATGCTGCCGGAAGCAGAGCGAAACCGGCAGAACGGAGGTGAGCCGGCATTCTTTTCTTTCTTTTATTCTCCCTCCCCTCACGCAGCCAGCAGCCAGGAGTGCGAAGGGGGTGGGAACACAGGAACAGCGACAAATCCCCAAGATCTCTGGTCCGAATTTAAGTGGCCAGCGGAGGTTGTGTGAAAAGGCTCAGAAACAGTTTTTTCCCTTATAATAAGGGAGCCAAGACACGTTCAAAATAGTAACAGTAACAATGCAATATAATACAACCCAATAGCATTATATAATGTATATTGTTGTTGTTCAGTCATTCAGTCGTGTCTGACTCTTCGTGACCCCGTGGACCAGAGCTTGCCAGGCCTTCCTATTTTCCACTGCCTCCCGGAGTTTTGTCAAATCCATATTGGTTGCATCGATGACACCGTCCAACCATCTCATTCTCTGCCATCCTCTTTTCCTTTTGCCTTCAATCTTTCCCAACATCACAGGGACTTTTCCAAGGACTCCTCTCTCCTCATGAGGTGGCCAAAATACTGGAGCCTCAGCTTCAAAATCTGTCCTTCTAGTGAACATTCAGGGTTGATTTCTTTCAGGACGGATAGGTTTGATCTCCTTGCAGTCCAGGGGACTCTCAAGACTCTTCTCCAGCACCACAGCTTAAAAGCATCGATTCTGTGGCGATCAGCTTTCTTTATAGTCCAGCTCTCATTTCCATACATCACTACTGGGAAAAACATAGCTTTGACTATCCTAACCTTAGTTGGAAAAGTGATGTCTCTGCTCTTTAGGATGCTACGTAGGTTTGCCCATTTAAGAGAATTGTGAAAAATGTAGACTAAAGGTTTTGTTCATTCTCCCTGTCTCATATCTCTACCTGCCCAATCTACTGGAACATCTTCTAGCCAGTTTCTAAGACTCGGTCCATCACAAATCTCAAATCGGACAGTGCTGCTTTTCCCAACAAAGTAACTTAACAGGATGTCATTTCTAACAGTGTCATACAATGGAAAACTCAGGCTTAGTTAAGAACCCAAGATCTGAAAAGGTCTGCATTGCACTAGACCAGTGATTCCCAACCTTTGGTAATGCAGATGTTTTTGGACCACAATTCCCAGAAGCCTTCACCACTAGCTGTGCAGGCCAGGGTTTCTGGCACTTGCTGGTCAAGAACACCTGGGTTACGCAAGGTTGTGAACCCCTGCACTAGATTATCAAGATCTTCTGGCAAGGCAAACAGGGGTTGGTTTAAAGCTCCACCACCTGCAGGTCTGTTTTCCATCAAGTCCAGTGTTCATTTTTTTTTAAAAGGGGCCACTGAGCAAAACAAACCTGTGAGAGTCTTTGCAATGCAGATGTGGGCTGCGGGCGGGAACCTACTCTGTGTAACTATTATTCACGTATTAGTCATTCTACAACATTTAGCAATCTTTCCATTTCTTTTGAAGCAGCAGCAGGTTCATAT
The DNA here is from genome assembly GCA_023846285.1 of Phrynocephalus versicolor. NCBI lineage: Eukaryota > Metazoa > Chordata > Lepidosauria > Squamata > Agamidae > Phrynocephalus > Phrynocephalus versicolor. Next base: position 7,510,975 of record JAHTLZ010000327.1, on the reverse strand, counting down.
GTACGCTAATGGGGATCATTCTGCTATGCTGCCAAACCTTTTTAAAAAAAACAATCTCCTAGTATCCCATTTATCTCTCTGGATAAATATAAAAAGGGAAATGTCCTGCCACAGTATGGTAGGTGCTCTCTGGCATTCCACAACAAAAACTTAGAAATTACTGGATGAGAGAGCCTAGAGTGCAGCTCATGAGTGGAGTCTCAGTTCATGTGATATTTCAGAGGGCAGTGTTATATCCATTTGCATTTAAAGTAGGCTTAGCCTAAGCTATAATAATAACACGGCTTCCACCACAGATTGTAGGCACAGAGATCCTGGTGAACTTTTCATCCCCATGATGCCCTTCTGCCAATCTGTTTGAACAGCCCCACACCTTTCATTTTAGAAAGGGAAGTTATATTAACTAAATGCACATACAGAGGTTTGGAGAGGTGCTTTTGTACTGCTGTTTCCCATCCTGGAATGCAATTGAGATATCAGTGGCAGCGGCATAGATCAGACAGTGCCACGGAACACCAAAGAAAAAGAATGTGGGTCATATGGACTTGGAGTTTTGGTTGAGTTCCCGATCTTGCAAAAGCAACAATTGACTAGAAGAGAGCAGAGCCGCTCATAGTAAAGCTCTGCAAAAGGAGGAGACCTAAGAGTGTTTATTAGCAGCAATAACCCTAATCAAGTAACACTCAGAGAAATATAAAGAAACTCTTTTTTCTCTCCAGGGCCTCCTCCAAAGCCAAATAAAGGAGGAAATGGGACTTCTCTCAAGGCTCTTTAAGGCAAGTGCATTGGCTTCTAAAAATATCCCTCATTCCTGGGAAACAGCCAAAGCTTACAACGATGGAGATGGAAGGTCCATCTCCTTCAACCTCTCTTGCAGCAATAGACAACCCCCGATGCCTTTGGAGGAAGGACATCCCCATAATGCACCCAAGCCCATTGCTTAGCTCGGTAGCTTTGGAGGCTTGCAGCTAAACCGATTTGTGTCGCTTTGTGTCACTTTTCACCATGCAGGGGAACGTTGGAGGAGGGACTCCTTGGCTAACCCCGATGGCGATGGAGAATGAAAGATGAGTGTGGAACAGCGGCTTGGACTCAGAGTGGAGGAAAAACAGGAGCCCTCCCCTGTCGAGTTGGGTGGCAGCCCAGCATTTATGGCTCTACATCAGGCGGCAGTACAATTTTTCGATGAGAGCTTGACCTGCATCATAAAACATGTGTGCAGAGGTCAGGCCAAATGGTACATTGCACTAAAAATGCATCAGCAGCAACTTCATCAGCCTTTGCCTTTGATTTCATAGCAGGAGCATCTCTCTGTGTATGCATGTCCCAATTCTTAATGGAACAGTTATCATCCAGGGGAGGGGGAGAGATTTAATTTTCCCCCTCCTTGGCTGTGATTCCCTCTTCAAAGTCCCCCTTCAAAAAACACTTTATTCTGTAGCTGATGAAAATGCTCTTACTGGCACTCCTTCAGGATTCTCCTGCCCAAAGCTTATAACTATATTATGGAGAACGGCTTCATTTGGATTAACTGCAGAAGGGAAGATTGAACCTTCTGTCTCTGTGCCTTGATGGCCCACTGGAAGTCACCTTCTGTTACTTGCTATTAAATCTGACAGTGCTGCTAATAAGTCACATATTTGTCGTAAGAGATAGGGAGGGGCAGGCTATTTATGAGACTCTTCCTCAGTCCTGGAATTGTCCATGACAGATGCCCCCAGCCAAGGAAAGCTCATGGCTTCCCAAAGCATGGGTCTCGCTGTGATCATGATTCATGTACACAACTCAAATACTTAGGACAAACATTTAACCCTTAACCTGAATAATTAAATATTCAGTTGACCTTCTCAGGTTCCCCTCCTAACACTTCTCTCCATCATCCTTCTCCACTTTCTAGGCAACCATTAAGTTAAAAAAATAAGACAGTGATGGTGACGTTACTGATGTAGTCCATCTACATTTGGCCTTTGTGTGCCCACGTTTCTTTCTGTAAGTCATCAGAAACAACCAGGGTATGGCTTGTTTGCCTAATGCAGGTGAAGGAACTGTGTGAACCACTGGATAGCTCAGTGACTTAAGTCTCTGTCTGAAGTGCCAGAATCAGGGAGTTCAATCCCCCACTGTGGCTTTCTTGAGAAGGGCCGGTTTCAATGTTCCATATGGTTCCTTCCAGCACTACAGTTCAAAGATTATTGAGATTGTTGTTGTTGTTGTTGTTGTTGTTGTTGTTGTTGTTGTTGTTGTT
>JAHTLZ010000327.1:7455751-7501680 GCA_023846285.1 Phrynocephalus versicolor | reverse complement strand
TAGTAGTAGTAGTAGTAGTAGTAGTAGTAGTAGTAAGCAAAGTTGCCATTTGCTGTTGCTGTGTGCTATGAAATTGCCCTTGACTCATGAGGACCCTATAAATGAATGGCCTCCACAATGCCCAGTCTTCAACAGCCCAATTTAGCTCTCGTGGACTCAAGCCGGTGGCTTCCTTTTGGAAGCTGATCCATTTCATATTTGGTCTTTGTCTTTTCCTCCTGCCTTCGACATTTCCCAGTATTGATTTTTTTTCCAAAGAATCCTCCTGCTTTCTCATGATTGGTGCAAAAAAGCACAGTCTCAGTTTCACCATTTTTTGCCTCCAGAGAGTGTTCAGGTTTGACTTAATCTAGGACCCACTTTCCTGTCTTTCTGGCTGTCCATAGTATCCACAAAGTTCTCCTCCACCATCACATTTTAAATACATATTTTTTCTTGACTAAAAAACGGGATACTTTGAATGAATGAATCTTTATTTACGGTTTTAACCAAAACTTTTATATATTGGTGTCCTCCAAATTCAAGTCCACAGATATTCCTAGCCTGCAGTTCTGACAAGGCTTCGCTAGCACTATCCACGCTCAGGGCCTCTGGGATGTATAGCCCAAGAGCACTTAGATCTCATCTGTGAATCACTATTCTGTAATGTATGTTCTACATAAAGCATGCTGTTGTATGAAGCACTTCATTATTTGTTTCCTTCTTTCATTTCCTTCTTTTGGTTGAGTTCTGCAGGTACTGGGAAGCCGTAAGCAGGCTTCTTGATGACAAATACAACTAGGTTGTATTATGGCTAAGGCAACATTGCCACCTGGCGTCCATCATGGTGGCCTGCTGAAGTTTTCATGAGGGGGAAGATACTTCCCTCTAGTGGTTCATAGTGAGATCAGCTGATAAATGGGGAAAGGGATTTTCAAATCCTGCACATCTTTAAATTGACATTTATACAAATATAGTTAGCAGAAGCATCGAAAGGAGAAAATGCATCACTTTATTTTTTTCTCTCTTTGCAAAGATACTGCTTTCCTTCTAGTACTAGCATTGTAAGGATGAGCAAATGCTTTAGAAAAAATACCTGGCTGTGTGTGTGTGTGTGTGTCTGTAAAAACAGTTTACATTTCTATTGGCACAGCAGAAGAAGGACATGCCAGATGGGGTTCTCTCGGAAAACCAGGGGGTTTCCCTTTCTTGAAGAACAGTTGAATATCATCTATTGTTTTCACATACACTTTTAAACCATTTTCACCTAAATGATCTTGAAGTTTACTCTATTGTGTAAAAAAGAACACTTGCTTCCACAAATGCATCTACTCTCCTACAAATGTACAATTGTGAACAAAATTATCCAATCCCCCCCCCCAAAAAAAAATCAGTTTCGGTGTCAAAAGGTGCAGATTTTTGGCTCTTTGCAATGGCCAAATCAAACAAAGGCAATTGAAGTAGCTAAACACAATGCATGCCTCGAAAGGTCTCTCCAAATTCAGCTGCAAATGTGACTTTTAATGAATTGAGGTGCTGCCCACCTGGCAAACCTACCTCTGATACCTCTCCAGAACCAAACAATTCAGAAATGTTTCAGCTTGAAACTCTCCAGTCTCCTTTTCGCACACCTTGTTCCAGTGCAATTGGTACAATATTTGTAACTGATTGCAACACAGCCTTGTAAAATTGTTCCGAGGGTAGAAATGAGTCCAAGTTGTGAGGTAGTTTTAGAATAATATTACGACCTGTTCACGTCCACGGCTGATTCCTCCTGTGTTTCTTTGCCACGACCCTCTGGCCTCACTGTTTTCAATTATCTTTCTTTGTACCTTAAGTGTACATACATATCTGCCAGCTGAGGATAACAGCTTAAGCATCTGACAGTGTGGGCTCTCAGCCATGAAGGCTTATGCCACAATAAAGCTATTAGTCTTTAAGGTGCCCTAGGACACTTTATTGCAACAGATTAACACATTTCTTTGGGAGGGAGAGAAAAATGAGCACAAATGGCTCAGCCAGGTTTCTCATCATCAAAAACCACCTTCTGCAGCCAAGTGTTTATTTAAAACCTTTTATTTGGAAATCAATTCGTGATTAAGAACCTTGAGAACTTGGGTAGGCTGTTTGTGCCCATTAATGGCCTCTAGCATCTCCCGCAGGTTCTTCTGCCTTTACCAGGGATTAGACATGGGCACGACTTGGCGAAATTCTCGTTTCCATTTCCGTTCCTCGTTTCCATTATGTAACGGAAACGGTAACGACAATTACTCCGCCAGAACTCGAACTCGAACCGATAAAAGAAAAATTGGGTCTGATTTGTTGTTGTCGTTCATGCCATCGCGGCGATCGCGTGATGCCAAGCGGCACAGAAAAAAGTTTTAAAAATAAAAAAAAAATCCTGATGTTTTTGAAGTGTAATTCCCAGAAGCCTTGATCATCAGCTGTGCTGGCTGGGGCTTCTGGGTGTTGCAGTCCAAGAACACCTGGACTACCTAAGGTTGGGAACTAACGGTTTACAGTGAAATGGCTGAAGCACAAGTGTACCTCCGCATCAAATTGCGCTTGGATGCACATGCATCATATAGTGCTTTTGTCAACCTCAACAGCACATTGTCCGCAGATCTAAGAATGGGCATATTCAATGAGTGAATTCACATGTCCAGCTCCCCACTGGTCCCCTCTCTTGCGCTCCTCCTGCCGCTCCTCTCTCTGGAAAGGCACTGTCTCAATTAATGATGCAGCGTTCGCTAATGAGCATTTTAGACAATTCCAACCATGACCATAAGCGGGGGTTTTCATGCCATCATGGACAGGCGCCTACTCCAGGCCTATGCTGTAATAAAGCCTAAACATTGGAAAGGCTCTGATCTTCCTGTGGAGGATGTGGACGTCAGTGACTCGCTCTAATCAATTAACACTATTAAATATCAAGCATTTCCCATGAAGCTGACATTCCTAATCCCCCTTACCGCCTTCTCTTTTCACACACCATTGACTGAAACCTTTCCCCACTGAGAGGGGCCTTGGCCCCCAAGTTTCCCCAGGCTTATTGCTACCCTCCCACTCTAAGATTAGAGCTAAAGACATAATAAAGGGTCCTTTAACGAGAGAGGGATCACCGGGCGAAAGAGGTGGGGAAGAAAGGCAGCCCCCTTGTTTGAGCTCAGACTTCATCTAGCTCTTCCTGTGGAGAATAAAGAGGCCTTTTCACCCCAGCAACGAGAAGGTGCATGCTGGATATGTGCTTCCTAGATCGGCCGTAGCTGGAAGCTGCCAGCCCTAGGGCTTACTTGTAGTGACATTTCTGTACCTCAGATTAGATGGTGACCATTAAAACACATTAGAGACACGGCCTAGCTGGTTGCTGGGGAGACCGGGCCTTCATACAGTCACAAGTTTGAAAGGGGCCTGCTGTATCTATGAAAACAACCCTCTGTGTGACTCCAATGGATGCTTTTCTTCAGCTTAGGGTTAATAAGGCGTCTTCCCCCTACTATCACGATACCCACACTTTTCTCACAGCGGACACCAGTGCCAACGGAGGTGGGGAGCCTGTGGCTTCCAATATCCCCACCAGAGAGCCCGCCCCAAGCCTGCTTTTGTTCTCCATCTCTATTTCATTACACAATATCACCCCTCATATGAGCATGGGGTGCAAGGTGGCCCACACAGGGATAAAGAACCCCCCTCCAGCCTCGTGATCTCTTCAATTAATAATCGTAGGAGACTCATTTTTCTTCACCAAGGAACTGAGAAGATTCGTACAAGTTTAGCATGACAAGGCTTCTTTATGGTCACCTGGATCGTTTGACAGACCACTGAAGAACCCCACACAGTCAATCACATATATAATAAATAAAAATGAATGGATAATTCAGAGATCAGCACCAAATTATTTCGCAAACTATACACGTAGCATAATGTAGGAAGAGGATGGAAGCGGTCTCTTGGCTCAGTATCTAGCAGGTTGTTCGACATCAGGCTTATCATTGGAGGAACCAGAGATACTTGTATATATTTGCGATGTCGATGGGAAGGATCGGTGTAGTTTCCCCTATATTTGACTGCATGCAATTGTCAACACCGAGGAGGTGAGGGTTCGACATCATGATATTGGTGACTTCGAGGTGACTGGTTAATGTCACGATACTGTCAGTGTGGAGGTGGTGACTAAGATGGTGAAGAGTAACAGATGTAGTACAACCAGTGTCAAGGCTCTCAGTATCGATGTCGAGATTGTCTATTCAATGCTGGGGAAGGCTTCTTGTATTCTGCTTGTTCCTGGAGCTGGACACACTTTGAATGTCAAGGCAGAGGTGAATCACAGACCTCTTCAAGAACAGTGTCGGTATTGGATGGGTGTGAAGATTGGTTGGTTCTAGATATTGAGTCGGTGTGTGGTGTGTTCCACCGGTGCCGGCAGGGACATGGTGTCATGAACTGAGCCCAGGGACAAGGCAGGGCTTGTGAGAAGCACTTCTTGTATTGAAGGTGATTCACTAGAATTGTTTCCCCAGCTAAAGGAATGGTTGGATCTCGGAGAAAGCGCCTGAAGCTGCCGAGAGGGGATATCATCTTCCTCGAGGCATCTTAACTTTGTTGGTGCTGGAGTTACATCTCTTATTGTCAAGCGTTATCTGGCTCAAGGAAGCATTTGGAGGTCTCAAATCTGGTTTTGGTGCAAAGGAAGGTTGCTTCTTTTGCTTTTTCTCTTTCTCCGGCAAGGGAGCGATTGGAGTAGGCATTTCAGCTTATGCAGTCTCTTTGCAGGAGGAGAAGTCAATGGGGCTGAATGGTCAGAGGGGTCTTGAGGCTCCATGGGTGAAAGAGACTTCTCCCAGAGATGAGCTTGAAGGCATCCAGGGCGTTGTTTAAGTGCCAGTTTAGTTAGTTTTTTTGCAGTCCAAACACTGAGAAGGCTGATGACAATACACACAGACAATACACACAATCAAACAGGGATGCATGTCCTTGCACAGCTCCGTATTGGCCAGAGCCAGAGAGAAGAAAAGATTGTAGACTGCTTCCTTGTTGGAGTTTTGCCCCGTGAGACCCAAAGGAAGGTAAGTTGATTTCGTTCCGGAGGGGGGATGTTGGTTCCGAATGGAAGCTGTGCTGCTGTGTTTCATTTCAGATCCAGACCCCTTCTGGAATTAAATACCCATGTTTAGATGGCACCAATCCTATTGTCAGTCCCTGGTGGCCCTATTGCATCAACGGAAATGTGGAGCATTTACACTTATGTTAAATTCCACAGAGTCAATGAGCCTTCTCTATACCTGGCCCTACAAACTGGATTTTGTCTATTCCCCCCTCCCCCTTTAAAAAAATCTGTATAGTTCTTTCAGATCAGAGTCACATTATATGATTTACTGTCGATAGGAAATCCCATCCAATTGGCATCCCTCCCCCCATCCCATATTGAGAAAAAGTAATCCCATATGGAAATTTATTGTTCAGTGAAGAGAGACAGAGACACGGGAAACCATTTGTTTGGTTCCAGCAGTGAGCTTCCTTAAGAAAACGTAAGAGATTTAGGGTATTTGTACACGACCCCTAAACTCCGCCACAAATGGCTGCCAACTCCGGAGCTTAAAATTGTTTCCCCACCAGCTCCGGAGTTTGCAGGAAATTAAGTGTGACCACGCCCACCTAAGCGCATCCCAGCGCACTTTTCTTGTACCTGCTCTAGGAGGGTGAAAATCCCCAGGTCCGGATATAATCTGGTGAGTGCCCGGCTCTCCTCGCTTCTGTTTGTTTGTTTGTTTGTTTTGCCTCCCACCCCTTTAAGAGTAGGAAGAGAAGGAATCAGGTCCACGACGGGGCTACCGGGCGGCTTCGGAGGTGAGCCTGCATTTTTTTTCCTTTTTTTTTCTCCCTCCCCTCATGCAGACAGGATCAAGGAAGTGCGGAGGGGTGGGGACGCAGGAAGAGCAACGAACCCCCAAGATCCCTGGTCCGAATTTAAGTGGCCAGCGGATCTTAGGGGTTGTGTGAAAAGGCTCTTAATCTGCAGTACAAAGGATTAAAGCACTTTTGTTACTGGTCCATTAAAAAAAAAAAGAAACAAATGGAGAAGCAGGTGGATGTGAACTATGGATGGAGAAAAACAGGCATGTAGCCAAGAGGACGAAGCATTTAAAAGCCCAAAATACTACAATTTTGGGTTCCACATCCTATTTTAAACGTATGAAATGCCTTACGGAGAAAAGTAGTCTCCAAGAAAACCACATTGATTTGCTCCATTTCCCTAAACACACAGTTGCTGAAGCTTATCTAGCATCATTGGTGATGAGATCCTACTTCACCAGGCTCTGTTGATAATAAAAATAAAAGAATGGCCAAAAACGTTCTTGAGGGGGAAAAATATCCACTTTGGTAGGCCCTGGAAAAACAAAAAAGAGATTTTAGATAAAGAATGTAGATGATCTTTGCTCTCCAAGAGTACCTCTCTCACCTGTTTGATCCGAGAGGTCTGGGAACAGGAAGGAAGACTTTTTTGGTCAAGTGCTCCTTGACTGCTCTTTCATCTGGCTTTGCGAAGGCAAACGTAAGTTTACTTTTCTCTCTTATAAGGGTCACAAGTGAGAAAATCAATTTAACTGGAGTTTTTTTGGGTGTTCCTTTTGCAGTTTGGCCTAAGGCATCTTAGAGCAAACAGTTGTTCGTTTTTTAAGGGGAATTGTTTGGTGATGAGTCATGAAAGCAAGCGAGGAAGAGAAGGGGTGTTGTGACTCCATCCTTTCCTGTGAATCCATCACTGAAAGATGGGGCCAGTTTGGACAAGGCTCTAGGGAGCTAACTGCACCACTAGTGTAATGAAACAAAAAACAAAATATATCAACATTTACGAGTCCTATGAACACTGGCATTCCAAGCAAGAGATATTTTTAAAAAAAATTGTGCAAAGCAAGCTGATCTCTCAGTGATAACACAATGACCTCAAGATGGATCTGTTATCTTGTCTATTATCTAATGATAGATGGAAAGAACCTTTCACAATGTTGGTGTCATTGTATTATCCTTCATGACACTGTTTGCATATGGAAGCAAGATTATGCCTACCGGAATGAGGAGGTTGGGAAATCTCCTTAGACCTTCATGTAATCCACACTAGATCTCCTCAGAAGCACAGCCATGGTGTGTCAAGCCTGTGCTTTGTGTGGCAAGTCCACCGTTCGATCTGGTATTAATTAGGTTGCATTCTGTGAGAGGTAAGTGCTTAATCTTAGAGCTGTTGACACTGGAAACTGTCCAGAGTAGTCTGGAGTGAATATTAGGGAAGGGAACTTGGCTTTTGCAGCTATCACCCCATCATGTGTTGCGCGAATGTTCGCTTTCGTTGTAGGTAATGGATTTCCGACAACATCTGGGCTCCTTCTCTGGCATGTCTAATCTGGAATAATATATGACCCAAACACTTTGCCGTATAGGGTTTCCCTTCATTTTAAAATAACATTAATATTGTTCTAATTCATGGCTTGAACAGTTAAAGAAATAAGACGTGTTCCCAAGGGAGGTGGGCTGCTTAGCTGGTCCTGCCACTGACTGGGACCCAGCCACAACCGCCCATGCACAACTGGATTATTGCTACACACTTTACGGGGTGCTACTTTTGAGAAGGAACTGGAAGTCCTAGCTAGTGAGCAAGGCTTAGTTTTGGCAGCTGTCAATCACTGGGCATCCTCTGCACCTATCTTGGCTATTTGTTCTGCCCTAGACCCAATTCAAAAGGCTGTTTATAACTTCTAAAACCATTTGCAGCTTAGGTTCAGTGTACCAAAGGGAGTGCTAACCTGCTAGAGCCGTCCATGTTTTCCCAGATTATTCAGTGAGGCGCTGGTCAAACTGATGATTTAGCAATGATGAGACTGGATTTTCAAAGGCGAACTGCTGTTGTGTGTGCATGTGTGTAGGGTCTTCATCAACACCAGGAGCCGGATGAAGGAGCAAGGGGTTTAAATTATGGGCCTAATGCAGCAGTCCCCATTTGGATCTGGGTACCGAACCAGGCTACTGGCACTAAGCAGAAAATCCTTACTAGAGCATTCTCCCTCTGCCAAGAGAAAGTGTGGGCAACGGGAGAATCAATCCGAACCATCATAGGAGAGTTACCACCCTCAGTAACGATCGAGTTTGGAATTCCAGAGAGTAAATAGATGTAGTGTAGTTTGTCACTACCAGTATAACCTCCTCAGTGCTCCTTCCACCTCATAAGAACATAAGAAGAGCCATACTGGATCAGGCCAAAGGCCCATCTAGTCCAGCTTCCTGTATCTCACAGTGGCCCCACCAGATGCGTCTGGGAGCACATGAGACTAGATATCTGTCTCCCGATACCACTCCCCTGCATCTAGTCCTTGAAGTACCCCCGTTTTAAGCCTGGAGATTACACATCTCCATCATGGTTTGTAACCTGTGATGGACTTTTCCTGCAGGAAACTGTCCAATCCCCTTTTGAAGGCATCCAGGGCAGTTGCCGTCACCACATCCTGTGGCAGCAAGTTCCACAAACAACGCGCTGGGTGAAAAAAATATTTTCTTTTGTCTGTTCTTACTCTCTGAGCCCTCAATTTGAGTGTATGTCCCCTAGTTCTGGTATTTTGAGAGACGGAGAAGAGCATCCCTCTAACCACTTTACTCATGCCCTGCATTATTTTGTACCTCTTCAGCTGGAACTGCGATTTTGCTTTTTGGGATGGGCAAACATATTAGGAACAGTCTGCCCAAACTAGTTCTCTTGTCTCACAAGAATAATAGTGCCAGAGCGTAATGTGCACATTTCCCTTTTGCATGTTGTGATTCAGCCTAGAGAACAGGAGCAACCAAGGTTTTTCTTACACCAGGCTGCTCACACCTGTCTTCCACCTAATGCACCTCCTTCCAAAATGCCAACTGCATTAGGAATTAAGGCTCTATTCCCAGTCTTACACTACCCCCCTCCCCGTATGGATTGGATGCTTGCATTCAAGGCAGGCTGTCACTCCACCATAAGTACCTTTGACTCCATAGCAGGTTTGAAGATGCTGTGAAATTCCAGGGGACAGTGGACCACAACTTCCATGATTCCTTGCCACTGGAGATGTTGGCCTGGACCGGTGCGTACCACAGTCCAAGGATATGTGAAGGGCTAAACCAGTGTTAGTGAACTATGGCACGGGTGCCAAAGGTGGCACTCGGAGTCCTGTTTTGTTGGCACCTGACATCACCCCTTCAGAGCCACCTGCGTTCATGTTAAATTGTTGTATTGGCACTTTGCGGAAAAAAAAATTAGGGGGTTTTGAATCACAGTTTGGGCACTCGGTCTCTAAAAGGTTTGCCATCACTGGGGTAAACTATCTCTGCCTATGATCTATGCTAGCAACCTGGATTAGGATCTGGCCAGTGATTCTGGATTGTAAATTTATGCTTGTATTGGTACCTCTGTGTCTGATGGCAACCAAATATGTAAACAACCCATATGGTGGGATTCAACCATGTAGCAGCACAAGGAAGAGCCATCCCAATTAGCTAAGAGTAGAATGGAGACATACGTTTTTCTCCACCTTGTTAATTGTTTTTCAAAAAAAATGCCACTGACTGAGCTTCAGATTAAAGATTCTGCCTTGTCCATGTTAGAGTCAGAGCAACAATGGCTGCGAGTTCATTCCACAAATCGTGGGGAGCATGATCAAGTACTCACCCACATAGTTCTGTGTTTTAAGCGACAACATAAATTGGAAGGACAATCTCTTAAGATGCCGAACAAAGAGAGGGGGCGATTTATTTAATATCGGCTTCCTTTTCTTCTCTGGATTTGTAGCTCTTTCGCAGGAAAGAAAAAAGGAGAGATCCAAGAGACAAAATGCCCATCTAACAGCAGGTAGCCCTGAAGCAGCCAATTCTACCTGCTTGAACAACGTTTGAAATGACGCACAGGAAATAAAACCACATCCATCCAGGAATGTTGCCGACATTTTGTCCTATTCCTAAAATTATTCACCTCTACAGGAACATTATTCACTTCTAATGAAGATCAAGTCCCTCACTTCTCCCAAGTCATGTCATGGACATCCTTTTACAGTGCCTGGTAAATGAATTTTGTCCTTTCCTTCTAGGTGCAGCCGTGTTTGACAGAAGTCAACTCTTCTGGCCCTTCTTCGGCATTCCGTGGCTCAGGAAAACAGAAACGTGAAGTCAAAACGATGCCTATGGTTCTCTTCTAGACACACGCACACGCACGCACGCACGTGCGCGCGCGCACACACACACACACAGACACAGAGTGCTTGGCTGCTAGCAACATCAGTCCAGGTTACTGCGTTGAAGGCCCAAGTCTCTCGGTCACTCCAGTGGCAGGTGCTGTCCTGGGTCGGTCTGCTAGGGCCTCGGGGATCAAAAACTCCAACAGGATGTCTGCGAGACAGTAAACCATGTGCCTAAGAGAAGAGAGGACACCGGATTTTAAATGGGTCTTCAAACATTCCGAGAATGAGCACCCGCCAAGAGGAAGGAAGTGCCTACCTCTCTAGTAGAGATGGGCACGACTTAGCGAAATTTTCGTTTCCGTTTCCGTTTTTCGTTTTCGTTACGTAACGAAACGAAAAACGGTTCAAAAATGGAACGGAAACGGAAACGAAACGACTAATTTTGAGCCGTTTTTCGTTTTTCGTTACTGGAAAAGCACTTAATGGAGCTAAATGGGAAGAAACGAAAATTTTTTCGTTTTCGTTACGTAATGAAACGAAAACGAAAAATTTTGAAAATTAGCTCACAAAAACGGAAACGAAACGGACCCCCTAGACGAAAACGAAAATGAAAAATTTTTCTGAGTCGTGCCCATCTCTACTCTCTAGCACTATGTTTGAGTCCAATACAGACTATCATGAAGACTTGGATAGCTTGCAATCTAGAGCTCTCTACAAACCATGGTGCTGATTTGCTAGGTGAACTACTACTACTTATATACTTAGCACTATATAGTGAGTGGTTCACCATGTTCATACATGTTCTTATGGGAAAGTGGCACAGCTTGGAGAGTCGTGCTAAATGTTCCAGATGCAATCCATGATATCTCAAAGTACCAGTAATAATAATTGTGCCTCATGAAGTTGGTTTTGTCTTACAGAGACCTTTTCAAGAGTTTTCTAGCTATAAAGATCTCAGAAGTGATTTTCCATTTCCTCCTTTTGGGTTTATTCAGCGACCCGACAGCTCATCCAAGCTCTTCTCTTACAAAGGTTTAGCAGTGGGAAACTGAACTCCAGGATCTGGTTGTTCGATCGTTCTGAGCTGAGAAAATATCTTGCCCATAACTCTTGCTATAGACATCCTTCAGCTAGATCAGTGCAAGGAAGATTCTCATCTCAGTAATTATTGCAATATCATCTAACACCGAGCTGGTATTGCAGACCTAAAGCACAGAGCTAGCCTTGTCTACCCGAAGCAAGCCAAACTGAGTTCAACAAGACTTATTTCCAGGTAGGTGTAAATGGCAATGTTGGCCAACTTTGGTAGGTTCAAGGGCCAATGTTCTATCTGCAGAAGCCACGGAAGGGGACACAGCTTGCGACGAGTGTCAAAAGATATGGGGAAAGTGGAACTAGCTAAACAGCTGGTTGCTAAAACATAACCTTCTGTCCCCCCCCCCGAAGACGTGGCAGTTTGACCCCGCAGATGTTTTGCCCCTTAAGCATCCCCACTCTACCCGTTTCTTTATTTGCCGGAGAGGATGCTGCATTGCCAAGGTTACCTGTTGATGGTGGGATGCTGCATGGACTCGTGGACTAGGCTCCAGCTCTGTTGACATTTGCTGGTCCCAAGGAGCTCAAGAACAAATTCTGTGGACACCAGAAACAGGCATGATTTTTTTTTAAATGAATCTCATTCTATAACACAAGGTGGGCCTGGATCAGATTTTCGTAGTTTGGAAACCAAATGTATGTTGAGAAGAACTGAATCACCTAAAGTGGAGTATCCCTTAAGCTGATCTTAACAGCAAAATACACTACTCAGCCTCTTAACTCTATTCCGGAGCCAGATCCCTCATGAGACAAACAATCGTAATGATGGGAAGTCTAATGTAATGTTTTATAATGAATAGCATGGTAAAATGTTTAACAAACCAGCTCGACAGAGTGTATACATTCTTGCAAGACATGACATACTGTCTAGCTCTTGAGGGTGGAAATAGGGAGATTGTATCAAAATTCTAAATATTCCGTTTGCCCAAAAAATAAGCAACCAGGCTTCCAGACCCCATGGTTTTTATTAGGGCGGTTTACGGTATACCACAAGGGCTCTACAGCCAAGACTGGGGCTTGATGTCTTTATTCTTGCACGAATCTTACAACAGGCAAGGTTTCCACTTTCGGACCCAAAGGCCAGCTCAACTGATGAAACAAGGGAGTCAATGGATCTACTCTCAACTCCCACCCCACCCCACCCCACTTAGTTTCTCCTTTGAACCCAGAGACTTATTCTGGCGCACACAACCTCAATACCAGAAAGCAATATTAACTGAAAAGAAAAGGTAAGAAGTCTACATCTGATGTCAGGGCTTTGCACTCTCTCTTTATGTTTATTTATTAATTTATTTACACAAAAAAAATTTAGCCACCCCTCTACCAAGTGGTCTGTATGAGAAGCCAAAGATTTACCCACCAAGATGAAGGGCACAACACTGACTTAGGCCAGGAAGAATAGTAGCTTATGAATAAGCAGGTGCTTATTCGACTTATGGCCATCCTACTGATGGTATCCCAGGTAAAGAATATTTATTTATTTATTTATTTATTTATTTATTTATTTATTTATTTATTTATTTATTTATTCCTTCCTTCGTTCCAGCAGAACTCCAGGCGGCTCACAACAGTACACTAAGAATAAAAAATAAATAAATGCAGAATGCAAAACAACAACAGACATTAATAACAAACCACTCAGAGGTGGTTTGCCATGACCTTCTTCTCCGGGCATTCTGGGTCTGTGCAGCTTGCCCAAGGTTACCCGGGCTGGCTCTTCTGGGGTGCACAGTGGGGGAACTGAACTCCCAACCCCTGGCTGCACAGCCAGATGCTTTAAACCACTGAGCTATCCAGCCAGCTGTCTCTCCCGGGCATGAAGCATGCACTAAAAATTAAGGGAGAGAGATCTGAGGACATGCCATGCCAGGAATTTGCAACACCAAATTCTCAAGTCCCTTTGCATTCAACTTCCTTGTTATTTCTCTTTCAAGTGTTCTTTCTGGCATCTTAACTCAGAGATAAAACACTTTTTAATTAGAAAGCAGGGAGCCAAAAAACAAAACAAAACCCACCAACAAACAAACAACAACAAAAAACAAAACAAAACACCCTACCTTCCCTCCCGATTTACTGCAAGACGTCTTAGGGCAAAAGCCGACATTAAAAATTAACTTACAGTTTAAAAAGAGGGGATTCCAAAAGACGCACAGCGGCTGCAGCAACAGCTTAGTTCTGCAGCTGTCCAAGCTTAAATAGTTTGCAAGCATGATTGTTCAGTCCTCAAAGTCTGCCTGGAACAACTCTGGAAGGGTAACATCTCAGAGGCCTGTGGCCTCTTCCAACAGGTCCCAGCCTACATACTGCCTGCCTCTCTTGCCTGCCTGGGACCAAGAAACGTGTGTGCCTGCAAAACCACTGTGTTGCACTTGTGTTTCACTCGGACTCACCAGGCAGGATGCCGTTGAGAAGCTGCAAGGCCTGCCTTTCTGCCACTGCCTTTTGCTCTTCTGTCCTGTGCGGTTTTGGCACCACAGGCAGGACTCCACCGGGCCAGATGGATTCCTGGAGCAGCCGAAGGTACTGCACCCAACGCTGAGTGCAGGTCAGGTTGTCCACCTGGACCTCCAGCCACCTGCAGGGGAGAAAAGAAAGGGAGACACATGGCGCTTTTATACGACCTCTAAAATCCGCTGGCAACTTAAATTCGGACCAGAGATCCTGGGGTTTGTTCCTCTTCCTGTGTTCCCACTCTTCCCCACTCCATTGCTCCTGTCGGTGGTGAGGGGAGGGAGAAAAAAAGGCAGGCTCACCTCCGCTCACCTCCGTCTGCCATCGAAGCAGCCCCGTAGGGATTCCTATCTCTTAAAGGGGTGGCGGGGACAAAAAAACAAACAGAAGGCGAGGAGCTTTACAGCTTTACAATCCGCGTCAGAAATTTTTTTACCTCTGGAGACCAGGTACTTCTAAAGTGTGCTGGGGCGCGGTTAGGTGGTCGTGGTCGTACTTTATTTTGTTTAAAGTCCGCAGCTGGTGGGAAAACAATTTTAAGCTCCACATTTGGGAGCCCTTTGCCTCGGATTTTAGGGGTCTTGTAAAAGCAGCCGAAGAGAAAGGGGTTTGGATAAATCTGTGCCGGGCTCTTTTAAATATTTTATTTTGCCTTGTGCTATGTCCTTCTACTGAAAGCTCTGATGGTTTTACAACGAGCATATTGCAAAGGTAGTAAACAGATTAAAAATAAACAGGGAGGAGATCTTTATTTTGGGGTGGCGAGGACAATATTTTTATGCCAAGAGGGGGACAAAAATAACGAGATTGTGACTATAAAAAGACACTTAACCCATTGCAAAGCCATGACTTATACTTCCAAGGCAAAAACTGACCTGAGCAGTTTTGAACCAGACAGGATAAAAAAAGAGAAACCAGAAGCAAAGGGTGTTGGCTTCCTATTTGGAAATGCATACCACGAACATGGCATAACGAGGGTCTGCATTTGAAACAAGCGCCAGTGAAAGGATGAAGCCGCCGCTAAAAGAGAGTGGGCTTAATACCGGAGCTTAGGATGAAAGCAAGGGAGGCTGACAGGCATCAATGACAAGCGGTGGAGATCCAGGCATAGAAGCTCCCCGATGATCCTCTGCCTCTTTCTGCCAACGCATCTGCCCTTTTCCAATGTCCAAGCAGTGTGGCCACAGAAAAAGGAGCAAACACCTATGTTGGTTATAATTCTTCTTTGCAACGATGGAGGGACCTGGGCTCAGAGGGAGAGGAAATGTGGGATGGAGGTCGACTCACAACAGCCAACACTGATGAGAGCCTGGCATTGACTGTACCTGTTTGTCAAGAAAAGGCAAGCCAAAGAAAGCAACAGAGGGGTAGAGACTCACTGTCTTTAACCCAATGGCATAATTGGATCACAGTTAAAGATCTTTGCAGGGAGAAAGGTGGGGAGGGGGGAAGCAGGAAAGGCTTTAAAAGGAGGCAAAATCCAGGGGTTCACAGCCAGGCACAACCATCGGATAGCTCACAGCTATGGTCTGGTCTTGGATGGGGGACCACCAGGGAATACCAGGTGCTGTAGACACTTGGAGTAGGAACTGGCAAACCACTCCAGTATTCCTGCCAAGAAAACTCCATGGACATGGGGTCACGAAGGGTCGGTCACGACTGTAATGACACAACACACATACACACTACCTCGTATAACTAGAACACTCTGAGTGATTTACACTCAGTACAGTTCTATAAACAACACTTTGCTCCCCAGATAGCTAGGCCCTCATTTTATCAACCTTGGAAGACTGATTCAACCTTAACCTGACGACTTGAAGCAGTCACAGTCAAACTCAGGTTGTGAGCAGAAGTTTGACTGCAGTACTACAGTTTAACCAGTGCACCACACTCTCCCTAATCCAGATGGCATCTACCCTCTCTCACACCGATAATGTTGCTTCAGCTACTTAACAAAGACCCTTCACTCTGGGTATTGGAAAGACTATTCCTGTTTCTACCAACACTCTCATTTCACCTCCTCTGCACCATATTACTGCCCTCACTGTTTGTCTTAAGTTGGAAAATGTGGACGGAGCAGCAGCCGGCAAAGCAAACAGAATTTTGTGGAGTGTGAGGGAGAGAACAAAAAACGAAACCACCAATAAATCAGCAAATGTGAAGCGCTCTGGCTCCTTCCCGGGCATTTGCCAAGAGTCAGGGAAAGCTGCTCAATATTTTACTGGAAATGTTCCTCACGCCTAGCCTGTAAAACTTTACAATGGTATAAACCATGAACAATGTGTTCTGTACCCCTGGCCGGAGGACAGCAGGATGAAGTGTTTGTTTAAGCAGAGCTGAGATCCTTCCTGACCCTGGAAGGATAGAAGAGAAGTGCACTGACTTCACAACCACCTTAAAGGGGGTCAGCCCCTCTCTGTTTCTCTTCAGATGACACACACCTGGAGATGAAGAGAGCCTCCCTAGTCAGAAGTTGCATGGACCCTCCTCAGTAGGTTGGCTAAATATCTATGCCTCGCCCGCAAGCACCCTGAAGGCATCAAGGGAGGAAAGAAGGAAGCACTATGTCAGGGTGGACAACCTGTCACCTTCCAGACATCACTGAAAGGATGCATGGTAGATGGCCAGAACTTGTTGCTGAGCATCACACAGGTGACACCAGCCTTCGACAGACCTTCAGAAGGAAAAAAATCCCACTAAATCTACAGAAAACCCCCCACTGAACTAAGTGGTGGAGATCCACTTAATGGCAGAGTAGATTCTTCATGAGATCCTTTAAGATTTGCTTTGGAGGTCTTTCCCCGGGCATTCCCATACAATTTAGGGGCTAACCAGAGAGTTTTAATTATGAAGCACCCTTCCTAAAGACATTTACTATTGTGCCTGGATTAGTAATTTGCTACTGCAATAAGCCAATTGCTAATGCATACATTTAACACACCAGTTTACTGGCCCTAGTTTCTAATGACTGGCAACATTTGCTCTAAACACCACTTCTGAGACCATGTTTTTAACGCTGCTTATTATCAAATGCTATGCTGAGCCTCATTAGATGTTGATGAATCCTGAATCCGAACCATTATCATGTTTTAATTATCTGAATTTAGATATGTTTCTGGTGCCAAATCCGGGCGATGCCAGTATAGAGTTATGCAAAAAGATTTCTCCCATAATGAGATATAATTTCTGTCAACTGTTCTGAAATTATTTATAGTAATTGTTCTAGTGCCCGCATTAAGGCTCTGAGTAACAATTTCCCACACGACTTTGATCAGTTACATAAGGGTGAGGAGGGAGGATACTTTTAGACATTTTAATTGGCTATGTCTGCCCCCTTTTTGTCATTTTTAGGGTTACTTAAAATATAAAAATAACATTACTGGTATAAACAATAACTAACTAATTAACAGACATGTCTGTGAAGATTCTCAGTCATCCAGATGAGTTTATCTGGAAGTTGAGTCATGGCTACTGGATTTCTTTTTTGAGAGATAGAAACGTTTCACTGCTCATCCAAACAGCTCCATCAGTCTGAATACAGCTAGTGTGAGTCCTCCATCTTGTAGTCAGTTTTGACCTCTTGTCACCCTGGTCTGAAATAGGCTCATAAGATGGACAATGGCCTGAATAGGCTTGTTAGGTAGACAATAGTATCCATAGCCTTAAAGGGAACAATGACCTAAATGCTGAAACCTATAAAGTATGGGTCGTCTTTCACCACCAAGGCCATAGCTAATGATCCATACTTTATAGGTTTCAGTACCTTAGACCATTGTTCACCTTAAGGCTATGGATACTATTGTCTACCTAATGAGCCTATTCAGGTCACTGTCCATCTTATGAGCCTATTTCAGACCAGGGTGACAAGAGGTCAAAGCTGACTATAAGATGGAGGACTCGCACTAGCTGTATTCAGACTGATGAATCTGTTTGGATGAGCAGCGAAACGTTTCTATCTCTTAAAAAAACAAGTCCAGTAGCCATGACTCAACTTCCAAATTAACAGACATGTTTTATAACATTCCCTCAAACAAGGAAAATTGTCATTGGACTGTGTCTCCCTAAGATTTTCTGTCTGGGCCACCCAATCATTGCAGGTTAAACTGTGGATGGCAATCCCGAGGGAGGGATAGAAAACAACCACCGGGAACTGTTTTCTGGTGGTGGCTGCAACGTTATGGAACCTGCCGTCAGCTGATGTATGCCAAGCCCCCTCCCTGTTGTCCTTCAAGAAGCAGGTTAAACAGGAGCTAGTTAGGCATTCAGGACTTACCTCCCTATGTGAAAAACTTCCTGGCCCATTCTTTTTAATTTTAACTGCTTTGCTGTTGCTGTCTTGTGTGTGTGTTTGTGTGGGGGTGTTTTTATGTTAGATTATGCTAATACCAGTCATGTCCAAACTTCAGCCCTCCAGATGTTTTGGACCACAACTCCCACAGTCCTTTGTCAATGGCAAAACAGGCTTGGAATTCTGGGAGTTGTGGTCCAAAACATCAGGAGAGCCAAAGTTTGGACATGCCTGGCTTACTATAGTTGCTTGTTATTTATTTATTTATTTATTTATTTATTTATTTATTTATTTATTTATTTATTTATTTATATACCACACCAATTTCCCAGAGGGAACTCTGGGCAGTTCATATAGAAACACAAGAAATCCACAAGATAATAAACGTAAATGAGAAGACAATAATAATAAAATGAAGGGGGAAACACCCAACAACAATTTAAAAAAAGAAAAAATTGGCAAGAGGCATAGGACAACTAATGATAGGTACAAATCACAAGCCAAAAAAAAAAATTGTTTTGGGTATATTTGCTATGGCATATTTTTCCCGCCAAAAGTAGTGGCTCACCGCTAGAAGTAAAGCCAGCAAGCAAACCAAAAATTGTTAATAATCTTATTATGATACAAGTCAAACATAAGTTACGGGGTGAATTGCTCTGTTTTAAAACAACAACACTTGTATTGCTCATCACACAGCAGTCACCCGCCCTGCATGCAGTGGAGAAGTCTTAACTAGCTGCAACTTGCTAATGAATTTTGCAACACTTGACTTATATTGTATTTTGGTGTACATACATAGCAGGATTCTGACTGCTGAATTGATTTTTGAATTTATGTTATCATACTAGCTTTAACACCAGCATGTCCAAGATATGGCTCAAATTCCAGCCGTCCATGTTTTGCCCCTTGTCTATGGTTAAAGGATGATAGGATCAAGCCTCAGAATATTGTTCCAAGATGACTTCTGTCTTGACTCTGTGCACAATGTCATCAAATCTAGGCCAACAATTTTCTTTACAAGGCTGCCCTAAGAAGGCAAACGAGGAGATGGGAGTGGATGGATCTTTTCCTCCTCTAAAACGGGCTGTGAAACAAAATCCAATCCCTATAGTCCCAAAGGAAAAGGGTGTGTGGAAGGCCATTTCACACAGGTATTTGAACCATAAGGAGCCCAGCAGTTAAGCCTTTTAAAACAGTTGGCACTTCCAACATCCTGTTTGGCTTTAAGAGACAAAGGCCCCAACAAATGAATATTTATCAGCTACTGGACAAATGTTTCAAGTGTGTTTATTTTAGGTTTAATTGCTTGCTTGCTTTCCCAGGGAAAAATAAAATAAAAAGTACACAACGCAAGGTGTTTGCACTATGGATTTTCAATTCAACAAACATGATCTGTTCTGCAATGCTTGGACACTCACACCCCCATCTCTTTGGCCCTATTGCTACATTAAGAATTCCGTAAGCAATCTCCTTACTCGAAGGGGAGAGAATATAATTTGTCTTGCCTAAGTGGCGTTACTCTCAGCCACAGGGAGGCACACCTCTGGCCAATGTGAGTAACGCGCAGTCCGACTGGAACAGCACTCAGCTGAAAGGAGGGCAGCCAGGCAGCTGCTCTCCTACTTAGTGGCGAGAATCCCTCTTTACCAAAACATTAGAGCTCCTGTAATAAAAGAAGAAAGAATCTGGCTGTGACAGCTGATGTGTTACATCTGGCCTTGCAAAGGAGCCAACTTCACTTAGAGACGCAAAAGCTCTGGCGTCCTTGGCTCATGGACCTTGGAAGATCCAGCTGATATCCTTCAGGTGTTGGCGGGGGGACAGCCCAAGTGCCTAGCATTCTGATGTCAAGAGATTTCACCTTCTTCCATGTTCCTTGGATCCTAGGAAGAGTAGGGTTTTCAGAAGAGGAAAATAAGGGCACTCTCTATCCGGGTTTACCTGGAGCAAATCTCTTGTGCTTGAGCAGGAATTTTAACTGTTTCAAACAAGGATCAAACCATGGTTTGTAAGGATTGCACAAACCTGCGTTTACCAATGTAGATTTAAACCATGGTTTGATGGATCTAAAAAAAACACAGCCAACTAAGGACAGCACTGCTTGAATTGTGGGAGAAACTTACATTAAATTATGCTCAGTTATGGAAGAAAATGAAGGGGGAGGGTTAATGAAATTTACATGCTCTATCTCCCAAGTCAAGGCTTGCCCATAACTGAGTTCTAGATATAGCAGCCAAATTACTATACACAATATAGCAAAGAACAAACACAGAAGTAAGGGGTCAAGTCTTGACTCCCAACTTGAACTGGGTTATTAAATGAGGGAAGGAGAGAGCTGGCACGGACCAATAGCTTGTCCCTAATTCTTTCTTTGGAAGATGGGCAGCAAGACGCAGAACTGTTACCAGCGATTGTAAGGAGTTATTCAAAGAGAAAACAGGCAGGGCCTCAATTCAATCTTGAGAGCTGAAGGTCCAGATGGCCAGGGCAGAAGAGTGACTGACCAACTTGCCCTAAAGTGCCTGTTGCTGGCCATCACAGAGGCGTCCAGACCAGTTGCCTTGAGAGAGAGTCCAACTGCAGCCCAGATGCTTGGGCAGGTGGTTTTCCAAAGGCTAGTAGCAGCGTTGGGAACCCAGGACATTTTATCACACTAAAAAGGCATGCAAGGATCTTGGATGCTGCCAAAGTCTTCTCGACTCCCCCCCCCCCGTTTTTTCCCCCTTTGATAGCTCCTCTGGCACAAAAAAGTCCACAAGCTGTGCTGAGAAACGCAAAAGGGCCTCTTTGCTCCACTGGATCTGAACCAAACTTTCCCATTCAGTTTGCGGCAGACGGCTGTCATTTCCACTGCGCTGAGGAAGGGATCTGATGGAATACCAGCCAACAAATAAATGCTATGGAGAGTTTATTACATGTATTTCCTACTGTGTTTATCAGTATTTTAATAATAATAATAATCTGCTGGTTCCAACTTAGGGCAATGCTTGCCAGGATTTCTTAGATAATGGTTTACTCAAAAGAGATTTATCCTTCCCTTCCTCTGAGGGTGCCCCGGGACTTTGCCGCTGGCCCACGGCAACCCAGGCTGGCTCATCTCCCAGGAAGCACAATGGGGAATCAAAATTCTTGATCTCTGCCTCTGCAGCCAGGTTATCCACCTCACCGGACCCTATTTTATCAGCCCAATTGATATCAAACTTCTTAGTTTCAAAGTTTAAATTTTCGTAAGCAATTCTGGACACAAGCAGGGATTGGACACATCATAAACAAACACAGCTGCCCTTTTTCTTAAGTTTGAAGTCCTTAGTCCTGCTAGTATGCCTTTGTTTAAAAATAATAATATTGAGACTAATCCTCACCTGTTTCTCTGCTGCCTCCACCTTTTCCAGCTCCATGGCATTCTGTCTGAAACAGGTAGCTGAGAACAGATAGCTACAATTCTTGTGCATTTTCAGAAAATTCTGACCAAATATTATGCCCACATCTATTTCTACACATACATACCATATATACTCAAGTATAAGTTGACCCGAGTATAAGTCGAGGACCCTAATTTAACCCCCCAAAACTGGGGAAGCTTACTGACTCAAGTATAAGTCTAGGCAGCTCCTCCTTTGTGAGCTGGGGGAGTGGTGTGTGATGTTTAAAATGACTTTTAGCCACCAAGGCAAGCGCTTGCCTCGGTGGCTAAAAGTCATTTTAAACATCGCGCGCCACTGCCCCACAATGCAGAGGGGGGTCAGGAGAAGCGGTGTGGGATGTTTAAAATGACTTTTAGCCACTGACCCAAGCACTTGCAGCAGTAGCTAAAAGTATTGACCCGAATATAAGTTGGAGGCCCCTTTTCTCAGCCCAAAACTAGAGCTGAATAACTAGACTTATATTCGAGTATATACAGCATATAGGGTAGATGTCTAATTATCCATGTTTACTTGTCCATCTACACAGCCTAGATCAGTGATGGCAAACCTTTTAGAGACCGAGTGCCCAAACTGTGATTCAAAATCCAATAATTTTTCTCAAAGTGCCAATACAGCTGTTTAACCTGAATACAGGTGGCTGTGAAGGAGCGATGTCAGGTGCCCACAGAAAGGGCTCTAAATGCCTCCTTTGGCACCTGTGCCATAGGTTCGACAACACTGGCCTAGATTCTCCAATAATGCACTATAACAAATCAAATCAACTTGGAACAACATGGTAGGCAGCTTATAAGTCTACTGGAATACAACCTGAGATGCTCATGGGTATATCCATATATATCCATCTATATGACACCCCCATGAATGAGACAATTACAGTACTACTTCTTCAGCCCAAAATTAGTTTTACAACTGCACAGTTCTCCCCTTGACTTACTTCCATGTATAAGACAATCCTCAATTTTTAGTATAAAATTTTTAGACAAAAAATATTGTCTTGTACATGGAAAAGACACTGTATATCTTCGGTGCTTTTGTTTTGTCTCTCAAGATGGGCATCAACTGCCGGTGTGGTGCTTTGTGCTGATTCGTTTATCATCCGAACCAGGGTTCAGTGCTTCAAAACCCTGCCTCCTCCGGTGGGTATCCACTCATTGTCTTCCCTGCCCTACCTCCTTTGGGCACTGCCTTTGAGTAAGGTGCCTGCCAGAAAAGGCAGGGCTTCAAAGTGCCAAATGCCTGTTCGACTTACAAACGAACCAGCATAAGTGGCCAAACCAGCGGTTCATGCCCATCTTCATTTATCTCCATTAAATTCTCAAGCCTAAAGGTATTTTATGCTCAAGGAAACCACCATGTCAACAATGGGACCTTACTTAAATACAATGGGACCTTACGTAAATACATAGACGACCATACTGTTATGAGAGATGACCTTATTCCCTTCCTTTGGTGCGAACAGCTCTCTGATCCTGTTCTCATTCTATACAGAACAGCAGGCCAGCAAACCTGCCTACTCCGGGACAGATCCCCTCAGTTGAAAGCTAATTAAACTGGCCACACAGTGTGGCTTAAGGGGTGGGGTGGGGGATACAGATCCTTCAACCCCCATCTCCTCCCCTTCAAACCAATCTGAGACTCAGCAAGGAGTTGAGAGTGTGAAATCTGACCAGGTGGAGAAGAAGCTATGGCAATTTAATCGTCGTCGTGGTGACTGGGGCCCAATTGTTCACAGGGCCTTTCCCTCCATGGGGAATGACCTCCATCACTGTTCAGGCCATAGAAAGGATTACAGAGGTGCTGGGAATGAACACCTGAAGTTGGGGAGGGGGGAAACTTGAATAAATTGAGGGTTTTTTTGTGGGGAAGAGAATTTGGGGATGGAAGGCGGCTATGAGGCTATCTATTGCTTTTCCCTCACTGACCCAGTACTTTAACTACAACCAACTACAACCAACATTTGGAGCTTTTTGATAACAGAGTGAGAGGCTCTAGAACCGGCCCAGGTCGAAGACACAGTTGCAAACAGCTCCACAGTAGAAGAGATGAGCAAAGAGAAATGACCTATACGTCTGACGGAACAACACACCTTCCCAGCTGCTGCTGACACATCATCAGCAGAGGTGACATAGTGGTAAAGTAGATGTGGCTCCCCACCAGAAGTCAGTGGGGCTACACCAGTTGACACCTAACAGGGCACTGTCTTGAAGCAAGAGGCCCAGTAGTGCCAAAGGCAGCAAATAGGAACCAAGCCACCAACCGCAGGGAAAAGATACTTGCATGGACAGAGGTTCTTCTCAGTAAGCGCATGGTAGCTGAATCCTCATCTGATAGCCAATAGGTTCAAAACTTCCCTATAGCAGGGATCGGCACTCTTCCAGATGCTGTTCAGCTCCCCTCACCCCTCACCACTGGCCACCCCCAGAAAGACCAAGTGGGAGTTAACAGTGAAGATCATCTGGAGGGCAAAGCCAATCCCTGCAATACAGGCACCAGCCCTCACCATGCCATGAAACAGGCTGAGAGTATAGCAAGCCTCATCTATGGCCCTGTGTGGGCCATAGATGAGTGCTAGAGAGCACAGGGAAGGTCCCAAATGAAATCATTGGGACTTTTAGTTTAAAAAGGGAAGGCTATAGCTGTCTAGAGTTGACTCGGGCTGATGATGGGTCAGATAAGTGGTGAGAAAACAGAGGACAACTTTCATAGGGCCGGTGGTCCTGGCCTCCTCTGGCATACCTTGCCAAGAGTCTTGGTCCCCATTTCCTACTCAACCCATCCCATCCAAAGAGAACGTCTTGAATATTTTAGATCAGGAAGCACCTGCATTTCTACAATGCGGTTCTCTCTGCAACTCCCTTCTCAAATGCAGGTGCATCGATGCTAAGCAACTTTATACCCTTATTAATCTAAGCAGAAAGACACCCCCCCCCCCGGACTGTCTTTCCCCTCGCCAGGTAAGCTACATTACGGCCCAACAGCTTCTCTCCACCTAGCGCTCTTCAGACATGTTGAAATCCCAAAGTCCACCATCCCTAGACACCACGTGGATGGCACCAGCTTTTGGATGTATGCAGAAGACCATCATGACACAGACATGACGTCTGCCAGATATCACAGCGGGTGGTACATGTGCATATATGCAACAACAACATTTTGGGGATGAACTTGGGAACTGCAGGTGGGCAATGACCAGAGGACAAGCTAGGCGATGACCCCAAAAGTGAGGGGAGGGGTTGATTTTACTTCTCCAAACTTGCTGGTGCCTTTCCCCAGTGTATGTTCCAGCAGCTTTGCCTAAGTGCACAGCTTGCTATTATCCCAGCACCAACTTGGCTTCCATTCCGACAACTCTAGCCATTTGGATGGAATATCTGTTCTAGCATCGATGGCAGACTCGAACAAATGGTTCTTAATTTTCTGCCAACTTTCTGCAGAATGTGTGCCCATATCGTAATAAAAAACTACCTTATAAAATTACTGTGTAGCAATGCACACTGCCCCTAGCAAAGCATCCAATAATTAGAAGCATGCAAATTGGGCTGATTTATTAGGCTACAAAATTCAAAACAGTGTGCATGGTTTGGATCGATCCATCTCTGCACTTGCACAAAGCACTTGGGCTCTTCCTGTTTGGGAATTTCGAGTTTCGACTTCAAGTATCTCCATGTTGAGGGGCCACTACCTTCTGTGACTTAACTTATATCATGCAGACCTTTCTCATCGTGCAATAAAAAGGTGCCTGAGGGGGGATCTGATTGAGACGTACAAAATAATGCAAGGCATGAGTCAAGTGGATGGAGAGAAGCTCTTCTCCCTCTCACAAAATACCAGAACTAGGGGACATCCACTCAAACTGCGGGGTGGCAGAGTGAGAACAGACAAAAGAAAAAAATATTTTTTTTTACCCAGCGTGTTGTTAGTCTGTGGAACTCCGTGCAACAAGGTGTGTTGATGGCATCTAGGCTGGATTCCTTCAAAAGGGGATTGGACAGATTCCTGGAGGAGAAGTCCATCACAGATTACAAACCATGATGGAGATGTGTCATCTCCAGGCTTAAAACCAGGGTACTTCAAGGACCAGATGCAGTGGAATGGTATGAAGAGACAGATATCTAGTCTCGTGCACTCCCAGAGGCATTTGGTGGGGCCACTGTGAGATAGAGGAAGTTGGACTAGATGGGCCTTTGGCCTGATCCAGCATGGTTCTTCTTATGTTCTCATCTTGTCTGAAACACCACAAACTGCTGTCATTCAGAGTTCAACAGTGGTCTAGAGTGACTAACTGTCTGACTCATGATAGCACAACCTCCTATGTTCCTATAACCCCACCTGCTATGAATTGCCCTTTTGTGACTTCTCAGTGTGCTCGTAGTCCTTTAAAGCAAGTGTTTAACCTCCACATCTGTCTCCCCGCCCCCCCCCAAAAAAAAGAATTTTGACAAACCTATCTGTACTTGTGCAAGATTTGCATTACAGTGATATCTTGTATAAAGGGATTAATTTGTTCCAAATGAAATTATATCAAGCAAAATTTCCTTTATACAAATTTCCAGTAGGAATGCATTAAAAAGAGAGTAATCCCTAATCGTGACCGTTTTAATATTGTATTGATTCGCCCCATAGGCAATTCTGTTAAGCAAATTTCCCCTATCTCTGGAATTTTTTATGTTGTACAGATTTTAATTAAGAAGGTATCAGAGCATGTTCAGGTTGGGTGCCTTGTCACATACCCAGTGGTGCAACCAACACGCACCCAGCACTTCATCAATTAGCCATATAGCCAGTTATACAAACCTTAAACACTGGTGGGATGTGTGCCAACAATAGAATGTCTCCATGATATAAATGCCCTTTTTCATAGAATCATAGAGTTGGAAGAGATCTCAAGGGCCATCCAGTCCAACCCCCTGCCATGCAGGAGCCCCATCACAATATTTCCGACAGATGGCCATCCAGCCTCTGCTTAAAAACCTCCACAGAAGGAGACTCCGCCACCCTTTGTTGTAGCATATTCCACTGCTGAATAGCTCTAACTGTCATGAAGTTCTTCCTCATGTTCAAATGGAATCTCTTTTCCTGTAGTTTGAAACCATTGCCCCTAGTCCTAGTCTCTGAAGCCATGGAAAACAAACCTGTTCCCTCTTCAATGTGACATCCTTTCAAATATTTAAACCTAGCTATCATATCCCCCCCCTCAGCCTTCTTTTTGAAAGGCTAAACATTCCCCGTTCCCTAAGCCGTCCCTCATAAGACATTTCTTCAAGATCTTCAACCACCCTGGTAGGGTGACTGATGGTAGGACATTAGACAAGAAAGGAGGAGAACCCCTATTTTGGGATGGGGGCTAGGGGCCTCTTTTCATGTATTGGTTCCCAGAAGCCTTCACCACTGACTATGAGAGGCAGGATTTCTGCATCAAAAACATCTGGGGACCCAAGATTGGGAAACACAGTTTTAAAGCCTCACTAATCTTGCTGCATGAGATGAGTGTGAAGACCCAACCTGCCCTTGGATTGTATATATTAAGAGAGAACAATGCCCCTGTGTATTGTTTATAAGAATTCCTAGGCCAGTGTTGGCGAACCTATGGCATGGGTGCCAAAGGTGGCACTCGGAACCCTTTCTGTGGGCACCTGACATTGCCCCTTCGTAGACACCTGGATTCAGGCTAAATTGCTGTATGGGCACTTTGTGAAAAATTAGTAGGTTCTGAATCACAGTTTGGGCACTCGGTCTCTAAAAGGTTCACCATCACTGTCCTAGGCCACGCTTCTCACAAGAGGAAGATCCCCAACAATCCCGATCCCCAACACTTCCTGAAGCGGTCTCGATTCTTCCACCTCTGCTACACACAGGGGCTTCTTTGCACAATAGTGCTGACTCCCTGGATTGAATTACAGAAAACCAACTCTTTGGGGCCATAGAAGGAGAGTGGGACCCATTCAACTCTGGAGTTGGCTAGCTCATGTCCAAGACTTCAATTATATCCTCTTTCTAAAGTTTTGCATGCACTGTCCTAGTACAACAGTTCACCCTGAACGCCCATGGGCATGTGAAAATAACAAACATCAACTTGTAGTGCCCTCTTGTGACTGTAAAGAAGAAAGACTGGTGAGAGACTGAAAAGGGTTAGAAGAAGGAACTTTATATGGTTATATGGTTTCTATGGGTCCATCTAGCCCAGTTTTATTAAATCTGACCAACTGCAGCTTTCCATAGTTTCAGGCAAGATTCTTTTTTAACCCTGCTTTGAGATCTGTAGTGTTCTCCTATTCAAGGACTAACCGGGTTGCACTCTGCTTAGGCTAACCAGATAACATTGGCATAGTCAGGGCGATATGGCAGAGTCACAGAACTGCAGCTGCAAAAGCATGAATACCTTCATAAAACAGATACATGCCACCTGGAAAACTACGCAAGGTTGGCTGAGTGGCACTTGAGACCTTTTTGGTTTTGTTCAGAGAAGAGGATTATACACCCAAGGGTTTTTACAACAGAAAGAAACTCTAAGGAAATGCAAACCATTCCAGTTTGTATAACACAACTACACAGTGGCTGAAACCCAGCTAGAACAGGCTGCAACTTTAGATGCAACCAACGACTTGATGTCACAAATTAACTTTAGTTATAAGTAAATCAGAGTTAGGTGTAACTGGTTACTTCATTGGGTAGTTAAATTTCAAAATCATGGTCTTTCTTAAATCTTAAAGAACTGATTGGGGTATCAAAAATCAGGAAAAATCCTATTGTAGATTGCCATTGTCAGTGTAATGGTTGAAATTATGGCAGCGGTGAATTGACACATGCATCTCCAGTTAGTCATGTGCCAGTCATATGACTTGGCCTGGAGCTAGGAATGCAAATAGCAACTCCCCAGTGGCAATTTGCTGCCACAATTTATGCCATTACGCCTTATACCAGTTGACACCAGGATTGTGGCTGTCATAACTTTTCTGCATCATGGACAGAATTTCCAAATGAAGTGAATTCTGTGGGATTGTGTTCAGACATAATGAGAATCCAGGGAACAGCACAACTCCTGTTTTGTTAAGTTATGACAAAAACTCGGAACTACTCTCGGCTCCGGGCGTGAACGGCAAGCTACCCAGAGTCTCTCAAAGCACTAACTTGGGTGAAAACGTATTGTGAAAATATCCCACAGAATTACTCATTCTTACTGCGACAGCCTGTCCGAGATCATCAACCGTTACAAGATTTTCTTTCCTCCAGGGTGACAAAGGAAGAAACAGTAGCTTTTCTGTTAAGGTGTCCACATGCTGAAAACAGCTCTATGCACAACTAGCATCTTTTTCTCTTTGTAAAGCCAAGGACAGGAAGATGGTTACTTCACGTCCTTCCTCGTGCTGAGGTGAACTTGCATCCGGGTTGAAATCAGTTGTTGTCACGTGACCTAATGGCGGTTCTGCCCCTGTTTGTTTGTACTCACGGGCATCGTGAAGATTCGTTGTCAAAAAGCGGGGGGAAAGGGTCTCATAAAAAGGAGTGATAATTTCGACCGTTCGGTACATAGGAATATCGATATCTCCCCCCCTTCCACCCAAAAAAGATGTAATTACATTAAATATTATCTCAATGCAGGGTAAGAGGAACCGCATGTCCCCTGGGGGCAGAACGAGAAGCGTATTGAGGAGATTCCCGAGTACCAGGATGGGAATCTCTAACCCCGGTTCCGGCTCAGTTCAGGGGGTGTGGTCGGGGCAAACTCACATCGACCCCACAAGGACGTGAGGCTCCGTTCCTTCGTACCGGTCACCAGCGGGGCCGCGAACAGCAATGAGAGGGATGTGAATTATCAGAAGAAGACACCAGGCATGGGGCAATGGGCTTATCTGCTGAACAAATCAAAAAGAGTTGCAAACAAGGTACAGTATCCAGTGTTTGGAACTTTTCAAAGAGTCCACAAAATGAGGCAGTTGAGCTTTGCAGATTGCACCATTTATGCCATTTCAGCAAAAATAAGAACACTCTTGGAGAGACCAAGAGAAAACATCTTGCTGTCGCACAGACAAGGAAATGTTTGTTTTCCTTGCTTGTAGTTTCTCATTCTCCCATGCTAGATGAAACCAAGCAAGAACTTAGATGGTTAGTTCACGTCCCTCTCATCGCAGTTCGCGGTCCCGCTTGGAACCGGTATGAGAAAATGTTACTCCATGTCCATTGCGTGATGGCAGAATCTCATCCTGACCATGCCCCCTGAACTGGGATTTAAGCGTGATGAGCCATACCTCTCCCTGACCTCGGGAATTCTCTTGTCTCAGTTCCTGTTTCGAGACAAGTGCCCGTGAAGTAAGGATAATCACGCAACGTGCACATTCTCCATCTAGTGGCAGGAGTGCGAAGTTGCATTCTCCTGTACAATCCCAATGGCGTAAACAATGCGTCGCAGAGAGGGAAGAAGGCATAAAACCTTGAACTTTGCTGCTTAATTCCTGAAAGGCAAAGTTACAGAGACTCAAAATATCGAAAAAAGGAAGGTATGAACCCCCCCCCAAAAAAAGGAAAATGAAGGCAGGGAAGTACAGATGTTGTCACGAAGCAAGGACGTGAAGTAACAATTGTCACGATATCATCCATCACGTCCATGGGTAAAGGGAAACAGGGGCAGGACTGGGACAAGACCACATGACCGCAGACGATGTTATCACAAAACGAACATAATCTCAGAACGAGAAAGGACGTGAAGTAACCGTCTTACATAACCCAAAACCTGGAGCATCATCACTTAGGACTTTTTTTTCACTGTTTCCAATTAAGATTGATCAACAGGGGAAGAACTTGACCATTCCTTTTCTGTCTGGTTTGGATGGCACAATAAATAAACCACGGAGCAAAGTTTTGTGGTTTGTTTTGCGGCTCTCTCTACAAGCGGGAGCTTTCTAGCAACAACCCCTGCGCTTGCTGCCTGCATCCAACAAGTCTAGATCTCCACAACTCCCTGGATTGTTGTTTCTATCCAAACATGGAACAGGAGATAAATGGGCTAACTCTCTCTGGAGTAAAATGAAGGGCTGGGCATGCTCATAGGCAACAAATCTTGAATCAAGCTGCAGACAGGGGCATATATCATCTGCACGATGCTTCATGCAAAAGATAAAATTAAAAAGATGCATTCATAAAAAAACCTGGCAAAACCAGAGCTTAGTTCTATGCATAGATCTTGGAATATTTTTAGAATTGCAGAGCTGGAAGGGACCCAATGGATCATAAAGCCCAGCCCGTTGGGGAGGCTCCATGGGGAATTGAACTCCCAGTCCCTGGCTCCTAAGCCACTGGGCTATGGGAACTATAGCTCTCATTAAAGGTAAAGGTAAAGGTTCCCTCCGTACATGCATGCTAGTCATGTCCAACTCTAGGGGCAGTGCTCATCTCTGTATTCAAGCCGAAGACCAGTGCTGTGCAAGTCCGTGGCCACGTGGCTAGCATGGCTGCCCGGAAACACTGTTTTGACTTCCTGCTTTTTACGGCAGTAACTATTTATCTAGTTGCATTGACATGCTTTCGACCTGCTAGGTTGACAGGAGTTGGGTTTAACAGCAGGAGCTCGCGCCACTGCGTGGCACCCGGGATTCGAACCGCTGAGCTGCCGACTTTGCAGCCAACCATTTCAGAGCTCTAGCCTGCTGAGCCACCACGCCCCATGCATAGCTCCCATTATTTGGATGCAAAAGCATTACATTCGTTTCCACGCCTGGAAAGTGAAGGAAGAAAAATGAAGGGAAATCAGCTACCGGGTTTGTGCTTTGTTGGTGAGGTTAAGCTCTTGGGGCAATCAAAATGCTAATGTTTGCAGGTCCCTTGGTGTTGCTCTCAAAGGCATGTGTGGGAGCCTCAGCAAGCATCCAGGCTCCACAGGCCAGAATGACTGTGACAGACATGCGTCGGCGGGGAAGGCAGCCAGTCAAATCCTCTGCAATGCAAGGGCTTTCAAAGCATTGCCTCCGTAAGGCTGCATGCCATTCCATGTCACATCAGAGGGTCAGGAAGAGGGGATCTGAAAGTGAGAACCAGTCAATGGCAGGGGCAGATGATGCGTGGCTCGCTGCCCGCCAAGTTAAGGATGTTACTCGCTTATTTTAAACTCCTGCTTTGGAATCTGACACCAGGCCCCCGCATGGTGCCCTGTGCCCAAAATTCCCTTTAATATTCACAGGCTCACGTCTCAACACCACCTCCCTCCCATCCTCACCCTGTCCCAGAGCAAACTGACTGTGCTTGAGCTCTGCTCGGATTTCCAAGCGCAGAAGGCCAAGATGGAACAAGACTGGCTGTCTTTAATGGTTTTCCTTATGGGCGAGTGGGTGGGTAGGAGGGAGATCTCAAGCAATATTCAGTAAGGGGAAAATGCAAAAGAAAGTACAGTGGTATCTTGTCTAAAGGAATTAATTCATTCCAAATGAAATTATGTGAAGCAAATTTTCCTTTATACACATTCCCATTGGAATGCATTGAAAACAGAGTAATCTCATTTTTATGTTGTACGGATTCTTCCCATAGGCGATTATGTTAAGCAAATTTCCCCTCTCTGGAATTCTTTATGTTGTCCAGATTTTATGTTATACAAACTGTTTGTTATACAAGGGTCCAGTGTATGCTGTTTTCCCTAATCTCCTGCCTTCTAGAGGCACAGGGTCTATAACACCCATCACCCTTCCCTACAACTCAGCATGGCTAGATGTTGAGGAATCTTGCTGCAGCAC
Organism: Phrynocephalus versicolor; assembly: GCA_023846285.1. Classification (NCBI taxonomy): domain Eukaryota; kingdom Metazoa; phylum Chordata; class Lepidosauria; order Squamata; family Agamidae; genus Phrynocephalus; species Phrynocephalus versicolor. The sequence goes on along the minus strand of JAHTLZ010000327.1, from coordinate 7,469,531 downwards.
ATAAAAATCGCCCAGGACCAAAACGTAAACCAAACAGGAGGTTTAGGATGGGTTCCAATTGTGGGGTCCTCGTTCACATCTGGGAGATGGATGAGAACGTTACACCATAAAGTGTTCTGCTTAGATACCGCCCCATACCACTTGAAATAGTCTCTCGGCGGTTTACAGTTTCATTACAGTCTGCAGGCTACACATTCCCCCCCCCCCAGCAAGCTGGGTACTCATTTGACCGACCTTGGAAGGATGGAAGGCTGAGTCAACCTTGAGCCTGCTACCTGGGATTGCACCCCAGGTCGTGAGCACAGTTTTATCTGCAGTACAGGCATTTAACCACTGCACCACGGTGCTCAGCAGGAACAGCTGTACACGTCTGGCTCAGGGACACAATCTGGCCCTCTTGCGGCTCCCTCATACGATCATGCTGCCTTCCCCATGAAGCCACGGCATGATGGCTTCTCTGCTGTAATTATGTGCCCATGCCTCCAGTATTCTAAAAGCATGAAGCACTACTTCTGAGACTTAGTTTATTAGTAATAAAATCCAACATATGTTGAATGTTTTTGCTCAGGACCTTTTCCATTCCCTGTGGAATCGTAGCCCCCAGCATCCCAAGACCCCAAATTTCTCCAATTTCATCTTAGGGGCTGAAAGAGGTTGCATTAAAGGTGGAATGGCCATTTCTCATTACTAAGAAGTGCCCATTCAATTTTTATTAGGAGGACAGGATGACGTCTTTTACCAGGTCAACTTCCCTGGTCGTTGCGCTCCGTATTATGGCCTGACTGGTTGCAGCAACTCAGGAGTTCAGGGGAAGAAGGGGTTTTCTCATGACATGCCCTCCCATCCTATTTGTTGCAGGGAAGCAACTTTTGCAGACAAAGCATTTTCCTGTCTCACCACCAAACTCAAGCCCCCTCCTCCAAAACTGCATTGTCGTGAACTACACAAGCAAATTCTCCAGAAACTGGATGAGTAGCTTTCCTGCAGATGGTCTGGATTTTAGTTCTTCCAGGAAGTCTATTTTAAATCACTATCACTCAAGAGCCGTCACCTTTCGACTGGGAGGGAGCCTTGCCAAGAACAAGCTGAACCCCCCTTGTTCTCATCTCCGAACCCTATCTATGGCCTTCAGGACTGCTGTGTGCCAATTGGAGTCGTATTTCTCAGACAGGCACATTTCCTCGTTCCCATGTGCCCCCTCCTTCCGAATCATGCCTTGTCTATTTTATCGTGTCGAGTCTGCTGGCCGTACCATCGGCTCCAGAGGTCCATCTTAGGGCCCTATGAGGTGGAGATCAGGTGGCCTTGGGATCCGACTCCAAAACTGAACTTGACCGCATTTTATTTCAACAAGCTCTGAGTTGTCTCCAGGTGCCTCCGAGGCCATTTTACAGGGGTTTGAGGCAAAAAAAAATTGAATTCACAAATGTCTGTAATGAATTGCATAAGATCCACTCAAACATCCACTCGAACTGAGGGTTGGGAGAGTGAGAACAGACAAAAGAAAATATATTTTTTACCCAGCATGGTGTTAGTCTGTGGAACTCCCTGCCACAGGATGTGGTGATGGCATCTAGCCTGGATGCCTTCAAAAGGGGATTGGACAGATTCCTGGAGGAAAAGTCCATCACAGGTTACAAACCATGATGGAGATGTGTAATCTCCAGGCTTAAAACTGGGGTACTTCAAGGGCCAGATGCAGGGGAGTGGTATCAGGAGACAGATATCTAGTCTTGTGCACTCCCAGATGCATTTGGTGGGGCCACTGTGAGATACACGAAGCTGGACTTGATGGGCCTTTGGCCTGATCCAGCATGGCTCTTCTTATGTTCTTATCAGAAGTAATTGATGAAACTGGTCCACCTGAATGTTCTCTCTATCTCAATCATATCATAAGTTTATTACGGTCATCTGACCCGAAAACAGTTTAGACAGAACAATACACAGAATAAAACTATATCATAACATTGCCAACAGTAGATTACGGTGTCATTTATCTGCCACTATGGTAGAATTGCTGCCAAGAGGAATTTAGCCACCTGGGTAGCTATATATGAGTTCTTGTCTGAAAGGCAGTACTCTACCAGGATCATATCCGGACAACTTTGAAATTTAAAAATTAAAGGATAAATCAGGTCTCTTCTAATTTCTTTGTAAAAGGTACAGTATAAAAGAGTTTGAGTTAAAAATTCAGGTACCCCAGCTCCACAGGGACATAAACGTTCTTGGCATGGGGTTCCTAGCTGAAGGGAGCACATTGAGTCTTGCCAAACAAAATGCTCTGCAGGCTTGTGGAGTTCCTAATGAGGCTAAATAATTTGCTTGTTTCCGATGCCCTGGTAGAATACTGTGCGCCTGGGGTGAGCAGGTTGTTTGCTGTGGCAGTCAGTTCTTGTCTCTCGATGTCATCAAGTTGTTGACTAAGGGCTCGATAGGCCTGATGCTGATTTAACATTAGAATGGACTCGAGGCGCATTCCAATAGATCTAACTTTATGTTGGATTATCTGTGACCACTTGCTCGTATAGGAATCAGATAAAGCATATGGTATATATAGCCCAACTGCTCGGCCTGAAAATGGATTCTCAGCCAGAATTTCAGGGTTTGATTCCATGCCCTAGTCTCTAAGCGATCTAGGCCTGTCTCCAGGTATAGAGCTGCCCATCCCACACAATTAGGGACCCCCAATATTCAGTGCAAGAAGGAAGACTGTATGTTCTCTACATTGGAATTGAATGCGCTTATCCAAATAGGTATGCCATAGAGCAACTGGGGCCTAGTTTTTGCTGTAAAGACCCGCACAGCAGAAGGGATGTGGAATCCGCCGTTAATATAGAAAAACCAAACAATGGCTGCCATACTGCTGTGCGCCTTACTATGTGTGTAGATACGGTGGGCGGTCCACTCGCAGTTGTACTTAAAGTGTAGTCCTAGGTACTTAAATTCCTTAACTTGTTCCAAGAGATTATTCTGAATTGGTCAGCGATGTTTCTTCCAGGGCTTGGTAAACACCATTATTTTAGATTTATCTATATTAATATTTAGGCTATTATTTTTACAGTAGTCAGCAAAAGCTAGCAGTAATCGCCTTAATCCCAGACACGTTAAAGATAGTACTACAGCGTCATCTGCAAACAATAATACAGGAACATATTGAGTACCAAGTTTGGGGAAGTGGCCCTCAACCTTTCTTAGGTGTGCATCCAAGTCATTTATATAAAGATTAAAAAGGTGTGGCGCCAACACACAGCCTTGCCTAACTCCCCTATTACTTGGGATTTCCTCTGTTAATTTGCCTAGGGTGCCATATCGTACACTACAACTAGTGTCCGAATATAATTTTTGCATAAGAAAAAGTAATTGTCTATCTATGGTGGTCTTATCTAATTTAGCCCATAATAATCCCCTGGAAATAGAATTGAAGGCCCCCTTCAGGTAAAAAAAGGCAGCAAACAGTCCACTCCCCCCTGGGTTTCTGTATGAACATTCTGTCTGAATGTTCTCTATATCTAATATGCAATATCATCAGTAATTCTCGTTTCTGATACCCTGAAGATGGCATGATGGCTACACATGCCAAAAGCTTGATATTTTAACTGTATTAAAGGTGTTTCTTAAAAAAAAGTTTTTACTTGGAAGCTAAACTCATAAAACATTTTGCAGATCTTTTCATTCTGTTGACTGATACTGGTCTACCTCTGTTTAAAATTTAGCATCCTCCAAGAAAGTAGGAAGGTTTTTCATTTACAAACTAATTCATCGATTCTCCAGGAAAAAAATGTCATAAATTCGTTTTATGTAATTTGTGGACGTGGATGAATCAGAAATCAAAATGAACCACCATTGTTCTGACTTGTCCCCATCTCGAGGACCAATTCAGTGGCAATAAAAACCCCTTGGTATCGTGGTTTTCTAAAATCACCTCCTGTAGGTATTCTGTTGTTGGTGATTGATTCACTCCGGATCCATTCGGAGTTCAGGTGCTTCTGTCCTCTTGGTGCGAGCACAGACCAGCGGCTGCAGGGGGAACCAGGCCCATGACACAGTAGTGCCCACTGCCAAAGAGGACAGTTTGAGGGCAGGACACCAAGCGGATCTGACTGCCAAGCCTGTATTTTTATCCCTCCACTGACTCAAAGGTGTAAGAAATAAGATCCAGAGGACTGGGATGCTAGATATCCTCTCACCTGATGGCGCCAAAAGCCACGAATAGCCAGGACACATTTTTTGCTCACTCCGCCTTTGCAAACGGACCTGTCTAAAACAAGCGTGGGTGAAATGCCTCCCTGCAGATGTTGATGGGTTCCAACTCCAGCCTCGTCCATCCTTGGCTATGATGGACAGGATGATTAGGAGTAGCAGTCCAAGAACATTGGAGGGGGGGAGGGGGCAAATAACCCAACTTTTATTTAAAATGACTAAAACTCCCCCTCCCTCCAGGATTTGGTCTTCTCAACAATCCCAAGCAAAATATAGGATAATAATTCCCGCCTGAATTCTGTTTGGCCCTGACACTATCTGTCTTTAAGAAACATCTTAAGATATGGCTTTATAGGCAGACTTCCCTTGGGTATTAGTCTGTTTTGTTGATTCGCTGTTCATTCACCTGCTGTCCTGACTTAGTTATGTTTATTGTGTTTGTGTTTGTGTTTGTGTTTGTGTGTGTGTATGTAGGGGAATCCGGAGATAGGGGAAATTTGCTTAACCGAATCGTCTATGGGGCAAATCCATACAACATAAAAACGTTGGCGATTAGGGATTACTCCGTTTTCAATGCATTCCTATGAGAAATTCGTATAAAGGAAAATTTGCTTAACAGAATTCATTTTGGAATGAATTAATTCCTTTGAACAAGGTACCACTGTGTGTGTTTATATATATATATATGTGGTATACTATTTTTGCATTTTGTATTTGTTAACTTTGGTAAACTGCCCAGAGTGGCCTCTGTTGCCAGATGGCGTGGTACAGAAATCTAATAAATAAATAAATAAATAAATAAATGTCAATTTTGAGTTTCGGCAACTTGTTACATGGCTTTCTAGATGGAGCATACTCTGATGCTGTTTGCCATTCTTTACTTCCGGGGGGTTGTCGTGGGATTTTGCCACTTGTCCCAGGCCACACAGGCTGGCTCTTCTCCAAGGAAGCTCAGCGGGGAACCCAACTCCCAACCTCCGGCTATGGAACCAGTTACAGTACCGGCACCGTTGAGCTATCGAGTCAGCTCTTATCGAATAGGCTCAAAGCATACAGTTAAATGTTAATGGAGGATTCCGATTTACACATTCTCACGTGCATGCATCTCATCCTGAAATTCTATCAACGTTGCAAGGAGGCTGAAATGCAGACCAAGGCAAGCAGATGTGGGGTGGGGAGTATGCCAAAGAAGAGGCAGGGGGTATGAGAGAAGGGAGGCTGGATGGATTCAGGATCAGCATCAGCCTTTTTCGCTAACTCTAAGTCCATTATGGCCGTGCTGTTATGGAATTTCAAGGTTGGAAACAAACTGTAGGGAGATATGTATGTGAAGATTCTCAGTCATCCAGGTGAGTTTATCTGGAATTTGAGTCATGGCTACTGGAGCGCTCAAAAAAAAAAGAAAAGAAAAGAAAAGAAAAGAAAAGAAAAAAAGAAAAGAAAAAAAGAAAAAAAAAGAAGTCCAGTAGCCATGACTCAACTTCCAGATAAACTGTAGGGAGGCAGCATAAAGGCTTAAACGGTGCAGCTACATGCAAATAAATTCTGTGCAACCTCTGACTTTGTAGGTGCGCGTGCATGCATGGATGCATACATACGCACGCACACAAATGCACGCACCACCTGCCATGAAGGCAGGCACTTTGCTAGCACTAGGAGTTAAAAAGACCAGACCGGGCCAAGGAAGATTGTTTACAAGCCAAGCCGGGAGACCACCCAAGTTGAAGTTCTTTATTTGGGCTCCAGATGATCTCATCTCTTGGCAGGCCAAACTCCACTCCCCCCTCTGTAGGGACCAAAAAAAGGAACCTGCTCCGTTACATAATTGGACAGGGCCGGTTCTCTTTGGAGAGGGCCGCGCTTCTTCCTGCCTTCGCAATGCCATTTTTGGTCATCTGATTTCTCTCTCCTTGCCCATTGCCATGGAACCAGATCACGGGGAGAGATTTAGAACAGACCCCACTACTCCATCTCAGTCGGCCAGCCTCCTTTCCCGGGGAAGCAGGGTCCAGGCAGAAGAGATGCCCGCAGAGGCAAGGCAAGGGTGCTTTTGCTTGCCAGCAGAAAAGATGGTGCAGGAAAGGTGCAGCCGTTCTCACAGGCAAAGGGTTTTCTTCAATGCTAGGGTTGAGAATGCAGTAAACGGGTTTGACAATTCCACAATGGCTTGCAAAGAGCTCTTACGAACTCCGGGGTCTCCCCCAGAGGCTATGCTAACTCCCTCTTTCCGCCTAAGCCTTTTACAGTCTCCATAAAATCCCTTTCTCCCCATTCTGTGACAGTCCTTAAATTAGAAACCTGGGGGCTGCATTTATTCTTTGAAAACTTAATGACTGCTCTGTGCCTAGCATTGCAGGCAGTTTATAAATCATCATCATAAACAACGGAATATTGGTTCTCGAGCGTGACCAAGAAGCAGAATCCAGGATGGCACTCGCTAAGACAGAGCTTGGCTTGAATGTTAGGGATTGCAGTTAATGGGGTCGCAGGGGACAGGATGAAAGGTTTAAGTTCCCATCAGCGGTGCCCTGGATTGCATTGCTTTACCTTAATCCCCATAAAAGGACTGCTCAAAATGTAGAGACATTTAGCAATAAAAAAAGTCTCTTTGGTGGGTTAAGCAACCTCTCCAGTGGAAATTTTGTCCCATACATCCTGCCATTTGGGAACTATTTGGCAGAGACCAGACAGCTACGCAGTTAGAGGAGATCCACTGGATCAGTGCTACTTCCTAAGTCAAAATCCATGCAAGTTGCACTGATTCGACACGTCTGTTCTTGCTAATTTGTATTTCCAGCATTTTGATGGCTATCTTTCATTTTAAAACCTCACAGCCATTTCCAATAATATAATAAAGGAAAATAGCCCTAAACAATAAAATCCATGAAATCCATAGAAAGAATTAATTAAAAAGCGAAGCCGACTGGATACATTAAGCATCATGAAAATCCCTGGGTAAAAAGAGCTAGGTCTTTAACTGAAGCAGAAATAACCCACAGTGAGAATCTATTTCATGTCAACAGAAGACGACGGAATAGCAAGGGGGAAATGCTAGCAACATTACTGGCAACTACTTATTACTAAGTAAAGAGGTATAAAGAAGTTACATTTCATAAATAATACTAGGGGAATGAACACAGTTATTACATGGGTATACAGACATACTGGCAGAAATCCTGTTGCTTAGAGTAGTAAGCTGCATCAGAGTAGACCCACTGAATTAGTAAGGATTTCGTGAGTTAACACACCCTTCCAATGGTCCTACTCTAAAGGCATTTTTACATGACCCCTAAAATCCGAGGCAAAGGGTTCCCAGATGCGGAGCTTAAAATTGTTTTCCCACCAGCTCTGGACTTTAAAAAAAAATTAAGCACGGCCACGCCCACCTAAGCGCAAAACAGTGCATTTTCCAAGTACCTGGTCTCCGAAGGTGAAAAATTTCTGATTCGGATTGAAAGCAGTGAGTGCCGGGCTCTCCTTGCCTTCTGTGGTTCCCCCCCACCCACCCCTTTAAGAGACTTTAAGGGACTGGAATGCTTCCCGGAGCAGCTTGCAATGGCAGAGCGGAGGTGAGCCTGCATTTTTTTCTCCCTCCCCTCACGCAGACAGGAGCAAGGGAGTGCGGAGGGAAACACAGGAAGAGGAGCAAACCCCCAAGATCTCTGGTCCGAATTTAAGTTGCCAGCGGATCTTAGGGGTCGTGTAAAAGCGCCCTAAGTCACAACTTACCTTAGCATAGTAAATTGCAGTAAGAGTGGGTTCTTTCTGAAATTATGGTGGATTTGACTTACCAAATCACTGACTCAATAGGCCTACTCTATGCTAAGCGACAGGACTTCAGCCATCGACAATAATTCTTCAAATTAAATCTCATTCTCTTGTCTATTTTGTCTCAGAAATCAGCAAACAAAAATTATCAAAAGGAACAGGCAGTACAACTGAAAAAAGAACAAGTTGCCCTTTTTATTAACACGGTAATGACAGCGAGAAATGGCAATGAGTTAATTTTTTTGGTCAAGCCCTGTTAAGTATCATGACCGAAAGTTTGAAAGCCAATGATTCCACCCACCCACCCACCCCCAAAAAACCCTACATTTTAGAAAGGAAATTTCCACATGGCTGACGCCCCAGTCAAGAAGGCACTAGACAGGACCAGCAGCTGGAGGTCCGCCAGTCTGCTGCTGTACGGGCAGTTCCTTCATGGCTGACAACCTTGGAGAGGACATTTTTGTAACTCAGCCCTACTGGGATTCCAAGCAAGGCAGACATTTGATGTGTGACTCTTTTTCCCTTAAAAAAGACACCTAAGTCCACATGACCAGCAGCCCAGGCTTACTGGGATCCAACATATTTGCAGACGATGACATCCACTCCAGGCCTTGCACTTCTAAGTCTCTCTCTCTCTCTCTCTCTCTCTCTCTCCTCCCTGGTATCATTTTCCATCATGGTCACTCCACGTTTTAAAAATCGAGTTAAACGACGTGACCCTCTCCTCCTGCTGATCCAATTCTCGTTAAAAAAGGAAACCAGCATTCCAGCACCTGTCAGCATCCCCCCAACCTTGGGACAGTTTCTGGCATCCCAGGCCTGAGGGAACTTTAAGAAGCCAGATCACGAACGCAAGGCCTTTGTACGTCAGACGGCTGTCCTTTGGACTCTTAGAGGAGAGGTTGCGAAGGAGAGACCAAAAACAGCTCATGGGTCTGCAGACATTAGGAAAAAAATAGAGCCTAAGGAGCCATTTTCCTTCCTTCCTTCCTTCCTTCCTTCCTTCCATTCCCTTTCCTTTTCCTTTTCCTTTCTTTCTTTCTTTCATTCTTTTTCTTCCTCCCTCCCTCCCTCCCTCCCTCCCATTCCCTTTCCTTCCTTCCTTCCTTCCTTCCTTCCTTCCTCCCTCCCTCCCTCCCTCCCTCTATAAAGCCTAAGAGGCACCATAGCTACAACTCCCAGGAAGACCCAAGACTCCCAGCTGGCACAGGGAGAGTCCCCCTGTGTTTGAGAGTAGAAACCATCCAAAGAAGGCACTGAGGAAGGTAAATGCAGATGGTACGTAGACATCTGTCTCTGGGCTGCCCAGACATCTGCTTGGGGAATTCCTGAAGAATTCTGGGAACTGTATTACCAGGATACAAAAGATAAATCTCCTAGTACAGTGTTGGCGAACCAATGGCACGGGTACCAAAAGTGGCACATAGAGCCCTTTCTGTAGGCATGCAACATTGCCCCCTCACAGCCATGGCACCTCCCCCTCTGCTCAGAGTGCACCAGTGTACTTGTGGCCTCATTCGTAGCCCCAGTTTACTCTCCAGGCACGCCGCTCTGGGCACCCCAAAAGCATTGTGGCTGGACAGTAAACTGGGGCTATGAATGAGCCCACAAACTGCTGCCTCCCCCTCACCTGGCCCTCTGCACAGAGCCATTTCAGCAGTCTCGAAGCCCCTGGAAGGGACAGCTTTCTGCCTCCCCCTACCTTCATGGCCAGGGCTTACCTTTGGATCAAGCTGCCAAAGAGCAGGTGAAAAACCTTCTCCATGTTCTCGGTGCAGAGCCAGCTCCAGTGATCAACCATGATCAGATGCAGGAGGTCCAGGACAATGTCCGCCAGCTGCATCTCCGATTCTGCCAAGCCAAGGAGGAACAAAAGGAGAATGCAATTATTCCGGGTTGAAGGGTTTGTCCATCTAGTAGTCCAGTTGGAACAGGCATTTCCGGGAGGGACTGCCTTTCGCCCTGTCCTCTGTAAACAGAGATGCTGGCGATGGAAGGGATGCAGAGAGCATGTCTTCAAGGGGGAAAATGAACTGTCGCTCTTGGGTCTTCCGTAGTTAGTGACAGGACTTCAGAAAGGCCTTGCTTCCTTCCAACCCCCCTGGTCCTTCTTTATTTTTGCTGTGGCCTTAAAGCAACTAAATCAGTGAAACAGGGACCAACTGTGGCTTTGAACTCACTCCCTGAAACAGCCACACAAGCAGACAAGGGCTTCATCGACAGCATTCAAAATTGGCCTCCAAGGACCCCCGTTATGGAGCTCCCAACACCCAATGACTGCCCTGCATGGCCTCGAAGGAACTGGGGATGGTGGAATCTGTCAGTAGTGGCCTAAAATAACCCTCAATGATGTTTCTAGCCATTTTAGGCTGGTTCCCCCCATAAATCTGGGAGGGCAGCTGGGAGGCATGGAAACTAGGTTAGAAGGTGGGAGCAGTCCTCTATTTTCTAGAGGTGCATGAATCTGCCCCCGGGACATTTTCAAACGCAATTAAGAGATGGTGAAATCAATCAAGGACAATGGGTTGCATTCAAAACATGTTTAGACAGAGGGCAAGCAGACTGCATGCACGGGAGATGCAAGAGGGGCTCCCCAGAGAGAGGAAGCAGGGAAGCCGTGCATACCTGTGCTACAAAACGGATATGGAGAGAAAGGAATCAGCAAACAGGAAGAGTTACAGGCTAAGAAGATTGGAAATATGCGTGAAGCAGAAGGTTTACAGCAGCTTTGGAAAATGAGTTCCTGAAAGAGCAGGTAAGGAAACCAAGTATTAAGACAGCTCTGCTCCATCCAAATGAGGTAGTCTGGTGTTTCAGTCTCAGCTCTATCCCAAACCTAACTGATAGGCCTTAGACGAGCTGTCCTTTCTTAGCCTCACCCCCTGCTCCCAAGTAGATGCACTTCTCTTTGTGGGTTGGAAACAATTTGTGAAACATCCATTTCTTACCTTTAATCCAGGCATGTCCAAACTTTGGCCCTCCAGATGTTTTGGACTACAACTCCCAGAATTACAAGCCTGTATTTCCAATGGCAAAGGGCTGTGGGAGTTGTGGTCCAAAACATCTGGAGGGCCAAAGTTTGGACATGCCTGCTTCAATCTATTAAAATTGTAAAGACAAATTTAAAATTATTTACTGTTGGTGGTTAAAAGCCAGTTCCGTTTATTTTATGGGGGAACAATTAAGATTTCATAGTAATGTGATTTGCATGAACAAAACTTACTGTAATTTGTTGCTTTTAGAGGACCATTAGGGAGCTGGGTCATTCATGGTAAGTTTAATTGATTTTTAATTTTTTAAAAAAACAACACCAATGCTTTAACACAGTAATGATATAACAATTAATGTTAGGATAAATGTACTACATTACTTTCATAATTTCCCTGTACCATTTTAATGTCAGCAAATTAATGTCCTTTAATGATTTGATGTAAATGTGTGAGCACTAGCGTTCATTCCTTTACAGAATTGCTGTAAAGATTACAATTAGATATTGCACCTGAAGCAAATTTTAGGTATAACAATAATTATGAATTATTACAGCGCATCTAGACAAACCGATGGAGAGAAACATTCTTCTCACTTAACTGTGATGGCTTGCCTTGAAGAATCGTGGGAGTCAATTAAAAATTTGCATTTCCTTCCCTCCATCGCTTCATAAATCTACAACTCTTGATTTCTCTCCCCGGGAGGCAATGAAGTCTCCAGCTGTAGTCACTCCTTTAGTACTGCCTATTCTGCTTTCTGCGGCTCTTTGCCTTCCATCAGCATCTCTGTGCTGCCACCTTATGGCTAAATCTGCACTCTGTGTGTGTGTGTTGTGTCATTACAGTCGTGACCGACTACAGCACCTGGTATTCCCTGGTGGTCTCCCATCCAAGTACTCACCAGGTCCGACCCTGCTTAGCTTCCGAAATCAGGCAAGATCGGATGTGCTCAGGGCATCTAGGCAGCACTAAAAATCTGCACTCTAGCAAGCAACAATGGCTAAATCCAAGTGCCAGTAAGTGCTGGAAGGGACACTATGGATGACTGAGCCCACCTTCCATTCAGGAAGCTGTGAGTGGGGTTTGATTCTACCTTGGGCGGTTCCAACCCCTCGGATCCAGGAAGAGATGGAGACGGTGCTTCAAAACGAGAACTTTTATTATTGACACTTAACGGCGAAGGAACAACAACTTCAGTCAGCTCACCCATGCCCTCCACCATCTTAACATCCAATGGATAGTTCCAACAGGTCCAGTCCCAATTCATAGTTTCTGTGGTTAGGGGAGTTTCTGGAATCTCTCCCAGTCGTGCGGGGTCTGCAGGACTGGTCCACGTCCAGCACAAAGGGTCCCACAACACGGGTGGCGACCCCACTCCGCCACCCGCTCCAACTAATTGGCCCGCCCGCGAGCCATGGAAGGGTCCCTCCTCCAGGGAGCCTTGGGGTTGCGGACAACCAATACCCTCCATTCGTCCGCCTCACCTTTCTTCGCCCATTCCCACCAATAACTGTTTTCCCGCTCGTCACCCTCTTTATTTCTCGCGTCCTCCGACTTATCCCCCTCTTCCGTCATCCAAACCCCCTCCACGGTTAACCCCCTCCGCTGTCTCCCACGTTGCCTGCACCTCCAGCGTAGGGTTCCCTTGGGTTGCTCCCACCTGCCCGGTTGGGTGTCTTTCCTGTACGGCCACGTGCCACCCCTTCTCTTCTCCCTTGCTCGATGAGGCGGACGGCGCACCCTGGACTGGGTCTTCTCCTGGGGAAGGCCCCTCGCAGAAGCACCGCAGGGGATCAAACTCCCAGCCTCTGGCTCCGCAACCAGAGACCTAAGCAACCGAGCTATCCAGCAGTTAGTGGATACTTGTTTGAAGCCTGCTGATTCAGTGGGTCAACTCTGGTTAGGACCAGCAACTGGGTCCACACCAAGGCTTTGCTTTGAGAAGAGCTCTGGATAAGAAGCAAGACGGACCACAGGAATCAATTCATGGGTCCACAAAGCTCTGTACTGCCAACTAGGGCAGCATGTTTGTGGTCTTCCCAGCCTATCTGCAGACGCTGGGGACCAAACCAAGCCAGTGCTCTGCTGCAATAAACCAAGCACTATTACAGTGGTGCCCCGACTTAAGAGCAGCTCGGTTTAAAAGCAATTCGACTCAAGAGGGGAAAACTGTTGCCATTTTAACTGCCGCCTTACAAATTTTAGATACGATCTGCTTGACTTACAAATATTTTTTTTTTCATTTTTTCCCATTTTTTTAGATAGGTACCCCATCTTAAGAGTTAAGAGCATGCGTTCGGAACGGATTAAATTCGTAAGTTCAGGTTCCATTTTATATTAAAATAGGGAGGCGGAGGTGGGGAGGAACCTTACAGGATTCCAGGAGTGGCTGCCTCCTCTGCATAGGCCAACGCAGGAACACACAACCATTAGGAAAAGGTCAAAGTAATCTGGGGAGGGTGTAGAGAAACAAATTTTCCAGATATTTGGAGAAGAAGGAGAGAAAAGGCTCAAGGGCAGGAGCGTTAATCAGGTCTACTTTTAGGATATAAGAGTCCACCAAACTTGTGAACACGTGTCCTGAATTGGCCTACAGATATCTGGCTTATGGACTGGATTATCTGACCTGTGGAATATCCTTCCTACAGACTGCCATCAAGAGAATCATTGGTTTGTTTAATCAATAATCCATTTCCTGGGGGCGAAGAAGGGGCTGACCATCCCTAATGACCAAGCTCTATCTATCTATCTATCTATCTATCTATCTATCTATCTATCTATCTATCTATCTATCTATCTATCTATCTATCTATCTATCTATCTAT
>JAHTLZ010000327.1:7435484-7448691 GCA_023846285.1 Phrynocephalus versicolor | reverse complement strand
TTTATTTATTTATTTATTTATTTATTTATTTATTTATTTATTTATTTATTTATTTACTTATTTACTTACAAACAATTTTAGCCGCCCTACTACCAAGAGGTCTCTGGGTGGCATACAGCTATGTGTTAAAAACGATAAAACAATAAAATTATTAAAACTATAAAATACAATAGTTAAAACAACATACAATACAAATTATAAATTATAAAACCCTGCTGCTCATGTGTCGAGCAAAAAAAAATCTAATTAAAATGCTGGCTGAAGAGGAAGGTCTTTGCCTGGAGCCGAAAAGCCAAAAGTTTCGGTGCCAGGCGGATCTCCGTAGGGAGGGCATTCCAGAGTTGGGGGGCAACCGCCGAGAAGGCCCTGCTTTGACATGCCAGCCCCCTTATCTCTTTGAGGGATGGCCCCTTCAGCAGGGCCTCCTGGACTGATCTTAGAGTACAGGCAGGCTCATGTGGAAGGTGGTCCTTTAGGTAACCAGGTCCTAAGCCGTTTAGGGCTTTATATGTAAGCATTAGAACTTTACCAGTCTTTTCAAGCTCTCCCAAGACATTTGGCTGTTTCTGTCGCCACAATGGAACACGGTGACCTCTTCTCCTCCCCAGAAAACAACACCAAAAGCAATATTGCCAACCACAAACATTTTGCACTTTTTTGGTGGGGGCGGAAGCAATACACTTCTTTCATTTCAGCGGGGAGATGAGGGCAGTGCCCCAGACGGAGCTATCGGCCACAGCTAACCTGCTTATGAAAATGCTAATGCTAACATTAAAGAATAGCAAAACATGAAACGCAAAAGCCTCCCTTCGATGATCAATGTAAATGAAAGAAAAACTCTGGAAATGATACACATGAAGGAGAGGAAGAAAAGAAAGGAAGGCTGTGATCCTCTAACTCAGTGGTTCTCCACCTGTGGGTCCCCAGATGTCCCTGGACTGCAACTCCCAGAAGCCTCCACCACTGTCTGCGCTAGAAGGGATTTCTGGGAGTTGCCATCCAGGAACATCTGGGGACCCACAGGTTGAGAACCACTGCTCTTAACTCATTGATGTGTGGGTACGTTCTCACCGAAACCTATGGACTTACTTTTTAAGTGGACATTACGGGCAGTGTCCCACTGAGCCTCTTCTAATCAGAAAGTTCAGCCATACTAGCAGTGGGGAATTGTACCACTTGCTCAAGCATCCTAGTTCTGCACATAGTGATGCTCGTGAAGATAAACCCAAGTCTGTTTGTGGCAACAGGAAGACCACGGTGGTAGGACTTTCTGCTCAGTGGAAATTCCACAGGCTATTGAGTTGCAAGACCAGGCCCTTCCAGCAAAACATCTTCAGAAAGTAAAGTTCAGGACTCACTTTTTATGAACTTCCGTAGCTCTGGTTTCTCCTCCAGTCTGGTTTGCAAGTTCAAGAATTCTCGGTACCTCCGATTCACAGTATGGTAAGCAATTTGCTGGAGAGTACTTGTATTGTCACTGTCTAAAGTTGTCTCATACTGTAGGGAAAAAAGGGTCGACTATTATTACTCAAAACTGCCAGCTAACCACTTACTGCAGGGGCAGATATTACTAAGTTCACCTTCTCCATCCTTCACCCCTGCTAGGGCTGGTGGGAGCTTCAGACCAACAAGCTCTGCTTTATGGTCCTTCCAAAGATGTCATGGAAGCACAGATGGAAGGGACCGGAGCAAAAGCTACAGAGTTCAATGCCCACAAAGACATTTTTAAAAAGCAAAGCAAAGCAAAGCAAAGTGTTATACCGCCCCATACCACTTTAAGTAGTCTCTGGGCGGTTTACAATTTTTTTTAATTACAGTGTGCAGGCTACACATTGCCCCCCCCCATCAAGCTCATTATCCAATAGGACAACTCATTTCATTCTCCAGAAGAAGAAAGGACCTCCAACCGTTTCCTCTTCTACCACAAGGAGGTGAAGTATTCTGTGGAACTCTGACCAACCCAACAGGGACAACGTTTTGTCAAAATTTATAGCGCTGTTCTGCTAATAATATGGAGTGGGAATGGCCTCTGACTTATTGGAAGGACATTTCAGGATTGGAAGCACAAGATGGTTTCTCTGTTCCCTTTTCAACAGACATCCCATTCAGTGGGTTGTCTCCCTGTCACAGAGAAGTACTAGATCTTTCAGGCTATCGCTCACAGAGGCATCTCACTGAGATAGCCTAAATCAGCGATGGCAAACCTTTTAGATACCAAGTGCCCAAACTGCAATTCAAAACCCACTAATTATTTGCAAAGTGCCAATACAGTATGTCTGATGCTCGTGGAAGGGTTTAACAATGCAGTCACCCCAGAGAGTCTGCATAGCTAACCAGAGATCTGGACTCAGATTTTCTAACTCGTAGTCTAACTATTTACCCATTACACTGGTTATCAACCTTGTGTAAATTGTAGTCAATCTGAGTAACCAAGTACAGTCACCCTGCAGGGATCTGAACTTCCAACCACCCAACCCACTGACCCACCACTAGCTGATAAGTACTTTGTAAACTGCCCAGAGTAGCCGTGCAGCTAGATGGGGCGGTATATACATTTAATTAATAAATACAACTCAACAGTCTAACATATTCATATGCGTATATTGTAGCTTCTTTTTCTTTTTTCTCAGATTTAATTTTGTAGCCTTTTTTATAGTGTATATTTGTATATTGGATTTTTATTTAATTTAATCACTATTCTATTATCTTCTTCTTTCTCACCTTACACTTTTTTGTGCACTTACTCTTCTTCATTTGTTCTTTGTATTGGGAGCTGTGTAACAAGTAAATTTCCTCAATGTGGGATCAATAAAGGTTTATCTTATCTTATCTTATCTTATCTTTAAATAAATAAATAAATAAATAAATAAATAAATAAATAAATAAATAAAATACTCATATTCACTTGCCCTTTCCACAATGGGCAAACACATTCAACCTTCTGCCCAGTCGTTTGCAACCAAGATGGACCAAGGACCCAGTTTACCTTCACAGTATACAAGGTGTAAGGGTGGAACCCTGTCCCGCTGTGTTCCTTGGCAGTGATGGTGCCCGTTATCCGCAGATTCTGGATGATGATGGGGCCGTCTGGACTACTCAGGGGCTCAAAGCTGAACGTGCCCATGGGGGCGGTTGGGGAGGAAGAGAGCAAGCCTGACAACTGACCGATATCCTGGGGACTCCGGGCCAAGCCATCGGGAGGTACCGTCTCTTTCTCCAAGGAGGAGGGCCGCTGCAGGTACAGCTTCTCTGAGTTTTCCAACAGGGCAGTCAAGGAGGCCATGGCCACCTCATCCTCTGCTGCAGGGTTGATCTGAATGTCAGGGCATGGACTTGCCGAGGCCGCCCGGAGGCTGGTTTCGAGGCCTGAGTGGGAATTGTCCTCCATGCCCCTGACTTTGACTCCCTGGCTGTCCTCTTGGTCTAAGCCGTCCGGCCCCGCCAGGACACTGAGGGAGCTGAGAAGAAATTCCTCTGGCCGCAGGAGAATGGTGCAACCAGAATCCTTCCCAACCTCAGACACGGGAGACTCAATATCCAAGTCCTCACAGGGGAAGAAGGACCCCAAGGTCTCCATCTGAAGACAGGGCACCGACAGGCTACTGGCTCTCCTGTCCATATCAGCACTCAGTTCTCTGCTCATGGGTTCTCTGGGCTCTAAGCTGTAGCCTTCCAAACCATCTGGAGCATTGCCTAGTGAAGGCTCAGAACTCCTTGGAGATAATGCCCTGGCTTCCGGGGCAGCTTCCACCTGAAGCGCCAGGGGCAATGAATCCGGCACCACAGCCTTGGGCAGGGAAGGGGCCTCTCCCGCTGCCAAGACCTCCGTCTTCTCGTTCTCCCCAGCTTCTTTGCCACTCATCTTGGAAACAATGGCAATCAACAGCAGGTTGAGCCAATCGGGATCGGATATTTTGTTAATCACGGGCAGCAGCACATTGCAGGTTACCAGCTCCACCACTACGAAGCGTCCAGTCCTGGTTTCTAAGTGCGGCCGGGGCACCAAAACGTGGAGCAGCAGGTCCACAATGCGTCGGGCATAATCCACCTCCTGGCCAGGGCTCTGCACCGCCATATGTGGTCTCCACAATTCGCAGTATGCTTGCCACAGCTGTTCCGGCTCTGAAGTTTCGCCTCCGGGGTCTCCCCTCCCAGCTGCCGCTTCCCGGGCCTTCTTATAGGTCTGGAGGTGGCAACCGCCGAGAAGCAGAACCTTCTGGGTCAACGCCTGCTTGTCCACGAGGGCCATCCTTCTCCTGAGTTCCATGGCCAAGGCCATCATGGCTTTCTCCACTTGGACCTCAAAGCCCCGCTCGCTGCTCACCGCCCGGTACCAGGAAGACACAAAATCCCGCACGATCTTCCGGATCATGTTCTGGATCTCCTCGTCCAGCTGCTTTTCTGCGTTGGGATCCCGGGGGCATCGTTCGATGAGGAGGAACCTCTCCAGGTGGAGCCGGCGGCTGGTCCCCATCACAGCTTGGGGTCCCAGCCATGCGCCCAACAACGCCAACAACCCGGAAAGGAGGAAGAGCAGCCAGATGTTGACCAGCAGGTGCACCACCAGGAGCCATCCCAGCAGGGCCCCCAAGGCTATCAACTTCCGGTTCCCCACCACCTCCCCGATACCACCGCTGCTGCCAACGCTGCTATTTGGGTTGGACCCTGGCTCTCGGGCCCTTAACATCTTCTGCCTTCCCTCCTGCCTCCCCTCCCTCCCTGCTCAAATAAACACCATCCTTTGCCCTTCCAGACTGGAGCTCTGGCATGACCAAAACTCTTTCCCTCTAGGAATGTGCAATTGGCCCAGATCCTGACCAGGATGGATGCCTGGAGATGGACACCCGAAGCCCGCTGGGCTCTCCAAGGCCATAGAGGGAGGAAAGGCTGGAGAAATCTGCCAAGCCGAGCCACTGCAGGTGCCAGGAAAGGAAGGGGTGGCCCGAGGGCTCTTCTCCTCCTGGGACGCGGGAGGTGGTGGAGAGGAGGAGGGGAGTCCCTGGCGACCCCCTGGCGCCGTCCTCGGGCGGCACCTCCAGGCTCCCTCCTTGCCGCGCCCCACACCCTGCTCTGGCCCTGCTGCAGCCGCCCGGGGTCCGCCTGGTCCCCGCCTGGATCGGCGGTTGGTTTCGCTCCGAACGCCCCAGGAAGGAAGGAAGGAAGGAAGGATGCGCGCCTGGGATGCGCCAAGCGCCCGTGCACGCCGCGCGCGCCTTTGGAGGGTGGGGGGAGATCCGCCGATGCACCGCCGGCTCCCGCAGCTCCTTCCAGTTCCGGGAACCGAACGGGCTCGGTCCCAGGCTGCTGCTGCTTCCCCCCCCCCCCCCCGGGCGCTTCCTGGCGAAGAGGCGAAGGCGAGAGGAAGCAACCCGACCGGGAGGCCTCGCCGCTGGCCGCTGCAGTGCCATCTGGCGACCGGCAACCCGGAGCGGATCGCCTTTTTCCAAGCGCGCCCCTTCGTCTCTGGGAGTCGCTTGCCCGTTTCTGGGTTCCTTCCAACCTTTTTTACAGAAAGAGGGGTGGGGTGGGGTAGGGAAGCAAAATAAATAAATAAATAAATAAACAAACAAAAAACAAAAAATTAGAACACCCGCAGCTGTTGGTGGCCACTCTCCTCCTATGCACTTCGATTACATGCTTGCTAGCGTGGGATTTTTTTGCTTGTTTCTGGATTTATATACCTCCAAGATTAACTCAGAGAACAACGCCATGCAAAAAACAAAAACAAAAAAACAAAAAAAACAAAGCAGGCATCAACATCCATGCAAAAAATAAATGCCTGCCTTATACAGCATTTTATTTATTCATTGATTTATTTGTGCAACTTACATGCTGCCCACTACCCAAAGGTCTACTATATAACATAACATAAAGTATAGAACAGTGATGGCGAACCTATGGCACAGGTGCCAAAGGTGACACTCGGAGCCCTTTCTGTGGGCACCCGACATTGCCCCTTCATAGCCACCTCTATACAGGTTAAATTACTGTATTGGCACTTTGCAAAAAAATTAGTGGGTTCTGAATTGCAGTTCGGGCACTCGGTCTCTAAAAGGTTCGCCATCACTGGTATAGAACATAACATTATAGAACATACCATACCATAGCATAAAGTATAGAACATACATTTTAGAACATACCATAACATGTCACATCATACATTAAACATTTGAACACTTTAGTGTGACTTGGACAATGTTGGCTGTACTGAGCCATGGAAGTTGTTCGCCTGTTGCTTCCCCGCCGCCACCGCTCCCCTCTTTTGCTTCTTCTCAGGCTTACCTTCATGTCAGTCACTTGGAGCTTTCTGGAGATGGGAAACTTAGTAGCAGTAATAACATATTTTTTTCAGGACATTCCCCCTCCACTCTGTTTTATAGTCCATTTTCCCAAAGTTCACAGTTGTCATTCGTAAGGCCAGCCGTGGCACAGTGGTTAAATGCCTGTACTGCAGACAAAACTGTGCTCACGACCTGGGGTTCAATCCCAGGTAGCAGGCTCAAGGTTGACTCAGCCTTCCATCCTTCCAAGGTTGGTCAAATGAGTACCCAGCTTGCTGGGGGGGGGGGGGCAATGTGTAGCCTGCATACTGCAATTAAACTAAACCGCCCAGAGACTACTTCAAGTGTTAAGGGGCTGTATATAAGCAGAACACTTCAATTCACAGTCTAAAGGACATGATAACCAAAGATGGTCCGGAAAGGGAAGGGCAAGGGATTTGGGGTATTTGTTTATAACACGAAAGTCGTCATAAAACCATTAGCTGGAATGGAACAAGTGCAGGTAACCTGATGACTTCTCCTCCCTCTTCCTCTGCTCTGCACCTTACTAAGAGTAGGTTCATCCTTCCAATGTGGATTCCTTGCCACATTGCCTCCACAACATTCCTGGCCCAAGTAGTGCCTTGAGTGGACAGGAAAAAATTTGAGGGGATGGGGCAGGGTCTAAGGCAGTGGTTCCCAAGCTGGGGTATGAATCAGGAGATTTAGGGTTGTATAAAAAATCTCTAATGGCAGAAAAAGGCCTCGGGAAGCAGAGGGAGGTGGAATTGAGATGCACACTATGAACGGACATGTGTCAAAGCATCCACTGCTGTTAATGGGCAGGTCCATTCCATTGCCCCTCAATTTAATCTTCTCATCCATTGGGTCCTGTTTGACAGTCAAGAGGCAGATTCAGTCAATGGCATGAGAGGGGTTTGGCTGGGCTGCCTTTCCATTCTATAGTGATGCGCTAGAGCTGCCCATCAGCTTTGAGCTTAAGGTCGTGGTTCCCTACCTTGAGTCACCCTTGTCTTGGAGGGCAATGCCCAGAAGCTTTCACCGCCTGCTGTGCTGGTTGGAGTTTTGGGGAGTTTCAGTTCAAGAACACCTGGATTAGCCATGGTTGGAAACCAACAGTGTAGAAAATGGCCTTTTGCGCATTTGTATATCACTGGTTCTGTTTAGATAGTTTCCTGTTCACTTTAGGGAGGATTAATCCAATCAATCACTGTCAATGTTTTTGTTTGCTCCACTGATTATGAAATAGCCTTTGACTCAGTTAAACATGGTAAACTTACTTATTAATATTCTTAAAGAATTGGGCTTGGACAATTGTGGTATCAGATTGAATGGGAATTTATACAGGAATCAACATGCTGGCTGATATAGATGTCAGATATCAGAAGAGGTGTCAATTACGAAAGGTTTTCATCAAGGTTGTGTTCTCTTAGCTCTATTTTTTAAAATATCTATTGCAAAATAATTTTCTGGGATGCTCTCGAAGGAAAGAACCAAAGTGTGAGAAGGTGAATGGCGTTCTTGTTAATAACCAAGCCATTAGCCCAAGGGCTGAGATCACCCACAGAAAAGAGCATGGCCAGGCATGGAGAAGACCAGGTCAGAGCAAGCTCTCGATGACCCTGAAGCTGGGCAGGGGTCAGCCCCCAACAGGAGGCCAGGGGAAACAATGGCTACCCAGATATCAGAATAATCAGGTGACATCTAGTCTGTGACCAGCCCGAAGCTCCTTCCTTTCCCTTATCAATGACCCCCCACTAGCAAGCATTCCCTCCTAGATAAGGTTGCATATATGAAGACTCTCATCCCCCCCACTAATGAAATTCATACGTGACCAAAGACCATCCTTCCTCTGTCTTCCTCTGTCCTATTGCCAATGCTTCTCTCCACCCCTTGTGTACTTGTTACTGTGACCAATAAAGAGACTTGGGTCCCAGGAGAGGCAGGGGAGCCATACAGAGAGACACAGAGAGAGTTACTGATTACAATAACACATGTCCTTGCTGTTTACAGAAGGGAGGTGAGTTAATGAGAAGTAGACAAGAATAGATGAGGAGTAGACAAGAATAGGTAAAGGGAAATGAAAAGCAAACAGAATTCGAAATGGAATTAGCCCAGTAAATAAATGAAAGATGACCAGAGCCTCATCCCAACTGTCTGAATCAGACTCCATCAATCCATCAATCCTTCAAGGAAAAATAGATATGTGGCCCAGGGTGTAGAAGGATATTCTGGATTAAAAATTTAAGCCAATGGTCCCCAGTGAGCACAGCTGCTCTATTTTGAATAGCTTTAGATAGAAACCGGTTCAGGCTACTGATAGCCAACATTCTATGAGGACATGGCACTTGAAGAAGAAGAACCCTTATCCCTTTGCAGAACCTGCCTGAAAACTGTCCACCCAAAGAGAAGGGAAATATCTTTCCACCCAAAGATATTGCTAAATATCTTTCCAGTTGCTGCCACAGTACGTGCAATGGAATCTGCAGTTGTGTCAAAAGCTTTGTAAAGCCCCCTTACATGTCTTTGTTTGCCTGCTTTAGAGAAGAAAATTGTTGTGACTGATTTCTCAAAAGGCTGTTGTGGAAGAAAATAAGCCGATCAGGCTGTTTCATGCAAAAGAGGCAGAACGGGAGGGGAGCCTGTTTTCAGTGCTTGACCTTTGGTGTGACGGTAAAGATCTCATGAGTGTATCATAAAATATATTCCTAGAAGAAAAAAAATTGTGTCTGTGTACTCTTTCCACCTGCAAACTGATTTGGCAGTGCTAGGAAGAAAAAAAAAGGAGAAAGGGGCAGCCAGAATGAGCCAGGAACTAAAAGATTTAAGAACGAATGGATGTGTCTTTGAAGTACAAAGCCAGAAGGGTCCCTACAGAGATCACTAAGCCTGTCAAAAGATCCCTGCCAAGGAGACCCAGTGAGGAATCAAACTCCCCACATATTTAAACCACTGGCGGCTTCCAAGTCTTTTATCTTCTTCCCCTTTTCCCATATCTTTACATCAGACTTGGACTGGACAGCTATTCAAATGATTTATTTATTTATTTATTTATTTATTTATTTATTTATTTATTTATTTATTTATTTGTTTGTTTGTTTGTTTGTTTGTTTGTTTAAATTCTTTTTACCCTGTCTTTCTCCTTTAAAAGGGCCCAAGGTGGCTTACATCATCCAGCAAAAATATTTAAAAGCAAAAAACAGCGTGCATCCAAATATTACAAGGAACTACAGAAATACCACACTAAAAAGTATAGTAAATAAAACCAGCACCAACCACACGCCCCCCCAAACCCCCCAGATTCAAAGCAACAAGGTGTGACACTTCATTTAAAAACTCTCCTTGGCAGCCCTTTGCTCAAGGAAAGCTTGCCTGTAGAGAAAGGTCCCCCAATGCTTGCAGAAGGACAGCAAAGATGGGGCCAGGCCGGCCTCCTGTGGGAGGGAGTTCCAGAGTCTGGGAACAGCTGAAGGCAAGGCCGTATCGCAATTGCACCCAGGAAGATGGCGAGACTTAGAGAAAGGATTCCCAAGATGATCTTAAGAGCTAGGCAGGCTCACAAAGGGAGATGTGGTCCTTGAGAAAGCTTGGACCAAAGCTGGAAGAAGCCTGGCCTCCGAACAGAGAGGATTTGTGAGAGCATTGGAGTTAGAATGCACAGATGGAGTTTTTAAGCATGCAGTTAGGAGAAATAAGTCCAGCTGTGGACAGAAGCAGTCACGCTTAGTTGGCCTTGAAGGGAAGGGAAGTGTCTAAGGACACAGGAGCATCACCTAGAAGCGAAGATGTATAAAGTTTGGATCATGTGACCACAAAGCACACAGATGATTGGTGGTAGAGCCTATATATACTATATGCCAGACATGTCCAAAGTCAGGCCTGGGGGCCAAATGTGGCCCGTTTTCAAATTTCGAGTGGCCTGCAGCCTCTTCTCCCCTCCGGCTCAGCCTGTCACACATCTCTGCCAGCTGGACCTTCCCCATACCGGATAGAGGCATCAGCTTGCAGTTTTACAGTTTGCCTTCCCCTCCCTGCCTCTGTCCACCACCACCACCCGGCCACCTCCCCAGCCTACCCGTCCCTGGCTCTGTTGCTGCAGCATCCTCCCTGCCTCCTTGCATGTTATAGAGACTTGTCCAAAGTCTGGCCCAGGGGGCCAAATGCAGCTGAATTGTCATCCCCCACACATTTTCACCTCACCAAATCTGGCCCTCCTTGCAAAAAGTTTGGACACCCCTGCTGTATGTGGTGCAATATGCTTCTTGATGATGCATGTATTGTTGATGGCTGTTGATAATGGATGGTATTGATGATAACTGTTGATGCTGACTATGCTATGATACTAATTCCAATGAAGAAGAAGAAGATGATGATGATGCTTGATGAGGAATAATGTCTGATCTGCTCAGAGAGTTACAGGTATTGCTAACGAACTGTAAATACTGTAAACAGACTTGCACAAAAACCAGCAACTAGTCGGTCTGGTTTTTCTCTGACCTGGACATTGCTGCTTGCTCTGCCATGGATGCTTTGGGCTTCTTGACAGGAATGTCCTTGGGAAAAGATTTTTGCAAGCCTGCACATAATTTCTTTTGAGTGGGATCCTGGGGTTTGAACACTCCCTCTACCCCAGTGCTGGCTGGATGGTAACACGGTTTCCACACAATCCGTAGTTCCAGCAGGAGGCATTAATCTCAGCCTCTTCTGTGCTTGCTGCTTGCTCTCCCATCCTTGCTCTAATGATGACTCATGAGACTAGGTGAAATTTCAAACCAGGGACTTCCAGACTTATTAGTCCTGCTCTGAGCCATGGCACAATGACACTGCCAGTTCTCCTAGGAACTTGTTAAAGAGGTTTTCTTCTCCTCCTCCTCCTCGAGACTGGGTATTTTTCTTTTTAGGGTTAGCAGCAACAATGGGCAGCAGAGCATGTCATATCCTCTTACACTAAAACTCCCTTGCTTCTTGTTCCCCCAATGGGGAAAGGTCAGACAGTCCAAAAGTGACACCATTCTAGGATGGAATAAAAAGCCCCTGAGAGAAAAAAGGCCATCCCTGCAGCAGTAAGTAATAAGCCGTTATCCTTTCATTGGAAAGTTATCTCTGCATTTCAGAGAAAACTATGGAGCACTGTCGTAGTTGAGTAAAGAGGACTTACATTGGGCAAGGATAGGAAAGGCCTTTCCAATAAACTTTTTTTAAAGAGTCCCACCTTATAATTCTCCCTTAAGGCTTCTGCATTACAGCATGTGATGCAAAGTAAGTCTCTTGAGATGACCGGGAGAAGATGCTGAACACTCAAGGGAAGCTGCTACATAAGGAGGGGGAAACTCATTGAAGGAGAATGCAGATCTGTGCAGGGGGAACACCTTCTTGAATTAAGCAGCAATGCATGTTCCTCAGAGCTGAGCTACACACTAGGAGCACTGTGATGGGGGTTCCTGCATGGCAGGGGGTTGGACTAGATGGCCCTTGAGGTCTCTTCCAACTCTAGGATTCTATGGAGTTACCCATGCAGTGAGAAAGAGTATTGTTTGTTTTCGAAGACATGGCAGGCATGAGTCACATCATTTGGACTGGAACCATACTGGGAGGTTAAAAAGCCCCCTACTGTGAAATTAGGAGGCCATACCCCTTTTTCTTACCCTTTCTGTATGTAAGTTGCCAAAATGAATTGTTAGTGATACGATGATCAAAATATGCCAGGTCTTTTGGTTAGGGTTGGGTGAGGATTATGTTTTTGTTCCTTTTTGCTCAGACTTTTGTGCATCGTTCTTTGCATGTTGGGTGGAAAGCACTAGAGGTTTTAAAACTGTAAATGTGAGAGAAACCGAAACTGACAAATGTATTCATCCGAGCCCCGAGCACTTATTGCTCAGCCTTTAAAAGTATGAGCTCAAAAATGCCTTGGAATTCAGTTCAGGTCCATTAGTCCCAAGTTGGGGTGGCCACCTATTCTGAGTGGCTTTTTATCTTTAGCACTGACATAACAGGCTGATATAAAATGGTCTTTTCGGCACTGGAAATAGACGTGGATAGGATAGGGTTGATTTAGAGTGCAGGGGAAGAATTCCTCATCAGGCAGAAGAAACAGTGGAAAGCTATGGGGCTGGAAAGACTGTAAATTTGCAAGAAAAATCTAAATTCTAAATTACCGACTAGGGTTGGGCAGAACCCCCAAAATGGTTATTCTCACCGGTTGATTTTTCAGTCCAACAGGTGTTTGGCACTTCACAGCTCCTCCTGTCATGCCCACTCAGAGGCAGAGTCCAGAGGATGGAGGGCAAGGAGGCCAGGACGCTGCCTTTTGGTGGGCGCACACTAGAGGTGGCAGAGCTGGGAACACCAAAAATATATCTCTATTCAAAACCCTATTCTGAAACCCCACAACATTTTGGGGTGTGTGGGGAACTTCCTATCTCATGTTCTAGGACCCACCTCTGGCTTTGTTTCAGGGCATCAGAGACTGTTCCCCAAACGTAGGCTCTCATTCAGAATGAGAAGGCAGGTAGGCAGGTGTCAATGGCCTCTGGTTACATTTTCAGGATGATCACTATAAAGAGCAATTTGAGTTCCTCAAAAGATTCTTGCTTGCGGTTTGGCATTTCTTGCTACTGCACGGATCAGAAAGCACTTCTAAAACAAACAAACACACACACGCACACACACGGCTACTTTCCACTATAATCTTCTGTTGGTGCCTAAGAAATGAGAAAGTTCTCTTTCCAGAAGGTGTTGACGCTACTTATGTCGGGAGTTTGAGATCTGATGCAGCTCCTTTCTGGGTAACATTTACTTTTCCAGAATAAATAAATAAATAAATAAATAAATAAATAAATAAATAAATTATTATTATTATTATTATTATTATTATTATTATTATTATTATTATTATTATTATTATTATTATTATTATTATTATTATT
>JAHTLZ010000327.1:7415286-7432259 GCA_023846285.1 Phrynocephalus versicolor | reverse complement strand
CCATCCATCCATCCATCCATCCATCCATCCATCCATCCATCCATCCAAAGGACAGTAAACCATTAATTTATAGCATACTATTTCTGAATAGATATCCAGTGTTGTGCAGTGGATAGAGTGACGGACCAGGACTCTGGAGAACAGGGTTCAAATCCATGGCCATGGAAGCTCACTGGGGGAGTGGACCTGGTAAAACCACTCTTTCAGTATCTGTCTTACCTCGAAAGCCCTGTTAGGGTCACTGTACATTGGTTCCAACTTGATGACACACAACCAAATATTTCTGAAGACCATTATAGAGGACGGAGAATCTAATAAGTGGATGCAATGAAAGGGAAACTTCATCTTAAGTGGTCCTTCTCTGTAGAATTTGAGCAAAGTGGTTTCAGAAGTCATGCCCTTGGAATCCCTGGAGAAAGCTTGCCTCTGGAAATGAAACCAAATCATCCTCAATTTTGCCACTCGGGCATGTTCCACCGACAACCTGCATAGTATATTAGGATCACCTTTTATTTTAAGGTGTTCCATTCCTCTCCAAATGGAGCTATTTTGAACTATAGCTGCCACCATGTCCCAATCTGATCAGAGCTGTTTTTACCTGGTTTTTGTTTTGTTTTGTTGTTGCTGCTGCTGCTTTTCAAGGCACATCCCTTCCCACAAAATCAATAATGAAAACTCTGCATAATAACGGCCATTCGTGGCTTTTGGAGAGCTTCTTAGTGTTCAGTTTTGCCCGTAACGAGCCTGTTTGCTATTCATTAGCCGAGTGAATGGAGAATTATGCAGATCATAATAGCAGCGGAGACATAACCACACTTTGTTGATCGGCTCCTCCACCGGCCACTAATCCCCTCTCACAAAGGGTTTATAGTTTAATAAACTGCATTGCAGGACTTAAAAAGTAGAAACCTGCTGGGTGAAAAAGCAATTGAGGTTCAACAATGCTTTTGTGGGAAATAAGAGTCCCATTTCTCTCTCTAAATAAAAAGATTCACCAATAGAGACATTGTCTTTCATTAAGTTTCAGAGGCTTCTTGACATGCTGGCATTCTACATGCAGGCATTGTGTGTGTGTGTGTGTGTGTGTGTGTGTGTGTGTGTGTAAGGGATGTTGCAGCAAGACTTTTCACCTGCTCCCCCTACACCAATGTATTCTGAAGCAGTACAACATCATAAAGGCAACAGGGCGTGTTTCTTTGATTTTTGTACATACAGGGTTTTCAAATCGGAGCTGCACAGCTGTCCCTGTGATTGAGTGGTGTGGCCACAAGCTCCTTCTTCTTTTTTTCTACAGAGGAGGCTGCTTAAAAGGCTGTCAGAAGACAACCCTTCTTTTAAAAATGTCCTGTATTTGAAGATGCCTCCCATCCGGTTTAAAGATAAAGAATCATATGGAGGGAGAACTTGTCCCTTCACAGTGAACCATGCCTGCACAACAAATGGGCCTGAACCAGATTAGAATCTGGATAGAAGGGGAAGGGTTCAAGCTCCCTAGCCCTCCACTGTAATTGCCATCAGGAACCAGGCGGTGAGAGCGCCTTTTCCTACACAGGAGTACCTTTTCTGCCATTGCTTAAGATGCCTGAGGTGTCACACTGAATTTCCCTTATGTATGGTATGGTGGTTAGAGTGCTAGAGTCTGAAACTTGGGAAATAGAGATGGGCTTTTCATTTCGGAATTGGCCCAGTTCCAAAACGAATCATAGCAGCACAGCTGCCGTTTGGAACCGGGACCCACCCTCCGAAATATCACCCAGTGACTAACCTTGGCTTACCTCGCGTGGGGCGATACTCCATAGAGGAAGTAGCCTCCAACGCATCATCTTTCCTTCTCCCTGGCACTGGCCAATCAGACAGGGAGGTGGGATGATGCAGGTCTTTGCCAGTTCCTGATTGGCCAGTGCCAGGGAGAAGGAAAGATAACACATCGGAGGCTACCTCCTCGTTTATTTATTTATTTATTTATTTATTTATTTATTTATTTATTTGGTGCATTTCTATACCACCCCTTTTTCCATAAAGGAACTCAGGGCGGTTTCCAATAAAAACAGCTAAAAACACAGCACAAACAACAGAGGCAATGGAAAGACAAAGGCAAGATAAATAGAAAAGTGACAAAGAGGGAAAACCCTTGGCGGAGAGTGGCGGATCAAAAGAATGAAAAAAAGAAAGAAAGAAGAATCAAACAGAAATAAGGTCACCATATGCCTCCTTGAAAAGCAAAGTTTTTAGTGCCTTTCTGAAGGCGGGCAGGGACTCTGCAAGGCACAGCTCACTTGGAAGTTGGTTCCATAGAGAGGGGCCAACAACGGAGAAGGCACAGCTATGGGTTACTGACTTCCGCACCTCTCTTGGAGTGGCCACCCTGAGTGAGCATGCCTGCGACGATCAAGTAGGTCTGGCCTCAGTTGATCTCTGGGAGATCCGCTCTGCCAGGTATTCAGGTCCCAAGCTGTGGAGGGTTTTGAAAACCAAAACCAAGACCTTGAACCTTATCCGGAAAGCAACGGCCAACCAACGCAGGCGCGCCAGAACTGGGGTGATATGGTCGTATTTACGGGCACCCACCACCAGTCTGGCTGCCGCATTTTGCACCTGCTGGAGTCTCCGGACAAGTGTCAAGGGCAGCCCCACATAGAGTGTGTTGCAGTAGTCAATCCTCGAAATCACGAGGGCCTGCACGACTGTTCTCAAGGATGACTCATAGAGGTACGGACGGATCTGAGTGATGCTGCGGAGTTGGAAAAAAGCGGCCCTGGAAGCAGCCATCACCTGGGCTTCCAGGGAGAGGGCTGAATCCAGGACCACGCCCAGATTCCTGGCCCTGTCCATAGGCTGGAGGGAAGTCCCCCCCCCAGGCTAGGGAGGGGGGCATTGTACCTAGACGAGGGCGCCCCGAAGAACAGAACCTCGGTCTTCTCTGGGTTAAGCTTGAGCCTGTTTATTCTTGTCCATTCCAAGACCGCCTCCAGGCACAGATCAAGGGAGCGAACTGCCTCCACTGCAGAAGAAGAAAAGGAGAGATAGAGCTGCGTATCATCGGTGTACTGATGACAGCGAACTGGTAGAGTCTCCTTCTTTGGCAGGGGGTTGGACTCGATGGCCCATGAGGTCTCTTCCAACTCTATAATTCTATGATTCTATGATTCTATGATTCCTGATGACTTCGTTGGAGTTTTGTGCTAGTTATTTTCAGATCATGAATTACAAAGTTGTATTCCTGCCAAGAAAACTCCATAGACATGGAGTCACGAAGACTTGGTCACAACTGTAATGACACAACACACACACACATGGAACCCCATGTTACACTGCTTGCCCCATGAGCTGAAACTGCTAGCCACAGCTCTGAGCCAGAGTGTACCCGCTAAGAATGTCTTTTAAATTGAATTTTTCCCTTGGGCTAAAAGAGATTCCCTGCCTTGCTTTAACTAGAAACACTCCTGATTAAACCCGGAAGATTCTACATGCACTCTCCCACTGAGCTGTGAAGCTATACACATCCATCCGCTCTTCCAGAATTTGGCGGTGAGAGGTTTAGACTCTAGTGTGTCGCTCATTTTCACATTTTCATATCTTCGCATTGTGATGTTATAGTGGCTCATCTTTGTCGAGCACAATCCCTCGAACAATGCTAATGCCTCATTAGCAAATAAATTTGCTGTATTCAGAGTAATGATGCGTACGAATGGAATGCGTGCAGAGCCCCCCCCAAAGAACTCAGAACTCAAATAGCCACCATGATGAATGTATCATGCATACAAAAATACCAAAGCACTAATTGAAGGTGGTTTCAACAGAATATTCAATTAATGTTCCCTTTTCTTTCCTAGGCTCTCCGTAAAGTGGCTGCATTGTCTCCCGAGAATCTGCATTGCTGTGCATCAAGTGGATTAGAATGAGGCGCTTTATGGCCTTGTAATTGAAAATGGATGCACTAATTGTGTTAAGATTTTCATGATGTAGGGGAAATGGGTGCTCTAACAGAAGATGTCCATCACCGTCCCTTGTGTTGTAATCATAGCAAAAGCTGGAAAGACAGCAAAAAGATTCTTTTGACAGTTCACAATTTCATAAAACTAAGCAAAGTTGGTGGAAACTGATCATTCCTGACAAGAGATGGGTGTTTCATTTCGGAAATGGTCCAGTTCCAAAATGAAATGTGGGAGCCCTGCTGGTGTTCAGAATTGGACCAACCCTCCAGAATGAAACCACCCAATCCCATACTTTGTGCTGCACTCGCGTGATGCTAAATTCCAATGAGGAAGAAGCCTCTGATGTCATTTTTCCTTTTTCTGGTGCTGGCCAATCAGGAGCTGTGCAGGGAATGCATCATCCTGCCTCCCTGTCTGATTGGCCAGCACCAAGGAGAAGGAAAGATGACATCAGAGGTTTCTTCCTCATTGGAGTTTAGCCCCACACGACCCCAGTGCAAGGTAAGGGATTGGTTGATTTCATTCTTATGGTTCCAAATGCCAGATGGGCTCCTGTGTTTCATTTTGGAACCGGACCCCTTTCGAAATGAAAAGCCCATCTCTATTCCCAACTTGTTAGATGAATTCCATAAGATCACAGTATCGGAGGTGGGGGCTTTGCAGTCCTGCAATATTGGAAGCTGCCTTTTGATGTGTTGTGACATGGTTCATGCTCCCTGACGTGAATATTCTTGTCAAGTTTAGCCATCTCAACATGAGAAGAGAATTACACAAGAACATTTCAAATCAAGATATGTGGGATTCCTCACTTTCAGTGTAAGAGTGAGACAAGAGCTCTTTGTCCCATCTCTGCAGCTTGTGCAAAGTGTCTCTGTGGAAAACTAATGTCCTATTCTTTGACGGAAAAAAGCACACATATACCTGTACTCCAAGCACAGAAAGACTTTATAATTACCGCCATTCGGAAGGGAATTCCATATTTGGAAACACCTACTGAAACCTTCTCTTTTTTTCCTCACCAAATGTCCATGAGAGAGGTAGGACAGAACGAAAGATCTTTCCTGAGGAGCTTCAGCCCCAGGCAGGTTGACATTGAAAGCTACAATCCTTCAGACAGTTCATATTCATGTCTTCTAGGGTTCTCTAGATCATCCCAGGGCTCTGAATTGTGCCCAGAAACAGACTCCAAACTTATTCTGACCTCCTGTTAGAGGCTTGAAATGCAGAATAAAAGCATTTTCAACAGATGGCACACAGTCTTATCTTGAAGGCACCTAGTGAAGGTGAGCTCCAAGCAACATAGCCAATGATGAAGAATTTGGGGAACCACAGTTGAGCAATGTCTGGAGGGGCACACCCCACTCTTGACTAGAGATGGGCACGAAATGAACAATTTTTCATTTCCATTTCCATTTTTTCGTTTCACTACGTAACGAAACGACAAACAACTTTTGTCTCTAAAATGAAACGAAACGAACAGAAACACCGGAAATTTTGTCATGCATTTCGTTTCCATTACTGCAAAATGAGTGAATTGCTTAAAATCCTAAAAAAAATCACCCAAAAATGAAATAAATGGTAACGAAATGGTAACGAAACAAACGAAAATGAAAATGATTTTTTTGCAAAAATTTACGAAAAACAGAAACGAAACGAAAAGGACCCCCCAAACGACAAACGACAAACGAAATGCCATTTTTTTTTTTATTCGTGCCTATCTCTACTCTTGACCATGGGCTTCTTTGTGGAACTTTTCAAGCTCCTGCAGTTCTTCTAATGTTCACTTGAAATCTCTCCTTCTGTAACTTCAGCCAGCTGAAATACAGAAACCTCAGTTATGGCTTGGTTTTCAATCTGCTTCTTTGACGATGTTTCTCTCAAATGTTTCAATAAATGCACTGCACGAAAGCATTTTCAAAAGTGCTAATAGTTTCAAAATATTTAAACAGTATTACATTCTTTTTTATGTAACTTCATTGATTGTATTCCTTCCCGCAAGATCACTGTTCAAAGGGCTGAGAAATACTTGCCTTCTCTGCAAGTAGATGACAGGTTTGCTGATCAAGAAAGAAGCTGATTCTCTGAGCTGGAATCTTCAGACATTCAGCTGGTTCCTAGGACCATCTGGAGTTCCATCTGTCATGTTTCTCTGGGGGAGAAAGTCTGGATCACCGGTTCTTCAGGGCTGGAAAACACTGCTGTGCTCGTACTCTTAATTATATTCTCCTTTTAATTATAAGCCACTTCAGGAAACAGTCTTGGCTGGAAAATAGGATATTAATATAATGAGAAAACATCTATCATCCTTCTAGCTAGCTAATCATTTTGGGGCAACTTCTCTTCCTCTTCCCAGCTGTCAAATGGGCAGTGGCTTAGTGTTCAGCTTCAAATTGTGTCACTTTATTATGGCAATTCCTGTTCCCAAACAGAGTCCAATTTCTTAAGTTTCTTTTCCCACCATGACAGGTCTTTTGTAAAGCTAATAGATCTTAACTACTCATTCAGAATCAAATTGCCACCTTGAGAAATATACTGCACAATAACATGGGGCGCTTTTACATGACCCCTAAGATCCGCTGGTCTCTTAAATTCGGACCAGAGATCTTAGCGGTTTGTTGCTCTTCCTGCTTCCCCACCCCTCTGCACTTCCTGGCTGCTGGCTGCGTGAGGGGAGGGAGAAAAAAAGGGACAAAAGAATGCAGGCTTACCTCCGGTGCCGGTGGATGCCGCCCCGTTGTGATTCCTTCTCTTAAAGGGGTGGGAGGCGAACAACAACAACAAAAAGAAGTGAGGAGAGCCCAGCACATCCGCATCAAGATTTTTCACCCTCGGAGAGCAGGTACATGAAAAGTGCGCTGGGTCGCGCTTAGGTGGGTGGGGTCGCACTTAATTTTCAGTAAACTCCGGAGCTGGTGGGTAAACAGTTTTAAGCTCCAGAGCTGGGAGCCATTTGCGGCGGAGTTTAGGGGCCATGTAAAAAGGCCCATGGTGGCTAAGTATGTCACAACAATCTATGATGGAGAAAATCCACACAACTGACAGAATGTGAGGAATCCAGCTAAACTCAGAGAGAACAGAGATGGGAGCCTTTGATATCAGAATCCATACTAGTAAAAAAATCCTTGTGTTCCAGTCACATGAATCATGCTGTACCACACTATGATCAATGGGAGCATCCTTGGCTAATAATCTCCCGGAACCCCTATAATAAGTGAAAGCTGATTCCTTTGGTAAGATGATTTTATGAAATAAGAGGAATGCCAAATAAGATAAGAAGAACCTATTACAAAAAATGAGAACTGATTTATAACCCACTGGAACAGACATTTTAATCAAATGGTACCTTTGGAAATATTAACTTTTCAAGTAGAATAAAGAATTATCCTGGAAGATTAAAATGAGCACTTTGAATCTAAGGATTAAGTGTTAATAATAACATGCAGGGATTGATTAGACCCAGATCATATTTTGCAGATGTGTGATAATATCTATGTTTGGTTTAATGCAGCATTTTAATTAAGTTTTATGTGCTATGTCTGTTGCAGCTGATTTCTTTGTGGGATCAGATGCATGAATGTTCTCATTTCAATCAGGAGTTATGCAGCAAATGGAGTTACATCACAACCCTACATAGCCAATCAGATTTGACCAATTTATGGCTTCACTCTGGGCCAATGAGGGCATTGAAGTTGGCCATCTCATAGGAGAAGAGCCCTTAAGAGTCTTTGCCCTTTACAGTGGTGCAGCTCAGCCTTGGGTACCCTAGATGTTCTTGGACTACAACTCCCAGAAGCCTTCACCACTAACTGCACTGGCCAGGATTTCTAGGAGTTGCAGTCCAAGAACAACTGGTGACCCAAGGTTGGGAACCAATGCAACCCTCTGACCGATGTTTTCCCCTATGTCTATTGTCTGTGAAGATTCTCAGTCATCCAAGTGAGTTTATCTGGAAGATGAGTCATGGCTCCTAGACTTCTTTTCTTGAGAGATTGAAACGTTTCACTGCTCACCCAAACAGCTTTGCCAGTCTGAGGAAAGCTAGTTATGAGTCCTCCATTTTATAGTTCTCCTTGAGCTCATGTCACCCTGGTCTGAAATAGGCTCACAAGCTGAACAATGGCCTGAGCAGGCTCATTAGGTGAACAATAGCCTCAATAGGCCATTAGGTGGGAAATGGCCTAAGGTGCTGAAACTCATAAAATATGGGTTGTTAGTAGAGATGGGCACGAACCGAGCTATTTTTGTTTTCATTTTTGTTTTTTCATTTCGTTAGGTAACGAAACGAAAAATGAATTTTGTCTCCAAAATGAAACGAAACGAAACACCGAAACACCAGAATTTTTGTCGTGCGTTTCGTTTTCGTTGCGGCAAATACATTGAACTGTAATGAATGCTAACGAAACGAGCAATTTTTCGTTTTCATTTTCGTTTTTTCGTTTCGTTACATAACGAAACGAAAACGATTTTTTTTCAAAAATCCACGAAAAACGAAAATGAACCAAAACGGACCCCCTAAACGATAAACGACAAACGAAACATCATTTTTTTTGAGTTGTGCCCATCTCTAGTTGTTAGCTATGGCCTTGGTCGCAGAGGTGTGAACTATTTTTGATTTGTCTGGCGATTGTTGAAATCACTGCCTGATAAGTGGCAGATAGACTGTGTCTGAGCCCCCCCACCTCTGTCGAGAGAGGGGTTTTCAATACTCACATGAATGGCTTCCCTGACCCCTCTTTCAAACCACCTCTCTTCTTACCTATCTAATGGTTAGGCTAATATCCTTAAGTCTTGTCTAACAACCTCATTTCCCTATTTTCTCCTGATTCTCTGTGGAGTAGCAATGTGGCTGTGTCCTTCCTACATTCCCTCTAAGGCGCGTGACTGTCTAGTTTGGCTTTAGGCTGTTCTGTTTGAAATGTAACTTCCTTAATAAAGGTTAGTTATTTGTTTTAACAGCTTCTGCCTGTTTTACTGTGGGATGAACAGCCCATATGTCTATGAAGCACAACTGAGAGGAAACAGATTAGCCCCCCTCCCTCCGCCCCACTTGTCTGTATGAACATTCACAACAAACATTAAGTTGTGAGCTAGGCTGGAACCACACAAGCAGGGAGCAAAATAAATGAGCAAGCATTTCTTGAAGGAACGCCAGAGGGAGATGTTTTCATAAGAATAACTGTGCGTTGTCAAGTCCACCCTGTCTTACGGAGACTCTTTCCAGGGTTTTCTTGACATTCCCTTCTTCAGGGATTGTGCAGCTTGCCTAAGGCACACACGGTGGCTGTTCTGGGATGACACAACTGGGAACTGAATTCCCAACCTCTGGCTTGGCAGCCAGTTACCTAACTTCCTGAGCTGATGTTTTGTGACTGGTAAACAAATCATTGAATGATGAATTTGGAAGGTGCTTACAAGGCCATCAAGTCCATCGTGATCAAGGAAGGCGTACACGTAGAAGGAGATCTGCCAAGTGGTTGTCTAGATCTCTCTTGAATGACTCCAGCCTTGGTGCACTCAGAAACTCTTGGGGTCATTGGTTCCACTGTTTTTTCATTGTCTTCTTCATTGCCATTATATAGAGAGTTTTATTCACTAAAGGTGGGCACGAAACAGAGAACCGATGGTTCAGTTCATTCTGTTTCACCCCCCCCCCCAGTTTGTTTTGTTTCATTTCATACAAATTTTTAAAATAAAAATTTGTATGAACTGAACCAAAACGAACTGTTTTGGCTTACCTGGCTGGTGGTGGTTGCGGTGATCCCAGTGGTGGCGGCAGCAGCAGAGATCCCGGTGGCAGCGGGGAGCCTAGGCCTGCCTGCCAGCTGCTTGGCCACTCCAGCTGGCCGGTGGGGTTCCAGCTGCGGCAATCCCTGTGGCGGCCCAGAAGGCCCTGGCAGCCGCCACACTGGGCAGTGGTGGACCTTGCCACCACCTCCTCTAAAGGCCCAGCAGTGGCCGCACCAGGTTGTGAGAGGCCTCGCCACTGCCTCCGGAGCCCCAGCAGCGGGTGCGCTGGGCAGCAGAAGGCCTCACCGGGCAGCGGTACACCTCACTGCTGCCTCTGGAACCCCAGTATCGGCTGTGCCAGGCAGCGGGAAACCTAACCACTACCTCCAAAGCCCTGGCAGCACAGGCGCCGGCTGCTCTGGGATCTGGGTGGCCAGTGCGAGGCCTCCGAAGTTGGCCGCAGGAGCAGCGCTGGGTGACCAAGAGGCCTCCCCAACCCAGACATCAGGTAAGAGATGCCGGTGGGGTGGGGAAATGAAAAACAAACCAAACAAAATGGAAATTTCCACTTCATTTTGTTTCTTTTTTGTATTTGAGTGGTCTGTTCGTTATTCGTTTCATTATGTAATGAAACAAATAACAAATAACAAAACAAATTTTTATTAGTTTTGTGCCCATCTCTATTATTCACCCATGTTTAGATAGACTAACAGTAGACACAAATGAGCTGGGTTTGGAAAGACGTTTAAATGATGAAAACTCTTTTATTACTAAACAAATGGTTAAATTCTGTTTATACTTGATTAAATTCCATACCAACAAGACGGGCTAGTTTTGAACTAGAAAATTTTCTATTTTTTATTGTTTCTGTTTCCTTTTTTCCGAATTTGCTTAACAGAATTTCATTTGGAACAAATTAATTCCTTTATACAAGGTACCATGGTATTTAGTTTATAGGAAGAGTCCCACCACTGTGACAACCCGCATGGTGATGTTAGCAAACTCTGGGACTTGTAGCCCAAGAGACTTTTCTGAACCACAGTTTTACAAATTCCATTCCTATATCATCACCAGTTTTCTGTGTGCAAGATTTTTTAAAAAATAAATAAATAGACGCTGCAACCTATCAGAACCTTCATTTACATCCTCTGAAATTGTATTGTGCAAGAAAAGGATAATCATATCCTCTATGCCAACAAGACCAATGCAAACTTGTAGTCTAAGCTCCAGATTTGTGCAGTGGAGGCACTTAGTGAGGGAATGACAGTATCTCTCTGCCTTCCACCCATAATGCTGTCATCCAGTTTCTTCCTAAATGTGTTTATTTCCAAGGTGCTGCCTCCTGCTTCTCTGATCAGGCAGGGGCGACCCCCCACCCCACCATGAGCTCTGTGCCATTCACATGGCAGTGTCCCAGCTCTTGCTTACAAGGGCAGCTTGGAGAACAGATGCTGGGGATGATGCCTTAGCTGCAGAAATGTCCTCTGGTGTGTGCTGAGTCAGTCAGACTTTCAATCAGTTTGGACGAGGGCAGAAGCCAACATGTCATGGGGCCATGGGGATCTCTCTCTCAATCTCTCTCTCTCTCTCTCTCTCTCTCTCTCTCTCTCTCTGTGTGTGTGTGTGTGTGTGTGTGTGTGTGTGTTCCAGATGTTTCCAGCCTTTTGTTGATGCTTCCTGATAAAGCACTGACAAAGAGAGGGGTGGCATTGTGTTGGAGGCACAGAATTGACTGTTACAAGGAATTGCCCAAAGGTAGTAACTAGAGATGGGCACAGAACAAAAAATGAAATGCTGTTTCATCATTTCGTTATGTAATGAATTATTTTGTTACATAATGAAACAGCAGGATGTGTTTCATCATGAATCAAAATGAAATGC
This sequence comes from Phrynocephalus versicolor, assembly GCA_023846285.1. NCBI lineage: Eukaryota > Metazoa > Chordata > Lepidosauria > Squamata > Agamidae > Phrynocephalus > Phrynocephalus versicolor. Next base: position 7,420,716 of record JAHTLZ010000327.1, on the reverse strand, counting down.
CATTTTCTCATCCAAAAACAAAATGATTCGTCCTAGAAGAAGTGGTAGGGGAGCTTCCTCAAGCTCTTCCCTGTAAACCCTCAAAATTTGGAAACATTTGGGGGGAGGTCAGGGGTTGAGTTATTAAGCTCTAATGGGGGTGCCCCTAGGAAAAATGTTTCTAATTGAATTGGGAAGCCACATTACCCCTCCCCCCACTCCTGTGAGTGAGCAACTAGTAGCTTTGCTTCCAAATTCCAATTCAATTAGAAAAAAACTTTCTACCCCTCTCATCATTGTAAGCCTCCTTGGATCTATTTTGAAGGAGAAAGGTGGGGTAAAAATATTCAAAATAAATAAATAATGAAATCTGCTATCATGTCTGTTTCTTGGTCATTCTTGGATAATGGTCCCCAAACTTGAATACCCAGATATACATGAACTACAACTCCCAACGTTCCTGGCCAACAAAGCTAGTAGTGATGATTTCTTGTGGAATCTTGCCACCTCATTGGAGTTGAAGGGCCGGTACTTTTTTTTACAGCCAGGAAGCTCCTGGGTCACTCCCTATTGGCCCTGTAACATCACATTCCCCATCCTTTTTCTGATAGACACCAGTTTGTGTCTCTTCAAAATGGCTTCTCCTTCAAAACTACCCTTGGAATCTCGTTCCCTACCCGATGCCCAATTCAGACCCCCTTCCCCTTTTGGTGGAGGAGTATTCTTGTCCCACCACATATTCCTTCCAAGGGAGAGGAAGCCAGCTCCTCCTCTCCTTGCCTGACTACAATAGTGTGGCTACTGTCAGGCCTTCTGTACCCTAATCTTTGTTACATTTCACACACAAGGTGTCTGGAGGAGATGGGCCAGCAAAGCCAGGGAGCTGCCTCCAAGGGGGGCACTCGCTGAAGGGGCAGGGTGCTGAAACACAGAACACCTGTTGAGTTGTCGGTTGACCATCTAGTGTCAAATAAAACCCTAAAAAAGGAGATGTCTTGCAACTCACTCATCAGGCTGCTTGGAAGACTTTGCTTCCCTTCTCTGCCCTGCTACTCTGTGTGTCTCTCTCTGTGATGCAGTGCTCTGTTGGGGAGTACAAGAGAAAGGAAGAGAGAGTGGAACAGTAGCACAGGGAGGGAGGACCGGAAGGCTGTAGCAGCAACTCTTGCCTCCACAGTCAACAAAACATGCAAGAAGAGAAGACTGCTTCTCTGGGTGGCAGCGTGCAGGGGCGGATTGAGGGGGATAGAAGGATACATTTGCCCTGGGAGCAGCAATCTGGGGGTTCCTGGAGGGGGAGCAGGAGGAGGAAGCCGTACACCGTCCCGCCACCCAGCAGTCCTCCTCTCCCCTAAGGCTTAGCGATGGCACCACCTCTGCCGCCTCTGCTGCCATGGTGGCTGTGGCACCCTCCTCCTCCTCTTCCTCGTGTGCACGCACACGCACGCACACGCACACACTCGCGTGTCCACCCATCAGCCCGTCTGCCCATTTGCACATGCGTGCATGCGCCCCCACCACATCTGCAGGGTTCGCGCCCCCCCCCATTACTGGCTGGGTGAGATGGGGGTTGCAGGAAGGGCACAAAAAACAAACATTGTCCCCAGATGCTCCAAATCTTGGCTATGCCTCTGGCAGTGTGTCCCTCCCCTGCCCATGGGTTTCTGTCTCTTCCCCCTGCCTACCACCACTCCCCGTTGCAGCCAAGTCATCCTTTGAAGCCTGTGAGCGTGTGTGCACACATGCTCAGATAAGAAAAAACATCTCTCTCTCTCTGTGTGTGTGTGTGTCTGTGTGTGTCTGTGCGTAAGTCTCATGGAGATACTGTGTGTGCCAAGGCTACCGGAGTGTTGATATCCCTGCAGAATACAGGGTGGGGGGACAGTGTGTGTATGACCACCTGTCCTCTATGCCTGCAATTTTTTAATGCCCGGGTAGGGGTGGAGTCTCATAAACATCTGGACAAGTGTATGTGCCGTCTGTACACACTTTCAGAGCTTAGTAAATTGCCCTTCAAGGTCAGTCAAGTTTTAGTGCCAAATAGACACTCTTCAGGTCTCAGTGAAAAGAGACTTTGTGTGTTTGGCCTCGAAAGTCACCAGGCTCGTTCTTTTTCCACCGAATATTTATGGCATAGAGGCTGTCAATTCAGGGAAAGCATCAAATTGAGATGTTTCCTTTATTCCTTCCTACTTTTTTGGAATGGAAGCAGCCCTCCGGCAGAGGGGAAGGTGCCAACAAAGCCATCAACAATACATGTCAAAGCCTGGAGATCTGCATCTGAGGAGGCTCTGCCACAAACCTAGCAGAGCATGGCTATTACCGGGCACCATTCCAGAACCATCTTTTTTTCTCTGATGCCTCCCCCTTTCAAAAATGCATTGATACTTTGCATTGGAGCACATGTTGAATACGATCCAATTTTTACTTCTGCAGGAAGGATGCAAGAGGGAATTTGACAGCCACGGAGGAGAGACAGGATGGAGGGGGAGGGAGAGAGGGAATCATAGGTAGGCACAGATTAAATGGGAAATGACGAATGAAGGGAGATCAGGGAACATTCGGGCAGCAGGAACGGCTCTCGGAAAATGGAAAGAATAAAAGGTTTTATTGCAAACACTAAAAGCAAATATGAAACCATCATGCTGAAAATAAAGCTAGCCATTTACCAATAGGCATTCTGCTGTAAATCATGTTTCAGCAGAAGGCAGTGCATAAGGAAATGAGGCCTTGTAAAGTTTTGCTTGGGCTGCGGAGGGAGGACACATTCAGATGGGCAAAGCACAGCCTGTCCTTCTGTCATTTTGACAGCATGGCTTCTGGAACCAAATCTTCCCAAGGCATGGTATGAACAGCCAGGGCTGTGGAGCTAGCAGTTTCTGCAACAGTTGAGTTTTATCATTCGAATGCAGAAGGAAATGAAATTCAGCTCTCTATTTCCCTTCATCACAGCTTCCTAGCCCATGAAGTCATTGTCCCAGCGCGGTGGCATTTTCTTCCCTTAGTCCAATCCAAATGATGATCTTAGACTACAATGGCCCCAAATCCCTGTTTGCCATGCTGCCTGGGGATTCTGGAATGGTGGCCCATAGAGAATTGACGTGGAGTTTTGTGTAATGTTGCTTTGATGCCTCAGATTCACTTACAGGGAAATGGTGCATGATGGTATTGGGTTAGTTGGTTGGTTTGTCTGTACAAACCTTTTCTTGCCAGAGTCTATGTTTGTCTGTATAGATGCTGCTGTTGTGTTTTATTTTTTATTTGATTTATTTTGTTTGCAGGTTGTTTTCTTTGTGGGCAAGTTGTTTTTTCACAATTTGTTGTACACCGCCCAGAGTTCCTGAGGGAAAGTTGGGTGGTTAATATAAATAAATAAATAAATAAATAAATAAATAAATAAATAAATAAATAAAACTGGTGCATGTGTGTGCATGTGTGTGCATGTGAGTGCATGTGAGTGCATGTGAGTGCATGTGAGTGTATTTACGGAGGGAGGGAGGGAGGGAGGGAGAGAGAGAGAGAGAGAGAGAGAGAGAGAGGAGATGGACATTAATCTCATTGAAACACAGGTGCCATACATTCCCTTCCCTCCCTTTCCTGGCTTGATCCCCCACTCACCTGTTGCAGCACAATTCTGCCCTCCCCTCCTCCTCTTTGTCCATTTATCCAGGTCCCCAGCTGGAGCCTGGGTTTCTCTGCCTTGCCTCATGGTTGTTCATCCACAAACAAAGCCCCTGCTCCCACTGTGCATTTTTTTCAAACTGCCAGAGGAGGAGGAGGAGGAGGAGGAGGAGGAGGAGGAGGGGAGCATACTTTGGCTGGCGAGTGGCTCATCGTTCAAGCAGGCAGAGGAAGGGAATGTGTGACTACTATCCGTAGTCCTTAATGCTGGAGTGAGGTATCTCTGGCTGTGGCACAAGAGATTAGGAGCTCAGTTCCCCCTTGAGTGGCTCAAGAAAAGCTGTCTACTAAACTTGAATCCTTTTGGTCATTCTAATCACAACTCTTCAAACACAGGCACAGCAGCACACACACACACCTTTCCTTAATGTGCTGTCATTGTCATTTTAAAGGTTTTGCAGTTACAAAATAGGACCAAGGAGGAGGAGGAAGAAGAAAAGATGAAGATGAAGAACGGTCCTTCAAATTAAGTCAGGTCTGTCTTAATGTTCATCAGAAGAAATTGTTCACTTGAAGTGGATTCTAGGGGACAAGGAAGACCTTTTATAAGCTGAACGTGTCATTACAGCATTGCTCTGTCTTTAATTACATTGGCTTCCAACAGCATTTTACATAAAGCATCCAAGATAATGGGAAACGATAATGCAGGAAAATAACAGCCAAGTGCAGAATCTAAATGCTGAAAATGCTGCTTGTATGTGGGGCTGTGGGCTTAATTGGCCCTCTCCCTTGGTGTTCAGTGGAGATCCGTTAAGTTTAATGGTCCTAGCAATTTCTTTCAGAACTGAAAGTGGTCTCTGTATACATCATAGCAAAGGGTAGACAAGGGAAAGGTCCACCTGTTTCTCAGCAACTCAGTTGGTTGTTTCCAAGAATTGCTTGCTAGGTATCAACCACACCATTGCAACCATTACCACCCCTTAGCAGCTCACAGATGGATCCCAGATCTCAGAGACAAAATGCTGCACCGAGGAAAAAAGAAACCAAACACAGAGATACAAGATGGGGGATACCAGGAACAGCAATGCTAAGAGCAAAAAGGATCTTGGAAACCACTGTAGATCACAAGCTGAATATGAACCAATGGTGTGGTGTGATTTTAAAAAAAAGGTAAATGCTATTTTAGGTTGCATTAACAGAAGTATAGTTTTTAAATCCTGCAAAATACTCATTCCCCTCTATCCGGCACTGTTTAGACATCATCTTGAGTACTGTGTCCAGTTTTGGAAAATGTGCTTCTTCAAGAAGGACACTGAAGAATTGGAACAAGTCCAGAGGAGGGCAACAAGGATGACAAGAGACTGGAAACCAAGACTTATGAGGAAAGACTGGAAAAAACTAGACATGTTTGGCTTTGAGAAAATGAGGGTTGCTATTACTCTTGCTTGCTATTATGTTTTTAAGGTTTGAGGAGAGAAGTTGAAACCCTCCCATACAAGTATCTCTAAAAAATTCCTTCAACTAGTCTTCAAATATAACTTTTAACAGTAATTAGAAAAAAATGTTTTACCAACAGAGTGTCTTATTTAATGCTCTTTATGTTACTTTTGAAATATAACTGTGTCACATCCTAGTCACCCCCTGTAGCAAAATGTAAATTTATTTATGAATATTAATAGTCAGATTTGGGTAGCCAATCAAACACCATACCATTGTCGGCAGAGCTAAACCGTCTGTCTGTCTGTCTATCTATCTATCTATCTATCTATCTATCTATCTATCTATCTATCTATCTATCTATCTATCTATCTATCTATCTATCTATCTATC
>JAHTLZ010000327.1:7394665-7415276 GCA_023846285.1 Phrynocephalus versicolor | reverse complement strand
ATCTATCTATCTATCTATCTATCTATCTATCTATCTATCTATCTATCCATCCAGTGGACCCTCCAAGGAGGGCTGACTGTAGTGCAAGCAGATCAGTTAATGATTCCTAATATTATTAGAAGGGTGCCACAAACCTGTTCGGCACCCTCCCAAAACCTGCGGTCTGGGCAGCCCTCATTCCTTATCTTTGAACCTATTTATACCCATCACCTAATTTTCCTAATTCATTTCCCAATTCATACTGAGGGCTACCAGCTCACTAGGGAAAATTATTCAATACATTTCAACTGACTTAAATGTACCGCTTGCACTACCCACAAATTGTGACCAGTTATAAACCTCCCCTTGGCCTTAAAGAGAATGGGATGGATGAAAACACCCCAATTTGAGTGACAGCCAAAAATTCCCATCCGTCCGTTACACGACCAGCTAATCTCATTCTCTCATTAGGGAGGAAGGGTGGGAAGATGGCTGGATCAAGAAAGAGGCATCTCACCACACAGCGAAACCTTATAAACTAATGGCCCTTCAAGCAGCCCATAGGCTGATCACTCGTGATGCCAGCCGGGCACGGGGGCAAAAGGACCCTGCCCTGCACTGCGGCAGTATGGAGCTGCCCTATTGGCTGTTCCTGAGATATTTAGTTAGAGAGGGTATTGCAGTGTTAATCAAACAAAGTACTATACCCCATTATATACATTTATATAAAAATGAAACAACTGAAGGAAAAGTGTTCCTTACGTTTATGTTATTCTGTGATTTTAATAAAGTACTTTTGTGTTTTTCAGTGCACGACTCCAATAATTTTTAGAAATGTGAAACATTAAAAAGGTGGCAGCATTAATAATGGTGATCGCAACACCCCCAAAGTAATTAATAAGTAGCCACGCTTCTTGTAACGTGTTACGTCCAACGTCTGCAAATTAAGGGCCACCTCACAGGCAGCCGAGTGATGTCAATGGCATTCAAATTGCCCCCAATATATCTCCCTCCCTGCCAACAGCCACCTGTTCTTGGAGATAAAACAGCTGCTATCTCTCTAGTCTGAAATGTGACATTCAACCAGTAAGGCTTGTGTTCTCCCCATCGCTTTAGGTGCTCGATGATTTCTTTTCTCAAATGTCAAAAGAGTTTTTCCAAACTCTGCTGGAATTCTCTTCTCGGCCTGTGCACTGCTATTAAACATATCCTCTTCCTCCACGTCTCCCACCCTTGAGAAAATCTGGTTGATTCATTTACAATAAGTGGGTGTTTGTTTGCTGTTGTGCTTCGACATTTCATAGAACCTGGCACCAAAACAGCATCCATCAGCTCCAGTTTAGGGAGTGGTCGATTTCCCCCATGCCTTATTCTAGTGCCACAGTGGTTTTCAAATAGAGATGGGCACAAAGTGTTGGTTTGATGGTTCGTGCTGGTTCGTCATTTGGGCGAACAGGTGTTTGGTGGTTCCCAGGCCTGCCTCCTCCAGTGGGTGTCCACTCAGAGGCAGCACCTCAAGAATCTGGGGCAGAGAAGCTAGGATAGTGCCTCTGAACGGGTGCCCACAGGAAGAGGCAGGGCTGGGAATTGCCGAACACCTCTTTGTCGAAAGGACAAACCATCACAAACGTCCAAACTGGCATTTTTGCCCATCTCTATTTGCAAACTTTTGAATACCAAAGATCCCATGCCAGTTAGATTACCCACCTGGGAGATACTATGAACCTCTTCTGCACACTCACCTACAAGCCATTGCATACCTACCCACTGTGAAATCCTTGTTGTGTGTATGGTGAAAAGGCCAACATTTTTTTTATCATGGCCAATAACCATAAGCAGAACAGAAAGATAATTGCAAGTGCTGCCTCTGCTCTGGCTGGTTTCCCCATCATGTAACCAGTTGTGCCATCTCTCTCAGAACCCTTTCAAGGATAGGCATGTGTCAGGGAGCCTGCTGGAGCAGGAGCGCACCTACATGCTTGCTCTTCAACTCTTTATGTAGGCAATAGAATGGCCAGTGTGGTATTACTCTACATCAAATTTTGGTAAGCTCTTCCTTCTGTATTGGGGGGTGGGCTCCATTATGGTGCTATTATATTTTCCCTCAAGGCACACAATCACTTCAAAGCTCCATGACTGAGCAAAATGATTTGCCATTGAAGCTGTTTATCTCCAACAGCCAGTAGTGAAAGCAAAGCAAGCTGAGTTGTCGTATGCAAAATGAATGAAATTCAGGCTACATGTCTTCTTCTTCTATAGCAGTGATGGCGAACCTTTTAGAGGCTGAGTGCCCAAACTGCGATTCAAAACCCACTATTTTTTTTTTTTTTTTTTTTTTTTGCAAAGTGGCAGTACAGCAATTTAACACAGGTGGTTGTGAAGAGGCAATGTCGGGTGCCCATAGAAAGGGCTCTGAGTGCCACCTTTGGCACCCATGCCATAGGTTCACCAACACTGCTCTATAGGGATGTTTGTGTTGTGATGACTGTATCATCTAGCTATGTTGTCACCATAGCTCTCAACTTCTAGGATTCCCTTAGCTATGAGGACATGGACTCTCTCTCTCTCTCTCTCTCTCTCTCTCTCTCTCATATTAAGACGGTTACTTCTTCATACAAAAATCTAATGTCCTTTAAAGCAGTTTTTGCTTGCCTGCTGCCTCTTTGACTCAACCATGGGTTTATGATGCGTAACTCCATGTGTGTAGTTCTGTTGGGTTGATTGTATTAACTAAGGAGTTGATGTTTCAAACACAAACATTATTCCAGAAATACTTCATGAAAAAACTTGTAACAGAGCAATGGAGGAGGGAGAGCTAATGGCATGGTGCTTTTCTTTTGAAAAGTCTGAATGGGTTTTAATGAACTTAAAGCCCAATAGGTCATTAAATTTTATAGACAGAGCTGTTGCAATTTGCTAACAACAAGGAAAAAAAACATCACTGAAAGATCTTGAGGGTTGAGTGCCTCAGAAGTCTAATAGACTTAATAATCAGACATCAGAATTAAGTTTTTGAAAAGAGGCAGTCAGAAGTAAATCTAAGTCTTTGGATTATGGACCAGTAAGTAGAAGAAAACAGTTTTGGCAATAACGTCTAAGTGTCACGTGCCATGATAGGATAGACAGGGGGGTCAGAAGTTTGCAAGAAGTTTGTGGTATGAATTCAGGCAAATCCAAAATTAGGAACAGACTTCGTTCTGTATGAGGTCTGACTAGATGTGATTCCAGGTGAAGTGAAGCAAATTTACACATCATTCTGTGTTGATGGTACACATCAAGGTGGAAATGGCAACTCTCCCTGCTTTCCAGTTCTGGAAGAAAAAACAAAAGAGAGAGAATATTTCAGAGATACCTGGTACACAAATTCATGCAGCCAGCTATTCAGATTTGTACAGATTTCCTCCACTGTTAGGCACATCCATGTTTCTAAATTGTGAGAACTAGTGTGTGTGTGCGGGCACATCCAAGGACTGTTTTGTATTGTATCATATTGAAACCTTTTGTTGGCATCACACAGACAGACATTAAATAGTTGATACATATAATTAAAAGATTTATACGTGCCCAGATAGATTATACAAAGCTAACACTGCAGAATAAAAGGAGATATAGCAAATCACAAAATGGCAAAGTAAGATGCTTTACATAGTATTTAATCATCCTCCATAGAGTCTAACCCACCTAAGGGTAAACACCTTCATCCTTAGGGTGGACGACAAAGGCCCCGGCTGAGAACTGTGACCTGCGCCTCTGTGTCAATAAATTAATGTATCTAGCAATATGTCTGGTATAAACTTTGCTCTTGCCTAGCAATAAGTAATGCAAGGTGAGGACAGTTGCAAGAGGGACCATATTTCCCATCAAAGCAAGAGACTGGAAAATTTAAAGGCGCTTGAGGAGCCTCGTGGCGCAGTGGTTAAATGCCTGTACTGCAGGTAAAACTGTGCTTACAACCTGGGGTTCAATCCCAGGTAGCAGGCTCAAGGTTCACTCAGCCTTCCATCCTTCTGAGGTCGGTAAAATGAGTACCCAGCTTGCTGGGGGGGGGGGCAATGTGTAGCCTGCACACTGTAATTAAATTTGTAAACCGCCCAGAGACTACTTAAAGTGGTGTGGGGCGGTATATAAGCAGAACACTTTGCTTTTATCAGCAACATAAATTGATTCTGGGGTCAGGAGGATCTAATCTGTAACCCAACCCAGTTTAGAGCCGCTTTTTACGGTATGCACAGGTGTTTTAGCTCTCTGCCATGCTGCAGATAAGTTACTTTCTCTTAGTTCCTTTTCCCAATATATAAACTATGGCTAGGGGGTCAAATTAGACAACAGCTTTAGCACGTTTTTAGAAGAAATCGTCCCTTGCACAATGACAGAGATGTATTTGCCATCACACATTATTTTCTTCTAACATATATTCTGGATTTAGCGTGCTTCTTTTTTGCTTGGCCATTGGAAGGCAAACATATGTTTACTGAGTTTGGCAAGCCTGGCACCTGAAGCATGTGTCTTTCTGAAAAAATCCCAGTCCAGGAATGAAAATTGAGGTCACAGAGGGAACACTCATTCCTCTTAATCCCTGGTTTTACCCACCATCACATTACAACCATTACTTAATGAGGAGTTGTTTCACTCCTTTCGTAGCATAATCACAACATGTTTAGTTACTTCTATAGTTACACGAATGCGGTCACATACTCGAAGGACTGGGTTGTGCTGTTGCCACTTGCATTGTTGTGGGTGTTGAGGTAACCACAGGATGAAGACAAGAGGACTGCATCTTTTTGCCCACCCAGACTGAAATAATGTGGCAACACAAATTAGAGTATTTAATAAAGGCCACAGTTTATTGATAACAACACCTAACTCTTATTTAACTCTATTAACTGGAACTAAAGAGGGCCTGTGCCGTAGCACAAGTTTTAGCTGTAACGGTGTTAAAATTCTCAGTCCCTCCCATTTCATCATGCGGGTGGTATGCTGCCGGGTAAAGTGCCATGCATTAGTTAAGTATCCTTACCCAGGTGAATTTCCTTAAGCGTTGGCAGTCCTCATTTTGCTAACTGGGACATTGTTTAAGGGCTTCTTGCTATGTTAACCTGTAATAATATGTAGAATTGACAAAATGTATGCAATGTATATTTAACAGAGTGAACAGAGAATTTATAAAATGGAGTCAGTTAAAAATGCAGTGTCATGATGGTAGCCACAAGTGCAAAGAATTAGAAATCACTAGCAGGTTAAGTGATTTAGCACAGGTGGAATAGTTAATGACATCATGGTGTGTCAGAATGTGATTGGTTAAAATCATGTCTGATGAGGTCTAAATGTTTATAAAAGAACTGGCTGTAATAATGTTAAATTGGGACTGTTTATGGTGAAAAACAGTACCCAACACTCTGTTGATTTGTATATATGTTATTGCTTGGTGTTATGCCTTTGTTATTTGCTGTATATTTGCTGTATATATTCAATATAAGAGTTTTATTCTAAGTCATGTTTCTTTGTCTCTCTGTTTCTAAGTTCTGATAATACGTATTGCAATTATCTACACTTTATCTACATGCGACTGCTGCTAAACTCATATTTTTCTCTGCTATACACATGTGTGTATTTTCTTTTCATAATCCCTTCATTATAGTTTGATATAACCAATTATAGCTGAGGACTGCCTGGCACCTTGAAGGTGCACTATTCGGGAGGGACCCGCTAGGTTTAGGCGACCACTTGCGCTACCCACCAATTGTGACTGATGGAAAGATGGCTTGACCGTGCCCGTGCCACATTGAGGATGAAGGGATGGGCGAAAACCCGCAGTCACTAGGGGCCAATTTGAGTGACTGCCAAAAATTCCCATCCGGCCCTGTAGTGACCAGCTAAGCTTCTCCATCCCTGATGTAAGGGCAGGTGGGCAGGAACAAATTTCCAATGGACTGGGGGCAGTAAGGAGCACACCAGGTCTTAAGTACACATGTTCCATCGCCCTTGGCCAGCATCATTGGGGCACATCTTTGGCCTCCTTCGGACAGGCAGCAAAGGGGACCCTGCTCACAAACAAGTTGGTGCGGAGCCTCCATTTTAACTATAGGCCCATGGCTTGCAGCATTCACATTGTTTTTTGTTTAAAATGTAAAATATAAAACATATGTTTCAGTTACATTACTGCTACAGTAATGTAACTATAATGGTAACTATCAGGGCTTTGGAACTGAAACTGTAATCAATTACTTTAAAAAGGAACTTCCCAAGGTCATGGGAACTGCTATTTAAAAGTGCAAAGGAAAGCAAGTTGCTAGTTCATCTAATGATTAGGCTGCCCAGAGAGTTTTCAGTGGGGCAGCTATGGCTCTGACCACTTATGAATCTGGTCGCTCTTAAAGTTAAAAGGTAAAGGTCCCCCCTCACCCGCACATGCGTGCTAGCCGTGTCCAACTCTAGGGGCTGTGCTCATCTCTGTATTCAAGCTGAAGAGCCAGTGTTGTGCAAGTCCATGGCCAGGTGGCCGGCATGGCTGCAAGGAAACACTGTTTTACCTTCCCACTTTTTACGGCGGTACCTATTTTTCTACTGGCATTTACATGCTTTCGAACTGCTAGTTTGGCAGGAGCTGGGGTTATCAGTGGGAGCTTACTTTGCTGCACGGCACCCGGGATTCGAACCACCGAGCTGCTGACTTTGGAGCCGACAGTTTTCAGAAGCCTTCGTCCACTAAGCCACCATGCCCCTGGCTGCTCTTAGTCTTGGTGAACCAGAGCAAGAAGCAACCATTTGTGTCTTGAAATGGCCACTAATGAACAGGTGATGGAATTGGGTGGGGGTACAGAAAACTAGGACATTCTCTCTCATTCTCTCTTTCTCTTTCTCCCCACCCCTCCTCCACATTTTATGGTATTAATTAAAGCTCTTAAATACTGCAACATCGTCAAACACAACCATTCCAGGAGAACACGGCTTGGAGTCCTGCCAGCCATTTCATGCTGACCTGCCTCTTTCCGTATTCTCTCTTCAATTAGCCGTAATTAGTCAGGGAGCCCACTGGGGGCTCTTGGGTTTGCACCACATTGAGTGTCCAGGGACTGTTCGGAATACCGCCCAGTGAGGGGTAGAAGATTAATCTCACTTAGATAGCACAGTGCTCTCTTCATTTCAGTAACATTGCCCAAAGAGAGCCGCCGTTCCCCACAAATTCCCCTTGTGTTGCACCGTTAGTGCTCTCTACTTCATGCTCGGTCAACCACGCTTCATCTCCAGGGCTTGCTAAGGCCACATTCCACCAGGGGAATGATATTACTTAATTAAGACCCTGATCCCCAGTCCTGAAACTGCATCCCAGGCTGCTATTAAGTGAAATATCCTTTGATAACCGTGCTGCCCAAATCATCATGCCCCCTTCTAACTGGATAAGATAAGGGCTTTGGCTCATGTCAATGAACCTTTCTTCAGTGGAACCAGCGAGGAAGCAATGGCATCGAGTAACAATGTCTGAATTTAAAGCCCCGAGGGGGAGAAAATGCGCTTGCCAACTGCTGAACATATCTGAGCACAGAAACAGCATGGTCATGCTGATTGTTTTATTCGCTTGACAGCCCACAAAATAGAGGTCAGGATGAGATATGTCACCTGCTGTGGTGTCCAGGAGTGTTGTTGCCTGAGTCATATCAGTATTTGGGCTGGTGTTTGGTGCAGCATATCGAACCACAGAGGTATGTCTGTGAAGATTCTCCGCCGTCCAGGTGAGTTTATCTGGAAGTTGAGTCATGGCAACTGGGCTTCTTTTCTTGAGAGATTGTTAATGTTTCACTGCTCCTCCAAACAGCTTTGTCAGACTGATGAAACTGTTTGGATGAGCAGCAAAACATTTCAATCTCTCTCCCCCCCAAAAAAGAACTCCAGTTGCCATGACTCAACTTCCAGAAGAACCACAGAAGTGCACAAAAACATTCCTCCATCTTAGGGGAGACAAAAGAATTACTATGGATCTTGAATGAGTTGTGGTCCAACTGGAGCCTTCCAACAGCTATTGCACGACTTCCCACACAGACAATGGTAATGGATGCTGCAAAGTGTGGCCCAACAACATGTGGATGGCTACAGGTTGCCCACCCTTGATATAGAGTCGAAATGGATAAGATCTGAAGACTTGGCAAACCAATTTCCTGTCTTCAGGTAGAACCACCTGGGAGGCTCACAGCAAGCCTAACTATTACAGTCTTCAGGGCAGGTGGGGCAGGCATGGGGGAATCAAACTGTATCTGACTAGAAGCCCAATTCCTGCTGGTAGGCGGAATCAGTTATGACTCAGAAGTACTGTGTAATCAAAATGTGAACTCCCACTCACTAGGGCCATTTTATTTTTCCAAGTGGGAGGAAAAGAGCTTAAGCGGTGCATGGTTCTTACTCTGACCAAGAATTGCAGTGGAATTTGAGGAATGAATGACCATGCTTGCAAATGTTGTTATTGAATTCACATACTGTATGATGTTGGGATCTTGCTGATTACAAAACCATGCTTCCAATGTCCAGGTATCGTGTATGTTTTAGTTTCTATTCCACTTATATAGAGACAATATAAGTTGAGACGACTTGTCAAGGTGATCTCTTCCAGGTCCCCTTTACATCTGCCAGGAACATTCAATACCTGTTGTAGCCAGATGTGACATTCCATGTTCACCCAAATCTGGGATTCTGCTTCCAACTCCCCACAAATTCAGGGTTGAGCTATCCTGTTTGCAACAACTCCACTCCACCGAGATTATCAAGATGTGTGATCAGGGAGAAATTCTGTGTAGCCATGGTGTGACTTCATGGGCCTGTGTCCAGTTTGCAGCTCTACCTATTGTGCACCTGTTCTGTCAATAGGCTTCACGTGATGGTTGACTGCCTGTCCATCAACCGCTCCAACGGATCCTTTCCAGCTGGGAATGCCAAATGAAGTTAGGTCATATTTATATGTTGGAATCCAGAAAAAAAGGCATACTTTCTTCCTGCGTCTGTAGATCTGGGGCTTCCAACCTCCATGCAGAGTGAAATCTGCTTATGTAAATGCTGAGATGAACATTAAAGCCGCTCTGTGTTGCCTGGGCGGCTGCCAGTTCCCATCCTGGCGCGAATCTGCCTCCGGCATCATCAGGCACAGCAGCCAGGCAGATCTTTCTTTTTGCACCATTTCGAAACCGGCTTAATCAAGCTATTCCGCAGGACATTCAGTATATATAAGGAGAGGCTTGCTCCTGCCTTACAAATCGCAATCTCATCTCACGCCCATTGAAAGGTTCAAAATAGAACATCAGGAGCTTTGCCTAGCCAATAACTCCATGGGTCTCGATCACCAAAGATGCCTGTTCTTCCTGCCCAAGAGAGATGCTAAGAGGAGTGGGTGGGTGGGAGACAGAGAGAGAGAGAGAGAGAGAGAGAGAGAGAGAGAGAGACTGCAGGACCCTCCGTGCTGAAAAGTGAAGGTGATTAACAGAGCTCCGTCTGTGATGGAAGAGAAGGAGACAGAAAATGCCTTTCTCACTGTGCATCAGCTGATTACAAAGCAGAAGAAAAGAGAAAAGAAAATGGAAATGGAAAGGAACTGACAGCCCATGGAGAAGTATTTCGGCTCCAACATAAAACATTTGCTGGTAATTATAGAATAACCTTCATTTAAATGCAAATAAGCCAGTAATTAAGATAAGGGCCTTGTCATTTGCCAGCACTTTTTCCTCCTCCTTTCGCTTTGGCAGCTACAGGTTTCAAGACATTTCCCCCCTCCCCCTTTTTTTATTGATGAGCTGCCACGATGCATGATGAACGGGAGGAAGTAGGATTTGAAACTGGGGACTCTGTCATAAAGAAAGGAAAGGATGCTTTGGCACCACACACCCTACCTCTCCCTCTCCGGTAGAACTCCCATGAATGGCATACTCAGGTGAAAGGGGCTGGAGCCCACCTAGACCAACAACACAATGAGACAGTGTCACCAGCAGGTGAGAGAGACCCCCAAGGTGTCCAGTTGCATCCCACAGAAGAGTCAAACCAAAGAGGAAGAGGTCAACTTCCTCCAGAGGTGCAAAGACATAAGTCATGGATGCTGAACAGGCTTCTGAGCTGCAGCAGGCTATTTGTGGGTCAAATATGGGTTGAAAAGACTGGGATGGTGTATTTCAGAAGAGGGAATGGAAGGCTGAATGGAACTTTAAAAAGGAAGCACGTCCATTCAAGGAAGGGAGAAAACAAAGGTGGTCCAATGCAATGAAGATGCTTCTCCAGGGATTCCAGATGTGCTACACCTGGGCATCCATTTCCAGCGTCTGCCAAGGCTTTCATGAGATTCATTTTCCAGGCTCTGTGCTCCATGTTCTGTAGCTGCATGCTTCCGGGAAGCCACGTTAGGGGTCGGGAAGTCAAAAATGCTCTAAAACTGATCAAAGCAGGAAACACATGGAAACAGCTTGAACTACCATGCCAATGTGGAGAACAGGTTGGTTTCAGCATTCAGATGGGTCATGAAATCTATTTAAAGGCTGAATTTAGACACCTGGAAGCATTCAGGTAGAATGCTTCAGGGATGGGGAAAAAAATAGCGGGATTGAGGGAGATACAAAGATTTGAAATCTTGCCCGTGACCCCATGCCATACAAGAACCACAACTCTCGAAATGTTAGCCATGCCTCAACCACAATGAGAGTGTTAGGAAACAGAACAGTCCAACACTGAGAACCTTGCACCAACTCAGTACCTTTCCCATGTACGCCACCCCGCCTCCTTTCCCCTCCTGTTGTGTGACTGAAAAAACGACTCACCCCACTAGCAGAGAAGGTATGATCTTCCTCTCAACCCGTTGTTTGTTATCTATATTTTTCTCCCACTTTCTTTTCTGTGGGTGATTGCAATTGCCTTGCAGACAACAACAACAACAACAACAACAAAAATAGGGTGTTGTAAACATTTAGAGAGAGATACAGATATCGGTTGGATGCTGCCGCAGACACTAATGGCTCCGAATGACAGTTGTGTGGATAAATAGCAATTGACGGTTTTTATGCTACGAAACATATTGCGTGAAAATGCCTCTCCCTGGATAATGTGTGGTGTGTGTCTGCACTTTTGCTAAGATGGAATATCCCCCTCCCGCACCCACCAACTCTTTCCCCATGCATCTCTCTCCCATCCTCTGTTGTTATCTCTCCCATTACCATGATTGGTGTAGTCTTCTCAACATTTCCCCCTTCTCCTCTACTCCCCCCACCCTGCCAAATAACAAGGAAAGCACAGAGCAATTTGCAGAAAAATGTGGTGCTTGGATAGAACAGCCATTCCCAGAAAGGTTAGGTGGTAACCTTTACTTAAACTGTCTCAATCTGTATTAAATGTTATCTGTTTGCCTGGCTAAAAAGATGTGAGAGTCTGGGGGAGACGAGATGCCCCCAGTTGTGTTTATCTACAGCTTTGAAAGGATGTTTGAGGGATTAAACGTGGGCACTCAAGAGAGCCATGACGGTTCAATCAATGGCCAATTCTGCACCTCCTCCAGCCGACCGCCGTTTGAGAGGTAGGATCTGGTTTCCCTTCATAGGTGACTGTTTCATTGCTGGAACAACATGCATAATCGACTCTCTTAAAAATATGTGACCCCAAACACTGGCCGAGCTCAACATACACAGCTGGAACAAAAAAACACATCACAGAACCCAGTTGTGGTTAGAAACTGATGGGGGTTGCAATCTGTCTATAAGATGCCCCTATCTAAAAGATAACCCCCACTTTTCCAACCCAAAATTACAGTTCTGCAACCATGTGGTTCTCTCCTCAGCTTATTTCTGTGTATAAGATGACCCTCAATTTTTATTCTAGCAAATTGAGACAAAAATGTAGTCTTATACATGGGAAAATATTGGTGCTCATTTAGAGATGTCCATTTAAAGATGGCCATGCCTCTCCTAGTCCACAGAGTTTCTCTCTTAAATTCCAGTTTTATACTGACTTGAATTTTAAGAAACAGGAGTACTTCCACAAGGCTCCAGGCATAGAGATCCATCTCCAGGAACCCAATGGTGGAATTGGAGAGAAACTGAACGTTGTATGTGAGGACTAGGAGGATTTAAAATCCAGGAGCCCATACTCAACCTACAGAATAAAGTCATTTCTATGTGTGTCATTCTCGTGCAAGGTCGTTGTGGCTTGGGGGGGGGTGGGGTAGGTGGGAGGAGAGAAGGAAGAAGACTGCAGAACAGGTACGATTTCTCCAACCACTTGAGGGAGGAAGAGAAGTGTCCTTGTGTACCCGTGCTTGCTCAGAGAGAAAAGAAAAGGGTGCAATTAGGCTATAACCTCCTAGGATAGTGATGGCGAACCTATGGCATGGGTGCCAAAGGCGGCACTCGGAGCCCTTTCTGTGGGCACCTGACAGCACCCCTTCACAGCCACCTGCATTCAGGTTGAATTGCTGTATTGGCACTTTGCAAAAACTTAGTGGGTTTTTTGAGTTGCAATTTGGACACTCTGTTTCTAAAACGTTCGGCATCACTGTCGTAAGACATCCACTCAAACTGAGGGTTGGGAGAATGAGAACAAACAAAAGATTTTTTTTTACCCAGCGTGTTGTTAGTCTGTGGAACTCCCTGCCACAGTATGTGGTGATGGCATCTGGCCTGGATGCCTTCAAAAGGGGATTGGACAGATTCCTGGAGGAAAAGTCCATCACAGGTTACAAACCATGATGGAGATGTATAATCTCCAGGCTTAAAATCGGAGTACTTCAAGGACCAGATGCAGGGGAGTGGTATCAGGAGAGAGATACCTAGTCCCATGCGCTCCCGGACACATCTGGTGGGGCCATTGTGAGATACAGGAAGCTGGACTAGATGGGCCTTTGGCCTGATCCAGCATGGCTCTTCTTATGTTGTTATGATTTTAGAACTTCATCACCTGATGCAGCCACTGGGGATGGGCTTTCTTAATTTCTTGGAGATTACATTCCTTAATTCTACTTTCTAGATGATGGACAATTCCCCTGAAAGGGAGTTTTCAGCTGGAAGGCTTTTAGGCTGACCCTCTACAGGAGATAGATAAAACACTGGCACCAGGGAGAAAAGGAACCTGGAAGCTACCTCTGCAGGAAACAGGAAGGAACTTGAACTATCAAGGGGAGAAAATATGATACAGATTAGTTCCTTGGTTCTTTGACCTATCTCCAACATACCTGAGTGGGGACTAAAGTGCATACAGATTAGCCCGTTGTTAAAAGGAGTTAATGGCTAACAATGTCATACAGTAATAGGAATTGTTGACACTTCTCGTATGCAAATTGTCTTGCTTTATTTTGTGATGATTGGATTTTTTTAGTGGCACGCCATTTGCATACATAAGTCAAATGTGATTTGATGGCACACAATGACAATATTTTGTCATTAGTCTGCTGGACGTAAACACATGCATCATTTGCAAGTCTCCTTTCTTAAAGGGGAGGTTCTGAAGAACTTGCCAAGGGAATACTTAAGATGATTGCTGCTGAAACAATTAGTTATCTGCAATGTCCAGTTCAGAGAGCAGGAGATAATGCAGAAAGACAGAGTGATAAGCAGTAATGGAGAATTGTGCTTGTAACTGCTCTGGACAGGAATGAAAGGCTGGGAAATACAGTCAGAACAGGCAGTTATTCTATCTGTGGGAAGCTCATGGGAGTGGAATTTGGTGGGTAAATTTATGTGGCTTCTCCGTATTTGAATAGCCACAGGTCAGCAGCAAGGGGGCTTCCACGTGTGGTGGTCAAGTGCTTTTGATGAGACTTCTGCATTTCATTATGGCAAAGTTGCTGATTTATGGGTGGATGCATCTCAGCCTATCTCTTATCCATATTTCTGAGGACAAGCAGAGGGTGATAAAGTTTATAGTTAAAGCAACACTGCTAATAATTCATTTTTGGAAAAATGGAATCCATAACCTTCTGCTTGGAATGAAGATGCTTTAGGCTGGTATAGAATGCTGGCTTTAGGAAAAAAAATTGTAGGGTCTTATCCAATCAAATTCACCAGAATCTGTTTCCCAACTGTAAATTGACCAGTGTCTGCCAGAAATACAATTTTACAATAAAAATATGTGGTATAGATCTGCAGGTCACAATCTAATGCACACAGTTCAGACAATAAGGCCAAGATAACGCAGTGGGATCCAACCAACATAATCATATACGTGTTATACTTCAAAGTAAGAGTACAGAATGTTAAGATTACAACAGTCATCATTACCGAAGAACTGCATGACTTTAATGTTGATGATGAAAAAACTGAAATAGTTCAAGACTTTGTATACTTTGGTCCAACCAATCAATGCAAAAGGAGACTATAGCCAGGAACTCAAAAGAAGACTGACACTAAGAAGGACAGTGATGAATTAAATAGAAAAGTTCATCAAGTGTAAGGATGACTCACTGGAGACCAAGACCAAGATAATCCACACTCATGGGTTTCTGATCTTTGTGCGTTTCCAAACAAGTCTGCAAACAAGTGGTACACAGTGTGGAAGCTGGACAGGGAAAAAAAGCAATTCCTTTGAAATGTAGTTCTGGAGGAGAGCTTTGAGGATACCCTGGACTGACAAAAGAGGAACAAGTGGGCCCTAGATCAAATCCAGCCTGAACTACCTCTGGAGGCTAAAATGCTGAAACTGTGGCTATCCTGATTTGGGCACATCATGAGAAGGCAGGGTTCCCTGGAAAAAGATAATAATGCTGGGAAAAGGGGAAAGGCCAACTACGAGACAGAACTGACTATCTAAAGGAAGCTACAGGATTGGGTCTGCAATAGTTGAGAAGAGCGTGGAGGCCAGGAAATTATGGAAATCAATCATTCAGGGCCACCATCAGTTGAACGCAAGTTGACAGCACATCATAAGTGCACAGAGGTTGTAAAGGAACTCCCTGGGCTACTCCAGGAAGGGAAAATTAGCTAGCCACTGCAATTTTCACATCTCTCATTCAGAGGCAGAGCTACCACCAGTAGCACTTTTCGTAACTCTTTCCACAGACTCTTGCTCCAGTGACATTCATACGTGATGAGTACATGAGACGGATTCTAAGGTCCTCCCAGTATTGAGTGGTGCAGTGGTCTCAAATGAAATGTTTGTATCAGTTGCCTTCATTGCTCTCACTGCCCACACTTGCCATCACGGATTCCTTCTAGAGGTGGGCACGAAACAGAAAAAACATGGTTCAGGTTCATCTGTTTCGGGCCCACTCTTGGTTCGGCTCAGTTTGGTTTCATACGATTTTTTTTTTAAAAAAAAATTGTATGAACCCGAACCTAGCCAAACTGGTTCGGGTCCGACTTACCAGGCAGTGGTGGCAGTGGTGGCAGTGGTGGCGGCCAGGGGGGCAATCTTGGCCCCAGCAGCAGGGGCTTTGTGAGGCATTGGCTTGGGGCCAGTGCCTCGGGTTTCCCCCCCCTTCAAGCGCCGACCGCATGGCCTCTGGGGCCAGGTCAGTGTTGGTTCTATTTTTTTTATTTTTTTTCTTCATTTTAGAGTGCCGCCCCGGCTGCCCCTGGGGCCAGTTGCGGTCTTTTATTTTATTTTATTTTATTTGACTTTGGGGGGGGTTAAAAGTCCCCAACTGGGGGCTTTCTGAGGCACTGGCTTGGGGCCAGCGCCTCTATAGGCCTACCTTCCCTGCCAGGAGCAGGAGGACTGCAACGAGGACAAGGTGGGGAGTGGGTAACAAAAAACAAAGCAAACAAAATGGAAATTCCCATTTTGTTTTGTTTTGTTTTTCTTTGATGGGCTGGTTCATTATTTGTTTCATTAGGTAACGAAACAAATAACGAATAACAAAACGAATTGAAAGTTCATTTCGTGCCCATCTCTAAATGCTTCTATATTTGACAGGCTCTGTAGCATCAGAGTAGATAGAGTTTGGACAAAGTCAGCTTTTGCTCACTTCCTTCTCCTCCTTTCCCTGGGCTAACAATTGCCAATCCTTAGCAGGGGTTGGGGGGGGGATGGAGGAGGGGGAGCATTGGGCAGAAGTGCTGCTTGAAAAAAAAATCACCTGCTTCCCTCTCTTCCTTTCCCTCGACTAAGGATCACCAAGCCTTAGCGGGATGAAAGGAGGACTGCTGGCGGGATGGTGCATGGTTCCCCCCTCCTGCTCCCCCCACAGGCACGCCCAGATTGCTGCATGCCCTGGGGCAAATGCACTTTTCAGCCCCTCCCTAGTTATGCCAGTGATCAGAACATCAGCCCATTTATATCAGGCGGGAGTGTGCACTGAAGGGGTTGCTTCTGTGAATAATACAAGAAAGAATCAACGAACTGTTCACTATAATGCAGGAGTAGACCTAAAATGGATATAGAATGTGGGTTAGGTTCTTGTCATTCTACTTATGGACCACAAGATGGCAAACACTTCCTAGACAAATGCGGCCACTCCAGCTGAGCCCATGGTGACAGTGAGGGGTCTGGATTAGCATAATATTTCATTCCAATTTTCACTGAGTTGTAGCTTTGGCCAGCCTTCCTGCACCTTCACGGTGATACAGCATTGCACCTCCTCTTTTCCAATCTATCAAATAAGCCTGCAGCCAAGGAAAAATGGTCTGGCTGGCATCCAAATGGGACTTTAAACAGCATTACTGTTTCGTTAAATTTAACTCACCACAACCACACCTCAGTACAGGATGGCCATTTACAGTTCACACAAGAAAAAGGGTTACCTGGAGTGACACAAGATTGTAAAACACAAAAAAGATTTCCCCCCCTTGCTTTGAACAGAATCACAAGGCATCTCCATCAAATGAGGTGGGCAGGGTGATTTACATGCTTGCTTCTGCTAATTCACAGGAAGACACGATTGCACCATTTTTATCACTAGGAAACCAAGTCTCCAAGGCCCCTATTTGTTTTGATTTTTTAAAAAAGGAGAAAGGCAGGATAGAAATGGTTTAAATAAATAAATAAACTACCCTCAGAGATATTCACTGATCTCTGCCTAACCTAAGACATTGGTTCATGTCAAGCTCCACCCATTGAAATTGAAATCAGTGTATAATAAGACCAAAGATACTTCTCCCGATCCAGTTCTTTATTCTGAGAAAGAAGAAAACCCAGGGCTATGATATGCTACCCTCTGTTGGGAACACTGCTGGTCCTTAGCTTCATTGGTCTGTGGGAAAGGAAGGATCTCTTACTGTGCTCAGAGGTACCTATCCCTGAAGTAGTTGAGGCTAGGAGGTTACTCTTGAAGGGAATGCATGGCATGATTGGTGGCAGCAGTGACTGCTGTGTGCCTTCGAGTCCCTTCTGACTTGCCATGACCTAAGATGGGTTTCCATACTCTGTGAGATGCTCAAGGAGTGGTTTGTCATTGCTACCTCAGCAGTGACTTTGAACTGAGGTCTCCTGAGACTTGGCCATCCAAGCAGGTGGTGATAGACCCCAGTAGAGAAAGAAGATGAAATAGTAGTCTGTGGTTCCATTGCCCTGTTTTGGATCCATGTAGGAACATGATACGAGAGGTGATATGACAGCCAAGAATTGAAAGGCAGCCACATGACTGACCCAAACAACAAGAAACGAGATTCCATCTAAACAAAAGGAGAAACTTGGTGATGGCAAATGTTGTTCAGTAGTGGAATGGATTACTTTGAAAGCTGGTGGGCTCGACATTGTTTTTGTGGGGGGCGGGTTGGTTGGTTTAAGTACGCATTGCCAGAGATTTGGCAGCTGTGCATGTCTTCCTTGACAGGGAGGTGGACTAGATTGTCCTCAAAGTTCCTTCGAGCTCTACAAGACCATGATCGTGTGATGTGTAACCAACCACCAAGTGGTTCATACTAGAGATAGGCACAAATTAAAAAAATTGGTGTTTCATTTGTCGTTTGTCATTTAGGGGGTCTGTTTCGGTTCATTTCCATTTTTGCGAATTTTTGCAAAAAATTGTTTTCGTTTTCATTTGTTTCATTACCGTTTCGTTACCATTTATTTCTTTTTTTGTGATTTTTTTAGCTTTTAAAGCAGTTCAATGTATTGCCATAACGAAAATGAAATGGACGACAAAATTTCTGGTGTTTCTGTTCGTTTCGTTTCATTTTAGAGATAAAATTCATTTGTCATTTCATTGCGTAACAAAACAAAAAAATGAAAAAGGAAATGAAAAATTGTTCATTTCGTGCCCATCTCTAGTTCATACAAATATGAAAGCTCTTGGGAGTGGGGTAGGGAAACCTGTTTTGGACTAATGTTCCCAGAATACTAGAATATAATGTAATTGACCATACGGGCATGTCAGAAACAGGTAGCTGTAGTCCAAAAACAAAAACAAAAACAAAAACAAAACAGAAAAACAAAAAACAAACAAAAAAACCCAGTAAGTGGATACTTGTGTTGAAAACCTAGGAGAAGGTCCAAATGCCTTTCAAATGAAAGTAGTTTTGTTGACAGTCCTTTTAAAGTGGTATCTTTTTTGCATTGTATTTATTTATTTGCACTGGAGTAACTTGCACGAGCTTTCTGAAATCATCAGGCTTATGGAGCAGAATTTAGTCTTTGACCCCGGAGCCACAATATGCAGTAGCCGTGGACTCCACCCGAGTCTCTTGAGCTGGTCACTTCAGCACCACTCAGAATGAGAGTGCAGTTCTACTGTCAATGAGAACCATAGTTAAATCAATTCATAGCATGATTTAAACTGATTTAAATCACATGACATAGAGCTGAAATGTATTTATTTGGACTGCAATGCAGTATTTTTTGTAAAAGGCTGGCAGGAGATTTTCAAGATACCTCAGATTCTAAACTGATTCAATTTAACGCAGTTTTGGGGACACTAAGGGAAAGGGAAAGGTTTTCCCCGCACAAGCGTGCTAGTCGTGTCCGACTCTAGGGGCAGGGCTCATCTCCGTATTTAAGCCGAAGAGCCAATGTTGTGCAAGTCCATGGCCACATGGCCAGCATGGCTGCGAGGAAACACTGTTTACCTTCCCACTTTTTATGGTGGTACCTATTTATGGACTTGTATTTACATGCTTTCAAACTGCTAGGTTGGCAGGAGCTGGGGTTATCAGCGGGAGCTCGCTCCGCTGCGTGGCACCTGGGATTCGAACTGCCGAGCTGCCGACTTTGCAGCTGACAGTTTTGGGAGCTTTCGTCCTCTAAGCCAGCACATAGTGAGTTGCCATGTAGTGAGTCAACAGTAGTGAGGACACTACTGTCATTTTAATTTGTGGGTTTGGCATGGCAAGAGTGCTGCCAATTTTCCTCCCATTTTATTAAAAAACATTTCTTAAAATGTTTAGCGATGCATTGTTTAGTGCAGTGTGACTGCGTATACAACAGCACTCCACATACTGACTCACCAGCACAACCCTGGAGAGCAGCTGGGCTGTGGAGGTGGACTGTCCAGCCCACTGTACCCTTATCTGGTGCACAGATGGGGAGCTCTATGTTGGGGCTGGGGCCAGCAACCAAGTGGCAGAGCAGCGTATTTACCCTGTTATCACTTACTTAAAAACAAAACAAAACCCAAGAGTGTGTTCTATAGACAGAATGGAAATGGAGTCAGTACAATGTAGCTTCCGAAAATTGTTTTACCATAATTGTCAGAGATGACAGGCATTGTTCTGCCAGGATATGCAAGGGAAATGTATGGCTTTTCTGATACTGATAGACTGTCATTCCCACCACCTCTAGCCAGTATAACCAACACTATTTAAAGATAAGATTTGCAGTCCAGCAACATTTGGATGGCCATCAGCTGCCAACCCCTGCCATAGTGGGCCAATACGTCGCCTGCTTCAGTGCTGCCTCCAGACATCTCTCTAGCGATGTATACAAACAATGCTTGGAAACCTCCAAAGAGGATATTAAGCCCTTTAGTCCTCGCTCCCTCCAGGGCAAAATGGTGCCTTCCATCTTTCCAAGATGGCTGAGTTGATCTGCAGCCCCTCTAGGCAAGCCCGGAGCTTGGTGATAAATGAGCAGAGGCAGAGGAATTTCCCTTGGGAAGGATCACTAGCTGTGCGCAAGGGCGTTTTTGCCATCATTAGCTGTCTAATTGTGTGCCACGCTGCACTGAGCTATTTAGATGTGTGACTGGCGATGATTTATTGATTACCGCTCCTTTTGTAAAGCTTTGTTTTCTCATTTCTTCTGACAAATCCGGTGACTAGTGGCTAGGTTTGATTTCTTTCTTTCTCTCTCTCTCTTTCTAAATGAAAAATTGCTTTGAACGCCTGCTTGAAATTTCCTGTAGATTAATTTTATTTACTTAGATATATTATTTATTTTATATAGTTTTTTTTTTAAAGTAGAACTCAAACACAAAGCAAAGAGCCACTTACACAGACTACATGATTAAAATAGATGTGGGAAAAGGAAACAACAGAACAACATGGGACAGCCTGTCAAATGGCTGGCCCTCAAACCCACCCCACATCTGAATACTCAGCCACAGGAGAGCAGGAAAACTCATTTCAGCAGTGGAGAATTGACTCCAGACTCTCCCTATTTTTGTGATAATAGCAACAAAGAGTCTAGTGACATTTTAAAACAGCTAACAAGCCTTATTCAGCATGAGTTTTCATAGACATAGTCCCATTTTCTTCAATGTATGGAGTAGTAGTAGTAGTAGTAGTAGTAGTAGTAGTAGTAGTAGTAGTAG
>JAHTLZ010000327.1:7370596-7394655 GCA_023846285.1 Phrynocephalus versicolor | reverse complement strand
GTAGTAGTAGTAGTAGTAGTAGTAGTAGTAGTAGTAGTAGTAGTAGTTGCTGCTGCTGCTGTTGCTGCTGTTTTTGTTTCATTACAGTCGTGGCCTTCCTGGAATAGGAACTGGCAAGCCACTCCAGTATTCCTGCCAAGAAAACTCCATGCATGGAGTACAAGCCACCAATTTATAAGCACTCTGGGTCTTGTGGGGGAGGGGAGGGAGGGAGAATGAAATGTAATACAGAAAAGGACAATTGTATTAATGAACACTGGTCATAAACTTTCAAAAGGCCACTTAGGATAAACATCCTGGCATTAGTAAGGTCAGGCACAAAAGTCAATTATCCTCTGAGGTATTAAATCAAAGCAAAAAGGGGGTTAAGCTGTGTGGCCATCACAAAATACAATTGCAAAAATAGGTTAAAGCAATCACTTTGCTTTCAAGAGAGTGCCCCCGCCCTCAGAAGCCCAAAATGACCTGTTTTGTGTCTTAAATGGCAAAACCATTCATTTTCTACACAGTAGGCTGGTAAAATAGATACATTTGCATGGATGAGCTGATTTATATATTTATATATATAGTTTAAAAGCCTATATTGTATGCTGGATCTTCTTCTGGTAAATCATTCCCTATAAATAAGTTGGTGAGAAGGATTAGCTTTTCAAAAATATTGGCAGTGGAAGTTTCCAGGTCTGTGGTTTAATGGCATTTTTATTATCAATTAGGTCTGGATTCTCACTGAGGCTAAAAAAGAGGTTTAGAGCCATGAACTGACTCTTGTGTTAAGGTAATCAGGAGAGACCCTTCTCTCCATCCCACCACCCTCACAGATACGTGTCGTAGGAAGCCATGAAAGGTCCTTCTCAACTGCTGCACCTAGACTCTGGAACTCCCTGCCACTAGAGGCCATGACTGCCTCATCTCTGTTATCTTTCCGGAAACAGGCAAAAACCTTTCTCTTCAGGCAAGCTTTCCCTGAATTATGGACTACCATGTGTATTTTAACCATGTAGCTTTAATGTAATGTTGTCTATTAATGCTGTAAGATGCCCCTCAGTTCCTTGTTCTCAGTTACTTGAAAATGCCTTAATTGTACTGGACTGTATATTATCCCTCATTACTGTAAGCTGCCTTGGGTCCTTTTCCAAAGAGAAAGGCGAGGTAAAAATACTCTAAAATAAATAAATAAATAAATAAATAAATAAATAAATAAATAAATGCAAAAGCAAAACTAGACTGTGGGTGATACCTTCAAAGTTTCTGAGCTTTTGAGAACAAGCTCTCTTTTTCAAAGCATGTATAGAAGTCCAAACATGGCCAGTGTAGCCAGACATTACATAATATTTGTAATTTTTGTAAAGAATTCTAAGAAATGTTGAGAAAGCCTATTGAGAGTTCCTTAATATCTATGAGCACTGCTTGTTCCACACCAAGTGTTTACAATTTTCATCAATGTCATCTGTGCAAAACTAGTGCGTTCCTCCTACCCTGAAGCACAGCACTCACACATGCAGTGGAAGGATGGAAGTATCAGAAAGTACAAATAACCCATCATATACTTTTGATTTGTGAAACTCCATGCAGCAAGACACAAACCTGAATAGTTTGTGCATGTGTTGTGCCGTTACAGTCGTGACTGACTCTTTGTGACTCCATGTCCATGGAGTTTTCTTGGCAGGAGTACTGGAGTGGCTTGCCAGTTCCTACTCCAAGCACCTATAGCACCTGGTATTCCCTGGTGGTCTCCCATCCAAGTACTAACCAGGGCCAACCCTGCTTAGCTTCCGAAATCAGGCGGGATCGGATGTGCTTAGGGCATCTTGGATGAAAATACTTCTTGCAAATGGGAGAAGTCTTACCAAAGAAGTGGAAAATATCATGCTCATTCTTACTCATAAAAACTGATATCCCTGTTTTCTGTCTGTCAGTGTCCAGTATCAAATACTGAAATCAAATGTCACTGTCTGTCAATCAATGAGCCTGAATCTGATCAATTGGATAGTGATGTGACAGTGGTAGAGACAGAATGCATTCTCGACCTCTAGTGTTGCAAAATGCCAATCTACTGTAGCTTTAACAAGAGCCAGCTATCACTATCCTGTTGCTTACAAAATTATATTTCAGGGGCCTGCCTGTCACTGCTATGAAATGCAGAGCCTCCTTAATGCCACAGGGTGCCCCAGGCTGGAAGCAAAGGTTTGCAACTGCCTTAGGTGTATTATTTTTTTGGTCTGCCCTAGGCTCTGACAAGAGCGAAGGCATTAATAACTAATAACGGACGACTCGTTGGGTCCCAGCTATAGGGGGTAGTATGCAAAAGGAGAAAATCATTTCAAGAACCCATCTGTATTCTTCAGACATCTCCGTTTGCAGTCCATTCGCTAGAGTCGGATGCCTAGAGCAATCCATAGTTGCCATAACAACTGACAAACTGTAATTAGTCAAAGAGGGAAGGAAAAGGACCCAAATAACAAATGGAGAAGGAGGGAGGGACAACGATATTGCATATATTTACAGTATATGTATAGTTTAAAAACCCAGACATCTATATGGAGAATCTTGCAGATGTGACTATGCATGAAGGAAGTAACGAATACTGGCAAACATTCTCATCTTTCTCAGAAATGAGTACCCGAACGTCCTGAGACATTCCATTGACAAAATGGTTAACTATCTGCAAACACAAACCTGTGGTGTTTAGATGCCTTACTGCTCATGTGAAAAAGAAGCAGAACTGAAGCTGTAGGGTTAGTTGTTCCTCTCCAAATGTGTTGAAGTTAGAGATGGGTGTTTCGTTTTGAAAGGGGACTGGTTCCGAAACTAAACATGCCAGCACAGCTGGCATTCAGAACCCAGTCCCACCGTCTGGAACAACATCAACAAATGTCTTAACTTGCTCTACCTGGTGCTGGGTGAAATTCCAACCAGGCAGCAGCCTCCGATGTGTCATCTTTCCCTCTCCCTGGCACTCACCAATCAAACAGGGAAGCAGGATGATGCATGTCCTTGCACAGCTCCCGATTGGCCAGTGCCAGGGAGAAGGAAAGATGATGCACTGGAGGTTGCTTCCAGGTTGGAATTTCACCCAGCGTGAGCTACTGCAAAGTAAGATAGTGGGTGATTTTGTTCCAGAGGGTGGGACTGGGTTCTGAATGCCAGCTGTGCTGGCATGTTTAGTTTCGGAACCAGTCCCCTTCTGACACGAAATGCCCATCTCAAGTTGAAAACATTGCACTCTATAACATTTGAACAAGGCCTATGATTTGACTGTTTTGATGTGTTTGAAACGTGTGGTACCATTTGCCAGTTAGGTTCAGAGTAGCCTGTTGCTCAGAAAGTAACCTCTCAGCTAGTGGTAGGGCAGGAACAGGACACTTGGGTGGAGCTCATCCTAGGTAAGCCTCAAAGTCTACCAGTTGGATGCTGTTCTAAGAAGAGGCTTTTTCTGCCAGGAGGGCCATATTTAGATTTCTCTAAAGTGTGTGTAAATTGGGTAGCATTCCAAGAATGGGGAATTATAGGATTTGCAATCCAAGAAATCAGAAAACAGCATCTCTAGATACATGTGCACAACATTATGCCATATGCATGGTTTTTTTCTTCTTGTCTCTTATTCTGCTTCTCTCTTCCTGGCCATTATGGGTTCTCCATGTGGGCAAGGTACCACCCATTTCTTTGCAGTTGAAAAAGCTGTACCCTTCATTCGACATCAAAAGGACATCACATCAATTGAAAAAGAAGCTAATATTTCCCACTTGCTACTGCTGTGCTTCCAGCCTATGGTAGTACTTTCCTCTCTGCCAAAGCAAAGCATCATTATTGGCACTTTTCCAAGCCCTACATGGATGGTGAAGACAAACAAACCAGGATTTCCATAGCAATAAATTCCACACACCTATATGAAGGGATTCATATCTGAAGACAAGTAATGGGTCAGCTTTCACCTGACATTGAAATCAAGAGGAGGAAAGTTGGCTTTCAGTTGGGTTCTCTAATCAGTTCAACAATGTGCACAAGTTTTCTGTTAGCCTCCTGACCGCAAGGTCTGTGCTATTATCCCATTTGGGAGGATCTATGCCCTCTCTGAAACTTTCTCAAGGGGTTCTCTTTCTTTTGGTCTCTGTGTGACAGTTTGATTTGGGAGGGCTTTCTATCAACCTGTCCAGATTGTTATGTTTTGGGGAGGGGGAAGGGGAGTTGTTCATTTCTCTGGAAATGGTTGCCATTCCCAAGTAACGTGTCAGAATTGGAGAAAAGAGGACAGAAAAATAAAATCAGTAAAAGTGTTTGGTAGCTAAACATGATCACCATCACAGCTTCTCCAGGTTGCTGGTTGCTTGCTTTGTTTTGCCTCGTTCTTTATAGCTAGTGTTGTAGCTTGCCCTAACCAAGCATTCTTTTGTCCCTTCCACAATGCTAAGGAGTTGGTGTCATTCCAACTCGTTGTGGTGGTGGTGTGTGTGTGGGGTGGTGGTGGCTGGAGCTTACCACCCTAAATCTTTATTCAATTTTCTGCAAATTTGCTTTCTTTTTCTAGGTGAGAAAAGGACCAGCCTCTGACTTATTCTTGGCAGCCCATCTTTAGAGGCAGTTCGAGTTCAGCCTTTTCCTTCCCCTTGCAAAAGAGAGGAATGCCACCCATTCAAAAAACCTCCGATAGGGAAGACTAAGAGGGCAGAATTCTATATCAGCTGGTCTGTGTGAATGCTGGGGGAGCCACGTTGAGCCTATAACCCACTGCAACCCCTTACAGACAACTGAGGACAAGGGGAAAGCGATGGCTGGTGGGAGGGGAGGCTATTAGAACACATCTCACACAATAGCCACAGAGTTTCCTGACAGCAAACGTCCATGGTCTCCAATGCAAGGAAGAAAAAAGACCTTCCTGAAGGAGGAACTTGAAAGGAATTTTCCGCATGAAAAACCCAAAGGCAAAACACAATAGTATATATTTCAGGCATCTGAAAAGGAAGCACAGCTACAATACGAAGGAGTCAAGGCAGTCTAACGGTCTGAGAGCAAGGGGTGGCGAGAGTTGGGTCTGGCAGGGGGTGGAGAGAGTCAGGAAGAAACTCAGCCAATGTTTTCATATCAAAAGAGAGAGAAGCGTGTTGCATAAAGGAAGTGTTTTTGAAGAGATCCAAGTCATTTAAAGGGGGAGAAGGTGAGGGGAGAGGCGAGAGAAAGAAGAACCTTGTTTATTTTCACTTGAATTAATCTTTATCTGGTTCTCTTTGCTTGCATGGGGAACAAGGAAATGCATGAATAATACATTTCTGAGACTATACATACAAGAGCCTTTATATCATTTACGGAATGAGTGGTATTCATAAAACATGATCTTGCATGAGCCTACCAGTGGGTTACATAATCTAAAGGGGCAAGTTGCATAAAATCAAAGGCAGTCTCCAAAAAGGTCTAGCCCAAGAGAAGGTAGTAGAAGGTCATGTCCAGGGCAAGGGTGGCCCGGTGGGAGGTTGTTTGATGACCTCAGTGTCCTGTATTTATACAAAGACGTTCACAACCAGGTCTTGACTGGACCATTCTCTATCATTCATTATCATGGTGAGACCCTAATACTGTATATAAATCTAATGGAATAAATGCTCCCTGTGTCACATCCATTTGCTTGCTTTCTATGGGATAAATCCAGTTGCATTTCTATGGGATAAATTTAGTTGTAGCATAGAATTTTTTTTTTAAAAAAGATTAGGGCTTATAAAAATGCTACTTAAGAAGTTCTGTTCATTTAATGACACAACTTTAATTAGATTTGGTCCTACATCTGTCTGCCTGTTTACCTCTCTACTGCAGGCACGTCCAAACTTCGGCCCTCCTGATGTTTTGGACCACAACTCCCAGAATTCCAAGCCTGTATTTCCAATGGCAAAGGACTGTGGGAGTTGTGGCCCAAAACATCTGGAGGGCCGAAGTTTGGACATGCCTGCTCTACTGCCTTACTGGAAACATGCTCAGAAGAATGGTTTGCAGTTATCACAGTGAGCTTCAGCTTAAGGGTGGTGGGGAGGGGAGATAGATGAAGGAAACTGGATGGGACTATATAAGAAAAATTCCACAAGATCATACCAAAGGAGCATCCACTCAGCCTTCTGGAATCAAGACACCAACGAGAAACAGTAGATGCCTATGAGACGCCCATTAGGAGCACACAAATGTTGTCACATCTTCCCCAGTGGTGCCACCACCAGATTAACCGGACATGTGCATATATTTAAGAGAGTCAGACAACAGGCTTTTATAGTTTTAAAACAAAATATGAAAAGTTTATTAGTTTACAAATAGATGTTCAGTATTATGATAGCTTTAGCTGATATTATTGTGTTGCAATCATAGATTCTTATAATAATATATTTCTTTTAGAAACCAGACCCTTTTCCGTGGCAGGATCTCAGACAATCCGAACTGACTTTCAGCTCTCTCAACTGAACTCAACTCAAACTGAACTCTCCAGCACCTATTAGGTTTCCATATACAGTGGTACCCTGAATTAAGAGCAGATCGACTTAACAGCAGAACTTAAGAGCAGAAAATTGTTGGCATTTTAACTGCCGCCTTACAAATTTTAGATATGGTCTGCTCGACTTAATTTTTTTTTCATTTTTTGATTTTTCAACTTATTTTTTCAATTTTTTAGATAGGTACCCTGATTTAAGAGTAGTTTGACTTAAGAGCATGTATTTGGAACTGATTAAATTTGTATGTTGAGGCACCACTGTGTAACATTCTTAGCCACTCCCACCAGCTTGGTGATTGGTTATTCAAAACAGACTCATGAATATTCATACTTGTTTTTCCCTTTTCACCACAGGCACCCTGCCTGGAGATGATGTACAGCCCATCATGATTATTGGGCATTGGGTTATATTCCACAGTTTTATTGTATTTTATTCATGTGTACCTGTCAATTGGTAATGTAGCTGGAGGGAGGAAAGAAGGGAAGGGCTCCAAGCCTTAACAAGCCATTAAAGTGTAATAATGTTCATCATAACATCTGGAAATAACAATAATAAAGGAATGATGCAATAATCCTTAATTGCATCACTTGGGAAACATGAGAAGGAATCTGGAACCAGGGAGAAATTTGCTAGCAGCAGAGTTTGGTGGAGTTATATCTCTTCCAAACTAAATGGGTAGTCAGTTTTTCAGGGCAGTCACTGCTTAGGAACAGCCAAGGGCGTTTATACACGACCCCTAAACTCCGCAGCAAATGGATGCAAGCTCCGGAGCTTAAAAATGTTTCCCCACCAGCTCCGGAGTTTACAGGCAATTAAGTGTGACCACGCCCACTTTAGCGTGTCCCAGCGCACCTTTCAAGTACCTTCTCTCTGGAGGTGAAAATTCTTTGATGCGGTGCAACGATAGTGAGTGCGGGGCTCTCCTTGCTTCTGTTTGCTGTTTTTTTGGCTCCTGCCCCTTTAAGAGCTACTTAAGAGCTACTGGAATGTTGCCCCGGCAAGAGCCGGCAAGAGCAAGAGGCAGAACGAGGCAGAACGAGGCAGAACGGGAGGTGAGCCACGGTCTTTTCTTCCTTTTTTTTCTCCCTCCCCTCACGCAGCCAGCAGCCAAGGTGGGAACACAGGAAGAGCGGCAAGCCCCTAAGATCTCTGGTCCGAATTTAAGGGACCAGCGGATCTTAGGGGTCGTGTAAAAGCGCCCCAAATGGATCACTCTTGGACTTTCTCTTTCTTACCTGTGTCTTTCCTTTGGGTTTAGCAGTTGTTGTTTTTCTCAGTAACTATTCCTTTACAAGGAAAATGTTCAGATGGGCAGAGAGACCCAAAAGGTCACTGGTGTTATTGTCTGACTTTTTGTTTGTGTTTACTTTCTTTTTTATGAGGCTGCCATAAAAAATACTCATTAAGCTGTGCTGATTTTCATTAATATTGAGTCACCAAGAGCTTAATCAGTCTTCTGTGACCAACAACCTCTGCTCCCAAGGGAGAACAAAGCTGTTGAATAAATTAGCCTGACAGATTGCAGTCAAAGTGAGGCAAAATGAAGCACCATCATGGGAGGCCTGAGGATTAGCATAGCATGCATGGGGACAATAGCGCTACGTCATCTCCATGCAATGTGCGCCTTGGGTCAACCTGCCCAACAGGGATGCTCAGACACACTCACTTAGCCAGCAATACCAATTCTCCTTCTGCTCTTGGTATCCTTCTCAGGGGATCCCATGGTGTTATCGCTGCCTCCTCCAAGTGAAATCTCGGGGGCTGGAAGAGGCTCAGAATTTTTCTAAGTTACAAGAGCTAGGAGGCAGATGCAGGTGGCAATTTTAGGCAGGGATGAAAATCTTGCTCATTTTCCTTTCATTGGTAAGAAGGGGGGGGGAAGCATGTTTTCTTTTCCCCAGAGAAAATGTCAAGAAATTCACAGAAGCCAACAAGCCATACTGTAAGTTTTGGTCGTGAGATTTCCAGTGGCCTAGACTGTGTTTGGACACGCTCATCCTTACCTCTCTAAATGCAGTTAGCTCTTAGCCAAAGAGTAACTCCTCTCCCTTCTGAGCTGAGCATGCTGGGCGAGGTAGAGATGGTAGAGATGGAAGGAGCTGGGAATAGCTGTTGTCTGAAAAACATAAGCAGGGAACTGTTTCCAGGGCCCAGTGATGGGCAGTTGCTTTAGAGGTGATCCATGGGGAAGGCAGCTATTCATATCCAGACCAGTAGTCTTGCCCTATGACTGCCCAAACGTTGATTTAATAATAACATCTTAGAGCTGGAAAGGATCCTTTGGAGCATCGTGTCCAGCCCCGGTCGAAGGGGCACACTTGTACTGCACTTTTTCTCCCAGTACACACTTGTACTGCACTTGTGACAGCTTTAAGAAAGGATTGGACAAGTTCATGGAGAAGAAGGGTCTCAATGGCTATCAATCATTGTGGATTCCTAAGGACAACCTCCGGGTTGGAGAGATCCTTTTCCCGCTCCTAATAAGAACATATAAGAAAATAAGAACAGCCTTGCTGGAACAGGCCACAGAACCCATCCAGTCCGGCATTCTGTCTCACACAGTGACTCGCCATTTTCTTCAGTGTATTCCCAAGAAGATGTCTTCACCTGCTTATGATTCCCTGCAAATGGCATTGAGAGAGATCCTGCCTATCTCTCCAACCTGGAGGTTGTCCTTATCAACACTATGTTAACCCTGGCAAAATTTCTCTCC
The DNA here is from genome assembly GCA_023846285.1 of Phrynocephalus versicolor. Taxonomy (NCBI): domain Eukaryota; kingdom Metazoa; phylum Chordata; class Lepidosauria; order Squamata; family Agamidae; genus Phrynocephalus; species Phrynocephalus versicolor. Next base: position 7,385,478 of record JAHTLZ010000327.1, on the reverse strand, counting down.
TACAGTATGAGACTGAGATAAAGAGGGATTCCATCCTTCTAAGTATTCTGCAATTTGTTCAAAATTACACAAAACGACTGCCTTTGTCCTTTATGCTACAAAGTACACACAGAAGAAAGCAAGCACAGGAGATCTGGCAGGTCTATTGCAAAGTATTCATCGGATACTTTTAGTTTTCAAGAGGCCTTGCGCTAAGGCAGTAGCCCTCATAACCCAGCTAGATAATTTGTGGCATTAACCATTATGCACAAGTAGCACAGTGCAAAAATGTGCAAAATTAGTGTGCCGCCCAGAAACTTCTTGGTAGTGGGGCAGCTAAATAAAATTAGTCTTGGAACTGAAAATTCTAACCAAGGTCAAAGAAAATATTCCTCTGTGTGTAGATGTGCAGAAGGTGCGCAAACTAAGATTTACATCTCTATCTTTAATGGTGAAATTGCTCTGTCTTTTACTGATGTGACTCGTCTGCTTGTTATGCTCTGAAGCTCATAGCTTGAGACCTTACTCTCCCTGGTGCCTTTAGCTCCTGTCCAGTTCTAGCAATATCCCTGGAACTTGGCCCCAAACACGCTTCACCCTTAGTGCTGCGCTTTGGTACACCAACCAGCTCACATCACACACTTAAACTGTTGCTGGAGAGCTGTCGGGTCAGTAATTACTTTGCTTTTGCCCACACGGCTGGATTTTTGAGCAGCCGGTCTGGAGGTGAAAAGTCTCCCGATGCCATTACCAAGCCAATTTTCCGGATTCTTACAGGTTAGATAGGAACTGCCGGAGTGGAACGGACGGACGGTCCATTGAGTCCGGTATCTCTTCTGAAACAGCAGCTCCTATTTGGTGTTTCAATAAAAACCATCCCATTATTGGATGTGTAATTTAATATGCCATCACTATGTACATATCTCATGCACAGAAGAAAAAAAGAGAGAGAGAGAGCTCTGCATTGTCCAAGATCCTGTATTGCCCATGTGCCACAGATCTTTGTGCAAGGCCTGCTGAAGTAGCTCAGATGGGATGGGCAACTCTGGGAGGACCAAACCTCTAGAAAAGACTCTCATTAAAATGCACCTTAAAATAGAAGAAAAAAACCCCAAGGGAAAACCCCTGCACAAATCATGAAGTGCTTGAATGCGGCTTTTGATTGGATTTTTCTTCCCAGCTGCTCTGTGTGGAATGCAGGACACATGCTCCCATTTTACAGAAGAGAAAGGTAGACAGGAAAACCTTTTCTGCTTCAGAAATGAACAAATATCACTGAATATCTGGGTACCCGAAAGATCTGTGGATGATTATGAGACCTGAGCATCCACCCTAATTGGAAGCTGTTGCCTCTGAAGTGATAGGTGATCTGGATGGGCAATGTTCGATGAAGAACTCTGGTGAAAGGTTCATATGTGCAACTATCAACAGGCTCACTGCTTTCCTTGAGCTCAGCTGATGAATCATAAGGGCATAAGAACAGCCTTGCTGGAACAGGCCACAGCACATCCAGTCCAGCATTCTGTCTCACACAGTGGCTCACCCTTTGCTTCAGGGTATTCCCAAGCACATGTCTTCACCTGCTTACGTTTCCCCACAAATGGCATTGAGAGAGATCCTGCCTGTCTCTCATATCTATCTATCTATCTATCTATCTATCTATCTATCTATCTATCTATCTATCTATCTATCTATCTATCTATCTATCTATCTATCTATCTATCTATCTATCTATCTATCTATCTATCTCTCAGGATGTCAAGACGCTTAAAAAACAAAACACCAACAAACCATCCATTGGCCACACCACCCAATCTGGTTCTCACTCCCCACATTAGCATACTTTTCACTTGCTATTGGGATTAATACATCTGGGGCCATGCCAACCAAGTGGGAAAGGACTGTGAGCTATCAGTGATAGCTAGTGTGAGAAGGCATAATGGTTGTACAACATTGGGATAGGAGAACTGGGGAGGCCAATTTTCACTTAGCTCACTAACTAGCTAGATTGCTTAGTGGTTAAGGTCTGGGAGTTTGATTCCTCACTAGGTTACCTTGATAGGAACTGGACTTGATGATCCATAAGGTCTCTTCCAGCTCTGCAGTTTGAAGAATATTGCTATTATATATGTCTGAAGCCCTTTATCATATTATAATATTTATTTACTTTCAGAGAAGTCTAGTGATTAGTCTTTGACTACTGAAGAAGAGCACATTTCAGTAGATGTGTAACCAGGCAGCACAATAAAACAGATTTTTAAAAAGCACTTGAAACAAAACAAAAAACAAACAATAATCTGTTAACTGCCTTGAATTCCTTTTGGGAAAATCTGGCGGGAAATAAATAAATAAATAAATAAATAAATAAATAAATAAATAAATAAATAAATAAATAAATAAATGCAAACAATACCCATCCTGTCCTTACTGTTTATTGTATGAAGATAAAAGTTTTATAAACAATGCAGGAAGAAAGGTCTCAGAGAGCCTCTAGGTCAGTGGTTCTCAACCTGTGGGTCCAAGATGTTCCTGGACTGCAACTCCCAGAAGCCTCCACCACTCGCTGTGCTGGAAAGGGTTTCTAGGAGTTGCAGTCCAAGAACATCTCGGGACCCACAGATTGAGAACCACTGCTCTAGGTGTTCTCTATGTGTACGGTACCAACTGGCAATCATTCTCAAGCCTGCTTGCTTCCAGAGAGAAGTAGGAAGTGACCTTAGAGAGGGAGGTGAAAAGAATGGAGCCTAAGCATAACAATCTAAATATAGATCTAGAAAAGTGAGGGGCAGAAGACCCATCAGACCCATCTGGCTATTAATCTGTCCTTAACTCCCTCTCTCTCTCACACACACTCATGTACACTCAATCCACTGCTTCATTTCACTTGCCTGCAAAGGAAGGGTTATTAGTTCGAGAAGATGTGCTGGTTTTGGCTTCCCCTGCCTTTCATATTTGTTTCAAGGACTCCCATTCCCTTCCAAGGCACAAAGCAAGAGTAATTTAGGTGCCCGCCCATGTGATCTTCTCCTTAATTGAGTAAACTGCATAGCAAAAAAGCAAAACAAGCCTGTAGCAATCAATAGAAAAATAATTTTTGCAAATTGTGGACATAAATCATTGGAGATCTATGGGATGTTTGTGTTTGTTAAAGAGCAAGGTGGATGGGGAGCAAATCAATGCTGTTTATTAAAGCCCAATCACTCTGTCTATTACTGCTTTAGCAGAAGGCTAGCAAGGGAGGGAAGGAACAGAACAGAAACAATTGCCTCACTTAGGCACTGATAATTGAAAAGTTTGCCACGCCGCCAATTGACAAAAGTTGTAATGAGCGAAAGCAAGTAAATGAATGGAGAGATCTCAAAACCTGGGGAATTATCTGATATTCTCATCTCCAATTGGTAAACTGCATCTTCAAAATCAAGGGTGTGCTATTGTTAGCAGGTGGGAATACTGTAAATTAAAAATAAGTTTCCACTTCTCTTAACGTTTTAATTTGTTAAGGGTTTTATTTTCCTCCTCCAAGTCACTTTTATGGTCCCCTCAAGGAGATAACATAAGCAAGGGACAAGGTGTTGATATGGGAATTTGGGTTCACAGAACTGCAAAAGACAGAGGCGGGAGGATGGATGGGGGGGGGAGTGGTGATGGGATGGAAGCCACATAAAGAAGCAGAACATGTAAGAATTGGGAGCAAGAGGAGCCAGCTCTCAAAGTGCGACATTAATTACTGGTACCAATGCTGAAGCACAACAGAAGCAGCAGAAGCAGCTCTGTGCTGTGTATTTATTTTATTTATTTTTAGAGTATTTTAACCACACCTTTCTCCTTGAAAAGGGACCCAAGGCGGCTTACTGTAATAAGGATTAATATACAGTCCAGAACAATTAAGACATATTCAAGTATTGAGAACAAGGGATTGAGGGACATCTTACAGCATTAAAAGACGTTATGAATGATGGAAACTAATATTGAAAACATTGTCTCAATGCCATCACAAAGGGTATTTATACACGACCCCTAAACTCCCCCGCAAATGGCTCCCAGCTCCGGAGCTTAAAATTGTTTCCCCACCAGCTCCGGAACTTACAGAAAATTGAGTGCGGCCACGCCCAACTAAGTGCATCCCAGCACACTTTTCAGGTACCTGCTCTTGGAGGGTGAAAAATCCCAGATCCGCTTGTAAAGGAGTGAGTGCCCGGCTCTCCTCGCTTCTGTTTGTTGTTTTTTTGGCCTCCCGCCCCTTTAATACATTCTTTTGTCCCCTTTTTTCTCCCTCCCCTCACGCAGACAGGATCAAGGAAGTGCGGAGGGGTGGGGGCGCAGGAAGAGGAACGAACCCCCCAAGATCTCTGGTCTGAATTTAAGTGGCCAGCAGATCTTAGGGGTCGTGTGAAAAGGCCCTGAGTCTATAAACACAAAGTCTATTTGATCAGGTAAGGCAGATGCATATAAAAGTCACATAATAGCTAGCCATCTGCTGCTCTGGTAGTAAAGGATGACCCTGAAATGTTAGCTTGTGTCTAGAATCTCATACCCAACATGAGAATGCAGTGATGCTATGCAATGGCTCAAAATGTGTGGAGGTCTCTTCCTTGGGCTTGCAAGGTGTTGAATGGACAAACAGTTGTTTGGGGTCCGGATGCATCTCTCCAGAGACCATGCAGAACCATGGGCACTGGGAAGTTGTGACCCTCCTCCAGTCCCTCAAGAAAGAATGTTATGGTGAGGTAGAGACAAGCCAGCTCCCACCCATGGAACTTACTTCCTACCTGTCTACCAGAGAGGACACTCTACTCCATCTGATTGACAGTTGACTGGAGAGCACAGCATTGCAGTGTCCGAAGCTCACAATTTCTTGATGTTTCAGGGCCACAACAGAAACCAGGCCATGAGTCTGGTGGGACAGTTGGGTGTTGAGGAGGGAAGGATGCTGCTGTGATACAAGGGAGCATCCTAGCAAAACATTCCAAGCACCTCATGAAAGTGCAAATCCCAGGTTTCAGTCACTTGCAGCAGTGAAAAATGGGATCAAACTGCTTTAACTCTGTAGGGTATAAACACTCCAAGATGGACAGTGGGGGCCTTCTGTACTACCTCTTCACACATTTTCATGCACACCTCCCAGATCTGCCCTAGTGTGAGTTGGAAGAGGGGCAAAGGCTGCTTTTACATGACCCCTAAAATCCGAGGCAAAGGGCTCCCAGATGCGGAGCTTAAAATTGTTTTCCCACCAGCTGTGAATTTTTTTTTAAAAAAAATTAAGTTCGACCACACCCACCTAAGCGCGCCCCAGCGCATTTTACAAGTACCTGGTCTCTGGAGGTAATCCCCCCCCATGTGGATTATAAAGCTGTGGATGCCGGGCTCTCCTCGCCTTCTGTTTGTTTTTGTTGTCCTCCCACCCCTTTAACAGCCTGGAATCCCTACGGGGCTGCTCCAATGGCAGATGGAGGTGAGTGGAGGTGAGCCTGCATTCTTTTCTCCCTTTTTTCCTCTCTCCCCTCACCGCAGACAGGAGCAATGGAGTGCGGAAGGGTGGGAACACAGGAAGGAGAACAAACCCCCATGATTTCTGGTCCGAATTTAAGTTGCCAGTGGATTTTAGAGGTCGTGTAAAAGCGCCCAAAGATAGTACCTTGGCACTGAAGTCATTACAAGCCTCCTCCTCCTCCTCCTCCTCCTCCTCCTTCAGCACCATTCACTCAGTCTATCTCATTTTCTGTGGCATTAGCAGGAACCTTCAAGACCAGAAACCAATTCTCATTAGCGACAACCCGATGGTGGAATGGATTCCTTGCCACAAAAGATTCAACAAGCTCCCTGCTTCTGTTCGTTTCCATGATCCTATTGAAAACATTGTTGTTTAAATATACTTTCCAAAGGAGTAAGCCATGATTTACAACTTCGCCTATAACGCTAACTGCTGTGTATAAGTTTTAAAACTGTTATTGATGCTCTCACTACTTTTATATATTGCCTATGTCTTTATACTTCATATATATGTTGCTTTACAACTGCTTATTGTTTTTTATTTTATTATAATCTTTAATCATATTTACAAGCAAACAGATTGCTGTTTATGTTGAATATTTTTACGGGAATGGATAGCTGCCTTGAGGGACTTGCTATACTGTAGAACAACAAGAACCAAGAAGTAGAATATATTTTAAAAACATATTACTATTTTCTTTATTAGGAAAACAGAAGTAACAAATTTATGTCATGTATGGTATGCTAAAGACATTAGTCGGAATTAGTAAGCTTCCAGAGGGCCGTTAGATGAAGCTGATTTCTCTTCTGTATGATGGAACCAGAAGTGGTTGGGAACCAGTCCTGTGGTTGCCTAGCAACAACACTCTAGTCTTCTCCATTTTCAGGGTGTGGGGGAATATGATTGCACAGAGTTGAAGCTATGACCAGAGACAGTTGTGATGAAAGGCTACATGAGAACCAAGCATGCAGGCCTATTTTCTTGGGATACTGGTCTCATTTCACCAACAGATGTTCTGTTCTTAATATTTGGTTGGTTATGGGTCTTCTAGTCATCCATGTCATCTATACATTTGGCAATGTTTTACTTTCTGTTTCTTAATTTTGGAGAGTTTTGTGGACCCACACACAAATCTCTCTCTTTCTCTGTGTGTGTGTGTGTGTATTTGTACCTATCTATATCTGCATATCTCGAGTAGTTCAATATAAAAACATCTTTCAGCAGTTCTCTTAGCTTTTCAGCTCACCATCATATTGTACGTGATACACTTCAGAAAGTATCCCATTCAGGAAACAGAGGCATTGTCTGCAGTAAATCCTCTCATTTTACTGCACCATAAAACATGCATAAAACAGGTATTATGAGGTATGTGAGCATGTTGATTGAAAACATTAACAGAATGCTTAAACAGAATTTGGTCCACTGTACTTTCATACCTTCTTCTTTCTCTCTGCAGCGGGCCACACGATAGTCAATCATGTCCCTCTCAAAAAAATCTCAAGTTAAATAAATAAATAAATAAAAACCAGAAGTGCTGAGATGTTGACCGCCTGCTTGGATTTGGGTTTTCTGTTGAAACAGTGAGTCCCCGTGACAATTTCATATGAAACGGTTGCTCCTGAGGCCTCTAGGAACTGCAAACCATGTGTTATTCCTACACGGGATGTCTGGAAAGCAATGCAGGAAGTTGTAGCCTGTGTTGGAGCCACCATTTCTCTCTCCCTGGTTTAGGTTTGGCAGGAAATGTAACAGTGTTTCAGTTGTTGCCTATAGCTAAGCCTTTTATTTCCTCCTAGTGTGTAAAGCAATAACCAGACATAACAATTGTAGCTGGGAATTCTTTAGGCCACAACTTTATTGATTATGCAAGCATAATCTTGGGTGAAGCATTGGGCTGAATCATTGGGTCAGATCCATCACATCAGGGAGCCCGCCTGCCCCCTGATGCTCATGTGTTCCCACGGTCCCTTTGGAAAGTCCATTTTGTTGTAGGATCCACTATGGTGTCCATCCCATCGGTCTCCCATGCCCGTTATGCCATTGCAGGGCCCCGAAGGGCACAGACCCCCATCCGTGGCCTGTGCCATACATAATTGCTGGGGGGCTTCAGCTGTACCCTCGTGCTTCTGCCAGTGGCGCCTCCCGACTGACATGACCTCATCAGCTGTTCTTCCATCATGCAGTTCTCACCTGCCACTTTTAAACACTTGGATCCATCCCCATAGCCGTAAGTATTGTCTGGGCACTGAAAATGATTCTCTCTACTAACAGATCTCTTTCTCTCTCATTATTTAATTATTTTGCTGGTGGAAATGACTTTGTGAACTAATCCCATATGACTCCTCCCCCCCCCCCTTTTGGTTGCTTGCTGGCTGCTACTGTTATCCGCTTACCGCCCATTGTTCCATCCTGACCTATTATTTTTATCTATTGTTTTTATCTGCTTTTATTATGTACACTGCCCAGAGTTCCATACTGGAAATGGGGCGGTATAGAAATGAGACAAATAATAAATAAATAAATAAATAACCCATATTCTGATCTGGTTTTGTATATATTTGGACTCAAAAATAAATGGTGAAATAGCAGTTTAATATCACCTACCAAGGACCACATATCTCTCTATGAGCCTTCTCAGTGCTTGAGATCATCAGATCATCTTATATATAAGACAAGTAAATGAACAAATAAACAAACACAGGACACAGATTCTAAAAAGGTAAGTAAGAGTAAATCAGACAAATACAGTAGCTCACTATTTGCCATGTCGCCTTTGGAAGAAGAAGGGAAACTTTCCCATGAGAATAGAAGTGCCACTCAAGTGAGAGATAAAACAGGCTGCACTAAAAGTAGGAACTAGGAATGGGTTATTCATATTTGTATCTGACCACTCAACAAATGAGCAGGGAGACTCTTCACCCTGCCTCCTTCCAGCAGTGGGCAGTTGCATGAGGAGATGGGGAAGCACCATCCGGGCTGCTGTAGCAATTGGTGGAAGGACCTAGACCAGGGCTATCCAAACTTTGGCCCTCCTGTTGTTTTGGACCACAACTCCCAAGCCTGTATTTCCAATGGCAAAAGCCTGTGGGAATTGTGGTCCAGAACATTTGGAGGGCCGGAGTTTGGACATGCCTGACCTAGACCATTGGTGGTGAACTTTCAGCACTCCAGATGTTTTGGACCACAACTCCCACAGTCCTTTGTCACTGGCAGTCTAGGCTCAGTATTGAGGGAGTTGTGGCCCAAAACATCTGGAGTGCTGAAGGTTCGCCACCACTAACCTAGACAACAGCTGTGTGTGCTGCGCAGCAACCAATGATTGAACCTGCCAATTCATGGGGGAGGGCGGGCTGGGTTTTATCGGCCCCGGTGGTGTTGATATTTGTGTTTGGATGCCTGATACGAATACATTAGCCCAACTCTAGTAAGAACTTTTTGAGCACAAACCAAACTATTCCAACGTCCCCCATCTGGACATGTCTTAAGCTAGATTTTGGCATTCTCCACATAATCGGTATAAAACTTCGTACGATGCATACATACATAACAGAAAAGGTCAAGTTTTTAAATCTAAAATGAAGCTAAGTAATATATTGGAGAGCTAATAGAATTTCATAGCTTACGAAATGTGGATAGTGCCGGATGTCAGAGGGAATCTCTCCTGCCATCTTTTAGAGATAGGGGAAAAACATCCCTCACAGCCAGACTTCTCTCAAAATCTTTAATCATTTCAGAAGTACATCTCCAGCAATGGAAAGGAAATGCAGCTAAAACTGACCTAGCTGCAATGGCCACAGCATTTATCCTAAACAAAAAGTTGGTGGAAAAAATTCATCAAGGGATGATGGAATTGAGTAAGAACAGAAAACTCTGAATAGTCTAAATCATTTGAAATATTTTTTTACATTTCCTCTACCTGTTTCCTAACTTCACAGTGCTCAGCCTGATAAAGAATCCTGCATGACTCAAAAGGTTATGGCTGTGGCAGCAAGGTACTGGCCCAAGTTTTTAAAAAATCACCCACCTGCTTTTCTCTTTTCCACAAGGATTACATTGCTGTGTTTCTTTTTTATTTGATTATAGAAGATACACTGACTAGTTATCCAGAGAAGGATGTACCATGGGGGCAAAAAGCAAAGCGTTCTGCTTATATACCGCCCCATAGTGCTTCCAGCACTCTCTGGGTCATTTACAATTTAATTATGCAGGCTACACGTTGTCCCCGCAACAAGCTGGGGGGCACTCATTTTACCAACCTCAGTAGGATGCAAGGCTGAGTCAACCACAAGCCAGCTACCTGGGATTGAACCCCAGGTTGTGAGTACAGTTTTAGCTGCAGTACTGGCACTCAACCACTGTGCCATGAGTTAACATCAGTCAAAAAAGATAAGAACATAATATAAGATCAGCCTTGCTGGAACAGGCCACATCCCATCCAGTCCAGCATTCTGTCTCACACAGTGGCTCACCATTTGCTTCAGGGTATTTCCAAGCAGATATCTTCACCTGCTTATGATTCCCTGCAAATGGCATTGAGAGAGATCCTACCTATCTCTCCAACCTGGAGGTTTTCCTTATCAAGACTGTGTAATGTTAAGTCTGGCAAAATTTCTCTCCTACAGTATGAGATTGAGATAAAGTGAGATTCCGTCCTGCCAAGGCTTCTGCAATTTGTTCAAAATTGCACAAAACAACTGCCTTTTGTCCTTTATGCTACAAAGTACACACAGAAGAAAGCAAGCAAAGGAGATCTATTGGGTCTATTGCAAACTATTCATCTGATGCTTTCAGTTTTCAAGTGGCCTTGCACCAAGGCAGTAGCCCTCATAATCTAGCTAGATAATTTGTGGCATTAACCACTATGCACAAGTAGCACAGTACAAAAGGGTGCAAAATTCATCTTGGAACTGAAAATTCTAACCAAGATCAAAGAAAATATCCCTCTGTTTGTAGACGTGGAGAAAATGTGCACACTTCTCACGTCTGTGAGCCAGACAAACTAAGATTTACATCTCTATCTTTAATGGTGAAATTGGCCTGTCTTTTACTGATGTGACTCTTCTGCTTGTTATGCTCTGAAGCTCATAGCTCATAGATGTCTTCACCTGCTTACTAGAGATGGGCACGAAATGAACTTTTTTCATTTCCGTTATTCGTTATTCATTTTGTTACATAACAAAACGAATAACGAACATTGTGATGAAATTGGAATGAACTGAACAGAACCATGAAAATTAGGTTTGTTACGTTTTTTTTTCATTAATGGCAACACACAATGAAATGAGCTGTTTTAAATGCAGTGATAATTATTTATACTGTCTGATAATACCTACCAGGGGGTTGGGGTCCTTAAAACATTTGTTTTTGTCTTCTCTCATTGCAATGTATTTTTCTTTTCCCTTTAAGGATGACAAAATGGATGTCGCCACTCCAGCCACAAAATGGAGGCAAGCCATGTGATGGGATCATGTAAATTCTTGGACAACTTCAACCAATAGCATGCCCAGGTTGCAGAATGGGCAGGTCTGGCAGCCCCCATCCTCCTTGCAGTCTCCGGTGGGAGTTAGGGTGGGATTGCTGTCTCTGTGACTCTAGCTTCAGTCCTGCAGCCTCCCTGTGTGCGTGCATGCATACCTCTCGGTGAGTACCCTCCCCTGCCCCGCAGTGCAGTCACTCTGCGGCTGCCTTGCACCCTGGGCAATGCCCGCCGCTGCCTTTGCAGCCTCCCTGTGTACCTAGTCTATACTGTGTCTCTCCCAGCATCAATTTTTTTTTTTTTTAGTTTTTTCCCTCTGGTCTGGGGCGCTGGGGGATGACCGTGCATGGAAATGCTTTAAAAAGCGGGTAAAAATAAAAAATGAATAAACAAAAATGATTTTTTTCAAAAATTCACAAAAAGCAAAAACAAACCTAAACGCACCCCAAAACCAAAATGCCATTTTTTCAATTCGTGCCCATCTCTACTGCTTACGATTACCTGCAAATGGTATTGAGAGTTATCCTGCCTATCTCTCCAACCTGGAGGTCATCCTTAGTCGTCCATAACGATAGCCCTTGATACCCTTGTTCTCCATGAACTTGTACAATCCTTCTTAAAGCTGTCAAGGCTGATAGCTGTCAGTCACCACTTCTTCTGGCAGGCAGTTCCACAGATAAGTGATCCTCTGGGTTAAAAAGTACTTTCTCTTATTTGTTTGAAATCTAGCACCCCAAAATTTCATGGAGTGCCCCCTAGTTCTAGTGTTGTGCAACAGGAAAACAGTTTTTCCTTATCTACTTTGTCCACACCGTGTATGATTTTATAAACTTCAATCAGGTCACTGTTGTTCAAGAGTGTAGAGGCCCAGCCGTTGCAGCCTCAGATGGTAAGGAAGGTGTTCCAGTTCCCTAATCATTCTGGTTGACCTCCTCTGCACATTTTCCATTTCCATAATATTCTTCTGGAGGTATGATGACCAGAAGTGTACACAATACTCTGGGGCCTCACCATAGATTCATAAAGAGGCAAAATGACACCTGCTGACTTATTTTCTATACCCTTCCTAATTATCCCTATAATTGAGTTTGCTTTTTTCACTGCTGTGGCACACTGAGTTGCCACCTTCACTGAGCTGTCCACCAGGACACCAAGGTCCCTTTTCTGGTTTGTTGCATAGAGTTCAGACCCCTTCAATTTATAAATGTAATTAGGTGTTTTTTTCTACCCCATCGTGCATCACTTTGCACTTGCTAATGTTGCAGCTCATTTGCTACTGGTTTGTCCACTCCCCAGTGTCCAGAGATCCCTCGGGAGTGCCTCACAATCTCTCTCAGTTTTTACTGCCCTTTATAATTTAGTGTCATTGGCAAATTTGGCTACCTCGGTATTTACTCCTACTTCTAGATCATTTATGAAGAGGTTGAAAAGCAGGGGTCCCAGTACTGAACCTTGGGGGTCCCAACTCTTTACCTCTCTCCACTTGGAGAAGTGTCCATTTAGTGCTACCCTCTGTTTCATGTCCCTTAGCCAGTTGCTGATCCAGGACAATACCTGTCCCTTGATTCCATGACTGACAAGTTTATTCAAGAGCCTTTGGTGTGGGACCTTGTCAAAAGCCTTCTGAAAGTCCAGATAAACAATGTCAACTGGATCTCCCTTATCCACATGTTTGGTGACACTCTCAAATAATTCCAACTGATTAGTGAGGCATGATTTGCCCTTGCAGAAGCCATGTTGGTTCTTCTTCAGCAGTGCCTTCTCTTCTATGTGCTTATAAATTTTGTCTTTTAGGATGGTTGGGACAAATGTTAAACTGACAAGATCACCTCTGGATCCTTTTTTGAAGATTGATGTTACATTTGCTAACTTCCAGTCCTCAGGCACAATGCCTGATTTGAGAGAAAGATTATATATTTTGGCTAGGATCTCAGCAATTTCATCTTTAGATTCCTTGAGAACACGTGGATGGATAACATCTGGTCCTGGTGATTTCTTAGCACTTAGTTTAACTAAACATGCAAGAAGCTCCTCCCTGGTTATTTCTATCTGGCTTAATTCTTCAATTTCCCTCCGTTTGAAGATAGGCTCTGCTTTGGGCAGCAGAGATTGGGACAAACTGTTGGCAGTTCATTGTGTTTTGTGGTTCATCATGGTTGATGAACCACAAATACCCCACCAATGAACACAGCCCATGGCCTAAGAGGCACCCTTTTCAGGTTAACTGTGGCTTCTCTTTGCCCTCAAGGAAGATGTGACCACCATCTTGGGAAAGGGCAGCCCAGTTTCCCTATGGAGAACCATGCAACCATTGTTTTCAAGATCGTGACAATGGCCTAGTTACTGTGGGCCATTGCAGCAAAGGTAGAGAAGCAATGGGGTGTTGCTTTAGAGGGGGTGGGGTGCTTTGAAGGGGATAGGTTTTTTTAGACAGCCAGGGCTGACTTTAAACAAACATGGAGAGATGAAGGGATGAATGAAAGAGAGAAATAATTGTCCCTTCATATTTGTCAAATATCACAATTCCTTTTCTTAAAAAATTGTCCCCTTCTCTAATAACAAGGCTAGCAAATGTGTGCAGAGTATCAAGAGGGATGTTCACAATATTGGTCTATAAGCAGTTGCTGCAAAAGCAGGCAAGGGGTTTGTGGTGCCCGGAGGACTAATGAATTTTATTTGGTATATGATTTTACCGACTCTGGCCTGTCTAAAGAAATGAGCTGCAGCCAGCAAAAGCTTATGCCAACTTGGATGTCTTAGTCTTCAAAATGCAGCAAGCCTCTTTTGTGCTTTTCTTTTAAAATGCAACATGGAGTAGATAAAGAAGCACAACACTGCAAGCAACTAGCACATTCGCAAGCCTCATCCCTGTGTTGAAGTCTCCCAAAGAAGGAACTTGCGGTCATTGTGGACTATAATCACTCTATTTGCACCGGCTCTTGTACCCATCCACCTCCTGTGGAATTAAACAGTGTCAGTAGCAGAAAGGAAAGAAAAGCTGGTTGCCAGTTCTTTCCCAATTTCTTTGGCGGCTTTGTTCATTCCAATAACCCTTAAAAACCACGATTTAGCCTTGCTTTTGTAGGAAGATTTCAAAGGCCCTTTGCTCTTGTAAGGCACTAAGCCCAGTACAGATTGTGTTGGCTTTAAAGCACCGAGTTACATTCGGCTGCAGGAGCTAAGCAGCCTGGCAATCAATGCTTTGCTTTCTCATGTAGGTGTCTCTTGTCTTATTCAAATAATGAGATTGATTCCAGGGAACTTTATGAAATATTAACAGAGTAAGAGAAAAAGAAACAAAGGGAGAGATGTTACAGAACATGTTTGCCCCAAATAAGCTATTGCAGTGCAAGGGCTTTGAAAAGCAAATAGCAGCACGCTGTAAAGCTACCTCTGGAAGGAGAGAGACTGAATGCTAATCTATATGTTTCACATATAGAAGCCCAGCAGTCTGGGATAGTCCTTCTACACACTCTGTCCCCTGGCATCACACATGAGAAGGACATGTGCCCCAGGGACAAGAGTCTTGGAATGAGATGTTTCAGAGATGTCATCACAGGGCTTCAACACTTGTCTAGAGGGCACACAATCTGTCAGCCTGATCTACCTCACAGGAGTGTTCTGAAGGTACCATATAAATTCTTGATGACCCTTCACAAGGACAAAGGATATGGGCTTCCAGCAACCTAAAGTTTTGATTATCATATCTTGTTTTTCTTTTGGGGGAAAGGTGCAGCTACCAGTAGGTCTTGTGTGTTGGAAATTAGCTGCCAGAACCTCCAAAGTAGTCTCCCTCTACACATGCTGGTTGATATCTATCTATCTATCTATCTATCTATCTATCTATCTATCTATCTATCTATCTATCTATCTATCTATCTATCTATCTATCTATCTATCTATCTATCTATCTATCTATCTATCTATCTATCTATC
>JAHTLZ010000327.1:7331796-7363389 GCA_023846285.1 Phrynocephalus versicolor | reverse complement strand
TAAAAAGGACTGCCAGTACTTGAACCATCAGCAATGGTTAACCAAAGAGGTATCAATTCATAAGAATGACTATTTATTTTTAATTGAATCGTGCTATTTCTTAAAAGTTCTTCAGCACTTTATCCTCTCTTTGTTTGGTCTTTCGCTTCTTAAAATCTGAGGCATTTTAAATAAACTCAGCTATTAAATGTTCTACTGGTATGTGTAATGTAGGATTTATTGTGTTTAAATTTTGATGCCACTAAACACTTTGATCCTGGAAACTCATGCCATGCCTTGAAATTCTGCATTGCAGTGGGACTCGAAGCAATCAAGGCTCCCCCCACACACACACCTCTCCTTCTGCAGCCTTTGATATATTCCCCTTGCCCCTTCTCTAGAACGGTCAGGATTCAAAATGTGCCATGCAGTAGAGGTACGCAAGCGCGAGGCGGAAAAATACAAAGGACATCTCCAAGAAGACAACCTCTGGGAGATGTCTAGGCTTGTACATCCTCGCTCAGCTCTACTTTGCATATGAGGACAAGAAATATTATTTGCATCCCATGAGAGGGGGTGGCATTTTGCTTCCTATTTATTTATTTATTTATTTATTTATTTATTTATTTATTTATTTATTTATTTATTTATTTACCACCTGTCTTCTGGAGGAACTCCAGGCGTTTAACAACACAAACACGCAACACGAACAAATACAGCAATATAAGAAAACTAAACAGGGAAATATATATAATAAATGGACCGTACAATTAATAACAAAATAAAAATGAAATAAAAATTAAAAATAGATACTTGGCAAGATGGGAGAAAAAAATCCCAACCTTAAAGTTCGCCAAATGCCTCACAAAAAAGCCAGGTTTTCAAGGGTTTTTTTAAAGGCAGGCAGGGACTGTGCTAGGCGCAACTCACTTGGGAAATGGTTCCAAAGCGAGGGGCCAGCCACAGAGAAGGCTCAGTTGCGGTTTACTGCTCTCCTAGCCTCCCTGGATGTGGGTACCCAAAGTGAGAGTGCCCATGACATTCTAGTAGGATGGTATTTCTAGTAGGAGGGTAATTCTAGTGGAGGGTTTTATAAATTCAAACCAAGACCTTGAATCTTATTCAGGACGCAACGGGCAACCAGTGCAAGCGAGCCAGAACTGGGGTGATGTGTTCATATCGACCCGCACCAACCACCAGCATTTTGTACCCGTTGGAGTCTCCGAATAAGAGTCAAGGGCAGCCCCATGTAGAGAGCGTTCCAAGAGAAGAAGATACAAGCAAGAATGATTTTGGTGTTGGTGTTTGCTTTGCATGCATTAAGAAAAGTCACATAAATAATTCTTTAGCTCAAGTGTTGCCAATTGTCTTTCGCTTCTCAAAGGGACTTTAGCTTTGCATGGAGACAATCGTTGCAAATTGGTGGAAACAGGGGGCACAAAAGCAGCACTCTTTGCCACGGAGACCATCCGTGCAAACTGAGGACAGCTTGGCAAGAACATGGAGCACCCTCTCCCAGCATCAACGTGAGCTACATCTAAGCACCAGATTAGAATGAGAGGAGTGTGCTGCTTTTTCATGTGCAGCAATGTGGCAGGGCCCCATATCCATGGGTTGGTTGGTTTCAAGCACTCCTGCAGATACTGAAAACTGTGGATAATAGTAAGTGCTATGAATAGAATAGAGTTTTTATTGTCATTATGCATATGCAAGATATGCACAACGAAATTAGAGTGCTGTTCCACAACACACTCTAAACAAGGAACCATACAAAACACATAAAACACATAAACCACCATACAAGATATTTAAAACTCTTAAAATTGCTTACAAAATTTAAAACACTACTTAAAAACTGATTAGTTTAACTGACGCGTTTAACTTGGATACCGCTCTGGGATAAAAACTGTTCTTTAGTCTATTTGTCCTTGACCTAAGAGTCCTATATATCCTGGCAGACGGCAACAGTTCAAAAAATTGGTGGCAAGGATGCGAAGGGTCTCAGAATTCTATACATAGCAGGGTAAAGAAAGAAATCCAGAAAAAAAGGATTTTCTCCATTTATTACAATAGAATGGCCTCTTTCCCCCTCCAGTGGCCCATTCTGGTAAATACATCATGAAAGTACATATTTCTGGTTTTCTTTTAATACAATGGACCCTCGTATAACAAACGGTTGGTATAACATAAAATCTGTACAACATAAAAAATTCTGGAGAGAGTGGAGAATTGCTCCATTTTCAATGAATTCCTATGATAAATTTGTATAAAGAAAAATTTGCTTAACAGAATTTCATTTGGAATGAATTAATTCCTTTATACAAGGTACCACTGTATTTCTAATATTTTCAGATCACAGACAAGTGAAACCACAGATACTGACCCCAGGTATATGGAAGTCCTATAGTGCTATTGACACTGGCGGGGTTCCCCCAATCCTATTTGGAGGCCATTTCAGGATTTTGGGATGCAAGTTGATCTGGGTTGGATTGAAAGAAAGAAAGAAAAAGCCTGAAACCATTTGCACCTCCTAAGCACCTCCAATCTCACCTGATTTCAGAAGCTAAGCAGGGTCGGCCTTGGTTAGTACTTGAATAGGAGACCACCAGGGAATGCCAGGTGCTATAGGTACCTGAAGTAGGAACTGGCAAACCACTCCAGTACTCCTGCCAAGAAAACTCCATGGACATGGGGTCACAAAGAGTTGGTCACGACGATGCAACACACACAGTCCTCACCACACTGCTACCAAAACACTGCAAGTCCCCCATTGTTTCTGTAGATAAGTATATCTGTTAGCCAAGAAGACCCTCCAAATTTTAAATAAAATTATCAAAAATTGTTTTTGGTGGCTACCGTATCATGAATGAGTGTGAAGAATTGGTGTAGAGAAGTAATTTCCCCTTTTTACGTCACGACTGTAACGACACAACACACACACAATTAGATTTATACTTTCCATCTTGCCATCTGTTTTGATCTGGACCCCATATAAATCAAACAGTGGCCTTGCTACCAAACGGGCAGTATCGAAATCTAACAAGCAAACAAAAAAACACATTCACTTTGGCATTTATGGTTAGTCCAAAGCTTGGTGGGCAGCCAGAGTTGCAGAACAGCGGCGCCATCCTGTTGTGCCATCAGGATGTTCTGCTCAATGGACAGTCAGCCGCCTTTGCCTTGGTCTTTTCTGTCTTCATAAATGCTCAGCAGATTTTCTTGTTGAGCCAAACCGGTCTCAGGTAAGATGAATAAAGAAGGTAACAAGTACTCCTCTAGACATTAGACCAAGAAATGCAAAGGTACAGCCTGGATCTTCAGTCCTAGCCCTTCAAGCAGAGGCAACTGAAGGCATATGTGCTTTTCTTTTCTGCACAGTGTTCTCAAAGTCAAGTGCCCTTGTGGGGGTAAGCCTCTTCTCCCAGGTTTTGATGAGATACCAGCACATCTCTCTCGCTCCCTCCCCATCTCTCCACTTGGATTCGGTTGATCGATGCATCTGCAATGTGAGCAGTGTGCCTCTGTAAAGCAACTGCAAGGCAGTCGATGTGGTTGCAGAGGGAGCAGGGTATGTAATGCCTTCCGTGCACTTGTGAGCCAGAAGATGGTGGTGGAAGGGAGGGAGGGAGGGTGCTTGGCAAATGGCACCAGAGAGATGGGTGATGAATAGGGGAAAGGACATCTGGGTGTCCTTCCAACAGAATTAGAAATATTCCCCCAAGAGCAGCTTTTTGTTAGCGGGACATGCCGGGCCACCTGTACCTTTCCCAGTCATGCATGTTTATTCAAAGATGAAGATAAAGCAGGGAGAAGAGTTGGAAAAAAACAGCAGCTGTGGCTCAATACTGCACCTGGCTCAGATGGGTCTCTAGTTGCTGCCGAGTTTCCTGGCAAGGAGGCACCAGCTGCACTGAAGTCCTGGCGGGCCCACACTTCTGGTCAGAAAAGCTAAGAGAAGAAAAACATCACACGGCTGCCGCTCGTGTCAAGTCCTTGCTGCAAGGGTTGCCAACTGATCAGAAAGCGGTCTGCTTTCCCCTGCTGCTTTGCCTATGAAAGCTGCCAAATCTGCCAGACAACAGGAGAGATAGGCAGTTACTTCATGTCCTTCTTTGTTCCATGACTAGTTTTATACTGTGACAGCGTTGGTCACAATCATGTGGTTTTGTCCCTGTTTCAGTGTTCCCATGGTCATGATAACTTGTCTCATGACAAGTGTTTTATTTACACAGTGTCTTGTCTCGAAATAGAAAGTGGGAACAAAGAGTGACAAGGGAAAACCCTACCCCAGCACCAGGTACAGTATTGTCGTGCTTAGCACCCATTCCAGGGGTGTGGTTGAGACAAATTTCAGTAGTTGTGCAACGAACGTGAAGTAACTTTTTTTTGTACCGCTCCTAAGCGCAACACGATCAGAGACAAAACGGACGTGAAGTAACTGCCATAGATGTTCCTAAACACAGATTTGAAACACAGTCCCTGATCAAGCTGCTGTTAAAAGAACAGGAGCAAGGGCCAGCATTAAGTTCATTAATGTCACAGCTTTGGCTGTCTTGATATTGTGAATGAGGCTTAAGAACTTAAGCAAACAGGTACTAGATCAAAGGCTCGAAAGATATAATATCCTGTCATGATTGAAAATCTCTCTCTCTCTCTCTCTCTCTCTCTTCTCTCCACCTCCACATTAATCTCTCTCCAGCCTCTGGAAAGCCGCCACCTTCAGTTCAAGCAACTGCCAGGGTTATTTTTGACCAGTTTCTGGCATTCTAACTGGAAAAGTTCCCCAGCTGGGCGGAGGAAGAGACTGCACTGGGAAAAAGACATTGTTTTGGACTTGAAGTCATCAAATTCCAGCTGGCCATGTTGGCTGGGGGATTCTGGGATGTGTAATACAGGAAAGTGATTTTTCCAGTCACTGGGACCAGAAGTAACTGTTTGAACCTGGTCAAGGACTGAGAGAATTAGAACATGACCGGTTAACCATATCTGGCTTAAGAGCATTCCGTCTAGGAATCTGATGCCTGACTAACTGTCAGGCTTCTAATTACCATTTGCAGCATACAACAATCTTGTTCATGCTGTATGGCAACAGCGTTTCAGAAAATGCAGTTGAGATCTAGCCAGAGGGCCCTCCTGAAAGAGCCATCCCTCAAGGAGGTGAAAGGGATGGCTTGCAGGTATAGGGCCTTTTCAGCAACTGCTCCCAGATTATGGAATGCCCTCCCAAGTGAGACCCACCTGGCGCTGACATCAATAACATTTCAGCACCAGGTAAAAACCTTCCTGTTCCAGAAGTTTTTAAACTGATGATTGTGGGTCCTGGTTGCAATTTTACTGTTGTGTTTTAATGTATTGTATTTATTGTGTATTTATATGCTTTTATTGTTCTAATTTTATTGTAATTTTGATGTTTTAATTGTCTATTTTGATTGTGAGCCACCCAGAGACCTTTGGATAGTGGGCAGCAGCATACAAGCTAAATAAATAAATAAATAAATAAATAAATAAAATTATCTACCTATGGGCCCAGACTAGTCACAGATTGCATATTCCAGCCAGCTATACTTCTCTTGCTGTCAACCAAAGTGAGTGTTGATTGCAATTAAGCTTTGCTTTCTTTTTTGAAAATTGAATTTATAGAGATGTATTCTACAGCAGATGCTCTGCCTCCCAGGAAGGAATGTACACGATGATTATGTGGGGAAAAATAATCAGTGGGAAATCCAGAGGGCTCACCCATTGTAGGGGTCGTTGTTTGACGGCGATGAGCTCTCTCTAGGCGGTGTATGCGTCTCCACAATTCAGCCTGAAGTCCAGTTTGCAGTTTTGTAATATATCCTGATTTGGTTTGACGTGATTTGGACCTTGGGTCTGAACTGATCTATAAATTCAGAACAGCAGACTCTCCTGAACTTGCCCAGGAAAATAAAAAGCAAAGCCAAGTGTTCTGCTTATATACTGTCTCTGGGCGATTTACAGTTTTTTTAAGTGGCTATAACTTTTTTATCTTTTCCCTAATGCACTTTAAATTAGAAGACATAATATAGACAGTTTATGTTCTTTTAAAATTCATCTTGATAGCTCAGTAGGTTTGAAACCTGGCCATGGAGCCAAAGGTCGGGAGTACAGTCCCCTACTTGGCATACCTGATGAGCCAGCCTGTGTGGCCTTGGGAAAGCTGCAGATTCCCAGAGAGATCCCAGAAGAAGGGAAGGGCAAACCACTTCTGAGTGCTGTCTACCAAGGAAACCCTGGAATGGGTCGCCATGTCAGGAAGGATTGACTTGACTGCATGATGTTTATTCTGCTTCACTTCAGAACTGAATCTGCTTTGATTTCAGTTTCCTGCAAGGAGGTCCAAATCAAGCTAAATGGCTTCGTAACCCAGCATATTAGTAATTTAGCAATCAGATGCGAGGCCAGGCCTGTGGCTAAAATGTGCTCCAGCATCTCTGCAATTAAACACAATTAAACTCAGCAAGTTACAGGAGTTTTAAGATTCAGCCCAATGAGTGCAGAAAAGCTGTCCATCCATAAGGCAGTTAGGATCAGAAAATGGTAGTTCAGTAGAAGTTTCCCCAAATGTCTATTATGGTGCAATGGGAGATGAGTATAAGCTCTGAGCTAAATCCTATCATTTGGGGCATTTCTGGGGAAATCCTGGCCTCCCTGCAGTATGCAGATCCATTCACTTGTCCTTCTGATGAATGCTTGCTTGGAACAGCCCCACCTGGTCCCTCTCCATTTGTGTTGGGCATGGAAGAGCAGCCTCTAGGTTTTGCAGTTGTGTCATGATTACAGCCCTCTTATCTTTTTTTTTTTTAAAAGAAGCCACCCTATCAGTGATTAAGTGCTGAGTCTCATCATCTTGGAGCTGAGAATGGAGCCGCTTTGCAGCCGCTTGATTGCCGCTGTTTGTTTTACTGTCTCAGTGGCTTCTTTAATGTCTCCTAAATATAACTGCAGGAGCCATGAATGAGACAGTGATAAATATAGCAAGCACAGGTGTATCTGGGTGAGGGAAGCGGAAGCTCCAACCTCTACTGGCGTTCCAGGCCCAACTCAACAACCCCTCTTGTAGCCAGCCAAGTAGTTCGGGAGGCAGAGGACACTGATGGATAGGATGCCAAGATGCAACCAAGTAAGACACTCCTCTGCTTTTGAAAGTTGCACAAGAGAGGCTGGAATTTCCAACCACGGGAAAGAAAAAGGAGGCACCTTGAAAAAAGACATGGGCCCAAACATTATGACAAAAGAAGAACTATTTGCAGAATCATTACAGAAAAGACAATCTGTCTCCAGGATCTGGACTTCAGGCTTCAATGATCAGCATCTCTTCTTATGTAACAACCCAGGTGGCCAAATTTTTCATGGCTGCTATCCATAGAAGGGCTGTCCTAGTGGCAGAAGAGTGATCTAGGAATTTATTGTTTGCATTGCTATGTCATAGATTCAAACTGTTGTATTGTTATGCTATGTAACATATTGTTACGTTTTAAATTGTGTTTGGGTCAATTGACCACAATAAAGGATTGGGTAAGTTAATTGCATGTGGGAGATTACAGAGAAAGAAAGCCGTGGCCAGGCAAGAGAATAATCAGCATTTATGAACAACATAATAGAAACACTCTTTCTGTTTTGTCTCCAGGATCTGCAAGGCCCAGCATCATGAAGAGTCTTAAAGTAAAGAAAGAGATGCCCAGAGTAGCCCTGTTGCCAGATGGGTGGTAGAGAAAGAAAGAAAGAAAGAAAGAAAGAAAGAAAGAAAGAAAGAAAGAAAGAAAGAAAGAAAGAAAGAAAGAAAGAAAGAAAGAAAGACTCGATTAAGGATAAGGAAGTGTAATGGAAGGCAAAAAGGTAAGCAAAAGCAGATATTAGAGACAATTAGAGCTGGCCCGAACCACCCGATCCTCTATGGCTCTCTCGCTCTGCATCACCACCCCTAAGGAGGCCCGTAAGGTGGTTACTCGAAAACGGGCCTTCTTGGTGGCTGGCCCAGCAATTTGGAATTCATTGCCGAGTGAGATATGCCAGGCCCCCTTGCTGGCATCTTTTAGAAAAGCAGTAAAGACCTGGCTATTCAGGGACGCCTTTGACAATTGCTAGGGTTGTACCAGGGTTTGGTTTATTTCTATCCTTTGGTTTTGCCTCTTGCCCAGTATTTTTTTTTTTTTAGATTGTTAATGGATGTTACTGTTTTTAATTTTTGTGTGAACTGCCCAGAGTTCCCGTTGGGAAATAGGGTGGTATACAAGTGCAAAAATTAATAAATATATAAATAAATATTTGGTAAGCTGGGAAGTAAATGGGATTTTCAAGCATTCCTGGAATTATTTCTTTTTCTATGGAGCAGGTTCATTGAGTTGGTGGAACAAGAGTATGGTAAACTATCTTTAAGAAGAATTAATAGAGTGACAGGATGAAGCAATGCATGCCCAAAGAATAGTAGGCAAATGCTATGGAAATTAGAGCACCACACTGTCACCGCTCAGTTATGATTAGCTTCTGTGTGCCCGAGTCATTTGTCTACAGCAGGTAGAGATGGGCACGACTTAGCGGTATTTTCGTTTTTGTTTTCATTTTTTCGTTTTCGTTACGTAACGAAACGAAAACGAAAAACGGTTCAAAAATGGACCGAAAACGGAAACGAAACGACTAATTTTGAGCCAATTTTCGTTTTTTGTTACTGGAAAAACACATAATGGAGCTAAATGGGGAGAAACGAAAAATTTTTCGTTTTCGTTTTCGTTTTTCATTTTCGTTACGTAACGAAACGAAAACGATAAATTTTGAAATTAGCTCACGAAAACGGAAACGAAACGAAACGGACCCTAGCTGAAAACGAAAATGAAAATGAAAATTTTTTTCTGAGTCATGCCCATCTCTAACAGCAGGAGTTTGGGGAGTTGCTAACGAGGAATACCTGGAATATCCAAGGTTGGGATTCACTTGGGATTCACTTGGATATGTTCTGCAGATCACTTTCCAAACTCGAAGTTAAGCGTCAGACCGTTCAAAGCAGGACTATACCTGGAGCGTCTATTTAAAAGGTATAAAATGCCCCTAATATATAAAATATGAGCCTATTCATCTTTTCTAAAATATTAAACAGACATTCTCTCGATCTCTTTCAAGTTATTCCAGAATAGATTTAATCTTTCAAAAATTCAACCCAGCTTGACCCTCACTAAACTAGTTCTTCTCTACTATGAGGAGGGAGGATCAATTCCTTCCATACTTCCACAATGCATATTTTACTGGCTCTCGTGTGCATAGTATATAACTTCGTATGCCTCTTCTATGGAGACCAGCCATGAATTTCCCCTTATGCTATCTTTGGGGACTTGTGTTGCCGTCTTCCAATAGAGTACTATTAATATGCTGGCCACCATTAACAAATGATACACAATTTCAATTACTTGTTCAGAGCCTACATCTTTCATGTATCCCATGATAACAACTCCCAGATAGCATGGTGCTATAATTCCTACCATTCATCTTCTTTATGTGGGTTTAGAAAAGACCTTGGGAGCTCAGCATGCATGACTCTCAAGGAGAAGCCATAGCTCAGTGGTCCTGAATAGGCTGAAGTTCCTAGGACAGGACAGGGAACCGGTCACCTCCATGACTGGCACATGAATGGAGAAAAGTGGTCTCATTGATGTTCCTCTCCTACTTATGGTCTTCCCAGAAGCAGCTGGCTGGCTATTTTCCAGGTCCAGAGCCTCAAGCTCAACTAAATGCCCCTGGATTCCAAACACCCTGTTCTTCTTTCCAAAGCAGGATCAATGCATTTGGAATTCTTCACCCTCTCATTGGTGAGTTCCAGATTTTGTATCTAGCACCTTACATTTACAGTTTGCTAAAACTTGGATACTTTCATTTTACTTCTGTGTTTTTTTAACCTATTCCACTTTTGTTCTCTGCATTAGCAATAAGTAGGCAAACTGGAATCAGAGACAACAGTTGCCATGGATGCTAACCTTGATATCTACTGTATATATTTCCCCACGTTAGGTAGCTGAGCACAGCAAATCACATGAGAGCCAGGCCATTGTATCAATGAGGATTGAGTGAATCCCCTCCCGTGTACATTCCATTGTTTAAATGCACCTGTTCCAGCTGGAGCTCGCTTTAGTACGGTAAGGTGCATTGAGGGTAGACCCACTCTTCTCCCTCTCACAAAATACCAAAACCAGGGGACATTCACTCAAACTGGGGGTTGGGAGAGTGAGAACAGACAAAAGAAAATATTTTTTCACCCAGCATGTTGTTAGTCTGTGGAACTCCCTGCCACAAGAGCTGGTGATGGCATCTAGCCTGGATATCTTCAAAAGGGGATTGGACAGATTCCTGGAGGAGTCCATCACAGGTTACAAACCATGATGGAGATGTGTCATCTCCAGGCTTAAAACCAGGGTACTTCAAGGGCCAGATGCAGGGGAGTGGTATCAGATATCTAGTCTTGAGTGCTCCCAGATGCATCTGGTGGGGCCACTGTGAGATACAGGAAGCTGGACTAGATGGACCTTTGGCCTGATCCAGCATGGCTCTTCTTATGTTCTTATGTTCTTATGACACTACAGAACGCACAAGGAGGCTGAGTCACCAAATCCCCACTGGTTCATTTGGTTTACTCTTGTGCCGTTTATTGCACCAAGCAACAGGATTTTGGCCATTATCTCCCAGGCAGCGTGCCTTGAATGCTACTGGTTGGTGAAACACATTTTTTTTCATCCAGGCTCTGTCAGTGGCTTCCCATAGTAAGCATCTGTCTGGCGGTCCACGGTGGAAATGGGAACCTAGAATAAATAGGCCTTTGGTTTGGTCCTGTAGCACTCTTCTTCTGTTCTTATTGAAAACAGAAAAAATATAGCTTATGCTAGGCACTAGAAAATTAAATTTGGAGACGGGTGGGGAAGCAAAATTTGATAAAGATATCACACATAGAGGAAATGGAGGCATCAGATTTAAGAAGGCATACTCAAGGGGATAGAGGGATATATAATTTAGTAACGTGGTTCTCCAGCTTCTGAAATAGTGCACATGGACGCATGCCACAATATAAATCTAAGATATTGTAGGATGTGATCCATATTCTGTTTCCTCATGTAACCAGTAGTGGGGATTTCCCTAATCATACAGACAGGGAGCATACAAATGGCACCACTTTATGAGTCCCGTCAGGACAGTGGCTTGCAAAAAGGTGCAGGGAAGGGTCTCTAGATGTACAAAAACACATCCATTACTAGAAATGTGTTGAAAATCAATGCTGTCCCCCCCCCCCATGGGAACTTGCTTTTATAAACAAAACCTGAAACAAACCAAACAAACACACTCAAAGTTCAGGAAGAAGTGTTGGATGCCTGCACATACCCTGAATCAAGGGGCAAAAGCAGTAGAGATGAGTGCCCAGTTTTTGCAATCCCCAAAGCATAGTGGTCTCTCTTAGTCAGCGACAGAGTGCAGAGAAAGCGTCAAGAGCGACAGAGAAGCCGGCAATGGAATTCACCCAGCTGCCGTGTTTAGTTGTAATCTAACATGACTTTCCCCTCTGTTGGCAAAGGGGCACACACGATGTTAACATTCATTATCATGTCATATTCAATTGAGTGCCAGAATGGATTATGCTTTCTCCTGTAACACACTGAATACTGACAAAAACCATTCAGTCACGCTGCAAAGGTCTCTGCCTTTGAATCTTCCAGCATAACGGAGAGGTGGAAGGCCATCGATACAAATGTAATGAGTGTCGGAGAACGGACCGAAGCTTCTGTTCCTCTCCACATCTCCTTTGCTAGATGGGGAGAAAGGGGAAGTGGCAGGTGGAGATTGACGGAAGACTGATCTGTAGGAACCCCGTGTGCTGGAGGGTGAGTCCTTTGGGGACACTAGGGGGAAATGTGGGGAGCAAACTGTGGTGGGCTGTAGGTTTTGCCTTTTTATTGACACTCCTTTAAAATCTGTTTACCCAGCTATTTGACTGCAAGGATCTGAAAGGGTTACAAATACAGTGGTACCTGGTATAAAGGAATTAATGTGTTCCAAATGAAATTCTGTTAAGCAAATTTCCCTTTGCACAAATTTCCCATTGGAATGCATTAAAAACGGATTACTCCCTAATCACAACCGTTTTTCTGTTGTACAGATTCACCCCATAGGCAATTCTGTTAAGCAATTTTCCCCTATCTCCAGAATTTGTTCCCTTTAAGCAGATTTTCTGTTAAACAAACCACTTGTTATACAAGGGTCCACTGTAACAATATCCGAAACAATTGTGTTCGGGTAGCGTACATCCACAGTGTGAAAACTCTCCTTTACCAACGCTCTTTCTCTCCTTCTGACCTTCACAGAGCTAATCAGAAAGGGCCTTTGAAGCCCGGAAGGTTCACATCCTTTACACAAAATGTCTGGAAGGGAGATAGGAAGGAACTAGTGGTGAACTTTGCATCTGTCTCTGTGGGTCACATCAAATCCAATCTTTTCCCTTGGTTATCGTGCTTCAGCTTTTAAAGGCCAGGTTAAGAAAATGATCCTGTTGACCCCATTCTTGCCCAGGGTTTTTCTTCTCTCTTCTCTTCTTTAAAGGGGAAGGGAAATGAATTGTTTTTGAACAAAAATGTGGGTTCTCTTAGAGCAGTACTGTCCAAACTTGGATCTCCAGAGGTTCTTGGACTACAATTCCCAGAAACCCTAGCTAGAAGAGCTAGTGATGAAGGCTCCTGGGTGTGTTAGTCCAAGAATACCTCAGAGCCCAAGGTTGGGAACCATTCATTGGCTTAGACCAGGCATATCCAAACTTTGGTCCTCCTGATGTTTTGGACCACAACTCCCAGAATTCAAAGCCTGTCATTCCAATGGCAAAAGACTGTGGAGGTTGTGGTCCAAAACATCTGGAGGGCTGAAGTTTGGACACGTCTGGCTTAGACGTAGCAGTTAGAAACTCATAACGTATGGATGATGGCTTTAAGTCCAACAGCGGCATAAATCTGAATGGCAAATAAAAGGAGTCAGCAGTGCACTTGTATTTCCTATCACACACCAGTTTCATGGTTTGGCCTGTGCTTCAGACATGTCATGATTATTCATTTGGATTCTGGCCATTCTCTGCCATGCCAGACAACAGTTTGAAGAAGCAATTGAATTGTGGTTACAATGCATCTTCCCGATTCATTTCCAGCACTTCTGAAGAAGCAATATTCAGACCGTACCATATTTCGTATAATTGATTGTTTTGTCTAGCGAGTGACATTTTGAATGTGCCTTTAGTCATTTTAAATTGTAATTGCTTATCGCTATAGCATCTTAGTAGTTGGAAGTTGGAAGAAACTAAGGTTTCTGCTCTTGGTGTGCAGGAGCTGGCTGGCTACCCATGTTACTGAGCTGTAAAGGGTCCCAGTCTAAACTGGGTGGTGGTGGTGGTGGTGGTGGTAAATAGTATTAAAGAGACCACTGAGCAGAGCTGGAACTATTAGGGGAAAATGTCTAATTTTTTTAAACATATTTTATTGAGTTTTCTACACATAACAAGTTAAAACAAGTAAGTTGCTTATGTGTTGTTGTGTTACATAATTCAAATACAAGTATTTCCCCAATATTTAAGCCCAGGTTCTTGGAGTATTCCACATTTACATGTTTCTTTTTCATCGTTGTATTTATCATTACTTATCTCCATCTTCATCTAGTACAAAAGTAGAAAATAGCAAAGTACCATATTAAACTAGCCTATTTGATCATAATTCATTTTGCTAAACACTTTAAAGTCTATTTGTCTAACTCAATATATGATAGGTATACATTTATATCTGTTTTCATCTAGTACAAAAGGTGAAGATAGTAAGTTTGACTTAATATATCCTATTATTAAATAAATAATAAACATCACTAACCCATTCTATTTTATCTATTCACCTAAGTTCTATCAACTTTCAAATATATCAGTATGTCTGAGGTTGATACTTAATGGGCTATTTACAAAAGGAGAGTTATATCTTGGTCTCTCAGCTTCATAATACATTTAAAAATTAAAATTTTCTGTTCTTGGCTAGTATATTCCTTTTAAAGGAATGTCTAATTTTTTGTACCCACCTAGAGTAGTGGGTTGCTTCTAGAAGGGCAGGGTATAAGTTCAACAAAATAAAACAATATCTGCAAGAGTTTTGCACTGCTAATGGTCAGAGTGTGGCTTCTGTTTTTGCCTCATGCAAGAGTTCATCCTGTGGCCAAAAGATGAAAGTTGGCTCTTAATGGCAAGCCATTCTTGGAGAGCTGCCTGTACCACATGTTGTAGACGTCACTGGCATTCCATAAATGGAGCAGGGATGCAGTCACAACAGAGCTGCCAAGAGGAAGCCGGAAATCCTAGGGGAGTACCAAGGCCAGTGCCACTGTTGGCTTTTGTGTTCCTACAGAAGCAATACAACTTGGTGACACTGGAAAAAGGAGCATACTGCTGAATGGCAGAAGAAACTGGGGTGATATGCCTGGTCTAAGCCAGTGTGAAGGGGTCAACTGCCTCAATTCCTGCATGTACCATAGGCCCTGGTTTGTCCATGCTTCACAGACTGCCGGAATTCTTAGTATTTTGCTTGACATTTTCATAGAAAGACAAAATGCTACATCAGACAGTAAGAAGACACTGAATCTCTCAGCATATAATTGTGACATAATGGGATCTCTCCCCAGCCATAATTAAGTACATATTTTATGTAGTTGCGTGTGTGGAACAGAATAGATTCTAATTTGAGGCTTAAATGACTGTTTGAAGCATTGGTATGCATTCATTCCGTTAAGGAACAAATTGAAGGGATTATTTTTGCTTCTTTGGTCAAAGGTAAACTGGCAGTGAAATGTAGCCTTAGGAAATTGGATAGGAGAGAGGGGGTGCTCATTAATTAGGCCTGCCACCCAGCTCAGTCAGGTAAAATCTTCATGCAGGCAGCAATAAAAAAGATTTATAGGGACGAGGATTTTTTTAAAATTATTGCTTAGACTACAAAACCCATAATTCACAGTTCTGGGAGTTCTGCACGACTTACACACACACACCTTATGGTTTCCTTGGTATGGTGCACCTTGGAGAAAAGACCTGAATGGGATGTTTTGAGTTCTAGCTTGGCCCAGCTCTGCCCATGCTTCCTGTTTCTGACCCAGTGCTAGCTAGGAGCTTTCCTTCTTAGCAGGAAAGGGCCAGGGGTGAAGGCCAGTATCAAGTGATGACAAGACCACATGTGCCACTGAACTCTAGGAGACAGAATGGATCTCTGCCAGAAGGGGGTTGGAATTTGAAAGGGGTACTAAGGAGATGCAGAAGATACCTTTTTCTTTATCAACATGCAACTAAGGTCAGGATAGTCAAAGCTATGGTTTTTCCAGTAGTGGTGCATGGAAGTGAGAGCTGGACTATAAAGAAGGCTGATCGCTGCAGAATCGATGCTTTTGAGCTGTGGTGCTGGAGGAGAGTCTTGAGAGTCCCTTGGATTTCGAGGAGATCAAACCTATCCATCCTGAAAGAAATCAACTCCGAATGTTCACTGGAAGGACAGATTTTGAAGCTGAGGCTCCAGTACTTTGGCCAACTCATGAGGAGAGAGGAGTCCTTGGAAAAGTCCCTGATGTTGGGAAAGATTGAAGGCAAAAGGAAAAGAGGACGGCAGAGAATGAGATGGTTGGACAGTGTCATCGATGCAACCAATATGGATTTGACCAAACTCTGGGAGGCAATAGAAGATAGGAAGGCCTGGCGAGCTCTGGTCCATGGGGTCATGAAGAGTCAGACACAACTGAATGACTGAACAACAACAACAAAAAAGGACATCTATCACAGTTCCAGGAGAAGGATGGGATACAGGTGGGAAACCACATGTGTCACCAGCGCATGCAATAATCCTTGCATCCGGGCCCTAGTTTTCTTTCCACATGCATGAATCCTCATATGGGGCAACAGCAGAGCATCCAGGATCATAGCTATCCCAAACCCCTGAGCTTTCTCAGTAGCCTTGCAGGACTAAACCACAGTGGGCAGAGGCCTCCCCCCCCCAAAGGCATTATTGCTTATAGGACTCGCCATGCTTGGCAGAGCAGGACTGGCGGAATTGCTTGGACTGGCAAATCTTTGGCAGAGCCGGTCCTACCATTAGGGTGAGTGAGACGATTCAAAAGATGCTTGATACAGGCATGAAGGCAGCAAATCTGACACTCCCTGACCTGCTTCTCTAGACAACGAGGAGGAGGAGGAGATGGTCACAGCAAGCTCACTCCTGCCATCTCCAATATACAGTGGTGCCTCGACTTATGAATTTAATCAATTCCGAATGCATGCTCTTAAATTGAACTACTCTTAAGTCGGGGCACCTATCTAAAAATTGAAAAAAATAGTTAAAAATAAAAAAGGTAAAAATTGAAAAAATGAAAAAAATTGTAAGTCGAGCAGACCATATCTAAAATTTGTAAGGCGGCAGTTAAAACATCAACAATTTCCTGCTCTTAAGTCAAATTGCTCTTAAGTCGAGCTGCTCTTAAGTTGGGGTACCACTTTACCAGTTTTCTTCTAATAATCAACACCAATTTTCCCATACACTTTTGCTTCTTCTTGGAGGGGCTGGTCTGTGGTGTTGTTGGAACTGAGATGTGATTCATGGAATGAATCCCCGCCATGTTCTACCTCCCCCCATCCTGTTGGTCTTTCTCACACCAACGTCCATACGCTCAAGCCCGCGCTGTGTTGCCGCAAGTTCATTGCCATAGGCACGTTTCTTGTAAAGTAATTATTTTGCTTCACAGGCAGAAAATTTCAATCATGTCCAGCAGCCGTAACAGTGTGTCAGTGCTGGCCCCTTCCTGGGGGCTTGAAGGTGACATGCCGAACCCTAAGAGGTTGGCAAGTAGATATTTCAGGACACGGCTTTACTGCCATAGGGAGGTGTGTGGAAAAAGCAAGTGTGTGAATTTCGCATTCTAAGATTATATTGCTTTAAGCTCTTAACAGTCCCTTCTCTCTGCTTGTCTCAACTGTGATACTTTGAACATTAATATTTCTGGAAAGAAAAGTGTGAAGCCACTCAGGGTACATGCAGTGCTGTGTTTTTGTCTGTGCCTTAGATAGCTTAGGCTATTAATGTAGAAGGCAAGCTGTTTTGGAACGCCAAGTAAAAATGAGTGCAGTCCACTTCTGTGGATTCCTTACGTGTGGGTGGGCAGCGAGACATCCAAGAGCCCCATGTGGCCTCCAAAACTGTTTTTTTCCAGGCTTTGCCCCCACTTTATCAAACACACAAATAGAATTTTTCGACAAAGACATGGTGACTTGTAAGAGCTTAAATTGATCTCCAGAAGATGTTGTGGGTCGTGCAGGGATGGTCTAATGCCAAACCCCACCCATTTTATAAAACCAGAAGTGAACTTCCAGTTACTCTCAGTTTTTCAGTTCTCAATTTTGGTGTTTTGGGCAGCCCATGTGTCTTCAGGGGGAGAGCCTGGCATTCAGTGCCAAGAACCATGCTCACTTTTCCTGTCCAAGGGAACCCTTTCTCTCAGTGACGATCCTTTAACAAGCCAAAAGAGCATGATCCACAGCTAAAGGGGAACTCTTGGCACAAGCAGTCAATAGGAGAAAAGCTGAAAGCAAGACATCTGAAAGTTGCTGCTCTGACTGACATTATTGGCAGAACAGGGAGTGACTGTAGGTGAATGGATATCTTGGCAGAGAGCATGGGATGCTGGCTAAAAAGCTGACAAGGTGCATTCCATAGACCTGCTTCTCTTTGTGAGGGTATTAGTTTGCTCACATGAAAACGGGCAAGGATTCTCCAGCTTCCATTGCTATGTGGAAGAGGAATTCCACGCAGTTATTAAAAATACAGGAGCCCTGATATATTTTGCACGTGGCCATCTCTATATATGTGTGGGCAAGGCAGAGATAGATACAGACATTTATGTTATAGAAGCACATTTATTTAAGAGATTAACGCATTACATTTTATCAATACAGTATATCCCAAGGTAGTGTGTACAGACTAAACAGAAACAGACCATGAGCAATGAAAATACAATAGAACTACACTAGTTGCAGGGTCCACGGGAGTATTGTTTGAAATACTGAGCACACTTTAAAGGCTTAATGAGCATTTAAAAAATCATTTCGCCTGATGCATTAGTGTGTAAAGCCGTGACTATACGACGAGGGAAATGTGAATAAACTCGCCTTCTCGTACCACAAAGTTACACTGGGGCATTTGGCTTCTTCCAGTATAAGTGCCTGCAGAAGAAAAGGAGGAAAAAACCTTCTATTTTTAGTTCCAGTCAAAGTTCCTGTAAGTGCTGCCATTCAAAGCAACTGCCTTAAGAATGCTGCTGAAGCTGCAGCTGCAGCAACCACCACCGGCATCGGCACCGGCACCAGCGTCGTCATCGTCGTTGACGTAGTCGTCGTCGTCGTCATGGAACTTCAGAGCTGGAAGGGATCCTCAGGATCATGAGGTCCAGCACCTGTCAAGGTGGCACAGAGGGGAGAATTAAACTCTCAGCCACTGAGCTTGCTGGCACCTCATGTCTTGCCAGCAAGACTCCCTAAAGCTGTTTTTTTTTAAAAAAAAAATCAAAATGAGTGAATAAACAGGACTGTGAAGGCCAGGAGGTGTTTGAAAAAGCAGTGGCAATTAAGGGGATCAGAGGGTTTGCAGACAGAGGTGAATCCTGATGCTGCTTGTGTGTGTGCATGTGTGCATGTAAAAGCAAAGCAAAAGCAAAGTGTTCTGCTTATATACCACCCCATACCACTTCAAGTAGTCTCTGGATGGTTTACAGTTTTTAATTACAGTAATTCAGGCTACGCATTGCCCCCCCCCCTGCAAGCTGGGTACTCATTTTACCGACCTTGGAAGGATGGAAGGCTGAGTCAGCCATCAGCCTGCTACCTGGGATTGAACCCCAGGTCGTGAGCACAGTTTTACCTGCAGTGCAGGCATTTAACCACTGCACCATGGGCCATTCTCCTCCTTTTTGCCTCCTTTCACCTTCTCTCTCATGCATGCAAGCATCCACACATGCACGCATGGACATACACAGTGCACCTTGCTCTATTCTCCTCTCCCCTCTCACTCTCACTATCCCCCCACCTGGTTTTTCTTCTTTCCCATCTCCTCCTTCTCTTCTACAAACAAGCCCTTCCCCTTCATTTGCAAAGGGAAAAGCCCCTTTGGCCCCTTTCAGCAAGAAATATGTGGTAGTCTTTAGGTAGGAGAGAAAAAAGGCAATCTGCAAGCAGAACGATCTGGGCAGATTCAGTTCAGCCTTTGCATCTTGTGAGCAGGAACTACTGCTTCAAATTCACCTATTTTATAAACAGAGAAAATCCCCAGATATTTGAGGTTGTAGTCAGGCCCCAATTGCATTCCTTGGAGAGGAAGCTTCACATATGGGGTGCCCACGGCTTGAAAAGATAATTTTAAAATGTAGTAAGTTACAGTTATCAGTCCAAGTGCCTGAGTAATTGGTTAATACAGTAGTACGGGGGTATCCTTGGGGGTTACATACATTATTTATTTATTTATTTATTTATTTACAAAAAAGCTGCCCCACTACCAAGTGGTCTCTGTGCAGCATGCAACATAATTATTAAAACTATAAAATAACATTGAAAACAACCAACATGCAATACAAATTCTAAAACCCTGCTGTTCATGAATCCAGAAAGGTCTTTGCCTGGCTCTGAAAAGTCAAAAGTGTCGGAGCCAAGCAAATCTCTGTAGGGAAGGCATTCCAGACGTGGGTGTGTGGGTGTGTGGGGGGAACCACCGAGAAGACCCTGTTTCAACATGCCCCCCCTCACCTCTTTGAGGGATGGCACCTTCAGCAGGACTTCCTGGCCTGATCTTAGGGTGCTGACCGGCTCATATGGAAGAAGACAGTCCAATTTCCCCCATGGATTCCAGAAATCATGGATATGCTTTTCTTTCTTTCTTTCTTTCTTTCTTTCTTTCTTTCTTTCTTTCTTTCTTTCTTTCTTTCTTTCTTTCTTTCTTTCTTTCTTTCTTTCTTTCTTTCTTCTTATTCGCCTATCTAGGAAACTATTCGTATAGCACAATCTTTGGTTCCCTCTAGTGGCCAGTTTGATAATATATCTTATAAACACATATTTCTGGAATTTCTTAATTTAATATTTGCAAGCAGTAGATAAGTGAAACTGTGGGTGCTGACCCTACGGCTTTGGTGGTCCTTCTGTATTATGGTGACAGTTGACAGTGCTATGTTGTGAGCTACTGAATGCTGCAATCTATAAGCCTGGTGCACCTGAACCATGTCCTCTTATCATTTTGGGAGGCTACATTCCTATAACTGTGCAAAATTACTTTGGAAATTCAAAATTCTATCACAAAAGGATACCATGGAGTATTTGTAATGCATCATCATCATAGCCTTTTATTGGGGAAAGCAATTACAAGTAGCTGCTTGTTCATAACCAGTCTCCTTTCCTGATGCATGTGGTGCTCAGACAATAATATCCACATTGCTGTGGCATGTACTGCAAGAGCTGCCTCTCACTGTGTGAGACGTTTTGTCTGTCTGGTTCTTTATTGATTCCTCCAACTGACAGCTCTTTTAGAAAAAAAATCAAGTGTGAAATGCTGAAATGCTACACTGAATTAAATGTACCCTATCTATCAGGCTTATTAAGTACATTCAATGGAGTCCTGTACAGTACTTGCTTCCTCTGAAGTAAACCATCCTTAGTAAATCTGCTATATATAGGAGCACAAACTTTTAAAGTGTATACTTACATTTCATCTACTACATGAATGTATACACACATTTCACTTTTTTTTTTTTGAAATATAGTGATGGAAGAGAGCTTTGCAGATGTCATGAAAGAAAATAAAGAAAATGAAGCGTAAATTCTCACTAGAAGCTAAAATAACCAAACAAAGGGTACTTTAGTGCAGATGTTTTGGGAGAAGATGAGAATCACTGGAAAAGGCAGCCAGTCTGGAAAGAGTGGAATGTAGCAGGAAAAGAGGACTTGAGATTAGATGGACTGATTCAATGAAGGAAGCCATGGTCTTTTCTTTGCAAGGCCGTTTGGTGTTTCAGTCAAAACAGGACTAAGAGCAGGGAGACTGGGATTCAAACTTGGGGAATAATTTATGATGCCCTTGCCTGAATTTGGGATCAGATAGAGAGAAACACCAATGATGCACATCTCAAGCATCTAGTCCCAGGAGTGTCAGTTGTCTTCTCCACAGTATATGCTGTTAGAGAGTCCCTGCTGAATATCTCAGTTCTGCCCAGTTCAATTTAGAGCAGGCATGTCCAAACTTTGGCCCTCCAGATGTTTTGGACCACAACTCCCAGAATTCTAAGCTTAGACTGCCAATGACAAAGGACTGTGGGAGTTGTGGTCCAAAACAACTGGAGGCTGAAGTTGGACATGCCTGATTTAGAGTCTAAACAGCCTATTGAAATACTTGCTGTTTTCAAGAGAAGCTGCTGAGCTACATGTGGTCAAGATTAAATTTGGAAGGCTAATTTGTTTTTGTTTCTTCCTGTCTACTGGATTTCATAGTTTTAGAAAAGTCTCTCTCTCTCTCTCTCTCTCTCTCTCTCTCTCTCTCTCTCTCTCTGTTAATTTTTGTACTGTCATCCTCTGCCATTTTGCATTTCATATACTGTGGTCCCGTTATATCACAGGACTGCAGTATATGAAACAAAGGGCTCCTGGGGCAAGCTGCATGGGCTGGTTTGAGGCCTCCTGCACTTACCCCAACCCTGGGGCTGCCCCAAACAGGCTTCAGGCAGGCTTCCTGTTGGAGGCCCCAGAAGTGGTTTCTGGAAAACCGGAAGTCACTTCTGGAAAACCGGAAGTGCCTTCTGGATTGCCCAAAACCACTTCTGGGGCCTTCACAAGCTTCCTGGGCTTGTCAAGGGCCCCAGAAGTGGCTCCCGGTGAACCAGAAGTGACTTCTGGATCACCAGACACCACTTCTGAGGCCTCTGACAGGCCCGGGAAGCCCGTTGGAGGCCCATTCAGGACAGCACCAGGCCTCAGGTAAGTGTAGGATGCCCCAGATAGCGCCCCCCCCCAAGGTCCCAACTTGACCCAGCATCTGTATATCACAGATTTTCCATTATTGTGGGTCAGGTCGGGTCCCTAACCCCCTCTATAGGCAAGGATTACTGTATAATCAGTGTTCAGTATATCTCCCTATTTCTTTTAATTACATGTAAACCAACACAACTCACCCATCCCCTCTAACTCCTTTATTCTTGCTATGAAGGAAATCTGTGCTCTATCATTAAAACAGTTCAATGTAATTTTGAACTGCAATTACTTGATTCATAAAGACAATGAAACGAGCAGCATCTTGACGTTTACGGATTCATGCAACATTCATTTTATTTATTTAATCAAATCTGTACACCACTCAGTACATATGATATATCCAAGTAGCAAACAATACAGGTCAAGTGTAATATCTGAGTGATGGACTGTATACATCCCAGATAGAACAATAACAGGTTGGAACATGGATAATAAGTCTTAAAGCAATAATCAACGCCCATCAGTGGTTGCAAAATTTACTTTTCTTGGCTACAGATCAGGGAAAATTTGTGAAATCAACTGTTTTGAGTAGGTAAATGTGGTAATCAATACAGATCTTTTAGTCCAAGTCTTAATGTCCAGCTGGGAGTCAATTCCTGTTCAGAGATGGACAACAGCATTCTGCAGTAACCAGAGCTTCTGGGCCATTCCCAAGGAATGCTCCATCAACAGTGATTGGAATCATCCAGTGTCAAGAATTGCTATGCCGCAACACTCAGGTTACTCACTCATGATCCAGGCATGGTTACAGCTGTTGAACCAACCCAAGCTGGTCCTCAACGATGCATCTGCTTCTTGAGCAAATTTGGCTCTCAAATTCAAAAAGCCATAACAAAAGACCACCCCCCTCCATTTCATGTGCCATATTGTGCTGTGTCCAGTTTTGTGCACCTCAATTTAAAAAAACATGTTGACAACCTTGAGCAGGCCCATCGGAAAGCAACCAAGAAGGTCTGGAAGAAATGTCTCAGGAGCAGCAGCTTAGCGAGCTTGAAAGGCTTACCCTTGCAAAAAGAAGGCTGAGAGGAGATATAATAGCCATATTTAAATATTTGAAAGGGTGTCATATGGAAGAGGGGACTGGTGGTCCATGGCTTCAGAGACTACGATGTGGTGCTTCCACGTCGTTGATTCAAAATGTCAAGAAATGATCTTACACTGCTGCATAATATTATGCAATGTAATGCTTTTCATTTATCTATCTATTTATTTATTTATTTTGACTTTTATACCACCCACACCCATCTATCCCTAGGGCTACTCTTGGCACAGTTTACAACTAGGTTAAGGACAAAGGAGAAAATAAAAAAAAGAAGGGGAGGAAGCAAACTGTGCTGCTTATATACTGTCCCTTAGTGCGCTCTGGGTGGTTAACAATCTAATTACATAGGCTACCCAGTGGATATTCATTTTACTGACCTTGGAAGGATGAAAGGTGGAATCAACCCTGAGCCAGCTACCTGACACTGAACCACAGGTTGTTGTGGGCATAGCTTTGGCTGCAGTACAGCAATTTAACCACTATGCCACAAGACTCCTCAAGTTAGTCTTTCTTCATGCAAGATCAATGCATACTCCAGTGTACTATGCAGGGTCACTTGCCCCACATTTTTAATTCCCGATAAACTGTGTCTGGATGGGCCACAAGTTTGGAGGCAGGCAGAGGCATTGCTGGCAATCTGTTGTTTGAGTTCTTTAACTGCGGAAAGAATCTGTCAGAGTCCAGCAAAGGAGGCACCAGGACTGAGTCCAGGGAAGGGTCTGAGCAAAGAGCAACCTGCAAGAAGTCCGAGTAAACACCAAGCCAGAGGATGAGGCGAAGACTCAGTGAAGCAGTCTAGGAGTCGAGGCCAGAGGAGAAGTACCTGGGAGCTGGATCTAAGGGGTGTTTGGAGAGGCGCAGGCAGGCAAAATGCCACAGCACAACCAGGGACCTTTGTTGCTGAGGGAAGTTTAATGGCGAAGGACTGCTCCTAAAAGACCCCCAACCTGAGCCAGCATAGGTGTTGCTCCTGAAGGGGAGACCTGGTCCTGCAGGCCTCCAGGACAGCCTTCTCAACAGGAGTGGGGCCACTCCTGCACACACTGGGGTTTGCAAGGTGCCAGCACAGTCCCGATCCTGACAGTATCTCAGCTGGTATATCAGGAGCTTTTCAGAAATCATATAATTCGAAAATTAGGTTGTTTTGTTGGTGGTGTTCAGAACTCCAGCATCAGCTTCCTTGTGTGTCTGTTTTCTCAAACATCAGATTCCTTGTGAGTCTGCCTGCATCACATATCTCCAACAGTATGTCTGTGAGTCATGGCAGCTGGACTTCTTTTCTCATTAGATCAAAACATTTCACTACTAGGTACAGGCACCTTATGAAAAATGACACACTGTTTCATCATTTCATAAGCTTACAAACCGTACAAAATGAACCAAAACAGCAAACAGTGTGTTGTGAAGAAATGAAACAAAACACCATTTTTTGTTTCAGAAATGAAACAACTAGTCCTAGCCTCTTGATCCAGCCATCCTGAGAACAGGAGGTTTATTTTTAAACTGATTGAGTTGTTTTCCTTCCTTCCCGTGACTCAGCTGTTGAGATAGCTTATCTCTGATCTTGATCTGCCTGCTGCTAGCCAGGAGCTGATGTGTTCCCTTCACTGGCTGTGTCTGCAAGTTGATTTAAACTGGTTGTTTTCCTTTCCTGATTAAGTAGGATTGTGGGGGTTAGTTTTTATATTTTACTTTCTTCCCTGCCTTGCCGCCAATCAGCTGTTGACCTTATCTCTCCTATCTCTTTGTGCAGCAGCTAGCCCCTAGGTTTCTAGCTTGTTTACAGAGGGTTCTTTGTTCGAAAGCAAATTGATTGGAAGGTTCGAGCATCTTTGATTTAGGGCACGGGGTCCCTGTTAATTTTTTAAAAAAGGAAAGCTCCCTGTTATTTATAGCCTTACCAAGTGTTTCATTTCATTTCATTTTGTGACTAAAATTCTTTTAAAAAATCCACTATTAATGAAACAAAATGAAATGAAGACTGAAACAAAATGAAACAAATCACTATGCAGTATTTATATATTGTGCCCATCTCTATTCACTACTCTCCAAGTAAATGGAAGAAGCTACTTGGATGAGTAGTAAAACAAGCCAGCCTATCAAGAAAAGAAGTCCAGTAGCTATAATTCAACTTCCGGCTCTCCAACAGTAATGTGCATTTAGCTCTAAGCACAAAGAGCTATAACACATATGTCTAAGCAAGATCTCATAAGTAGATACATAGAAACTGCATATGTCCATACATTTTGTATCTCATAAGGATTCCCTTGAACTAGTTACACTATCTAGAGATGATTGGATTTGGAGTGCAACATCATTAGGAGGACCAGAGACCTTCCCACCACTGATATAAGCTAGGGAACGAACTAGGAGCCCTACTTGTATGAAGCATGAGTTTTGCCACTGAACCCGAGAACTGCTAGATTGCTCAGTAGCATGGAACCAGAATTTGGGAGTTTGATTCCTCACTGTACCCCGCTGACAGGGGCTGGACTCAAAGATCCAAGGGGGGGCATGGAGTTGGGTGATGATGATTTAGAGCTCCCATAAATGTAGCAACAACTCTTAGTAAAAGATTAAACATTTGGACACTGATCTTGCTCTCAGATAAACCCAGGGGGATTGGTCTCTGGCTTCATACATCAGTGCTACACATGGAGTTGAGCACAGAAAATTTATTTTTCTAAACAACAACAAAACGGAATGCCTCACCCTGCCCATTGCAGTACTCACTGCTATGAGGCTGGCAGGCAAGCTGTGTGGTACATATACACAGGCAAAGCAAGAGAACAATTGAGCACACAGCATACTGTGTGCCCCCCCCCCAGGGAATGCATAAAATAGAGGTGAAATAGTTAAACATCAAATGAACTTTTAAAATGATTATGAATGCAAAGTGAGGCTCTGTCTCTCAAGACTCTTTTGTTGCTATCTCCCTTTGGATCATTTGCCTGTTTGAGGATGGGATGTAGATGTGGAAGGGGACTTGTGTGTGTGTGTGTGTGTGTGTGTGTGTACACATATACACAGATGCACAGAAGGATGTTTCGTATGGTAATAATCCCTTCCAAGATTCCCCAGACACGGCAGACATAAAAGGCCTGCCCCTGGCACTTTTGAGTATACAGTCTCTAATTGTCTCCCATGTCTGTGCAAAGCATAAAATACCCCAACATTGAGGAGCGGGGAGAGAAGAAGTCACTTGCTGTTTGTCGAACAGAACACAACTTTTAGAACACAACCAGCTCCACAGAGGGGTGTGACAGCACCATCAAGCAGATGAGAGTGGCATAGCAGTAAGGCAGCAGGCAGGAGCAAAACTCCTTGTATGTCTCAGATGTGGGTGACTTGAGATCGGTCATTCCCAACCTGGGTTCACAGATGTTCTTGGACTAAAACTCCCAGAAGCCTTCACCACTAGCAGGGTTGGCCAGAATTTCTGGGAGTTGTAGTCCAAGAACATCTGGAGACCCAGGATTGGGAAATACCAATCTAGATCGTGTTGGATTGCCTACTTCCAGCAACCACAGCTGCCCTAACCAACCAGCCAACCAACGATGAGATGCTGATGGGAACTGTAGTCCCACAACCTTTGAAGGACCACAATGGCTTCCTCTCAGCTTGGTTCCCAGTGCAAACTCAACTGCAAGTGTGAGCAATCATGCAGCCCAAGGCGGTACTCTCTGAGAACTAGAGGAGGCGCCCCCAAATTTGCAACTCCAGCATTCCCTCTCTTTACCAGGGAGGTTGCCCAATCATAAAAGGAAATAAGATTAGCATGGCAGGATTTGTTCTTGACCAATTCATGTTGGAATCTGGCAATTATTGCATCATTTTAGGTGGTTGCGGAGTGACACTATAATCTGCTCCAGAATTTCCCCCTGGGGTCAATGTCAGGCAGACTGATCTGTAGCCCCCAAGTGTAGCCTTGTTGCCATTTTTAGGACTGGGGAAGACAAAGATTAAGGGTGAGTGAGAAGTTGGTTCGCAATCAATTTTTAACACCAGAATTTGCTGAGATTTGCAATAGTCTAGTATAGAAAAAAGTTTTTTTTTTTTAAAAAAGAGCAAAGTGTGATGTTTATATATGTCCCCATAAATAAAAAACTCTCTTGGTAGTTACAATTCAGTTATGCAGGCTGCATATTGCCACACCACACCCAGCAAGGTGGATATTCATTTTACCAGTCTCAGAAGGATGCAGCGTTTGAGTCATCCTGGGATTGAACCCAGGTCATGAGCAGAGTATTGGCTGCAGTACTGCAATTTAACCACTGTGCCACAGGGCTCTGGCAAGATTTGCCCATTTGTGATCATGGTGCTCAGGAACATTAAACAAAGCCTGGGAAGCCACTTGATTCAGACACTTCTCCCAGGATCTCGTAGCCAGCTCTGCTGGGTGCCGTGTTAGCCTGCTGGATGCAGGTGGGGACTGAAATCTGCAAATGTAGCCCCCTCCACACAAAAAAGCAACCTTGTCCACATCTGGCTTTGGCACATTTGCATTCAAAGCTACGAGCCTTGCCCCAACGTGGCAAATCGGAAAGACCTAAAAAGCTTTCATAGTACCTTGTGGTCTGCTTATCCATGCTGCCTTTGACAGCTCTGGAGCATGCTTCCATTGTCAAAATCCCTTTTTGGTATTTCCTATTATGTTGCAAAATAGAAATCTCCAAATCCACTCAGGGAAATCACAGGCAGCCTTTTGCTGTGCGACTACAAATATTTCGAGAGAAGCCGTCTCATACCTTCCATGCGCTCTCAGTGAGGTAATCTGTCGGAACGATTGCTTACACTCATTACGGCAAGTTAAGCCCCAAAAGCTAGGCAAGTGGTGGGGGAGGAGAGGGGAACGAAAGCACCTTCATGTATTATTTACTCAAAACAGCCATTGCAATAAATATTTGAAAGGCCAGTTATTAATGTTAAATCATATCAGCATCGGGAACATGTTCCACACCATCTTCACTGCTAATTGGATCTCGCCGTGGGTCACCCTGATCTGGGTCTTTTGAAGTGGTAACTGGTCTATAATATACAATCTATCAGTACCACAGAGGTGTCTGAAAGATCACCACCAATCTATTAAGCACATCTCTTCAAGGGGAAGGAGGACAAAGGAAATATTAAGGAAAAAGGAAAAGACACACCAAAACCTACCTTGGCATGCACTCAACTGAAGTAAACAGTACAGGGGATTTCGATGCAAGGTGGATGGGGTATAGGTTTAACTGGATCCTGTGTCAACTGGTCTAACATGCTGTTTGGAATGATATGGGATAAGGTGTTGGCCTCTCAACATTCACAGAGGACAGTTGTTTTAGCTTCTCAGATTGACACATGGTCTAAGCTGCACCCATCATTCTCCTTACACTTATCGCAGGCTGATTTCTTGATGCCGGATGGATGAAGCCAGCAAGTTCATTTCTGTAGATCTCCTCCAGCCTACTAGACTGTGGCCATCTGTGCAAACATTATAGGTAAAAGCAAAATAGAAATTAAAACGTGAACAAGAACAGGCAAACACACAGTGGCACTAACTTTTAGATTATCATTGTGAGCTTTCATGGACAAGTCCTCTTCATCAGACATAAGAGCACAAGTCTGTCCCATGATGGCTCCATGAAGTTCAAGTTCAAGAAACCTATTAATGGCATAAAATAAATTGTGTACTTGCTTTATTACGAAATTCAGCATTCTTCTAAAAGTGACATCAAACACATATCATTTAAAAGCATTTGAAAAATCAATAGGAACAAGAAAAGCTGTTTCAAGTTCCTTGAATCAGATTAACTTATTTTGCCAACATACCAACTGCTCATATTTTTCCACCGCATGTAATGAAGGCATTCACGTGACAACTTACATTCCTGTAGCAAGGTTTAATTCCTTGTTAATTTAAGTTTTTGGGTGCCTTAATGCAATTTGATCTCAAAGCAAATGCAGTTTATGTTCTGACAGTCTGGCGGTTGGTAAGTGCAGGCAGGGCTGGCGCTAGTTTTTTGTGTGCCCTAGGTGAGGGGTGGGGCATCAGGGTGGCGGCGGCGGGGTGGTGGTGGTGGGTGGCAGTGGTGGCGGTGCGGCAGGGGGCCAGCAGATGATGGGGGATGGCAACGGGCATGGGGGGCAGATGGTGACGGGCACGGGGGGTGGGCGGTGATGGGGGACAGTGACAGGCGGCGGGGGGACGGATGGCGGTGGGGGCCAGCGGGGGGGCAATGGGGGGCAGCAGGCTGGCCAGCGCCCCCTCTCCATTTTGGCGCCCTAGCCAACTGCCTAGTTCACCTTAATGGACGTGTCGGCCCTGAGTGCAGGTACAACCACAGAGCGGACAAATGCCAGGAGAGGAACACGACTCTGGCTCCCACCCATTAGTACAAGAACAACAGTGATCCAAACAGCAGGTTGGGGAAGGATGGACACTGTCACACGATGCTGCGCAAGCCAAGCAGCATTCTCACACATTTGGGCAAGACATCTTTTCGCAGGAACAACAATTGGAACAAAGGCCTTGGAGCAGCAGGCACTGTTGAAGGACCAGAACCAAGAGGAGTAGTAGCAGGTAGGAACCAACAATCAAAAACACGATGGCAGGGAGGGGTAGGAATAAGGTGACAACAAAAGGAAGGTCTGGCGGAGGGTTCAGCGATGGAGTTGCCATTCCTCAGCCAGTG
Organism: Phrynocephalus versicolor; assembly: GCA_023846285.1. Taxonomy (NCBI): domain Eukaryota; kingdom Metazoa; phylum Chordata; class Lepidosauria; order Squamata; family Agamidae; genus Phrynocephalus; species Phrynocephalus versicolor. The sequence continues at coordinate 7,333,598 of JAHTLZ010000327.1, read as the reverse complement.
AGGAACGATGGTTCAGCCCCATGGGGGTCAACAAGTCTCTGTTGCCTTGGAAACCAGCATGCACCCCTCTCTACGATTCATAGTGCAACCACATTCTAAGAAGTCTTTGTATCTGGGCACGAAAGTGACGTAGCAGGGGAAAAAAACATGCCGGTAGTGCAGGAAGTGCTTCTTGTGCCACTTCAAGGTTGCTAACCCTTCAGAAAAAAAATCATTGAGTACAAGAGCATCAAATTATGAGACAGAAGATTAAAAGATAAATCAAGGCGATGCAAGGGAGAAAGTTATTGGCCAGCTTTAGTTTTGTAGGTCTCATTAGTGGTACTATACAGCACTCCGGCCAGGTATTCAGCCACCGAGTCCATCAGTTTGGTAGACTTCTCTGCAAGTAAAAAACCAAAAGTTTTTTAACTGATGATTGTGGGTCCTGATGGCAATTTGAGTGTTGTGTTTTAATGTATTGTATTTATTGTATTTACATGTTTTTATTGTTCTAATTTTATTGGAATTTTGATGTTTTAATTGTCTATTTTGATTGTGAGCCACCCAGAGACCTTTGCGTAGTGGACGGCATACAAGCTAAATAAATAAATAAATAAATAAATAAATAAATAAATAAATAAATAAATAAATACTGTAGGTGTTGGGTGATATTCTCTGGAGATCCAGAAAGATTAGAAATGACTGGAGCCAGGATTTGTTGATGAAGCTTGCAATGGAAGTGTCAGAAAAGAAGGATAAGAGAAGTTGAGTTGGGTTCCAATAGAATCGAGTTCCATGAAGTTTTGTTATTTTATGAGAAGTAAAAAAAAATCCTTCTGCATATTTGTAAGAGTAAAAGACAAAATCTGTTGGGTCAAATCCAAGCCTACTGAGTCTAGTGTTCTGTTCTCAGATGTCCATGAGAAATCCACAAACAGGACGGGAGCCCAACTACATCCTATAGCTTTTCTTGCAAAGAACGACTATCCGTCACAGCTATTAGCTATTGAGACCCTTGTCCCCTGTGAAACAGCCTCATCTGTTTTGTTGGCAGTTTTCACATTACATGTGTTATCTCTACACAACTATCCACTGACTAAAATAGATTGGGACATATTGTGCACTCTTTTCAACTTTGTGTGTGTTATACTATGTACTTCCCCCCCATCCCACAGAACACAGTGCAAATCCTAAAATGGATCAAAACCCAAACAGAACAATTATTTGGTCACCAGACATTTTGGGGTGTTGTAGATCAGGTTAATCTATAAAAATTAAACAAATAATTCCCCACATATCTCTTACATAGATAGGAGCCTCCTGGGAGGAGTTCTAGAAATCATTATCTATGGGGCAGGTAGGTTAAAATGAAGAATGTCATAAAGGATCCAGGTAAAATCTGAGACCTGAGTGTGGCCTTTTGTGGTGTGCTGGAGAGCAGATTCTTGTGAAATCATAGAGTCACTATTTGCTCCCTTGTGCAAATAGTACGTGTGTGTGCTTGTGCACAAAGGAGAGTGACACCAGAGATGTACATTTGATGCACCATCTCCTGGAATGAAATTCCTTATGTAACATACATATACATAGCTTTGTGCAGGAAAAGAGAGAAGATGGGCTTTCCAGATTGTTGCATGTCTACAAATCATCTGTAGTGTTATGGATTAAGCACACACAGAGTTTTGGGGTGCAATCATCTCTGGCCCTCAGGCAGCATTTCTGTCTGCGTCTCTCTGGGCTGCATGAATGGCTGTGTGTATGTGTGCTGTATGCTGTGTGTGTGTGTGTGTGTGTGTGTGTGTGTGTGTGTGTGTGTGTGT
>JAHTLZ010000327.1:7318598-7331786 GCA_023846285.1 Phrynocephalus versicolor | reverse complement strand
GTGTGTGTGTGTGTGTGTGTGTGTGTGTGTGTGTGTGTGTGTGTGTGATGATAACGCTGCCTGAGAGACCGGTCTTTATTGATAAGAGCAGAACAATAAACAGGAAAGACTTTCTATCGGTGTTAGGGATAGAATGTCTTGTACTCAATAGATAGGTGCACACCTATCTGGAGGACCATATTGCTTGTTATTGATGAGGACCAAGGGAAGGAAGCTGTGGGGCCAAAGGTCACAGAGTAGGTGGCCCTGATATCCTGTTTCCCTCTGGCCTTGCCATCCTGTTTACTGCCTCCTTGAGCTTAGCACAGCACATTGGGTCCTACTGGCCCTAGGACTTCTAGGAATCCGGGCATCTCAGCTTCCTTGTGCATGTGCCACTTTGGGGTTCAGAGATATGGAATCCCCACAATCGTCAAGTCAAACTTTTTTCCCCAGCTGATCCCAAGATTTCTCTTCCTTCCTGGAGAACTAGGTGGGCAGGGCAATTTCTTCAGACTTCAGCCAGTGCCCACTTTTTTGGCAAGTACAAGGCTGGTCTAACCTATTTTGCTTCCTGAGACGAATGGCATGCTGATTACCCCACAAGCCAACTCCACGTGCAGAAGCTGGATGGATTGGGAGCTGAGTTTATTTCAGCATGGGTGGTAAAACACTGTCCACCAGCCCACTATGGCCTATGCTGCCTTGTTCTTCAAAACTGCCTGCAGTTTCTTGCTTTTCAATATTTTCACCCATGGCATCTGTCTCAGTTTGTCTAATGATTAAGAGCTTCCTGGTGCAGTGGTTAAACTGCTGTACTGCATCCATAACTGGGGTCACAACCTGGGGTTCAATCCCAGGTAGCCGGCTCAGGGTTCACTCAGACTTCCATTCATCTGAGGTCAGTAAAATGAGTACCCAGCTTGCTGAGGATGTGGGGGACAATGTGTAGCCTGCATAATTCAAATGTAAACCACCCAAAGCACTATGGGGGTGGTATATAAACAGAACACTTTGCCAATGATAGGGCTGGCCTTGGATTGAGTACCTTTTTGGCTACTCCTCTTTTTTGCATGTTTCTTGCCAGCCTAGCAATACAGAAGAATTCCCATTGTTAATGCTATGTCTATTTAACCATTTCAAATTTCTTAAAATGCTTGTGCAGAACCCAGCTATTTCCAACACTTTATAAATAACAGATGTGATTCCTATTTTTAATCTGTACCATAAGCCATTAAATTGGTTAATTGCTCTGATCTGAAAAAAGCGGCAGAAGAATGCCTACTTTCACTGTCTTTTCTCTCCTCGCTCTCCACCTTTAAGCTGGTTCCACTGATTTTTCTTGAGGACTAGAATGACAACTAGGTTGCTTCCTGAGGCAGCAGGCATGCCAGGGGGCCAGTGCTGAGTCACTCTGCCACTCCAGGAAATCGATTTCTCTCACCTCTGAGCCACTGGCGGTCTCCTTGCCTCACTGTGTAATAATAAAGCAAACCACTTGACCGTGAAGAGGGGGCAGTGGTGGAAGGCAATGATTATTTTTCAATATAATCTAAACACCATGATTTGCCAATGGGGCAAGATAATTATCCTGTGAAGGAATAAAGTAAGGAACCAGCCAGAACTATAAAACACAATCTCCATGCTGAAGCGAAGCAAGCCGATAAATCTCCAGGCTTGGGATAATAACATGGGCAGTGAAATCAATATTGATTATTAGGAGAAGTGGGCGGAGGGATTGGCAGTAAAACTCAACAACAGAATAATACTGAATGGTGGCAGATTAAGCCCGGAGGCACGGCTGCAGGAAGAGGGCAGGGGGTCACAGATTAGGTAGGCATGTCCCATTTGTTTCCCGTACTATGTGTCTGAATGGTTATTTCACAGCAATTAAGCAGTTTCTGAGAGAACAAAATGCTCTCCCCCCTCTCTCAGTATCAGAATATACTAGAGATGAGCACAAAAGAGGAAAAATAGTGTTTTGTTACTCATTGCGTTTAGTTTTGTTATTAAATGAATTTTTAATAGAATTTTTGTAATGCAGCAAAATGAGCAATGAACAATCTGTCGCCACCCAGGTGGATTCTTTTCAAAGGTTGGGTTGTGGGGAGTGGAGGCCCCACTCTCCACAGCCCAAACTGTCAAAAAAAAAAAAGCAACAACACCTGAGAGGCAGGGGCAACAAAGGAGAGTGGAGCAGCCAGCGGTAAATTCAAACAGAGCAGGGTTTGAATTTACTACTGCCTGCTCCATTCTCCCTTGCTGCCCCCGCCACCCAGCTGGTGTTTTTTGACAGGTCGGGCTGTAGGGAGGGAGGGCGGCCTCCCCCTTCCCTCAGCCTGACCTGTCAAAAAAACCCACCTGGGAGGAAGGGGCGGAAAGGGAGAATGAATTGTTTCATTTCAACCGTAAAACATGGCAAATTTTGTTTCATTTCATAACAAAATGCTGTCAGCCATTTTGTTATGTTACAAAATGTTTTGTAACCTTATGACACAATGAAACAGTGTGCCATTTTACATTTTATGCCCATATCTAGAGTGCAATAAAAGCCAAAAGAAGGACTGATGTAATTTTAACAACTTCTTTTTAAAACTGATTAGTTAAATGATCCATATTAGTGAAAAGAAGAACATGGCAGTCCCTTGCAAAAAGACAACACTGGCAAATGGCAGTTTTCAAGTTCCTGGAACACTGTGGAGAAAGCAGAGCTCGGAAAAAGTTCCATTTCTTGGCTACAGCTCCCCAAATCCCCTAGCAGGTAGATGATTCAAGGTGCCGTATTCCCTGATAATTTCTTTTCACAGCTCTGGGGGTAAAAAAAAAAGACTAAATGTGTAGGTGGGCATCCCAGAGGACCATTATGAATCAGGAAGGAGGATTGCTACAGAGATCTCATCTAATTGATTGATTGATTTAAATTACCACCCCAATCATCTACCAAAGCTGGGACTCAAGGCAATTGACAGCCAAGTTGTTAAAAAAGGCATGGAGAAAAAATTCAAAAATGCTTAGCACAGGTTGTGATAAGATGGCAGCATAGATTGTATTTTGGATTGCTTTTTGTGTGTGTGATACGACAATGTACTGGAGACACTGAAACACTCCAACCTTGTTCTGTGCCCATATGGACTTTTTTAGGTACAGTGGCAGGGCTGATGTGAGTGTGAACTCTCTTTGGAGCTTACTTGGAGCAATGGAGGCCGGATTGCATGGGCAAAGAAGAGTCATTTTAAATGAAATTGTCCCCAGTGAAGTCTCTCTTTCCAGCATGATCCAGTACAATCCTGCTTCCCTGTCTGATTACATCCACAATCAAAGAAAGTACAGTGGTAACTTGTATAAAGGAATTAATTCATTCCAAATAAAATTCTGTTAAGCAAATTTTCCTTTATACAAATTTCCCATAGAAATGAATTGAAAACAGAGTAATCCCTCATTGCGACCATTTTTATGTTGTACGGATTCACCCCATAGGCAATTCTGTTAAGCAAATTTCCCCTATCTCCGGATTTTTTTTAAGTTGTATAGATTTTATATTATACAAACTGTTTGTTATACGAGGGTCCACTGTATAACATAAATGTAATTGCTTTTTTTTTAAAAAAAAATAATAATTAAAAGGTTGTATCCTCTGTTAAACAGTACAGGAGCAACTACATGATAAAATTATTCAAGAATAGAACTTTGACAACTGCAAGTTCTAAGTTCCTCTAGCTTAGCACAGAAAATTGCTCTCATGTTAAGTCAATGGGGATTTAGTGAGTGCACTAATCATGGGCCTGTTCCAATTGCAACTTACTTTTGCAGAGTCAACCACAAGTAGAGGAAGCCCATCAGAATTATGGAACTTATGAAGGAACTTAGAAAATATCCTCTGAGTCAGTTGTAATAAGTTGTAGTTAGTGCAACATACTACACTAAGCAACTAGACTTCAGCCTTTGTGCTCAGAAGCCCTTCTGTTCTTGCAGCATCTATTTTCTGTTGAATATTAAAAGGTAAAGGTTCCCCCCGCAAATGCATGGTAGTCATGTCCGACTCTAGATGCGGTGCTCATCTCGGTTTCCAAGCCAAAGAGCCAGTGTTGTGCAAGTCGGTGGCCATGTGGCCAGCATGGCTGAACACATTTCTGTGCACGGAGCACTGTTTACCTTCCTGCTTTTTACAGCAGTACCTATTTATCTGCTTGCATGTTTATGCTAGGTTGGCAGGAGCTGGGGTTAACAGTGGGAGCTCACTCCTCTGCATGGCACCCCAAATTAGAACTGCTGAGCTCTTGATTTTGCAGTCGACAGTTTCAGTGCTCTATCCTGTTGAGCCGCCATTCCCTTGGCATGAATGTTAAAACTTCCCAGTTAATACTTCACCTCACTTCACCTGTTTCTGGTTTCTTCTGGTAAAAAGACAAGGGTAAATGTTCCCCCCGCACATGCGTGCTTGTTGTGTCTGACTCTAGGGGAGGTGCTCATCTCCGTATCCAAGCTGAAGAGCCAGTTTTGTGCATGTCCATGACCATGTGGCCAACATGGCTGCAAGGAAGCACTGTTTTACCTTCCCACTTTTTATGGCCATACCCATTTATCTATTTGCATTTGCACGCTTTCAAACTGCTAGGTTGGCAGGAGCTGGGGTTAACAGTGGGAGCTCACTCTGCTACGTGGCACCTGGGATTCAAACTGCTGAGCTTCCAACTTTGTAGCCCACAGTTTTCAGTGGTCTAGCCTGCTGAGCCACCACACCCCTGGTAGTAGGGTAAAATAAGAATGCAAGGAGACCTCTTCAGACTTGCAAATGGAGGGTAGCAAATTCCTGGGGGATAAATGACAACAGTCACAGTGGCACAGTTAGTTTTTTTTCTCCTGTCTGCTGCCAAACAAGCCAAACATTGCCTGGAGGTGACTGAGTATGTAGGAAAGGCAACCAGACTTCTTGTTACTGTGAGGGCCAGAATACAGCTTTCTGCAGGTTGCTGTAGCAACTACCAAGACGGATGGCTGCTACAGGTCATTTGAGGCTTCTCAACACATGGAAGTCCATTTCTCTCAGCAGGATGTCATAATTAAATGTAATAAATACTATTGTTCAAGTAACTCTCAAAGAAAAAAAACTCTTTGTAATTGGAAGAATGACATTTGGTATCCTTCACACAGAGGGCTTCCAGTCCCTGCTATTTCCAAGGGAGCTCTCCTGCTATGCCTCCATTCAGGTAAAATAAAAGTGGCAGATTTCCCCCTCCTCTCACTGAGGCAAGCAAACAAGCAAATAAAGAAAGAAATGGTAATTTAGTTGGAGGCCTCACTTAGGTTTCCATAAAAAATTAGAGTAATGGGGCTCAGTGGACTAAGGCTTCAAAAACTGTTGGCTGCAAAGTCAGCAGCTCAGCGGTTCGAATCCCAGGTGCCACACAGTGGAGCGAGCTCCCGCTGATAACCCCAGCTCCTGCCAACCTAGCAGTTTGAAAGCATGTAAATACAAGTAGATAAATAGGTAGAGAGGTAAAAAGGGGGAAGGTAAAACAGTGTTTCCTTGCAGCCATGCTGGCCATGTGGCCATTGACTTGCACAACACTGGCTCTTTGGCTTGGAAACAGAGATGAGCACTACTCCTAGAGTTGGACACGACTAGCACGCATGTGCAGGGGGAACCTTTCCCTTTTAAATCCAGATTTATAGTGCCAACAGGCAAGCTAGTTTTATGTGAAACAGAGCATCAAAGGGGGAAACGTTTATCAAGCAACGAGCCAAATGGAATGAGGTTGAAAAGGTGCCCTCTCTTTGTTCTGTGATCGGTTGGCCACTTCAGAGTAAATACAGATAAAAGGAAAGAATCAAAAGGTGTTAAGGGTGATATTTATAATGGCTACATTACACAGCTATTTTGATAATGGGTCGTAAGCATTCACGGAAGAGAATCCACTTAGCCTTTTTTCTCCTCTCCTTCTCTTGTGTTTCCCCGCTCGCAAAAGTATTAGCTGAGCCTGAAAGGCATCCGTAAACTAATGTAAAATGAGAATTGTTATTATTTAGGAGGTCCATTAATCTTTTAGAAAACCAACTCCTTTTAATTAACCAGCACTCTTTTCAGATTGTTGTGATGTATGCGTGAGGCTTTGGTGCTGTGAAATGATTGTAGACTCCAGAAGTTTTCCTTCCGTAGAATGTCCCAAGGGTTCTAGTTCAGACTGTCCTCCTTTAAAACAAAGTAGTCTGTAGCAATAATCTGAGATGAGATATTGCAATAACCAGGGGCAGCTGGGTGCTGCAGTAACGGGAAAGTACTTTGAAGAACCACACACACACACTGACACAGACACACATGTGAATATCCGAACCAGCGGAGGAACTCCCTCTTCTCTGGGGAGGCCTCCTTTTATTAACCTTCTACCCTAGGTGATTAGCATAGCTGATTGCATCATTTCTTTGTGTCGCAGCCTAAATTCCTCAAATATAGTTAAAGAGCCGTTGCATGGGAGGTCTAAATTATCATGTGTTTCTACGTGCACCACATGTGCATTGCTCTAATTGGTCAGCTTTAGCTTTGTGGTAAGAGACAGTTCTCTAATTGGCAAGCTTAAGTAGTAGCAATAGAAGACAATGAGGTCACTTTTTGGCAAGATTAACTAAGGAAACAATGAGGTAAGAGAGAGGGAGGGCTAGTGAGCTGGCACAAACTTGTTGCGCTATTGCATGGAACTCAGACTTTTGCCACCAGATGCTGTTGCTTCTGAAATGGCAAAATGGCTCCAGTTATGCCAACCCAGAAGCTTAATCCCACAGTAGTTGAGTAACTAAGGGCAAATGTTCCTGGTTCTAATCTTGGCAGGATCACCACCGTCATCACCATTACTGAAGCCCTTGGGCCAATCCTTTTTGAGATATATATTGCATAAGTGTTTCTCAGCCATGCCCACCTCACCTGACAGATCTTACTTATATATATTTATTTTGTTACAGCAATTTGCATACCACTCAATTTACTGTGAAACATTTTCCTCGACATTTGAAAATCACATAACTAACCTTCCAATCTGATACCAAACCCCAATCCACCTCCCCACCTCCACAATCAAAAACCCAACAACCCAAATTGAACCCAATCTCAAAAACTATCTCAAATACACAAACCAAAGGAAAGCAAAGCATGATGCTCAAATACATCTCCATAGCATGTAAAATATCTGTGAAGATTCTCAGTCATGCAGGTGAGTTTATCTGGAAGTTGAGTCATGGCTACTGGACTTCTTTTGAGAGATAGAAACGTTTCGCTGCTCATCCAAACAGCTTCCCCATGACTCAACTTCCAGACATAGCATGCAAACCACTCTCTTGGTGGTTTATAACTTAATGGTGCAGCACACACACACACACACACACACACACACACACACACACACACACACACACACACACACACACACACACACACACACACACACACACACATCTACAAGGTGGAAACTCAATTTACTGACCTCGGAAGGATGAAAAGCTGAGTCAACCCTGAGCCAGCTACATGGGCTTGAACTCAGGTCATAAGCGGAGTTTTGGCTGCAATACTGCAATTTAACCACAATGCCATGATGCTTCTCCAAGTTATTGTGGTGGTGGTGGGGAAATCATGTATTGAGCAAGCTGCACAGTCTCAAGAAGAAAGGACTGGTAAACCATGTCCAAGGATTCACAACCTAGAAAAGCCAGAAAAAGGGTCTCCAATAAATCTGAATTGAGTTGATAGAACACAGTTGTTCAAACTGTGTGTCAACTGCAGCATAGCACTTGCAATTGTGAGGGTCCTCTAGAGTCTAGATGCATTTACAAAATGGGACAACTCAAAACCTAAATGCCAAATTGATACAATTCAACCCGATATTTGGTGGGAAAAATAACCTATTTTTGGACATCAGCATGTCTTAATCTGGTTGAAGGTATACAGACCTTCATTCTTTTCATTCTTTTCAAAGAGGGAAATTCAAGATGGCTGCCATGCCAAGCTTGCCGTTGAGTACGCTTCTTTCTTTTCTATTCATTCTGCCATTTTAAAGAGAAAAGGGTGCTGTGAGGGATCTGAGCATTGAAAACCCAGAGTTTTTGAAGACTCGTGGCTATTATGGAAAAGTTCTTCTCCCAGAGCAGAAATGCTAATGCAGGAGTACTTATTGGATCTTGTCCTGCTAAGAACATCAACTCTTGCTGGAAAACAAGAAATGTTCCTTCAGGTCTTTTCCGAGTCGCTTATTTCGGTTGAGTTACTCCTTAATACTATTCCAGCTTTCATCTCCTTTTGCTTTCACCTCTAAGCCATGTTTCAAAGTATTTATTTATAAGGAACTTTGGCATTCAGCTGAGGTTTTCATTGTAAATCAGAGCCAATGAGTATGTGAATGTATTGGAGGAAGTAAGCTTACAGCCAGGGCAGCATTATTGCCCCGCTTTATGTTGCATAGCCAGCTCTGGATTAAGTCATGATGGGCCACCAAAGAATTTTTTTATTTATTATACTTATAGACTGCACCAACTTTCCCCAAAGAATGATTGCTTTTTTTTGTTCTCTAGGGCCACCAAGGTATGGTAAAACAGTGTTTCCTTGCAGCCATGCTGGCCACGTGGCCATGGACTTGCACAACATTGGCTCTTCGGCTTGAATATGGAGATGAGCACCGCCCCTAGAATCGGACACAGCTAGCACGCATGTGCGGGGGGAACCGTTACCTTTAGGGGAGAATGAAGCATTTTCTCTTCCCTCACTATGTGAGTGTACAAGAATTTTTTTCTGCATGTTTTTTATTTCAAGGTGTGTTTATTTTATTTTTAACTATGGAAGAAGATTTTGCACAAATTCTTGTATTTATGTAAAATTGCCTTGTATTGTTGTATTTTACACAAAATGCCCAATTGATGTCTTAACTCATGCAGCAAAGAACGGAAGTGCTATTGGGGAGAACTTTTCACGTAAGAGTTGCAATGACGGAGATCTTCTCGCTGTCACATTTTCCAGTGCCACTCATCTCATGAAAGTTGGAGTTAGACAAAATCTTGCCACCTTGAATAATTCCCCTCTATGTGTCATAAATCATGTAAGGATAAATTTATTCAGGATCACAGCCACCAAGGCCAACATATTTAGAATTAGAAATGGGCACGAAACGCCAGAATGGCATTTTGTTTCATTTTTCGTTTCCCTTTTTAATTTTTTGTTCCTTTTTTTAAAAATAATTATTTCTTTGTGTGTGTGTGTGTGTGTGTGTGTGTGTTTTCACTTTTCATTTGTTTAAAAACCCTGCACCATACCCCCTAAATGTGTCTGACTGGGGGGAGAAGCACAGCACTTTAAAACTTTTTTTAGCCACCGAAGCAAGTGGCTGCTGCGGACATCGCCGCTTCTGTCAATGGCTAAAACACCATGCTTCCGATCCCCCCCCCAATTGGGTGTGCTGAGGGGAAAGGCGCAGGTCGTTTAAAATATCTTTGAGCCATTGATGGGTCACTTCAATTTTGTTTTCGTTAAGGAACAAAACAAAAAATGAAAAACTAAATGAAAAAAAAATCCTTTCGTGCCCATCTCTATTTAGAATTTCTATTGCCATCATAGGGGAAGGGTGTCACATTTGTCTATAAACCTCCAGGATAATGTTGTAGTTTAATCTGTGTTTTGCTTGAGTCAAAGGAGTCCATCTGAGCCAAAAAGGTCACATGTTTCTCACCTTCTTTGACTATCAGTGGTTAAAACATAATCCAGCTGCTGTATGTTGACTCTGACTTGGATTGTGCAAGACTTTTTGCTGCCTGGAGGAAAGGACAAGATGGCACTTCTGCCATTTCACATGGAACATTGGACTGGACAAGCATCTCAACTTGACTTTAACAGAGACTAGGACCTTTGCCAGTTTTGAGGGCTCCAGACCAGTTTAGAGATGGCTGATGTTCTAAGAGGAAAGGAAGGCAAACAGGTTTGGGAGGAATATTTATTTCATTTATATATATTTATATGCTGCCCAACTTCCTGAAGATACTCTGGGCAGTTCACAATAAGAACATCCATACAATTCAGCTACACAAACAAATGTAAAACAAACCCAATAGATCAAAACTTAAAAACCAATACAAATATGGGATATATGAGTATCTCAGGATCTGCCACTGATATCCATAGAATATGCCATCTGAGATGGTTGGACCATTCTACCTAATAGTATGACCGTGAACTCTGCTTTCTTAAACTCTGGTCCAGCATTCTAAACCACGACAGCAAGCTGCCGTAACCCATTGAAACCTCAATCCAAGAGCTCACCTGCTGAGTTCTACAATGTCTATCAGATGAGGAGATCTTCCAGCTGTTCAACAATAGAGCAGATTTTCTGGAATAGTGGTAGCCTCCACTTCAAAGAAAATGTCTAAACAGAATATAGGCAGGCATGTGGTCTGTTGTCAGCAGTGCTTCAGCTGTGCAACTCCTGCATTGGTGGAGCTTGGCTAGATGGGACCTTGGTTTCTGTGACCAAGAGTTTTCTCAGCCCGGTGATTTATGATTGTTTTTACTGTGCATGGATTGCTCCAAGAATCATATGCAATGCTTGGGCTTTACTACTGAAGAAAGCATAGTCCCTTTCTCTGAAAAAGTAATAATCAGAAAATGTTTATTCCAGAGGCTTTTGAAGATGATTGCTCCTTATCTTATCGAGGGAATGTGACGTGGAGGCTGATTTTTATGACAACACTAAGGGCCTTTTCACACGACCCCTAAGATCTGCTGGCCACTTAGATTCGGACCAGAGATCTTGGGTGTTCGTTGCTCTTCCTGCGTCCCCACCCCTCCACACTTCCTTGCTCCTGCCTGTGTGAGGGGAGGGAGAAAAAAAGAGAGGAAAAATGCAAGCTCACCTCCGAAGCCGCCCCTCATCGTCCTGATTCCTTCTCTTAAAGGGGCGGGAGGCAAAAAACAAACAAACAGAAGCGAGGAGAGCCCAGCACTCACCAGTAGAGATGGGCACGACTTAGCGGAATTTTCGTTTCCATTTTCGTTTTTCGTTTCCGTTACGTAACGAAACGAAAAACGAAAAACGGCTCAAAACTGGAACGAAAACGGAAACGAAACGACTAATTTCGAGCCATTTTTCGTTTTTCGTTACTGGAAAAGCACTTAATGGAGCTAAATGGGAAGAAACGAAAAAAAAAGTTTTCGTTTTCGTTTGTCGTTTTCGTTACGCAACGAAACGAAAACGAAAAATTTTGAAAATTAGCTCACGAAAACGGAAACGAGCCGAAACGGACCCCTAGACGAAAACGAAAACGAAAACGAACAATTTTTCTGAGTCGTGCCCATCTCTACTCACCAGATTACATCCGGATCTGGGGATTTTCACCCTCGGAGAGCAAGTACATGAAAAGTGCACTAGGACACACTTAGGTGGGCGTGGTCGCACTTAATTTCCTGCAAACTCCGGAGCTGGTGGGGAAACAATTGTAAGCTCTGGAGCTGGCAGCCATTTGCGGCGGAGTTTAGGGGTCGTGTACAAATACCCTAACTGTAACAGTGGTTCACCCGTGCCTCCTCCTAGTCGCACTTTGGAATCATCCATCTTGCCCAAGGTCATACAGGTAGCAGGGAAACTCCATCCACCACACATCCTCCGGGCAATCTCAGGTTGCTCCTCTCCCATGAGATGTCCTGAGGATTCAGACTGCTGTCTTCCAAAGATCCCTGCCTGTGGAGTTATACCAACTACCTAGCCTTTTATTAGAGCAACTCATTAAGCGTGTAAGTAAAAACCTTTTAACGGAAGCTTGAAAACCTGGCTCCTGTCCCTAGGCGAGGTGTTTCTGATTTTTAAAAATAAAAGGGAATAACACACATCGTCCTTGCCTACTCTGACCTAGTTTGAGGCAAATGAAAGTGTAGTGTTTAGCACTCCGCTACCAAGTACAGCAGCATAGCAGGCTTGGAACATAACAAAAGTCCAGCATAGAATTTATGCCCCGGCTGGCTGGCAATTGAATGATTACTCTCAGAACCTGCTATCAAGTTGCTAAGCACACCATTTATTTCTGTGCCTGACAAAGCCGCCGGTCCATGCTGGGTTTGCCCCCACCTGCTGGTCTCTCTTTCAGCAGCCTCTCCACCTCCTGATCGACTGAAAGCCATTTCTATGGTGCATTCGATATCCCTGCCAGGGACTCATCAGAGCCATGGCAGCTCCTTCAAAGACTCTGCCTGTCTCGGCGTGCTTGCGTCCAGGAGCCAGGCATGTATACGTTTGGCTTTCCAATGGCATTGTTGCATTGGAAAGCAATGCAACAAAGGTGGAGGAGAAGTGACCTGATTGGAGTTTGTTTTATTAAAATGCTTCCTTTCCTGCAGTTCAACAAAGTGGACATCAAATAATCATAATATTTTAAAAATACATCACCTGCAGAAAATAAAGTGGGACACGCTATCAATACACTGCTGCAGATTTCAGCATCTGCAGGCAACCCGTTTCTTAATCCCAAGCCAAATGAAAGAGATTGATCTTGCCAACCTTTGGGAAAAGATAGCAAAGTGGTAGCTTTTGTTACTTTCTGGAGCAAGGAGGGCCAGGGCTTAGAAGGAAGCGCTGATAAGGAGGCCCAAACCCTGCCTTTTGCAACCAACACTTGCAGTAAGAATGGGGCAGAGCAATAGTGTGGAGTTCTGAAAAGCAACTTTGAAACTCTCTTCCCTCTTATGACCCTTCAGTTCCTGCAGCCATATTGAAATTGGAAAAAGGGAAAGATATGCAAAGCATAAATGTAAATATGTAAACAAATTCCAGTGTGTTTAGATACATGTTTTGGAACATAACTTTCTCAAAATATTACATATCTAAAATACATTTTGAAGACACATTATTTTGAAGACATTCATATAAGAACATAAGAACATAAGAAGAGCCATGCTGGATCAGGACAAAGGCCCATCTAGTCCAGCTTCCTGTATCTCTCAGGGCCCCCAGAAAATGCCTCTGGGAGTGCACGAGACTAGATATCTGTCTCCTGATACCACTCCATCTGGCCCTTGAAGTACCCTGGTTTTAAACCTGGAGATGACACATCTCCATCATGGTTTGTAACCTGTGATGGACTTTCCCTCCAGGAATCTGTCCAATCCCCTTTTGAAGGCATCCAGTTACACACACGGCATGGAGTTACACACACACACACACACACACACACACACACACACACACACACACA
>JAHTLZ010000327.1:7301828-7318588 GCA_023846285.1 Phrynocephalus versicolor | reverse complement strand
ACACACACACACACACACACACACACACACACACACACACACACACAGAGAGAGAGAGAGAGAGAGAGAGAGAGAGAGAAAGAGAGAAAGAGAGAAAGAGAGAGGGAGGAAGGGAGGGAGGGAGGACTCCAATATATGCATGCACACTTCTAAAGAAAGCTGAAAAGTTTGTCATAACATACATAGACACACAACAATCAACAGATGCTTCGCTGTGAGCTAAGCATTTGTTTTGAAGGTGTAGATCAGGTCTGTTGGATCCTGTGTACTGAGATTTGCACGGATTGCTCTGTAGAAAAGCATCTCAAGTCTCCGGTCAATGTGGTAGAGGATTCATAGGGAGAAGAGACAGTCGTTAAAGTCACATCCCTGGTTTTATCAAACTTTTGAGATTTGCAAACAGAGCCTTGATTAACCCCCCAAAATGATCTGATAAACTATGCCATTTACTAGCCAAAGAGTTGATCTGCAATTTGGTGCTCTGCCACCACTTGCAGGCACCCCCTAGACGGCAGGGTGCCCAACCACAGAACACTGGTTGGGGTGGCAAATGAGCCACACCAAGACACCATACCAGTGGTTCATGTCCTTCTCTAGTGTCAAGGCTTTCCCACAGCTGGCGATTCTGTTTAAACAACAATGGAGTAGCCACCTTAGGTAGCAGAAGCTGGGTGCTAGCAGTGAGGTATTAGAAGAGAAGGTTATGGCCATGTGGCCCCTTAAGCAAGACTGTCAGATTTTGAAGTGGCAGAAGATATTGTTGCACTAACAGTATAGAAGAAAAACTCAATGACCAGGCTGCAACAGCCAGACTGGTGGTGGGTGCTTATAGATACAATCACCCCAGTTCTGGCCCATCTGCATTGGCTGCCCATGGTACTCCGGATAAGGTTCAAGGTCCTGGTTTTGTTTTACAAAACCCTCCATGGCTTGGGACCCAAATACCTGTCGGATCGTATCTCTCAATGGTCAACTGAAGCCCAACCCACTAGAATGTCACAGACTCTCTCACTCTGAGTGGCCACGCCCAGGGAGGCATGGAAATCGCTTACATTTAACCCCGCCTTCTCTGTGGTTGGCCCCTTGAACCATCTCCCGAGTGAGTTGCGCCTTGCACAGTTCCTGCCCACCTTCAAAACAGCACTTAAAACCTTGCTTTTTCGGGAGGCATTTGGCGACCTCTAATTTATTTAATTTTTTTTAACGCCTCTTGCCAATGATTTTTTTACTTATTATTGTTTTGTTTTTTCTTCTTCTTTTCCTTTTTCAATTTTTCTTTTTCTTTCTCAATTTTGCTGAGGTTACTCTGTGTTTTATTGGTTCTTTTAACCATTATTGTTAACCGCCCAGAGTTCCCTGGGAAGACGGGTGGTATAAAAATAAAATAAAATAATAAATAAATAAATTTTGCACTTGGAATTGATTTTTTTTTTACTTTTTACTCCCCCAAATCCTATAGCCAACAGGAACAGGGGTCATACCAGTTGCTGGATTGGAGGAGTTCTTATCTGACTCCAACCCCCATGTTCCCCATTTCTGCCAGTTTTGAAGAGAACAGAACACTCACCAGAGAGGCAGGGCTGTCTTTGAATTTGGAGGCAGGATTGGTTAATCCAGGTTAGATTGGTACCCCAACCAAGAAAGGAGCCTCGTGGTGCAGTGGTTAAATGCCTGTACTGCAGGTAAAACTGTGCTCACGACCTGGGTTCAATCCCCGGTAGCAGGCTCAAGGTTCACTCAGCCTTCCATCCTTCCGAGGTCGGTAAAATGAGTACCCAGCTTGCTGGGGGGGGGCAATGTGTAGCCTGCACACTGTAATTAAAATTGTAAACCGCCCAGAGACCACTTGTAGTGGTATGGGGCGGTATATATAAGCAGAACACTTTGCTTTGCTTTTGCTTTTTCCCACTACAGCTAACATGTGAGATTGCAAATGAAATTCCAACAGTTTCATCTACAGACTATGGGGCGATGCCATGGGAAAACTGCCCTTTGCCTTCTTTTGTAGCTCAGGTCAGGACTCGGCACAGGGCAGGGCATCTTTTCTAGTCCCTTGGCAGCCCTAGCATGAGCAAGGAAAGTTTGAATGAGTTAGTGGCAGAGATTTATTCGCCCTCTTTCACTCATGCCCCGCACCCTCACCTTTCCTTCACTGATAGTGCAATTAGCTTTTGATCAGAAAGTAGTAGATATTTTTCAGGGTCTGGATTATTAACTTAAAAACCAAGTCATGCTCATTCTAATTTGTATGCCCTTATTGCCTTCTTTTTTTAAAAAAAAATCAGGTAATTGCTTGCCACTTGTAAAGGGGTATAAATTAATATCTATTAGACAACACATTGCAGGAGAACTTATAATAGCCGGTAATCATACCCTTTTAAATGTCCAATGCTTTTTCCAGGCACTGCTGGCAGCTACAACCCTCATATACCAAAGGCAAAAAAAAAATCACCCTTTGGAGGAAACAGGATTGAAACAGCATCTTCTGCAGTTACAGAACTCCAGAGAAGTAAATAAAATAAATCAGGTCTAATTCTGGGAAAATTGTAGCAATTCTCCTTCCTGGGTCCCTGCACTTTTACGGTATATGAAAAAAGAATTTTACTCAGAATTCAAAACTCTGCTACAGAGATTACTGGAGTAAGATGCTGGCAGCCATAGCTTGCACCAGGGACTGTAGAGCTGTTCAGAACTGGCTTCTGAAAACTTTGTACCACGTTAGTAGACAGAGAAATGATAAGGGGAATATTTCCCCATTTGTTTCCAGGAGCAGACATAATGGTCTGCCAGTTCTTTGAAGGCAGGGCTCCTCATCAGCAACAACAGGTAGCAAAGCTTTCTTTGCCTAAGGCTTGGTTCAGCTTTTGCTTCCACTGCCGGGTAGCAGCAGCAGCTATGCCAGCATTCTAGACTCTCAAGCTGAATGCGAATCGGGCTTCAGAATTTTCTCAGTTTATTTGTGATCAGCTTTAGTCACATTGCTGTCAATGAACTGCCTCCCCCACCCCGCCAGCAGCAGCAGCACTGTGATATTATTGTGGCATTTTGTGCAATCCCGAGCAATGGAAGCAGTCAGAGTGTATGCCTATATTATTTCCGAAGAGAACGAGTACTGCTCTTGAGGTCTGATCACTGTACATATCAGTTCCATAATTGGCACTTAGCTCTTTAAGATAATTGTGTGTCTTCAAGTCACTTCTGTCTCTTGGCAACCCTTTTCAGGGTTTTTCCAGGTAGAGAGTACTCACAAGCAATTTACAAATCCCTTCTGCTGGGGTGCCCTGGGATTATACTGTTTGCCCAAGGCCACCCAGGCTGGCTCTAGTTGAAGGAGGCTCAGTAGGGAACCAAACCATGGGCTTTGCAACCAGATACCCAAACTGCTGATCTATCCAGCCAGGTACACTTCACTTTTGGGCAGCCTAAAAGAAAATGTCTGACTTGGAGTATAAGAAAGTTGCCAGGAACTAAGCCTTTCTTTCAACTTTGAAGATTATCAGAGTGAGGGTTCTTTTTGAGGCTAGCAGCTCTGTCACATGCACACTAAATGCGCATACTGATTTAATGTGTACTTTATCCAAGACTGGTCACGTGACATTTGATGTGCACTTTCCATCCCCATGGTAGCATGTTTGATGCTCTGTTCACACATCCCCATGGACTGAAAGTCTGGGTACCTATCTAAAATATCGGGGGGAAAGTTTAAAAAAAAATTGAAAATAAATATTTGTAAGTCGAGCAGGCCATATATAAAATTTGTAAGGCGGCAGTTAAAATGCCAATGGTTTTCTGCTCTTAAGTCAAATTGTTTCTCTTAAGTTGGGGTAATACTGTGTGTGTATAGATAGATAGATAGATAGATAGATAGATAGATAGATAGACAGATAGATAGATAGATAGATAGATAGATAGATAGATAGATAGATAGATAGATAGATAGATAGATAGATAGATAGATAGATAGATAGATAGATATGCTTTGTTTACCAGCATGCCAGATTTCTAGTTTTACTGCTGGAGGACATGGCAAACTTTTCTCCCCCTGTACCAGTAATTCACTTTTTATTTTAAAGAGCAAATAAATTTAAGAAAATATCAGTAAATTGAGCAGAATACCAAAATATGTGCACTATGAATACCCCCACTTACTTTTGATGCACACTTCAATTCTCCAAAAATGCAGATCAAAAGAATTACTACCGGAAGGGCAAGGATCAGGAAAATGTAGTGGGTCGTGCTTCAGGAGGCGTGGCAGAGGCATGCATTCTTTGGAAGCGCATCATGGTGGGGACCAGTACTCCAGATGCGATTGTAAAAAATAAAAAATGCATTTTTTACATGCAGTATGATAGAGGCCATAGTAAGAAAGGGTCTGAGCAGCTCCAAAAGACCTCTGGTCCAAAGGCCCTCCATCCTTCATTAGCCCATGTGAGCATCCTTGAAAAAATATGCTGGCCATTAATCTCTCCCTCATTAGAGGCCACTTCACAGGGCTGAGCTGAAGGCCGATCCGTTAAAGACTGTGAGGCAAGGAGTTACTATGGTGATGGGTGGCATGGAAAAAAAAGGTCTGTTAAGAGCTAATTATGCATCTGTTGCTGAGTTAATAAATAAGCAAGAAGCCTATCTTGATTTAGACCTCCCTGGGTCTGCCTCCACCTACAATTTGCCTAACACTTCTAGGTCTGCCTTCTGAAGGGATGAAAAGACTTCTGAAGCGCAAGCACGGCTAATTCACCTCCCATACATACTCGATCTGCTCAGCATATTTCTTACATCTTTCTGCATTATAAAATAATGCAGGGCATGAGTAAAGTGGATAGTAAAGTGGATAGAGAGAAGCTCTTCTCCCTCTCACCAAATACCAGAACTAGGGGACATACACTCAAATTGAGGGCTGGGAGAGTAAAAACAGACAAAAGAAAATATTTTTTTCACCCAGTGCGTTGTTAGTCTGTGGAACTCCCTGCCACAGTAGGTGGTGATGGCATCTGGCCTGGATGCCTTCAAAAGGGGATTGGACAGATTCCTGCAGGAAAAGTCCATCACAGGTTACAAACCATGATGGAGATGTGTAATCTCCAGGCTTAAAACCGGGGTACTTCAAGGGCCAGATGCATGGAAGTGGTATCAGGAGACAGATATCTAGTCTCGTGCGTTCCCAGATTCATCTGGTGGGGCCCCTGTGAGATACAGGAAGCTGGACTAGATGGGCCTTTGGCCTGATCCAGCATGGCTCTTCTTATATTCTTATGTTCTTATGTGACCTCCCTTTCATACTTTTATTTGCCTGTTGAGAACCGTTGCCTTTTCAAATACTGCCCGCTTTTGGAGCTCAGCTCCACTGGTCTTCAGTGTCCCAAAACAGAGCGTCTATCTACATGTCACATTTGCAGCAGTTGGAGGCCAGGTCATAAGGCGTGCCTTTGTCCTTTGGAAATCCTTGGATGTGCAGTTTGATGTAGTGCTAAGAAGTTCTGGCAAGAGAGCATTCTGGTGTGATGCCTTAACCTCATTGGAGAATAGATGGTGTCAAACTGCTGAAATGTTGCAGCATAGAGACACCCAGACTCACACTCAATCAAGGTGTTGATATGTAACAATGGAATCTTACATCCTGTAACCACCCTTACTCCACAGTCTGGCTGCCATACACCTAATGGCTGAGACATCAACAGTGGGAGCAGCATATTGTTATTTTTAAAATCGTGCTTCACTTGTATGCCAAGCACACAAGCTCGCAAAAGTGGAAGTCTATAATCACACCTGGTGTCGATACTGCAATTCATAATCTTTTTCATATTGGCAGCTCATGAAAGGGCTTCCTACACCAGGTTACAGAAACAAATTCAATTTCAAACAATTTGGCATGGCTCCCTTGAATTATGTGAGGAATGAAGACCTCTGTTCATGACATTTGGAGCCCAACACACCATATCATTCATTCCAGTTCTTTTCATCTCATCCTTTTGCTCTTCTTTGTAGCATCCCTCCCTCTTATTCAAAAAAATGTTATTTTAAGAAATAATAGTCACTTATCACAAAAGAACTGCTTTAGTGTTAAACTAACTTGTTTTATCAGCTCTGTACTGGCTGCCGATCGATATACAGACTCATTTCACAATACTGGCCTTAACCTAGGAAGCCCTAAACAGCCTGGGTCCAAGCTATCTCAAGGACTACATTGGCCTTTATGAGTCTGTTCAAATGTTAAGATCATCAGGCAAGGGCTTTCTCTTAATCCCACTACCCTCACAGGTTTGCTTGCTGTGGACACAGGACAGGGTCTTCTCCTAGACCAGTGGTGGCAAATCTTTGGCACTTCAGATGTTTTGGACCACAACTCCCAGAGTCCTTTGTCATTGGCAATCTAGGCTCAGAATTCTGGGGGTTGTGGTCCAAAACATCTGGAGTGCCAAAGGTTCGCCACCATTGTCCTAGACTAAGGAACTCCCTCTCAGAGGAGGCCAGCCTAGCCCCATCTTTGCTATCTTTCCATAAAACAGTGAAGACCTGTCTCTTCAGGCAGTCTTTTTCATAGTGAGACAATAAACAGGATGGTTTACATTCCACTGCTTCTAAATCTGTTCTTCCTAATGCTTTTATCTAACTTCTCCAATATATTATTGATTCTTCTTTAAAAAGGTAAAAAGGTAAAGGTTCCCCCTTTCTCCCCGCACATGTGTGCTAGTCATGCCTGACTCTAGGGCTGGTACTCATCTCCGTTTTCAAGCCAAAGAGCCAGCGTTGTGCAAGTCCGTGACCATGTGGCCGGCATGGCTGAATGCATTTCTGCGCACAGAACACTGTTTACCTTCCTGCTTTTTACAGCAATACATATTTATCTACTTGCATTTAAATGCTTTCGAACTGCGAAGTTGGCTGGAGCTGGGGTTACGTTGTGTGGCACCTGGGATTCGAACTGCTGAGCTGCCGACTCTGCAGCTGGCAGTTTCAATGTTTTAGCCCGCTGACCCAATTTACTTTTTAAAGCTCTTCATATCATGTTTTGAATTGTGTACACCGTCTTGGGTCCCCTTTTTTAGGAGAAAGAAAGAAAGAGAGAAAGAGAAAGAAAGAAAGAAAGAAAGAAAGAAAGAAAGAAAGAAAGAAAGACAAGAAAAGAAAAGAAAAGAAAAGAAAAGAAAAGAAAAGAAAAGAAAAGAAAGAAAGAAAGAAAGAAAGAAAGAAAGAAAGAAAGAAAGAAAGAAAGAAAGAAAGAATTTATATTTGGAAATATGATCTGTCACAAAATAATGATGGCCCCAACCATCTGATCTCAGCAGCATTGTGGACTAAGTTTCTGAATTTTTTTTCCAAGGGCATCATTTTGAAAGCTGCAATTTTATAAGCTGTACATTAGGCACTGCCCTCTTCTGTTGCCCCCAAAGAAGTGAGGCACCTCCTCAAAAGAAGAGGATCAGAAAAATCACGGATTTTTACAAATGGCTTCTACGGATTTAAATGTTATGGTGTGAAAAATAGAAATGTGCCTTTACAAAACAATTTAAGCAGGACACCAGATAGCCTGAGAAGCAGCTGAGTCTTTTACCCAGGTATGTACTGTGAATGGGCATCTTTTTCAAGATTCCTGCTCTCTCTCCTTAGGGTTTTCAATTTTTCAGTCAGGTTGGGAATGGATAGCTCTTCAAAAAGAGAACAATATCAGAAAGAGGACTGTCCTCTGAACATTGTCACCCTGCCAAAACCTGTAATTGGTCTTCTCTATTGTCTGTTCTCAGTGGTTGCATTGGTCCATGAATATAGTGGAAAGAGATTTCTAAGCTCAGGTTCTTCCTTTCCATCCTTCTGAGGTCGGTAAAATGAGTACCCAGCTTGCTGGGGTGGGGAGGCAATGTGTAGCCTGCATTACTGTAGGTAAACTGTAAACTGCCCAGAGACTACTTGAAGTGATATGGCATGGTATATAAGCAGAACACTTTCTTTGCTTCCTGCCACTTCTCCTGGTATCACCAAAGGGGTCAATGTTTCACTGTAGGGTGGATGGGGTGGCTACTCACCTATCACCCCAAAGTAGGGCATGTGTCACTAGACACAAGGCACTGCTTTGCTTAAGGCTGCTTAGAATCTTTAAAACTGTATGTCCCCATACTGTGAGGTTTGTCATTCAGACATAATTGCAGTGCCTTTACATGAGTGGGGACAATTGGAGCCAGGCAGCCCTGTGCATCAGCTGAGTCTTCTGCCCACATGCTGCTCCTTGTCGGGTGATGAGCAACCTTAGGGCTTTGATCTCCTTTGTTGTGGTTCTTGCTCTTTAAATCTGACTCAGCTTGGGTCCTTCAAATGGAGGATAACTTCATACAGAGTTCTAAAAGTCCTTTGAAGAAAGGAGAGTCATCTGCGAGAGATAGCCTGCCCACCTGACTGATCCTTGGTATGATTCTTCCCTCCCTGATCCTCTTCCCAGTGGCTTTTCTGAGTGCATAAAGTGATGTGGCAGAAGGCATTGTCTGAGCTCACCCTCTTTCTTCCTTTCTGTGCCTGAATGAATGAAAGATTGAAAGCTTTATTACGCTCAGTGACCAGTAACCACAATGCATGTACACAAATAATACTGATTCAAACAAGGCAAGGAGAAACAGGGGAGGGAGGATACCGTAAAAATTGAGACATACTACACTGTAGCTGCTTGAGCATTTGTTGAAATGCTTTGTGCATGAATTATGATCACCACCGCACAGAATTTAGCTACACTGGGCAACATATTTTAAAATAAGACGTTTCTGTGCCTTGTTCTGGCTGTGAATGTCGCATAGAGTTCTTGCTGTCTACATAGGATGCAGTTTTGCTTAGGGTACAGTTTTGTCCCTCAAAACTCTTGTGCACTACAGAAGGGCTGATAAATAAATACCATGGGAATCTAAACTCCCTTTTAGGAAGTCTTTGGCTGCAGGAAATTGAATGTACCTGCCTTTTCAGACTTTCCACCCCCTTCTAAGCATGTGAGGAGCAGCCTGGGGAGCCATTACCAAGATGGTGAAGGTTAGCGGTAAGCCATTCCATCATAAAGCGTCAATGATGTGGAAATACAGGATCAAATGAGTAGCAATTCATATGTCACCGCATGACAGAACAAAAATCTGTGCTGAGGAATTAAAGGCATAAATATTAGAAGGGAGGAGGGGGCAGAGGGGAGGAAGAATGGAGGGGTCTGAATGAGACGGCTTTCAGCTAGTATGCTCTTGACATCTTGAATGGCAACTGGCTGAAACTTTTCTGGTAGAAAAGCACTTCTGCAGTTAAGTTGTGTGAATGCGTAGGGGGAAGTATGAGTCTCTCTCTCTCTCTCTCTCTCTCTGTGTGTGTGTGTGTGTGTGTTGTGTGTGTGTGTGTGTGTGTGTGTGTGTATGTGTGTGTGCGTGCGTGCGTGCGCGCGCGTGTGTGCGTGCACGTTCATAGGTCCATGCCTGTGTGTACACATTCTAAATGGCTTGGCAGGTGATGAAAACCCAAACATGATTTGCCATTACTGCTAGCAAATCTATCTTTTTGAAAGATGAGGTTAAAAAGATGAAAGAAGTTAATTGCCAGTGTCATTTAGTTGGCTCTTTTCCTCGTCCTTAGGGGTGGACGTGGTGCCGGTAGATGTTCCATGCTTGATCTCCCACCTGGATGACAGTTCAAACATTCTGCTCCTATAATATTATTTTAATGCTTTCTGGGTACTGGAAATAGTTTTGATTTTTCTGCAGTAGAGGGAAAATGGTGCAGTCCTTCATTTATTATGGTGAAAATGGCTGGACAGCGGTGGTGCAGGGAAATCCAGGATTCTGCCTTTGGAGAGGCAAAACGTGCTTTTAAAAATCTCACTTTGTCTACCCAAGTGCCTGGAACTGCCCCTGAGCATTTTCTATGTATCTTGGGATGGTTCAGACTTGATGTAAAGGCATATGATTCCTCCAGGGGCTCCCTTGACTGTCTTTTTTTTAATCATCCAGGGGGCACTAATTATTCTGGACGAGCTTCCCTAAAACATTCATGAGAGCAACGAACTCGATTACCATAAACCCAGAGCTGGATAAATCTGAGAGGTATGACATACGAAAACATCTACAGAGCTAAACCTAGCATAAAGCAGAGTAGAGCAACCTCCTTGCATCTCCTCCTGTGGGGAAGGAGATGGGAGGCTATGGAGGGCATGCCGTTTGAACAATGTGGTCCGTGCTCTACCCAGTCTGTGGGGATTCCATGTACCCCATTAACCCAGAGACTGAAGTCACAATAAGGGCAGGCCACGGTGTGGAAAGCCAGGCCTCCAAATGACCCAAGAGCAAGCCAAGGCCAACTGGCTGACTCAGGAACTGCAGGGCAAAGAAACAAGGCCTGGCACCGGGAGATTAGGAGAGATATCTGGAGGCCTGCGTGACCAGCCCCAAACCCCTTCCTCTCGTCTCTTCCCCACTGGCAAGCAAGGGTTGCGTTACGTGAGGAGCCACACGTCGGTCCAAGACCCTCATTGCCCCCACCAATGGAATTCAGGTTACCAACCCTATTGGGATGTATGTGTATACTGTTTACTCTCACCAATAAAAAGCCTTGGGTCCCAGGCGAGACGCTCTCTCACTCTCACACAGACACACGCTCACCCACACCCACACAGAGATGCACGCTTGGGACCAAGAGATGATTGGACCCCAATCCTGTATCACGGAGTTGATAACACTACACCCATCACCCCAAGTTGCCGGGCTGTTTCCTTCAAGGGAGGTAGAAGATGTTGGCTTGTCACTATCATCAGAGTGATATTCAGCTTTCTAGTCCACTTCAGTGGAGGGAGTGTCGTTCTGGTGCTTTACTTGAGGTAGCAAAATGTCTTGACCTATCGCTCGTCGTGGACTACTCCACTGGACTAATACCTGATGAGATGCTAAGGGCATGAATGTGCTAATAAGGCACTGGTGGCATCTCAAATAGGCATCAGGCTCTACTGCCTGGTTTTCTGTACCCTCAATATTCTCTTTCTGCTGCCAACAGGCAGACTGAGGACACAGCAGCCATTTTCTTTCGCTCTCCTGTTTTAGGGGATTCTGAGAGATATATTCCAAAAAGTGGATGTTTCCACACTCCTGTCTAAGAGAGTTCTAGCCGGGGATGTACAATACCACCGAGGAACATAGATCCACAGGCTCCTTGGGCAACCAATAATAAATAAATACCTCCCGGCACACTCAATGTCAAGCAGAAAACTTTCTCAAGCAGAAAACTTTCTCAAGCAAGACAACCAGAAGGATGGATTCCTAGTCATTCATCCCGGGACCACTAGTTATTCCCCTCTCTTAGGGGGGAATGGGCACAGCAAGAATTGTTGTGTAATTGTTCCTCCACCTCTTAAAAATAGCCTACTGACCTCAGGTGTGACAGAAGATGCTCTCCTGTTGAGAGCAGGCCTAGTCAAGTGTTATGTGTAGAATGGGAAGGATCTTCCTATGTTTTGCATGGGCTACTGTTAAAAGAAGATTTGACTTCCATTTCTATTGGCTCCTCTCCTTCAAACAGAGGGCTCACTCTCAGCCAGAAACATGTTTTGAGGAAGTTCTTTGACTTCTCCTGGGAGAGTGTGGTGGGTAGCATATCCAAGTGTTTCCAGGGGAAGCCACATTGTGGTCCAACGCACCTGCAACACCAACTGGACAAACTTGGACTAATCCCCATTGCCAGTCTAACCTATCTCTCAGAGTCATTTAGAAGAACTGGGCTGGACAGAACCCTGAATATGGCTTCAAGTTCCTTCAGGGAAGAACTAGATTTTCTTTTTTAAAGGCTGCACATGGAATAAAACCACATCAACCTATGAACAATTCAAGACTGACAGGTGTATGCAGCTGGGAAAGATATCACCCTTTATGCACCTGACTCCAAAGAGTTGGAAAACTTTGGTGCTTCAAAGATAGCTGTCTCCTTGATGCGAGCACAGAGGCCCAAGTTTCCACAGCTCACCATTCAGATCAATACTGCAGTCTCTCATTTGTTCTCCTACTAATCTTGGCTGCAAGAAACCCATAAAAAACACAAGCTAGATTTTTTTGGTACTGAGTAATGTTCTCTTGGACTCTGAGTGCCCATCTCTGCCTCCAGAAATGACGGCTCATTGTTTACAGCCTTTATCTCCACACCAGGAGTCTCCTTGGTTCTCCTTGAGTGATGCTGCCAGTTCGCAGCAGGGGGAGTTGGGAGGTAGAGACAGCATGGGAAAAGGAAGCTGCCTTAGGTGGTTACTTCACATCCTTTCTCGAGCCGAGGTGAACTTGCCTCCGTGTTGAAATCAGTTTTCAACACGGATCGAGAAGTGGATTGAAAAGATTCCTGAGCTCCAGGACGGGAATCTCTGACCCCGTTTGGAGCGCAGTTCAGGGGGCGTGATCGGGGTGAACTCGGATTGACCCCACAAGGACGTGAGGTTACGTTCCTTCGAACTCGGATTGACTCCACAAGGACATGAGGTTACGTTCCTTCGAACCGGTCTCCAGCGGGGCCGCGAACTGCAACGAGAGGGACGTGAAGTATCACCCTTAGATCACCCTAGCTGTGCTCATAGTTAGTACAAGCAAGTCTCACTCAGATAAGTGGAATGGCCCTTAAAAGCTGGACTATGCTGATGTGGGGCAAGAACGTTGAGCCACTATGCTAAGATATATGCTGCACACATTTTATAAAAGGGAGTATCTGAATGCTTCTCTCTCTCTTACAGTCTCTCAAGCCTTCATTTCCAAATGAACTGAGTTTAGAGATGATCTTCTGGTGTTGAATTCAGGGAAGAGCAAGAGGAGGGGTTTCCTCCAATAGCCCCCCCCCCCACACACACACATACCCTGAGCCTGGAAACAGTGCTTTTAGAATATATTTTCCAGATTCCTTCCAGTCATCTAAACCAATGGTCTTGCTAACTGGAAAAGTTTCAGAAACTAAAGTGCCCAAAATATATATATTTTCCCCCAAAGTTCTGCTGGGACCATCCAGCGTTCTACTGGAATCTTGCTTTTGAATAGATAAGAACTGACATTCTGAATTGTACCGGTAAAGCAACGGAAGCCAAAATAGATGAAACAAAAAGGGATAGTATGATTTAAAGATCATCTGGAGTGTCATATTTGTGCCAAATGAAATTTATAGAATGTGCCCGATGCAGCATCTCACCTGGATAAAGCGTGTGGGCAGACTACCCTTATCCAGAAAGAGTGCCAGAGGATGCACCAGATGAAACTGTTAAAAGAACTTCTAGCTACAGCCTCCACCTGGCCTTATAGGAGCAAAACAGTCCCAAAACTATTCCCAAGCTGCGGGCTTACATTATCAAGCAACATGCACTAATAATGATGATGACGATGGTAGTGGGCCATCAGATCAATTCTTATTTATTTATTTATGTATTTATTTATTTATTTTAGAGTATTTTTACCCTGCCTTTCTCCTTGGAAAAGGACCCAAGGCGGTTTACAGTAATGGGGGATAATATACTGTCCAATACAATTAAGACATGTTCAAGTATTTGAGAACAAGGAATTGAGGGACATCATGCAGCATTAAAAGACAACATTACATTAAAGCAACACGGTTATACGTTGTGTTTATGAGAACCTATAGATTTATATAAAAGACACATAATGGTATTCCATCATTCAGGGAAAGCTTGCCTGAAGTGAAAGGTCTTGGCCTGTTTCCGAAAAGACAGCAGAGATGGGGCAGTCCTGGCCTCTAGTGGGAGGGAGTGCCAGAGTCTGGGTGCAGCAGCCGAGAAGGCCCTTTCATGGGTTCCCACAAGACACTCTTTCTGGGGTTTTCTAGGTAGAGAGTCCTCAGAAATGG
This sequence comes from Phrynocephalus versicolor, assembly GCA_023846285.1. Taxonomy (NCBI): domain Eukaryota; kingdom Metazoa; phylum Chordata; class Lepidosauria; order Squamata; family Agamidae; genus Phrynocephalus; species Phrynocephalus versicolor. The sequence goes on along the minus strand of JAHTLZ010000327.1, from coordinate 7,304,761 downwards.
TTTGCCAGTTTCTTCATCTGAAGGATGCCCTAGGACTGTGCAGCTCGTCTGAGACCATGCAGGCTGGCTATTCTGTGATGCACAATGAGGGATTCATCTCTCAGCCTCTAATACTTTGCTAGATATCTAACTCATTTTATGCCCACCCAGACTGGAGTATGTACAGTGTACATACTCTCCTGCGAGTGAGCAGTTACAGTCATAGGTTGGATCAGAATTTCTTGGCCTGGAATTGAGCAGAGCATGATTATGATGTGCTGAAGGAAATCCAATGACCCAGAAATATCTGAATTATCAGTTTTTGGAGCTCATTTCCAAGGGAGACCGCGGAGCCTCACTCTGGGAGGGTCACCCACGGGCTACCTTCCCTTTCATGGGACTGCTAAACAGCTGCTCTTTTAGATCAGGCATGTCCAAACTTCGGCCCTCTTGATGTTTTGGACCACAACTCCCAGAATTCTTACCTTAGTTTGCCAATGGCAAAGGACTGTGGGAGTTGTGGACCTCAGTTTGGACATGCCTGTTTTAGATGGTTTTTATCTTGACTCTTTGTTCTCATTTTCTGATATTTCTTCTACACAAATCTTTGGTTATTCCTTCTTCCCGCCACCCTATCGGATATGTTCAGCATTTCAGCAGAACGGTTTTCAAAAAGGGGGGAAAGTTGTATCTGTTTTAGAAGGGTAAAAAAGTAGGGCAGAACATTTGTATGTTATGAGCCATATGTCCAGTTGCTGTCTTTTTTTTTATTATTTGACAACACAAGCATAACCTAAGTAGGACAGAGAGAACAGAAATGGCTATATAGACAGTATTTGTTGGACCTCCTGCAAAGAGGGTGTTCATAGTTTGTGAATTTATGTTTACTGAGTTTCAGATACCTCTTTGCCCTCTATTTGGGTGCTGCAATCAAGGGCAGAGGGGACCCCTCCTTCCCTCCCTCCCTCCCTCCCTCCCTCCCTCCCTCCCAGCTTTTGATTGCAAGAGAATACACTGTGGGATATTCAGCAAAGTAATATATATACACCTGGGAGTTGATACCTTCTGGCCCCAGTTTAGCATGTGCACAGGAAGCATATCTGCAGTGCCTACATCTGTTTAGGGGGAAGTTTATGGGTGTCCTACAGCAAATCAGCCCTCTTGGGGATGCCAGCGCCACAGATGGTGGCATTCTGTTTATAATAGCTGAAATACGGCAGCAACCGTTATGATGAAAGGAGCAAGCATTGTTGGTGGCTTTGTCTTATTTGAGGCTGACATCTTGAGGTCAAACCATTCATCACCTAGGGATGCTCAGAGGTATCAGTCGAAGGCAGAAACTCCTGTCTTATAGTTATGTGGTGTGATTTATACATTACAGCAGCAAAGGGCGAAAAACATTGTTGAGTGTTTGCCATAGTTTCTTCTCTTCAGACTAGCTGCTGCTTGCTTCGGTCTTTGTGTTTGTCACCCCTAATATTTATTATCACAGTGATGTGAGAGTCTCTATTCATGGGTTTTGTTTATATGCCACTCTGTGTCTTGGTCTGAGGGAAACTAACAACAGGATTGTTATCTTAACTACTGCAATGCACTTTCAAGATGGTCTGGGCTTTAGAGTTCATACAATGGCTTAGGACCTAGATACCTGAAGGACTGCCTCCTTCCATATGAACCTACCTGGCAGTTAAGATCGAGCCAGGGAGCCATCTTGAAAGAGCCATCCCTCCAGGAGGTGAGAGGGATGGCTTGTAGACATTAGGCCTTCTCGGCAGCTGCCCCAAGGTTATGGAGTGAGATACACCTGGTGCCAACATTAATGACATTTCAGCTCCAGGTAAAAACCTTCCTGTTCCGCAAGTTTTTTAATTGATACAATATAGATTATGGGTCCTCTGATGGCAATTTTAGTGTATTGTCTTTATTATTGTTTTAATTATTTATTGATCTTTTATGTTTTAACTGTTTTAATTCTTTTGATTGTAAGACGCTCAGAGTCCTTTGGGTAGTATGTAGCATATAAGTTGTACAAACAAACAAACAAACTATTTCAAGGCAGAAAGGGTTTCCAACCTCAGCTTAAAGCTACACAACTAACCCACAAAATACAGAGTGCTTATGAATTACTAGAAACAGAGCACTTTAAAAATTAAATATATGTCTGTGTTTGTTTTGCGATCTTTCTTTATTCATCTCAGAAACACTATTATACTGACAGATAAACATACACTACCAAGCAGAATATTAAAAAGTTATAAATTATTATGTATAAAAAGGTATACAAAATAAATAAGATTTTTAAAATCCCTAGATGATTTTCACCCAATACTGGGCCACATCAATATCATTCCCTCTTGCCAACATAAGATCTTCCTCTAGGCGTGTTGTGTGTTGTAATTATTGTGAGATGATTGGTTCTTCTCCACATTTGCGCAAAGTGTCTTCTATAGGGAAGTCTCATTTTATCAGGTTATCCTTCTGTCTTCCATCCCAGGCACGATGTCTGTTTAATGTTTTCCCATAAGGGGCAAGCTTATTCTTGGCCAGACCATGGAAAGTCATGTGGTTATGACATTTCAGCTCCAGGTAAAAACCTTCCTGTTCCGCAAGTTTTTTAATTGATACAATATAGATTATTGGGAGCTAAACATAGGTTTCTGTGGAAGTCCGATTGCTCAGGTAAAGAGAGAAGAAAATCACAACACGAAATGCTCATTTCTCTGAATATACCATTTGATTTATGCTGAGTTTACTGGGTGAAGTGACTTGCTAATAAAAATAAATAAACAATTGTGGATTACTTAGCTCCCCCTGTCAGAACCTGATGGAAGGCAGAAGCAGCCATGCAACTCTTAGTGACTTATTCATTTTTTAATTTTTTATTTATTTTAAATATTTTTGCACCATATTTATTTATTTATTTATTTATTTATTTATTTATTTATTTATTTATT
>JAHTLZ010000327.1:7291595-7301818 GCA_023846285.1 Phrynocephalus versicolor | reverse complement strand
ATTTATTTATTTATTTATTTATTTATTTATTTATTTATTTATTTATTACGCTTATATACCGCCCGTCTTCCCGAAGGAACTCCGGGTGGTTTACAACAAAGATACAAACAGAGTCAAACAACAAATAAAATAATTTAAAAGAAAAACAATCAAACCAAAACAACTAATAAATAGCAGATGGTGGGGAGGGGGAGGAATTAGTCACCGAACGCCTCACAGAAGAGGTGTGTTTTTAATGCCTTCCGAAAGGCTGGCAGGGACTCTGCAAGGCGCACTTCGCTGGAGAGGTGGTTCCACATGGTAGGGCCAGCCACAGAGAAGGCTCGAGTGCCTTTTTCTCCTTGGAAAAGGACCCATGGTGGCTTACAATAATGAGGCACAATATACAGCCCAGAATATTTAAGACATATTCAAATTAAGAAAAGGCAATTAGGAGAGTCATCTTAGAACATTAAAATGTAACAATAAAGCTAGAAAGAGCACCTTTAGTGACTTTATGATTGCAGGGTTTGGCTATGCCAACGTGGGGTTGCGCAACTAGCACTTGCCTGCCTTTGTACCATTTGTGATTGCTCCCCCCTCTCCACATTAATGGACTCTTTCCCATTGGTTTCTCAGTTGTCCAGTGCTTCAGATTAGACATTTTATTTCAGGGCTAGTATTGACATTTATTTTGCTACATGAACCACTCTAAAAGGGAGTGCTTATGCATTAAAATTAATTGCCAATCTTTGTTTATCTCTTTCATAATACTTTGTATGATACTTCCCCTTATGTATTTTCCCCACTCCCCATTTTCAGGATAAAAAATAATGTAAAGATGCATAAAAGGAAAGCATCTGGCCTAGATCCAAAAAATGATTGCAAATGTTGCTTTTTGATTACAGCTCTCAGAATGCAGTGGTTCCCCTCGCTAATGGAACCAGCTCCCTGCTGAGATTTGCCTGGCCCCTATGCTCCCCATCTTCAGTAAACTCCTGAAGATTTGGCTATTCAGAAAGGCTTTCCCTGGCCACTAATCATTTTCTCTTGATTCACTGTACTTAATCTGCCCTTTCCATCTTTAGTTAACCTTTCTCTTTCAAGTGATTTTATGATTTTATTGTTGACTTTGTTATGTTTATTTTGTTTATTAAGTTGTATATTTATATACTGTACATTGCCTTTCTATCAATTTGTATTTACTATATTTTCTGTAAACCAGCCAGATTGGCCTCGTTGCTAGATGGTGAGATATACAAGTCTAACAAACAAACAAACAAACAAACACACATCTTATTGAGCTGTGGCAGTCTTTTTGGTAAATGATTCAGCCCTTTCATCATCTCAAACACAACACTTTCTACTGGCAGCCATTCACATGCATACAGGAATCATCCTGCATTATTATATTACATTGTTGTGTCCCAACAGGGATTTGGAGAGAAAGAAATTGGGGTGGTGAGTTTAGGCATCTGCTTCAGGCATCCTCTGGACCTCCACATAGACTTAGTCAAAGCTGAGGAAGGCTCCTCACTAGGGATGGGCACAAATCGGAAAATAATGTTTTGTTTTGTTTCGTTTCATGCTCACCCCAGTTTTGTTTCGTTTTGTTACTTACAATTTTTTTAAAAGTTCATACAAAATGAAATGAAATATCTGTTCTGGGTCCTAGAGGCGCTAGATTTGGTGCCCGGGACTCTGAGAGTCATTTTAAAGGGCTCCTGATGAGCTGCCAATGGCTGGAGTGCTTTAAACCTGGCCTAATCAGCACCATGGGGACCCCGTGGTGCCAACTGGGCCAGGTTCAAAGGGCTCCAGCCGTTGACAACTCAGCAGGAGCCCGAAAATGTTGAAACAAAATGGTCCGTTTCAATGGGGAAATGACAGTTTCGTTTCATCTATAATGAAATGCTGCTTCCTTCATTTTGTTTCATTTCGTTTCGTTACGTAACCAAACAACAAAGCAACATTTCGTTTTTCGTTTCCTGCCCATCCCTCCTCTTCTCTAACAGAGATGAAAGCACTCTTATTCACAGTAGATTCACTTTGAAATCATGCAGGTTCTCCCTCTAGTGACACAGGGAAGAGGAGTGTTTGGGTGATGGAGAGGATGACAAAGGAAAAGGACAAACCACTTGGTCTCATCACTGTCATTTGCCAGGGAAGGTATTATGGGGGAGGGGGGGTTGACTGACTGATGAGAGGGACCAAGGGGACAGAAAGGGCTGGTAGGGATGGAAGGTGACAATTGTCCACTGGCTTGGATTTTGACCTGAACCAGTGAAGAATTCAGATGCATTAAAACCTAGCCTCCTGGTTGAGGTGGACAGTTTATGGGCCTCTGAAGTTCTCCAAAAACTGGTTCAGAAAACTTTGGTGATACTTCTTCATTCTTCAAGTCATCCAACGGATGAGGATTTATCTCCTGATCTGGAGATCAGGAATGAGACTTCATAATTCTACTGCATAACACCAGGCACCCACGACCTCATGGCTTCCATTTAAGTTACGGGCTAAGTAAATAAAGCACTAAACTTGGAGGCCAAACTGATTCCAGAGTATTTCGTGGATTCTCACAGCAAATCATTTCCTTCTGGGCTTTGCATAACTCTCAGGTGGCCAGAACAGGAGAAATATGTCGCAATGTGAGCATGCCACCCAGATGGTAAAAAGGTAAAGGTTCCCCCCGGACGTGCATGCTAGTCATGTCCGACTCTAGGGGCAGTGCTCATCTCTGTATACAGTGTGGTGCAAGTCCATGGCCACATGGCCAGTATGGCTGCAAGGAAACAATGATTTACCTTCCCATTTTTATGGCAGTACCTATTTATCTACTTGGATTTTACATGCTTTCGAACTGCTAGGTTAGCAGGAGCTGGGATTATCAGTGGGAGCTCACTCCGCTGAGTGGCACCTGGGATTCGAACTGCCAAGCTGTTGGCTTTGCAGCCGACAGTTTTTGGAGCCTTAGACTGCTGAGCCACCACCCAGATGGCTTGACTGCTAATAGCTCATTCTTGGAAAGCATCATTTTGTTGAACTCTTGGCAGAGAGGGGTGGGGGGAAGGAATCTTACAGGGCTTGAAAATTCTTCATCAAGGTGTCCCATAAAGTTAAGTTCCAGAGAGGGTCAAGTTTCATAAAGTCAAGACAACCTAATTAACACAAATAAATAAGGTGTGATCACATGGGGGAATAGGTCACAATTTGGACTACTTGCGGAACTGTTGGGCGTGATACATGCCACAAAGAAATGTGATACAATCTGACCAATATCTGTGCCCAAGTTGGGCCTTTTCCACTTACCTGTATGGCTTCTACTTTTTGGAGCAAGGCTGGAGCAATTCCTGATAGATGAAAGGGTCTCTTCAGGAGAGTCTGATATCATTAAACCAACCCTATCCAGTGAGATCAAGCATGCATTCTTGTAGGAACTGCATCGTTAGTGAGGTTCTCTCTCTCTCTCTCTCTCTCTCTGTGTGTGTGTGTGTGTGTGTGTGTATTTACTGTATATTCATAGCTCATTCTGCATTGTCCACACCTGATGTTGGTACTGCTAAACAATCACAGCTATATCTATCAGCTGCAGCAACAGAAGGTGAAGAAGTACAGTGAAGTTCCATAAGATCAATTTTCTTGAAAACTGACCATGATCTCCAGTTACATTGTTCTTGTTGTTGTTGTTGCTGCTTCTGCTGCTCTTGTTATAAAATTAAAAAAGAAGGAAGGAGCAAGGATAATGAGATTGGGAGAGGGGGACATTGGAAGCATCATCCTCATATTGTTGTCACCTCCATTATAATGAACAATGCAGAGTAAACAAGCACAGACTAAAAGTAGAAGATGGAATTTCACTGAGAATAATGGAAAATCTAAGATGAGGAGAGAAAATTATTGGCCTGAAGGCCAGTTGCCCTGATTTCATGAGGGTGCTACATCTAGTCTTGGTTTTACTCTGCTTTACTGGGGCTGTCCAGGGTGCTGAATCCTATCCCACAAAAGATCTTCCGTTCCTTGGATAGTTCTTCAGACTAAAATCCCATTTATTACTTTAAAAAAATGGATTCACCAGCTTCCACAGATATGTTGTATAGATTTTCAAGGAGCTGTAACAGGAACAGGACAGGGAAGTGCACAAGAGGAAGTGAAAAATGGCGACACAGTTTGCTCTCTTGTGTTGCTGTTCTTAAGGAATGAGAACATTAGGATGGCGGGGCATAAAGATTGAGGGCTTCTGGACGAAACGCTCATGCTGACACTACAGAGGAAATGGTTCCATGTGTTGTGAGCTGGCGGATTGCCAAGCAGGCTTGATGAGGACTGGATGGAGAGCCGGGAGGGGCAGCGAGAGACACAGACTTCAAGAGGATAAAGACGAGGAAGCATTTTTCAGCCCTGGCAGGAAGAGTGCCAGGGACAAGGGCTCAAAAAAACAACAGCACGGGGCCAGGACAGAGTTGTTATAATCCCTCGGAGGATTCATGTGCCAGCTACTGAAGCAAAAGAAAGCAGTGCCCTGAAACTGAGACTAGCTATTTTGCTGCAATTAGTTGTCAGTGCCTGCTGCTGACTGTTGGAGGAAAGCCAGAGCCAGAGTGGAGAGGCACTGTGCAGATAAGCACCCAGGTTCCCTGGAAGCCACATTAGTGAACAAAACACAGATACAGTCACGGAGATTGACAAGCTGCCCTTCGTTGGGGCAGGACGTCTGCTGCAAAAGTCCCTCAGCTGCTCCAGAATGGTTGCTTTGACCTCCCTGGGCTTTGAAGTGCTTTGAAGCATATTTAGATGACAGACTGCAACCAGTTTAAACCTTCCTCTTAAAGAATGCTGAGCATTTGTGGAGCCTCTGTGGGAGATAGGCTTTCTCACAGAATTTCTGTCAGAATTGTCTCTCTAGCAGAATGTCCAGTGGTCACAAAGCTACAGATCATTGTAAGAAGCCATGGTGACAATAAGAATCCAGACTAGGATTGTAAAATAAGACTGGGCAAATCATTCACACGTTAAAAGAACCCCTTTGAGTCATGTCTGAGAGGTATCTAGACCAGTCATTCTCAATATTTTTGTGCCACAACCATAAACACAATATGGACAAAATATAGACCAAATCAGGATTGTATATTGTACAATCTAAATCTATATATAGAGACCAAATCAGGATTGTATATTTAATGTACAATCTAAATCTACATATTGTACTGCATATTATACTCATCTAGCAAACCTTATAGTGTGGTATATGAAGAATTGATTCCATCCCCAGTGAGAATGGCTAGTTGTTTTGATTGCCTTTGCTTCCAGCCTCTCATCTCTGTCCTGCCTGCCAGCTGTATCCATTTGCTTGACTGGGTGTTTCTACAGTCTTCTAGCCTCTCCTGTAGTCCCTTGCTATAACACTAACAGTGCCAAAAGATCCTGCAGATCTACCAGGGCAAAAGGTAAAAGATGAAAGAACTGGATGTGTGTGTGTGTGTGTGTGTGTGTGTGTGTGTGTGTGTGTGTGTGTGTGTGTGTGTGTGCGCGCGCGCGCGTGTGCGCGTGCACACACACACGCCTGTTTGCCAGGATTCTTTTACAGAAAGTAAAAAATCAATCCCTGACCTTTTGAGGAGTTTATGAATTCTTAGTGTGTTGCTCAATAGGCATTGATTACTCTCTTTACACCAGCTTCCCATGCATGCTGTCAAGAGTGTCACATTTGAAGGAAGAGGGCTGTGCTTTGAGGTGTGGAAAAGAGATGTGCTTTCCTAGTTTAAGAAAGGAACAAAATTATTCCTGCTCCGTGTGCTTACGCTTCTTTGAATGCCACCACACCTCATTGAAGCCAGTGGCGAGTGCAAAGGTCCCATGTACTGAGAGCGGAATCAGCTGGTTTCAGCCCAGAAAGAAGGGGGGGAAGCAAAACTTTGGTAAATGGGTAAAATGAGTGGCCCAGGCACTGCTTAAATAGGGAAAGGAAGCAAAACTCTGTAAGGCTCACCCCCCCTGCACAAACTGGTGGATCCCCCACTAGGGGTCCAGTTATGTGACTGTTTCACAACCAGTGTGGGATCAGGCACAAGGCAGGGAACCTGCTGGAGCTGAGGAGTCATGGGGAGAGGTTAAGCAGTTCTCCTTCCACTCCATGGTTAGGCAGCATGGTACTAGTCCAAGATAAGCACAGAAGCAACTCTCTTTATGTTGCATTGGTCCTTCAATGCTTCAGTGTTTTCCTCTTTGCTCTTTGTGACAGAGGCTGCTTTTACATGACCCCTAAAATCTGAGGCAAAGGGCTCCCAGATGCGGAGCTTAAAATTGTTTTCCCACCAGCTGCGGACTTTAAAAAAAATTAAGTACAACCACACCCACCTAAGCACGCCCCAGCACATTTTATAAATACCTGGTCTCCCCTTTAACAGCCTGGAATCCCTACGGGGCTGCTCCGACAGCAGACGGAGGTGAGCGGAGGTGAGCCTGCATTCTTTTCTCCCTTTTTTCACTCCCTCCCCTCACCGCAGACAGGAGCAATGGAGTGTGGAAGGGTGGGAACACAGGAAGCAGAACAAACCCCCATGATCTCTGGTCCAAATTTAAGTTGCCAGCAGATTTTAGAGGTCATGTAAAAGCGCCAAAAATTACCTTACAATACAACTGCCTTCTTTTCTTCTTGCCATATCCAGTCTTTTAGCCCAGTTTTGCTATGAAACCTTTGGCTTAATCCCTCAAGTCTCACCTCCTCCATACAACAGCCGAGACCAAAAGAAAGGAAGGGGTGGGGGGTGGGGAAGCATTTTAATATGCATATGTTTCTCCTCTCTTGTTACCATGGCTGCACTCTTTTCTCCCTGTGGTCCTGCTGAATCAAAACAAAAGACTGTCTGTTGGAGAGAGCGCCAACCTGTGCCCTTCTAGGTATGACACGATCACAGTTCCTTTGACACTTCACAGCTGCCTGTAGCAACTAGATCTGATGAAAATTCCACTTAAAGAATGTCTGGAGAGCTATGATCCCCAAACGCTAATTCCAGACTAGAGTTTCTTAGGCTTTCAAGAAAGGAGATGGTCTTCTCAGAATATCATGAAGTCAGGGCGTTTATACACGACCCCTAAACACTGCCGCAAATGGCTGCAAGCTCCGGAGCTTAAAAATGTTTCCCCACCAGCTCCGGAGTTTGCAGACAATTAAGTGCGACCCCGCCCACCTAAGCGTGACCCAGCGCACTTTTCTTGTACCTGCTTGAAGAGGGTGAAAAATTTGGATGCAGAGAGTGTCCGAAGAAGATGGTGGTGGAGTGAACTCTAAAAGATATTACTGCAAATTTAGTATTGATTTTTTTGTTTCATTATTGCACCCATATAATGCCTTCCAATGTGATATACCGGTAAACAAATCATTTATTGCAAAGCCTCCACATGAACCTCCAAACTTTCCAACATCAAGGAAACATGGGTGCATGAAATAGGAAAGTCTGCTGAATGAAAGGGATGCCTAGTCTGTTATCCAAGTAATTTAGAATAGCATTCCATGATAAAATTGGGATGTTGAGCCATGTTCCCCAACAGCTGTGTTGGGGGGAAGTTGGGCTTAGACAAACAAGAAGGACAAAGCACTTGGAATCCAAGAAAGCAGGGGTCCATAGCCCATAAGGTCAGAGGTATGTGGATCAATGAAAATCTCCTGTTTTGCTCATGCTCTTCTCTTAGATCTCTTCTGTTTCCTTCAATAGGACCTTCTGCTCTGCTTTGCCTGTAATGGTTTGGAAACCTCATGATAATGTAACTAACAATTGTGAATGGAGTTCACTGGATAGAGGGAGCTCTGGCCATTCAGCACAGCAGAGCTCACTTGTTGCCATGAAGGTTTGATTGGTCAAGGAGAAACATACTCCAAGGTCAGTCTATCATGAGACTGCCAGCAGGTCTATCACAAGACTCTGAGGCGGTCAGTCAGTCTCTGTTTTCTCTCACGGTGTGAAGATCTGTCCGGCAGCAGAGAGTTACATGGCTGCTGTGTTGCTGTAAAGTATGTTGATGCTAAAGTAAAAACCTGTTGCTGTTCATAGTGATGTCTGAGAGTGAAACCTATTTTAAAACTCTGCTAATGGGTGTTGCCAGCCACACCCATCATTTTAAGATCGCCTCCCACAACCTTGAATCTTCTGGCTGTGTTCAGTGCAATTCCCATTACCTATGAACATAGGCAAAGAGTATTACAGTCCCATAGAGATAGATGACACCAGAATGAGAATGACTTTTCAGGGGGTGATGGTACAAGCAGTGACATTAGGGCAGTGTGGAAGAGGGATATGTGTCAGTGTCCAGAGATTATTGGACTTCAACTCCCAGTAGATCATACAATACATCCAACAGGGAGGCAACATGGACACTGCAGCTCAGCCTTTCCTGATATTTGTGGGGCATTGTTGTCTGCACTCCTTCGCTGGGGCCAACTATGGCCAGAACCCTCCCTTCCAATGCATGACAGTCTACATGTAGTCATAAGAACATAAGAACATAAAAAGAGCCATGCTGGATCAGGCCAAAGGCCCATCTAGTCCAACTTCCTGTATCTCACAGTGGCCCCACCAGATGTGTCTGGGAGCACACAAGACTAGATATCTGTCTCCTGGTACTACTCCCCTGCATCTGGCCCTTGAAGTACCCTGGTTTTAAGCCTGGAGTTTACACATCTCCATCATGGTTTGTAACCTGTGATGGACTTTCCCTCCTGGAATTTGTCCAATCCCCTTTTGAAGGCATCCAGGCCAGATGCCATCACCACATCCTGTGGCAGGGAGTTCCACAGACTAACAACGCAATGGGTGAAAACAATATTTTATTTTGTCTGTTCTTACTCTCCCAGCCCCCAATTTGATGGTATGTCCCCTAGTTCTGGCATTTCAGAACTAGGGGACATAGTCACCTTGTCTTTCTGACTTTCTCCTTTCCCAGTGCATGTTCAAGTGAAAAGCAACAGAGGTGATAGTTCTTGCTGGCCTATGGTGACTCACACCCAAAGGGAATGCAGCATGCAGATCTCTTCTCTGTATTGAAAGAAGGTGAGTTTCTGCCCGGTGCAAGTGCTATCAAGCTTCAAAGTGCTCCCAAGAGAAACCTGCTGAATCAGGCGATTTTTTACAGCTTCTGATTCCGCACTCCTCTCCTGCTTAAAGAGGACTTCATGGAGCTGCTGCATCTACGTGTCAGAGTCTGATTTGAACATCAATAAACACTGAGACTGGATTTTCTTGGACAACAAACCCCATCAGCCAGAGCCTGCATGAGCAAAAGCCCAAGGAAACCGGAATGGGGACTGTTGCACCCAAAGCTTTTAAAGGGCTCCAGTTTGGATGGAGAGGCAGGTGTTTGGGGAGCACACACAATGGCTACAGAGATACCCTTGATACCATTCCAATCCAGCCTCAGTGCACCAAAAGCTTTACCCTGAACCCTTTGATTTAATCTGACAATTTAGCATGCCTCGCCTACTGTCTCTCCTAATCTATTCACATTTGTTTGATCTCCTACAAACCTCCTGTCTCTGATCTCCTGATGAAATAATAAAGCTGAGCTCTTGGAAACAAAAAGAAAGAAAATTCACAGCAGAGGCTTCTAAATGGGGTGGGGGAAGTCTTTTAAAACATTTAGAGATTCTCAAATGTGACACCTCCTCCTGGAACCAGACCATCGATAGACACAGTTATTTGCTTATTTCACTCCTTTCATGAAATACAAGGTCCATAAATGCTTGGGAACTCACAAGAGTGCGACTAGTTATCCCCATATATGTAAATTATGTGCCGTTTCCCTAAAGAAACATTTCACATCAGATGGAGGTTGAAATGGTGATTTATTCTTAGAAACATCCATGGCACCTTCCTGGCAAATACTTACCAGCACATCACATATTAATTTTAAGATAGTATAACTCTGAGAATGTGTTGGGGGTGGGGGGTGGGAGGGATACCGAATGGCTGGGAAATTTATTTCAGCACGGATGCGGTTTTTAAACTGTCTGCTGCAAACAATCTCTTGCGACACCTGCCTGGTAAATGGTGGGTTAGAGATCAGTTTGCTGTCATCATTATAGGCAAAGGGAAGCTGTGTTTGGAAACGTCTGGAGCCCCTTCATTTCACAAGGGCAATGGATCATATAAATAACATGCAATAAAGGAGAGATATATTCGTGCCAGCAGGCTGAGAAGTTTAGACTGACTTTAAACGGTCATTTGGCCTCTGATCTTCTTTCACTCCTACTC
>JAHTLZ010000327.1:7255692-7268313 GCA_023846285.1 Phrynocephalus versicolor | reverse complement strand
TCTTCTTCTTCTTCTTCTTCTTCTTCTTCTTCTTCTTCTTCTTCTTCATTTTTCTTTCTTCAAGTAGGCATGCCATAAAATCAAAGTATGATTTTTATTTTTATTTTTATTTATTTTATCCTGACCACACAGTGGAATCTGGGACAACTGAAAGGCAGCAATTATTTTCTCCCACTCCATCCCTTGCACATTTTACAGGATGGTGAGATACCACCCAGAAGATCTGGGTTTGGGGACCTTACAAGAAATATGGGTGAGAGTGAAGAAAGATGAACATTCTTCAGCACCATAGAATCTATGCTACTACATTGTACCCCACCCCATTATATCATTTTTGAATGATAAGGATAAGGAGGCCACTTGGGCATATTAGAACACTGGAGTTGACTTCAGCTGTGTCAGACATTTGGTCCATATAGCCTAGTATTCTCAGCAATTCATGGCAGCAGGTCTTCAACATTTCAGGCACGATTCTTTCCAGTTCCAAACTGGAGATCCCTGCTATTCTCCCAAACTGGAGAGTCTGCTGTGTTCAATCCAGCTATCTGACAACTAGCCATAACCAACCATGCCTAACTTCTGAAATCACATGAGAACCTTTCACATGGATCTGTGGTATACTTAAGCATCACTAAAACAGAGAGCAGTCTTTACAATGAAGGAAGTAGAGGACAACAATTTGCATAAAAATATCAATGCTAATTTCTGTGTCTAGATGAAAAAGTAGAAATGAACTTCCAGAACTGTAATATACCTCACAGTAGGGAAATCAGTGTCCTGGTGACCTGTGTGTCTGCTGGGTTCCTACTTATGAGCTTACTGTGGATGGGTTCCTTGATCCCCCCTTCTTGACAGTTCATCATCTTTAAATTCGACCTAGATGAGACAATGTTCCCAGTGGAGGACAAGGAAAGGCATAGCTCGTCTTGAAATGAAGTCACAACTTCTCTAAAAGAGAACATGTGGCCCTCCGTACATCACAGAGCAAACACTTCTCTGTATCTCTCGTAATATCTTCCCCCACACACCCAACAGATATGGGTGATGCTGACTTTATTCTCAAATTCAGGCATGCGTAACCTTCAGTAGCTGACATTCATGAGTCGGTACTAGATCATGAGAACAATCCTAAGTGGAGGCTGGGTGTAATAAGAAAAACTTGCCGTCTAAAGTGTTCTGCTTCTATACCGCCCCATACCACTTCAAGTAGTCTCTGGGCGGTTTACAGTTTTTAATTACAGTATGCAGGCTACACATTGCCCCCTAGCAAGCTGGTTACTCATTTTACCGACCTCAGAAGGATGGAAGGCTCAGTCAACCATGAGCCAGCTACCGGGGATTGAACCCCAGGTCGTGAGCACAGTTTTACCTGCAGTACAGGCATTTAACCACTGCGCCACAAGGGAAATGTGGCAAGAAATGCCAAGTGGAGGCTCTTATTATAAAGCCCTGATTTCATTCTACCCATGCCCAGTGCAGTTATTTTTAACTGCTACATTGCACACCATATCACTGATTTTTTAAGTATATTATTATTTCTTCTGAGTATTTTCTGCCTTTTAAAAATAAATAAATAAATAAATAACCAGTCCTATAAACCTCACTTTCCCCCATTTACCTGGGATCGGGTAGCCAGGCCAAGTGCCAGAGGTTATTCCTATTAAACAGATTATTCTTGCCCACTAGACTAATAATTTAACCATGCTAATAATATCAGCTGGTGCCTGTGTCAAATCCATTGTTACACAATGTGACCAAATCCATTACCACACACATGGAAATCAATTACTGCACATTAGGGAGCACTTAACAATTTACCGCAGCCTTTGCCGCAGCGCATTGTGTGCATGGGAAGGATGGATGAATCATTATCTGCCATGCTGGAAATAGACTTCCACAAACCCACCCATCCCCCACCTCCTTCTGCAACAAAAGCACACAGGTGCATAGCATAGCACATGCAGGCTGGTAATGGCTTGATGTAGGTAAACAAGGCATTGTAGGTGTTGGAAATGTGCTGTTTACAAGAAAGCAGCATGCCGAACGTGGGAGAAAGATGCATGGCAATTGAGAAAAATTGCTCCTTTTGTTGAGCTATAAATGTGTTCTACCTCTTCTGGTAACAAAGCTCAATCATAGGCCACCGTATGGATGTGTGTATTGTGTTTAACATAGATTAAATGAAGAATACACATAAATACTTGAAATCACTGCTCTTAGCCAGGAAAAATGAACAGTTCTGTATGGCTTCATGAAATTTGGCGTAACTGTTGGATAGCCATGATTTGGGGGCATGCTTGAGACAAGATGCTGTTTTAAACAGTGTCCTTATGATGTGTATTCTTCTCCTGGTAGATCTTTGACCATTTTCTGTTTGGTTTCCAAGTGTTTCCCTGGTTTTTAATAGCAGCAAGTAAAGTATTTCCTCACTTGCTTGCTTCCTTTCTTACTTTTAGATTCATGCCAATGCTTCTCCTCCTCCTCCTCCTCCTCCTCCTCCTCCTTCTTCCGCAGATGCAGATTTTCAGATCTCACTTTGCCCAATCGACTGCGTCTTCAGGGCACAGGCTGACAATTTGCACATCCTTATTGATAGCGTCCTGCAAGATACCACCATCATTTTGTTGAAACAGATGAAAAGTTGGTCCTTTTAGTGCTGCTCAGGAGTGAAGAATCTTTCAGAGATGAGCTATCTTTTTGAGAGTCATGTCTTCCTATGCTCAATTCATCCCATCTATCTCACTTTTGGGATGATATCTGGAAGCTGAGTCATGGCAATTGGACTTCTCTTTTTTGTGTGAGATTGAAACATTTCCAGTTGCGATGACTCATCTTCCAGATAACCCCACCTGGATCACTGAGAATCTTCACAAACATATTGGGATGGTAATGTGTTCCATTCTTTGCACCATCATTTTGTTTGGTGGAATTCCTTGCTTCTGCTTGGTGGACCTAGGTGTTCTAATTAAAAAGGCAATGTTGACCTCCACCACCCCACGCCTGGAGTCTTCCCAGACTTGTTATGACACAACTGTATTTTATAACATCAGCTGGATCCTGTTTGGATATGTACAATAAAGTAAAGTTTTGGCTGAACTGTTACACAAATTGTTCCTTTTACTGTATTTATTATTTAAAGATTTATTCCATGATACATTGAAAAGAAAGGTTGATTCTAGAACAACCCCTATTTTCTAAACAGAATTTTTTTTTTTTTGCAGTTCTAACGGGCAAAGATGGCCAACAGACAGCTGAACCAATACTAGTAGAGCAAGTCCCATTGTAAGGAACACCAGATGTATTAGGATTAGGACAGACACAAGCCCAACCCTCCAGCAGGAACAGTCTATGGCTAGCAGAACCCAGTTCTGCTGGCTGAACTTAAAATGTCTCCCGAGGGAGCAAAATGCCAGTTGAGATGCTCTGCCAGCTAAGATCTGTTGACAAAAAGCAGAGAAGAGGTAGAGGTAATAAAGGGGGAAAATTAGATTAGATCCAAACTTTCTCCAGCCTGGAGAAAGAGGCGAAACACAGGCACAATATTAAGGTAGAATAAGGACAGTCCTAATTTGTTTTCAGTAGAATTTAGGCATGGGTGCTGGCCAACTTCAGCTGGCCTAATCCCAGCTCTGCTGGCCTTTGAACATCTTGTTGTAAAAGAACTGCTCTTTTAAGCTAGGAGATATTTTGATTGAACTGGACTGGTGTCAATTCAGCTGCTTAGTGGACATTTTGCCGATTAAGATTATGCTATTTGTCTTAATCCAAATCAGTATAATAAACACAGACACACAGACACACTCTAGTACAGGAAATGCGTAAAGCAAAGCAAAGCAAAGTGTTCTGCTTCTATACCGCCACATACCACTTCAAGTAGTCTCTGAGTGGTTTACAGTTTAATTATGCAGGCTACACATTGCCCCCCCCCCAAGCAGGCTGGTTACTCATTTTACCGACCTCGGAAGGATAGAAGGCTGAGTCAACCATAAGCCGGCTACTGGGGATTGAACCCCAGGTCGCGAGCACAGTTTTACCTGCAGTACAGGCATTTAACCACTGCGCCATGGGGCTGTTAACGCAACCACTAGTCAAAATTTTAAGTAATGAAACACATTAGCAAAGAGAATTTGCTAACAACAACAAAAGTTTAAGCTGTTGGTAGAAAACAGAAGGGTTGATATGACTATTGCAAAAATCCTTCCTTCCCTCCCTCCTACCCTTTTCCTTCCTTCCTTCCTTCCTTCCTGTTTCTGTGCTCTGGCCAGATGCAGAAAATTAATGGAGGCACTTCCTTCTTGTAAACTGAACCCCATCCCCTTAGTTACAGAGTCAAATTCCAAAGTGGGCACTTGTGATGTCACAAGGGCAAGGCAAATAAGCGTTGGAGGAGGCCAGAACAACTAGACAAACTGATTGTGGGGAAATGCATATGGACAACTTTAGGAAACTGTAGCTAACCTGTTAATGAGGCCAGACATCCAACAGCTGACATAGTAGCCAGCATGTGCATTAAGATCTGCATCTAACACCATCTCATCTACAGCACATGATGCATGATATTGTATAGTACATGATAACAGGGGCTTGTGGAAGGCTAACCAGAAACACAAACCAGTCTGAAGACTCCTCATTCATCTACTTTCTATGGCTGAGGAGTTATTCTGATGCCAGTCTGTGTCACCCACTGCTGGGGATCCTTTAAGGACCTAGTTCATATACCCGGTTAAGTTATCTACACCCATGAGAAGTCCCAAATTTCCCAGTCAAAATTTAAAAGGCAATATCACTTCCTCTTCCTTCACCTCCCTACAGCTATCTGTGTTAGCAACTGGAGCTGCTACTGTGTCTTTTCTTTTTCTTTTTTAAATCTAGTTTCCTAATGACTCATTCATAGCACTTTTCTCTGGGCTCTATTGCCTTGTGTGAAAGAAACAATTTACCACATTCTTGCACAGACTATTTTCTCTGTGTGATCTGCTTGTGTGGAGGTTTGCAAAGTAATTTACAGATATTTTGGCCTCTAAAATAGCTTCTGAAGACGAAAGGTCCTGTTGATATCAAAGTGTAGGCTCAGGGGGATGAAAAAGCTTTTTTATGACAAAAAAAAAAGGAAAACACCAAATAAAAAGATATAAATAAGACAACCGTGTGTGTCACTCTAAGTTTAAATTCATGGCAAAATATTACCCAACCCCTTGCTGGTCAATAGAGATGGGCACGAATCAAAAAAATGACATTTCAGTTTTTTGTTTTTCGTTGTGGGTCCATTTTGGTTTGTTCTCATTTTTGTGAATTTTTTGAAAAAAATTCGTTTCATTTTTGAAAACAATTCATTTATCTGGAAGATGAGTCATGGCAACTGGAATTTTTCATTTTTACCCGCTTTTTGCACAACTTAAAGCATTTCCGCGCGTGGACGTCCCCCAACGCCCCAGACCAGAGGGAAAACACTAAAAAAAAATGATGCTGGCAGAGACACAGTATAGACTAGGTTCGCAGGGAGGCTGCAAAGGCAGCGGTGGGCGTTGCCCAGGGTGCAAGGCAGCTGCAGAGTGACTGCACTGTGGGGCAGGGGAGGGTACTCACCGAGAGGTACGCACGCACACAGGGAGGCTGCAAGAGAAATCTCTTCTTTCTCTCCCCTAAAAGCCAGGCTGCAGCCAGCAGGAACACAGAGACACACACCTGCCTGGCTGGCCTAAAGTAACAAGTCACAGAGACAGCAATCCCACCCGTTCCGTTACAGAACGGAAATGGTAACAGGAATTACTCCCGCCAGAATTCGAACTCGAACCGACTAAAGAATAATTGGGTCTGATTTGTCGTTGTCGTTCCTGGCATCGCGGCGATCCCGCGATGCCAAGCGGCACAGAAAAAAAGTTTTTAAAAGTTAAAAAAAAAACCCGATTCCTGGCCCTAAAAGCAGGCGAAAACTGTCTGAGGGGACCTACCAGGCCTTGGCTGGTGCTACTGCTGCGCTGCTGGTACCAGGCGGGTGGGATCATCGTCTCATCTGCCTTTGCCATGTGGTGTGCGGGCGGGAGGATCCAAAATGGCGACCGCAATATTTTTTTTGAAACCATGGTCCAAAAACACACCAAAGCACTACAGAAACATGCGAAAATTAGCTATTTTAAATGCTTGAATTTTTACAGTAGCAGCAGTGGGTTTGTCTTGCCAAAATACGTCTCCGTTGATTTTATTTATTTATTTATTTTTACACCTGCGCATGCGCAATGATGGGCTGGCCATGGGATGGGACCATGCAAATTTTTGGAGCCATTCCACCAATCGCATGGCCAGGTATTGCTGAGACTTCTGGGTGTGCCAGAGAGGGCATTAAAAGCCCACAAACCCGAACCCTAAACCCTAACCCTAACCCGAACCCAAACCCATACGCCAGTACACTGTGTTCTTAGTGGGCCAGAGGCACCCAGAGGTACAGCCCACTAACCCACCCTAACCTTAACCGTTACCCTAAGCCTAGCCCTTACCCCCTACCCCATGCTCTGGGAAGTCAAGTCGCGCTAAATCGCGGCGGTAACGACAAATGAAAAAATGAAAAACGAAACGACAAATTTTTGAAAAATTTCGCGAAAAACGGAAACGAGCTGAAACGGACCCGTCCCGAAAAACGACAACTCGAAATTTTTTTTTCCAAGTCGTGCCCATCTCTAACTACAAGTCCTGTAATCCTTTACCCTGATGTATGGGGCTTCTGGGAGTGGAAATCCAAATATTTAGAGACCAAAGAGTCTTACCCCTGCTGCTTCTTGTTAGTTTGCTTTTGGTAGGGAAGTCAATGCGTTGGGTGGAATGTGGGGCTTCATGAAAGCATGAAACATGTTTGTTCTTTATATGGCACCAAGCCTACTGGAAATTATGGATCCTACTTTCCCAAGTCTGAGCCTAATGTCTTTCCTAATCACTCTTCTGGAAACTTGTGCTCATCAAATGTTCTCTTATATAGAACTAAGAACATAAGAACATAAGAACATAAGAACATAAGAAGAGCCGTGCTGGATCAGGCCAAAGGCCCGTCTAGTCCAGCTTCCTGTGTCTCACAGTGGCCCCACCAAATGCGTCTGAGAATGCATGAGACAAGATATCTGTCTCCTGATACCACTTCCATGCATCTGGTCCTTGAAGTACCCCGGTTTTAAGCCTGGAGATTATACATCTCCATCATGGTTTGTAACCTGTGATGGACTTTTCCTCCAGGAATCTGTCCAATCCCCTTTTGAAGGCATCCAGGTCAGATGCCATCACCACATCCTGTGACAGGGAGTTCTACAGATTAACAATGCACTGGGTGAAAAAAAAATCTTTTGTTTGTTCTTGGTCTCCCAGCCCTCAATTTGAGTGGATGTCCTCTATTTGAAGAACAATGATTGTGAGAAAGCCTATTATCCTATCTTCTACTTTTTGCCTTATAGCCTCACGGGGACATTGCACTGGGAAGACTTCCAGAATGGATAGGTGGAAGTAGACAGTTTCTCTACCACCACCCCTTACAGGGCAACCCTGGATGCAACTGCATGTGTTATCTTCCTAGACATTTTGAGCAAATAATAACAATAAATTCCATAAGGCAGCAAGCCTATTTACATTGATCAGAAAAGGTGGGATGGGCAGATAAAGAGCCTTTTCCATGAACCTGTTAGTACTTGCACTGCTTTATTTTAAAAATAATAATCAAGTTTGAATAAACCATGATGATCCTTGGAGATTTTCCCTTTGAAAATGTGCAAGGAAAGGGGATAGGATAAATCACTGAAAAGACTATGGTGGTCCCTACAAATATAATGTGTGACACATCCCACAGCTTGGAAAAAAACTGTTTGTCAAGAACATTATATATTTAATTGTATAGCATGTGGCAAATAAAATTTAAAAAATTTAAAAGAACTATGTCTTGTATACTAAATCATATGTACAATCAAACTTACCAGCTTCCAGACAAATCTTTTGCTTTTACGCTTTAACTGATGTAGACAGATTTTGAAAGAATCTGTAAACTGAAAAACTCATACAAGAGCCTAAAATCCTTACAGGGTATTTTTAACAGTGGCTGTGATTTCTTTGGCTTGCACATTTAGTGCAGAGGCCATGGATCTAAAATACAAGCCATTCTTTTTAATATTTATCCCTCCCCAACCTCCCAAAAGACAGAAGACAAAATAACAGTAATAGTATTAAAACCAAAGAAACACCAAGTGATGAGGATGACAATTGATCATCCCACTCAAAACAGGAGGAATCTTGCTTGGTGAGTCTTTATACTTTTTGTTTTTACTGGTTCATGCTCTGTTGCTTTTGATAGGTGCTTTCCATGGGGCTCTTGAGGGACAGAGGGGGAGAGCTGAGGGGGAGGCGTGGAATATGTGGTTTGTTAAGGAGGGTGCTATAGAGATGCCCCCCCTTGAGGCAGAGACAGTACCCTGGCTGGCAGCATGGGTAAGGCCTTTGGGAATCATTAAACCTCTCCATCTGAGCAAGGAGGCCCCGGATGGAAGGAAATGAATTCCATAGGCACATATGCTCAGGAAAACCAGCTTGGTCTTATCTCTTCCCCCAGATCAGCCAGGAAGCCTGTGAGATGGTATGTAGGAAAAAACAAGCTGGCTATGTGACCAGCCCAAAGATCCTGCCACCATAGATAAGCCTTCCCAGGAAGTCTCCAGCTCACACAACCCCTGACACATAGGCCCTGTCTCCACCCCTCTGATGCTCTGTCTTTGTAATCAATAAAGCCTTGCACCCAGGCTAGCAGTCAAGAGAAGCTGCTGCCCAGAGCCTGGCCTGCTGAACCCAATAATGTGTCCATGTGTGGTCATTCCTATAGGGTGCACCATTTGTACCATGTTCCATGGTAAATCTGGCATTAAAAAGAACATTATGGTGCCTCCTTTCCTTGTTGATGCCCTAAGCACATGCTTTTTTGGTGTTATTTAATGGTTAATACTAGGCTGTGGAGGTTGCATGATAGGGAAGAACCCACCTATTGGGAAACAAATACTGAACGTTGGAACTCAGATGACTCCCCCAACCCCAGAACAAGCTAGAGCAGCCACCCTTTCCCCCCGCACTTGCTCTTGTGACTGCAAGAGGGATTTGCAGTGGAGGTTCCATAGGTTGCTCAAGTTGCTCTCCCTATGCCTGTGGTGGCCAACCTTTGGTACTCCAGATTTTTTGGACCACATCTGCCAGAATTCCAAGCCTAGTTTGCCAGTGACAGAGGACTGAGAGAGTTGTGGACCAAAACATCTGGAGTGCCAAAGCTTCAGTGTGTGGTCTCTACAAATCAGGCTGCTGTTTAAGCCATGAAAGTGAATCAAGTTAGGGGCAGCTCACACACACACACACACACACACACACACACACACATTTCATTTTCTCCCTTCCCCTCCACCCCCAATCAGTTGGCAATCCCAGGCACTAGAGCCAAGAATAATGAGACAGCAATTTGGTTGACCGCGGTGACAGCAATAGCCCTCAGTTCCACCTAGAAGGAATTGTTTTTCTCCATTGTACCAGGTGGGAAGTTTGCTCCCTCCCTTCAATGCCCATTACAGAGAGAACAGGAGAGGGGAGATTGCCTACCAGCAAGGTAATTTTGCAACACTGGTTTATATCAATACAGAGCCTTGCATCCAAAGGCATTTATTCCAAGGCCAATTTGAGCTGCCGAATGTGTTTTCTGGACACAGTGCTAACGGTTGCAATCTGCACCGGCGACACGCTGAAAGATCCTGTAAGGTCATGAAGGAAAAGGTGAACACACATCATTAGTTTGGCGGTCTGGGTGGTAGCAGGAGATGAACACGATTAGCAGTAAGAATCTTGGCAAGATTCTTTATTTGAAATTACAATTAAGCAGAAGCTCAGGTTATCCTTTGGAAAAGGCAGCTGAATTATAAACCTTGAAAGAGGTACAACACAGAAGAGCTTCCCTTATATGCTCTGCTCACATTAGATACACCAGCTGATCAAGTATCACCAGCTTCAGCCTGTATGGCTGCATGTAAGACTCATGGCACAATTAACAACTGCATGAGCCAGTGCTTTTGCTAAGTGAATGTAGCACACTGTTGACAGCTATAAAGGGCGCAGGGATGAACAGTTTGTGACAACTGGGAGGACACTGACAGGTTGAAAAGGAAGCCAAGAAAGTTGATTGGAGGGGATTCTGGGGCTTGTAATCCAAAACCGTAACTCTTCCTGACATCCGCACATGAATTCTAATTCTTAACATTCACACATTGCTCAGTCCTGTGTATGATGTATTTGGTGCAGTCTTTCATGGATTGCATAAGAAATTGTATCCATGGGCTCCAAACATATAGGGTGAAACACATTGTTATTAGCTCATAGGCCTATGGCACAACTTGGTCAATTAAGGTTGATCCTTCCCTAGACCATTTGTTCAGGGCCAGGGAGCTGACTTCCAGTCATTAGGTGTGCCTCTCAGACTCTCCAGTATCCTTAGGTCCCTCAGTTACTCCACTGAAGCCAATGTATTTATGAACCAGGGTGCAGACAAGGTCCCTGCCAGCCAGTGCCCTGCTGGGAGAACTTGTATAGATGAACAGCTGTCACTGAGGGAAGTCAGTCAATCCTTCCTCCTGGTTCCGCTGATGCCTCCATTGGTGTTCTTGTCTTCAACACCTCTTCCGTGCTGGAGTAGGAGTCAGCTCTAGAGGGATGCTGTGGCTTCCTGAATCAGCATAGACATGGTGGAGTCAGATGGGACGAGAACAAAGCCATGGTTGTGACCCCTTCTCTGGGTCAGTTGGAACTGCACCAGAACTTCTGTCCAGGGGTCCTTCACAGAGATGTAGTTGAACAACTGTTTAGCGCAGAGGGCTAGTCCAGACTCCTTCTCCATGACATTACCCAAACCTTTCTTCCTCTGATTGTCCAAATAATTATGCACTTCTTTTCTGCCAAAGCACTCAAAGAACTTTACATGTTTCACACAAGGGCATGCAATCTCATAGACAACTCAATGCAAATGGCAAAAGACGAAAGAAACAGGGTATCCATTTGTACATATGACTTACATGGGCAGATGGATCCCTCCCTACACACATATCCAACACACATGGCATATAACAATTAACAAAATACATTCTTGAAAGTTTAATCTTAGCAAGGAAAAAAATAACATTTCCTTAAAGATATGAGTTGTTACATTGGATGCAAAATTGTACAGGTGGACAACTTGCTCATAATGTGTGGATGAAAGGACTTTTCATTAATTTAACCTCAATGGGTCAAGAAGAGTTGCCAAACTCTTGTGCATAACTTTTATGCAGGGTCAGCTTGCACATATCCAATTTCCCCATAACAGATGCTTACAATTTATTTATTTTATTTATTTTTGCATTTATACCCCGCTTATCTTCAAATGAACTCTAAGCGGCTTACAAGGGCTATGTTAGCCACACAAGTACAATGATAGACAAATATAATTACAACAATAAATTTAAAAACAGTAAAACCTAGTGGCACCTCATCAACTAAAGCGTATGATGGTGGAGAAGAAAAAAAAGAGGGGAAAAAAACTAAGATTAAGAATCGCCAAAGGCCTCTTGGAAAAGGTAGGTTTTTAAAGCCTTCTGGAAGGCCAGCAGGGACTCTGCAGAGCGCACTTCGGTAGGGATGGAATTCCAAAGGCTAGGGGCCGCCACCGAGAATGCCCAGGTCCGAGTACTTGTTTTTCGGGCTTCTCGAGCGGTGGCGACCCGCAGCAAGTGCGCTCGCGCCTGCCAAACGAGACGGGCCGAGGTGGATCGCTGAGCAATACGCTCTGCCAGGTAGTCCGGTCCCAAGCCATGGAGGGTTTTATAAACTAAAACTAAAACAATGAGGCCATACATGTGCATCAAGTGGTGTGTTAGTAGCCCTGTCTTCTTATTTCATGCTCTGTCTGTTGCTACATCTTGAAGACCTCTCACATCTACCAATCCACATAGATCAGTTTTGTCTGGTCTTCTGATGGCAGCCCTCTATCACTCCCGTATGGAATCCCTTTCTTCATGGTCCTTGGAAATACCAGGTG
Organism: Phrynocephalus versicolor; assembly: GCA_023846285.1. NCBI lineage: Eukaryota > Metazoa > Chordata > Lepidosauria > Squamata > Agamidae > Phrynocephalus > Phrynocephalus versicolor. The sequence continues at coordinate 7,256,249 of JAHTLZ010000327.1, read as the reverse complement.
TTGCATGCAACGCCTGAGCTCTACTGTGGAACCATCAGCCAATCCTCATGTGGATTTGTCTATTCAGAGAATGGTCTCCTCACACAAGCAGGAATCCCAGGACAGCAGAGGTAGTGAGACACAGAAAAGAGTGGATGATGCCTTTTAATAATTAAATTGTGCTTTACTGCTCATTATCGGTTGGAAATTGTCATCTTTTATGAGCATCCTTTATATCTCCTCTTACAGTAACACTGTATGTTCAGAATGGCTTCAAAAATAAACCAATTTGCCCTTAACTCATAGCCCTATTGTTTAAAAAATGCCTTTGTGAGTAATATTGCCCCTGACTATCTGACAAACACTGATTTGATTCTTCCACCAATTAAAACTTGCAACCCCACGTAGGCACACAAAAGCAGGGAAGGGAATGCCACCCACTGCTGAAGTCCCCAAACTGACATGGGCTGATACTTCACATCCCTCTCGCTGCAGTTTGCAGCCCCGCTGGAGACCGGTTCGATGGAACGTAACCTCACGTCCTTGTGGGGTCAATCCGAGTTCAAAGGAACGGAACC
>JAHTLZ010000327.1:7233147-7255682 GCA_023846285.1 Phrynocephalus versicolor | reverse complement strand
AATCCGAGTTCAAAGGAACGGAACCTCACGTCCTTGTGGGGTCAATCTGAGTTCACCCCGACCACGCCCCCTGAACTGCGCTCCAAGCGGGGTGAGAGATTCCCATCCTGGAGCTCAGGAATCATTTCAATCCACTTCTTGACCCGTGTTGAAAACCGATTTCAACACGGAGGCAAGTTCACCTCGGCTCGAGGAAGGACGTGAAGTAACCACCATGGATTCTTGGAATCAATATTATTAGCACATTTTCTCTAGCAATAAAAATTGATTTGCTTTTGGAGGCACAGAATGTTGTGATCACAAATGAGTGTTTTCATGTTGAATGCTGCTCCCCAGGATGGCTTTGCATCCACCGCATTCTCTTTTATTGGCTTCTACTCCTGTCCTCAGATATTTGAATTGAGCATATGAGGTTTGCAGTGATCTCATATATTGGTAAGCTAGACCTCAAAGGTGGGCTCCACGGAGGTGGCTCCAAACGTGGACCCTCTTTGCCTTCCCCACGCATATTAACGTGAGATGGGGAAGTGGGAAGTGGAGGCGAGGGGGTGAGGCAACCCTCACTAAAACAGGGACCCCTGCTGGGCCCAAGCCTCTTTCGCCGGCATTCGTCCCCCTCCCACCCATTGCATTTAACAATACTAGTGTGAGTGTACCTGGTCGCTTCATGGTCTGGATAGGGATATTTGACCCGTTCTGGAATTGGCCTATGGGAATGGAGGTTTTTCACCTACCCCACACTGGTACTCAGGGGTGGTTCCCTTGGTTCAATCAGCTGGCTGTACATTTGGTCGCACTGGTGGTAGTGCGGAAGAATTCGATCAGGTGAGACAAATTCTAAGACCCCCTTTGGGCCCATCTGACCTTCGAATGCTGCAGATCCAGAGACTACAGCGTTGGGGGAAGGATGCACTTGGAGGCCTGCTCAGGCTATGGGCCCGGAATAAAGGGGCCCAGGGACACAGGTAGGGTTGAGGGGATTTATCAGATCCCAGGGCACCCAGGGGGTTGTGACTCACCCAAAAGCTTGCTAGTTGGAGGGGTGCCGGGAGACCCCGGGGTTCTGACTTTTTTTTTTTTACTTCTAATGTGCACGGCTGCAGGCCCCTCAAAGTTATGGTTGGCATGATGCACTTGAACGAGTTAATAAAGTGTGACCCTTGTTTATACCCAATGATGTTGTCTTGCCTAGTTATTTCGCTCTGAGAGGGCAATGCCATGTGGTAGTTCCTTGTGGAGTCTGCATTTCTGTTTTGGATTTTCCACCTCTCTTCTCAAAGAAAGCTTTATTGGCCATGAAGAGATCTAAGAAGCTTTTGCACACAGTCACATAGCCACCAAGACGGCATTGCCAGCCAGCTGAAAACATATGATATATGACTGTGTTCAGCCCCACAAACAACAAGCGGACTTAATAATACCCTTTGTCACAAAGTGTTTTGTGTTAAACATTTATGAGGCAAAGCAAGCCGGGACTCTGCCACTGCCAATGAATGAATGAGCTATGGGCTTTCACTGAGGTTTAGAAAGGATGCCATGGAATAAATGAAACCGGTAGACTTTCTCTTCTCTGGGAATTTCCCCTCTTCTCAGGCTCATTCTGTGAAGCCACCGAAATATATCTCGAGCCATAGCATAGCATATGCTTTGTCTGAAGAAAATCACAGGTTTGTTTCCCAGGACTGCAGGCAAAGTCAGAAATAAACTGTCTCTGAAGCATCCACTGCCAATCAGAGTTGACAATATTGGTCCAAAATCTGAATCAGTGGTTCTCGACTTTGAGGTTCCCGGATGGTCATGGATTAAAACTCACAAACTTTCACCACCAGCTGATCAGGTCAAGATTTCTGGGAAGTGTAGTCCAGAAATATCTGGGGACCCATGGTTGGAAACTACCACTGGACCAAGAGTCTGAGAGAATATACACCACTGAGCACATGTGCCCATTTCTTCCCCAACATCATGATGACTTTTTTTTCTGTAGATTTGAAACAATGTTATTCCCCAAGTTGTACATGAAATGCCACCTTGATTCCCACAGTTTGCCACTTGTGTCTACTATGCTATTGTTATCTTGTAGATGGATAATTGATATACTGTAATGTGCAGGTTGATAGCCTGTTACAGTGACCCCCCACCATTTCATGGTTCAGGTCCCGCGGTCCCGCTACATCGCTCCATGCGCCCCCCGCACCTCTGAGAAGCTGCGGGGGGCTATGCGGAGCGAACACACCGCTCTCCCTCGCCCTCCCCCGCACCTCCGAAAGGCTTTGGAGCGGCCGGGGAGGGCTGCGCAGGGCGATCGGGTCGCTCTACGCGCCCCCCCTGGGCGGCTCCAAAAGGCCTCACAGGCGCATGGGAGGGCCACACAGAGTGATTGGCTCGCTCTCTGCAGTCCCCCCGGGCACCTCTGAAAGGCCTCACAGGCACCTGGGAGGGCCACGCAGGGCGATCTGGTCGCTCTCTGCGCCTCCCCGGGCAGCTCCGAAAGGCCTCAGAGCCACGGGGGGCGGGGGCGATCGGGTTGCTCCGTGCCGCCCCCATGCTCCTCCGAGGCTTTGGGGACAGGCGTGATTGCCCCCCCGCCCCAGGCCCCCCCACCCGCTTCTGCATATCACAGATTTTTGTGGATCGCGGGTGGGGTGGGTCGCTAACCCCCGCGATCGGTGGGGGGTTACTGTACTTTAATAATGAACCATGGTCACTTGGTCTGTTACGAGCATCTGCTCCCCCACCCCCGGTCATGGTGCCATGTGTAAATATGACTGCCATATAATCTCACATTTATGTCTGAGGAAGTGGACTTGATCAGGAAAGCTCATGTTCAAATACAGCCATTAGTCTTAAAGATTCTACAACACAATCACTGTTTCTCTGTGTAAGCAGTGTGCTGCTTTTTCCTAGCAAGGGGTGAATAAAAATGTCATTTTGCCATCATTTGCACAAACCTGAATTTCATAACATATCAATCAAACAAACAAACAAAATTAAGAGCGACCAGAATGGAAATGTATCTATTTGTCCACAGATTTGGAAAGGGTGTATTTTTTGATTCAATTTGATCTGGATCTGGATTATTTACAATCCAAAAACAAAGATGAATTTTTCTTTAGGGTTCCAAATGTTTTTGGTTTTTGGGGAGGTGGGGTGGGAAAAATGTAGAAGGAAATGAAATGGATAGATTTGGACATCTCTCTGATCTAGCACTAGCATTTATTTAGCTGCTCTTCTCCTGCCATTGCACAAGGACCAAGGAAGGATACGTCTCCAGAGCTGGGGGCAGGAGGCAGAAATGTAATATATCTCATCATTTTCCCAGGCAGCTCCGTATGTTTCTGCAGTGAGCCAGGATGCTTGTGCCGCTTGGCATGGCTCTTCTCTTGGTTTAATTTGATATTTGAGATTCAGGGCAAAGCTGGGCTAATTAAAATGATGAATGCTTGGGGAAAGTCTCTCCTCGTAGGGCCAGCTGATATCGGCATGCAGCACACACAGGCATTGGGGTTGCTGTCTGCAGGAGACATTTCTATCATCTCCAGCCTTCCACCAAGAAAGAACAGAACAGAAACAAATGTCAGAAGTGAGCAGAAAGCTCTGGAAAGTTGATTCTATTGGTGGATATCTTGCAAAGCTGGCTGAGTAATGCAATATATCCCCTGAAATGTAAGTTTTTGAAGTTTCAGTAGTGATCAAAGAAGTCACAAACAAGCACAAATACCCCGGTTGCTTTTTCTTAATTTACAGATGATAGAGTGACACGGTCACTTCCAGCTATTTTGGTGACTGACATTAATCCATTTTGCTATGCGCACATCCATAGATAGTGCTTGATCGATCATCCAACTGGACTGAGTAAATGCTGAGAGACTTTTGCATCTCACAACATCTGTGGGGTCCCACCCTAATCTTGCTTTCAGAAGAAATGGGATTCTGAAGGGTGGGCCTTAGAAAGTTCCTTTGTGCCATATTTTCAGTGCACCCCAACCAAGACACCATGGCTGACGGCTTCTGTGGATGTCCAACTTTTTTGGCCACTAGGGGCTAATGGCTGCTTTCAAAACTTTTTTATTTTAAAAAATTAACTCTTTTCTTGGGAAAAAAGTTGAACCCATTCTCAGTTAATAAAAAACCCATTGTTGTGATCTTTAACAAACATATAAGTGTAGAGATAGGTAATAATGCTGTACTAATCATATGGCATCAAGTCAATTCTGGCTGATGGCAACCCTTTTCAGGGTTTTCTAGACAAAGAATAAACAGAAGCTGTTGTGAATCATGGCAACTGGAATTCTTTTTCTTGAGAGATTGAAATGTTTCACAGCTCATCCAAACAGCTCCATCAGTATGAAAAGGCTAGTTGTGAGTCCTCCATTATATACCTCACTTTGACCTCTTGTCACCCTGGTCTGAAATAGGCTCATAAGATGAACCATGGCCTGAATAGTCTTGTTAGGTAAACAATAGTATCCATAGCCTTAAGGTGAACAATGGCCTAAAGTGCTGAAACCCATAAAATATGGGTCGTTAGCTATGGCCTTGGTGGTGAAGGCATGAAGTATTTTTTATTTGTCTAGGTATTGTTAAAATCACAGCCTGATAAGTGGCAGATAGGCTGTGCCTGAGTCCCCCCACCTCTCTTGAGAGAGGCATTTTCAATGCTCACATGAATGGCTTCCCTGACTCCTCTCTCAAGCCACCTGTCTTCTCTGTCTAATATGTGTACACATCCTCATCTTTGAATGAGTGCCCTTTGTCCTTCAAGTGGAAGTGTCCTTCTGATTCTGGTCCTGAGCTGTTACCCCTCCTATGTTGGGCCAGCCTTCTGTTTAATGGTTGTTTAGTTTCTCTAATGTAGAGGTCTGCACACTCCTCACTACATTGGACCACATATATTATATTGTTTCTTTTGTGTTTTGATATCTGGTCCTTTGGGTGGATGAGTATCTGCCTTAGTGTGCTTGTGGGTTTGAAATAAACAGGGATGTGGTGTTTGCCAAAAAAATCCTTTTAAAGCTTCTCAGACACTCCAGTCATGTAGGGAATGACCAGGTTCTTCCATCAGGTCTGGGTCGCAGGCTGATCCCCTGTTCTTCTGGGTTGGCACACTGCTTTGTTGAAGGCCCACTTTGGATATCTACAGGCCTTAAGTCATGTCTTCAGGTGCCCGTCTTCCTTCTTCTTGGCTTCTCTGGAGGCAGGGATGCTCTCTGGTCTGTGGTTTAGGCTTCTGATGACTCCTAATTTGTGCTGTAATAGATGGCGGGAGTCAAACAGTAAGTACTGATCTGTGTGGGTGGGTTTCCTGTAAACTTTTACTTCCAGGCCACAGTCAGCTCTTCATGATGACCGCACAACCCAGGAAAGCCAACCTGTGGTCTTGGGTGTCTTCCCTAGTAAACTTAATATTAGGGTCCACCACATTGATGTGGTCTGTAAACATCACACCTTCACCACCAAGGTCATAGCTAACGGCCCATACTTTATGGGTTTCAGCACTTTAGGACATTGTTGACCTTAAGGCTATTGAGACTGTTGTCTACTTAATGAGCCTATTCAGGCCATTGTTAATCATATCAGTCTATTTCAGACCAGGATGACAAGAGGTCAAAGTGAGCTATAAAACGGAGGACTCGCAACTAACTTTTTCAGACTGATGGAGCTGTTTGGATAAGCAGCGAAACATTTCATTCCCTCAAGTAAAAGAAGTCCAGTTGCCATGACTCAACTTCCAGATAAACTCACCTGGATGACTGAGAACCTTCACAGACAAGCTGTTGTGAGTCTTTCAGGCTGTTTGGCCATGTTCTGGAAGCTTTTATTCCTGATGTTTCACCAGTCTCTGTGGCTGGCGTCTTCAGAGGGCAAGAAGCTCAGGGAACCCAGAGCACAGAGAGAACTCCTAGTTCCCTGAGCAACTTGCCCTCTGAAGATGCTGGACACAGGGACTGATTAAACATCAGGAAGAAAAACTTTCAGAACACAGCCAAATGGCCCAAAAATCTCACAACATCTATCAGATCCCAGCCGTGAAAGCCTTCGAGAATACAATGAACAGAAGTGTTTACCATTCCTTTCTTTTTTGGAGTTGCCCTAAGACTTTGCAACTTGGCTGACTTTTCTCCAGGAGGAACAGAGGGGGAATCAAACCTCCACCTGTTGACTCCACAGCCAGATTCCTTAACCCACCAAGCTACCCAGACAACTTGTATAGGTAGATTAAAAGATAGATTATACAAATCAACCTCTCCAGTCATGCCCTTCCACCTTTAGCCCCTCCTTCTAAAGATTACGGCTGTCCAGCTGCCAATGGCCTGTGTGGCCCGACGGAGATCTCACAACCTTGAAATAAAAGCAAAAGATTTTTCTATTGCCTCGAAGCAAACACTGTTCTGTCACCCATAACAGTTTGCTTCCCCTTCCACAGAGACAACAGCTGGTAGTTCTTGAATGCTCCAGTGGATTACAGGCGAGGGAGATGAATGAGAAAAAGATGTGCTCGGGCTGCTCGCACAGTGGATTGAAATGTCGATCATTGTTGCTGTCACCAAAAGGACGGCTTTAAATAGATGCTTTCCGTGTAGAGGGTTGCATAACCAGCTTTCTAACAATAGCTGGCTGCCTCGCAAAGGAGAGCCTGCTCAGTAAGGAAGGGGAAGCTGCTAGACAGAAGGCCCAGACATATCTGGATTATTTTCAATCTGGGTCTTTATTTTCCCACTCATGCAGTCCTTCTCGGCAGCTACCCCTCTGTTAGGCCCAAGTCACTGTGTCTTTTTTAAAAAAATAAGTTTATTAAAATTCCATCATCTTAACAACAGATATTTCCAAATTAATTTCTACAAACAGTTCCAGTTGTCATTCATCATATTGTCTGGGTGTGCTTAATATTAATTACATCATGTCTTAGTACCACCTAATGCATTATTTCTTCTCTCCAACCAGTCATAAAATCTATTCCAGGTTGAGTAGTACACAGAGTCCTCTTTTTCTTTGATTCTTAATGTCATTCTGTCCATTTCAGCACAGTCTAAGATTTTTTGTACAATTATTTCCTCATTAGGTATGTTTTCATTTTTCCACATTTGGGCCCACACTATTCTAGTGGCAGTCAAGATATGTAATATAATATATCTATCCTGTATATTAACATTTTCTGGCATAATACCTAGTAAAAACATATGGGAAGGTTGCTGGCCTGAAAATAAAATAAAAAAAGAGAGAAAATGAAACTAATGGTTAAGAACCTGACAGAAAAAAATAATATCACTGTGTCTTTAACTGCCATGCCAGGGGCAGAAGGTCAACATGTAAAGCACTTCGGGAGGAGGCTTTCCCCTATTGAATTCATGTCTGGTTTTAGAGCTGGCATCCCAATGGCTTGTGTTACTTTCTATGGCCTCCAGTTTCACTACTGTTATCTGTGCATCTTAATATGATGCATACTATTGGGGGGGGGGGGGCGGTCACGTGACATTTGATGCACAGTTAGTGCCCCAACAACAGGGGAGTCTGTCCTGACTTGCTTACTGCGCATCTTTTCCCTGCGATACAGCATGATGCCCCCTTGTGGTGAATACATGCATTGCAGCCAGGTAGCAGTCTTTCTTCTTAAAATCGATTTTAATTGCTGGCGGGAAGCCAGCAAAAATTGTGCCAGCATGCCGGTATGCTACCAATTCAGTAGCGTAAGCAATTACTACAGGAAGTGGCAGAAAAGGGGGTATGAATCTATTTGCTGTAAATTTTCTGGGGTTGCACCTCGTTTGAGATGTTAAAAAGTGCACATAAATAACAGAAGTATTTTAACACAACCCCTGGCGGTGGTACAAAATGCTGCGATTCAAGTGTGCTTCTGGGGGCATGGTCAGCCGGGGTACCACAAAACTGCTCTTCAGAGTAAAGGCATGATCTTTTGCTGCACAGTCTTTTGCAGCAAAAAGAGCAGCAAAATCGTCGTGAGACCGGGGCCTATGTCTCCCCAACAAAGAAAGGGTATCTGAATGAAAGAGCACCCATAGCCCTGTTCCCTAAAAGAGTTGCCTGAAAGAAAGATGTATGATGCTCCATCAAGGAAAACATTCAGGGCCTTCCTTGGGTCGTGCCAGCAGGCTTTCTAATTAAGAGGAGGGAGCCTGTCGTAAATATGGCTTCTGAAAGAAGGAATTGTTTTCACCATGGATCTATACATTTGGTAGCTGTGACAGAGCTTGAGAAAGGTGCTTTTTCTAAACTACAGTTTACCCGGTCATGATGGCTGCAGATACTGGTGGTTCTACTGAGTCATAGCCAATGTAGGTCCATGGGTAAAGAAAGAAATTCTTGCTGTGGAGCTTAATGCCAAGTAAGGGTGGAGTAGAAAATATGGTATACTCATTTTCTGCATGCAGATTCAAAATCAGAGGTATGAAGTGTTTGTTTCTAATGTTTCTAAATTGTATGAGTTTGCAAACTGATTGCTGTTGCTTTGTTACTCACTGGTATCTTTGAGCCTGTTTATTGTTTATTTACTCAGTTTTGCTTATTCTTTTGTTTACTGTACTTGTTCATTGTTAACTGCCATGAGTTGCTTTTACACAAGCTGGCAGTATATAAGTCACAAATAAAGCAAAGTGAAGTACAATAAGTTGTTGGATACATAGAGGTTATGAGACATACATGTATACTGTTGGATATTTGCCTCAAGGACTTTTGCAGGTTTGCTTTGAAACAGGAATTGAACAAATATCTACCCCATTTGTAATCCAATGAATGTCTAAGTTGAAACTGATCCCACTGAGCTCAGTGTGGCATATCCTTTAAAAGTTTGTATAAGATTGCAACTTCACCCCCTGATTCTATGGATGTCCTCAAAAAAGTAGCCCACTAGATGGGCGGTATAGAAATCTAGTAAATAAATAATAAAAGAAAAATCAAAACTAGGGGAGGCAGTGTTGGCCACAGCTCTAATTGAAGTCTTAGAATATTGGCAGCCCGCGCCTAACAGGCTTCTTCGTTGATGAAAGCTTTTGTTTTGTTTTGCCCTCTTGACCCTACTATCTAGTTCTGCGTTTGAAAAAGCCTGGATTTGAACATTTCCCTAATTTTGCCGCTGGGAAGAAGTGCTTTTCTATATTTTGGTTAATTCTCAAATTGGCAGGCAATGCTAAGAGCTTTGATTGGCATCTGCAATCAGCACCCCATTCACCACGCTCCACGAAGGGAACTGATTGCGGCAATCTCAGCTTTGACCTTCCAAGGCTCTGCTTCATTAGCGGGATAAATATTTTGCTAAAAACATTTTCCCCCTAGCTTCCAGAAGTCAGGACGGGGCTGGGCCATTGGCAGTAAGAACTGCTGCTTCGCGCGTGCTGTTGGCACCATATGTGGCTCAGAGGATTACCTCCACCACATGCAGTCCCATTTACAATCGCTGATAGCATGGCATAACAGAACACCCAACTTGGTCAGCAGGTCTCATTTGCCACTGCCTTAAACTCAAGTGTAATGTGGCTATGACAGTGAACGATGGTGTTTCTGTGACAGTGGGTTGGCAGTTGTGCTCAATTAATCTGAAATGTAGAGGGCTTGTCCCTAATTTGGGACAATGGAATTTATCTGGTTGATGTGAGCCTTCCCAGGGGTTCCATTATTGAGATTTCCAAGGGAGCTTTGGCTTCTCCAAAGTACTTGAGATATAAACCTCTTTTTGTTTGGGGATGCCTGGTTCTGTTAAAGTACTTAGATTTTCCAAGAAAGATTCACTGCCCTCCTTCCATATGAACCTACCTGGCAATTAAGATCTAGCCAGGAGCCTTCCTGAAAGAGCCATCCCTCAAGGAGGTGAAAGAGATGGCTTGCAGCTACAGGGCCTTTTCAGCAGCTGCACCCAGGATATGGAACACCCTCCGAAGTGAGGCCTGCCTGGCGCCAACGTTCATAACATTTTGGCACCAGGTAAAAACCTTCCTGTTCCAGAAGTTTTTAAACTGATGATTGTGGGTCCTGATGGCAATTTTAGTGTTGTGTTTTAATGTATTGTATTTGTTGCATTTATATATGTTATTGTTCTAATTTAATTTTAATTTTGATCTTTTAATTGTTTATTTTGATTGTGAGCTGCCCAGGGACCTTTGGGTAGTGGGCGGCATACAAGCTAAATAAATAAATAAATAAATAAATAAATAAATAAATAAATAAATAAATAAATAAGAGTGATTCATTAGGTGCTAATTTGCTGATCTCATTTCCAGGCCCTATTGGGGGGCTACCATGAGCAATCCCAACCCCGGTCCCAGGAAATAAAACAAAGCCGGAAGCCAGGGAGTCATACAACTTGTTTGAAAAGTGAACTACAATTTGTGAAGATTCTGGACAGGCTCCAACCAATTTGCTTCGTGCTGTGAATCTTGACCCATGTGTCTGTTCGCTTATCTTTGCTCTGGAACTGAATTTCCCCAGTTCCTTTTCAGTCTGCCCCTCGTACAGATTGGTCCAAATCAGGCTGATTTGATTCAGAGTTTATCATTCCCCCCCTCCCCATGTGGGGCACAGCCTTAGCAATTGCACGTTTACATCTCTACATGCCTTGTGCCTTAATTCCTGCTGGTGGCAGCAGCTATAGTGGCTGATTAACAAATGACACCTTTAACGGCCTGGAGACAGTAGCCATCATTTTCAAATGCCTGCCAATCAAGCTGCTCTGAAAGGTTCAGCTATAGCGGCTTATTAAAATGTTGGCAAACTGACTGGCACAGGGACGTCTAATGTTATATTGATTTAGGATGCAATATTTCCAACTAGGAACAGATGTATTCAGTAAGCCAAGGACCGTTGATCTCCCTCTTTAAATATTTACTTAATTTTATTTACTTTATTTTCCATTCTAATTAGTTTAAAATGCATGACCTTTCCCTGAACTCTGACTGCAGGTTTTCCAGCATCTATGCATGTGACAGAATCTCTAGCCCTAAGGCAGTGTACCACATTTTGCAAAAGGCGTATTCAGTGAGTTAAATATTTGGGCTGCAGAGCCAGGGGTTGGGAGTTTGATTCCTCACTGCTCCTCATTGGAGAAGGACCAGTTGATGTACCCTTGGACAAGTTGCACTCATGCCCACAAAAGAAAGAAACCATAAGCCATTTCTGCGTACTATCTAGATAGAAAACTCTGAAAAGGGCCACCATAAATCAGACTCTCTTTGATGGTCCATCATCAGCAACAGCAACAGCAACAACATTTTCCAGTGATTTGATCAACAGTCAGATATAATGAATGAAACTGTTTCTAAGGCTGAAGACTGTGCGGTATAAAAATCTAATATATAAATAAATAATAACTAAGTAAGGAAATAATGCAACAACTAAATTAAAAGATGCCTGCCTCTTGGGAGGAAAGCAATGGCAAACCTAGGCAGCATTTTAAAGAGCAGAGACATCACTTTGCCGACTAAGGCTTGGATAGTCAAAGTTATGGTTTTTCCAGTAGTGATGTATGAAAGTGAGAGCTGGACTATAAAGAAGGCTGATCACTGCAGAATCGATGCTTTTGAGCTGTGGTGCTGGAGGAGAGTCTTGAGAGTCCCTTGGATTTCAAGGAGATCCATCCTATCCATCCTGAAAAAAATCAACCCTGAATGTTCACTGGAAGGACAGATGTTAAAGCTGAGGCTCCAGTACTTTGGCCACCTCATGAGGAGAGAAAAGTCCCTGATGTGGGAAAGACTGAAGGCAAAAGGAAAAGGGGACGGCAGAGAATGAGATGGTTGGACAGTGTCATTGATGCAACCAATATGGATTTGACCAAATTGTGGGAGGCAGTGGAAGACAGGAAAGCCTGGCGAGATCTGGTCCATGGGGTCACGAAGAGTCGGACATGACTGAATGACTGAACAACAACAACAAAGGAAATAAAGGGTGTAACTAAAGGTGGGGGTCTGGTATAATACAGGTCACATTAAAAAGACTATTCAATTCTGAACAATCTTTTCCATCTCATACTTGAATGAACCTCCCATTTGCACTGGAGAGATTTCATGGATGTTCATGGAAAGCACCCCCATTGTGATGCCATGCACAGTATATGGGGAAACCATGCCCTTGAATGGGCTTTTAAAAACCATTAGCTTTGTAGAATAAATGCTCTGGTGGGAGTGCTAGTATAGGTTTGTTGATATTCATCAGCACAGCCATCTCTGTCCTGGGACTCTCCTTGGAGGAGGAGTTTTGGGGGCTTAGCAGGAAGAGCATCCTCAACTCGGAATTTACCATTCAACCATGGGATGTGTCATGTAGTGGCTTCATAAGTCCACATTCTGTTGATTAATTATGCCAGCATTGTACCCCTCAGTGCACCCCAACTCACATGGTGAGCCCACAGTGAGGGACACAAACAGTGCCTTCTTCACACATACCAATTTGTTGCTACACGTTCTTCTACTGCACTCAAGGCACTGTAATTAATCAAGAAGACTCTGGTCACAGCTGAGCAGTGAGAACTTTAGCTTACCTCCACCACTGGTTGTTGTTGGTTTTTTAATGTGCATTGGCAGTCCACTCTGTTTCTCCATATTCAGTTCGCTCCACATGGGGATAAATTATTGGCTTTTATTGGTTTGTTTTATAGAGCTTGAGTGAGTAGGATTTAGGTGATACCTCTGAAGTGATCTGATATTGTAGAGAACACCCCCACCTATATATTCCCTACCTGGTCATTACATGTTGCTGCAGAAAGAGGTCCTCTCTGTATTACCCTTAAGAGTAGGATACCTTGTGGAGATCCAGCAGAAGACCTTCTCTGCTGTAAAACCCTGTTTGTGAACGTCTAACTATTGTGGACCTTTGTCTTAAACCAGTTGTTCGTTCCGCTAAACATTGGAGGCCTAGTGAGGTGGTGGCTTGCTTTCTGATTGGTCATCTTGTGGCTTTTGTTTTGTTAGAACTATTAACGTTTTTGAAAGTGTTTGAAGTGTTTCTGATTGTTCTAATGTGATCTTTCCAGTTCTATCCTCCCCTGAGATCTGCTAATGAGCAGGGAGTTAGAAATAGTTACAACCAAAGAGCAGAGCTTCCAAATTGGTAATTAACTGTGGAGTACAATAAGTAGCCTTTTTGTTTAGTATGCTCTTTATTTTAGTTGATTCTCTAAATTGTTTTTTACAAATCTTTTTAGTGACCTTGGACACCCAGCCAGGTCTGAAACTTTTTCCTGCTTCTTTTCTTTTTTCCAGAGGACATTGACTTTCAAAGCTCTCTGCCACAACTAGACCTATAAATGACAATCCCCAGTTGCACATTATTTATTTATTTATTTATTTATTTATTTTCGGGTATTTTTACCCCACCTTTCTCCTTGAAAAGGACCCAAGGTGGCTTACAGTAATGAAGGATAATAGACAGCCCAGTACAATTAAGACATATTCAAGTATTGAGAACAGGGAGCTGAGGGACATCCTACAGCATCAAAACGCAACATTACATTAAAGCTACCAGAGAATGTGAGCAGTAAAAAAAGAGAGTAAAATTCCATGTAAAGTTAGGAGTGAGGGAAAGTGACATTGAGAACCTAGTGTCAATGCAACCACTAAGGGCCTTTTTACACGACCCCTAAGATCCGCTGGTCCCTTAAATTCGGACCAGAGATCTTGAGGGTTTGTCGCTCTTCCTTCCTCCCCACCACTCCGCACTTCCTTGCTTCTGTCTGCGTGAGGGGAGGGGGGGAAGCCTTAAAAAGGGACAAAAGAATAAAGCCTTACCTCCAGTGCCGGTGGAAGCTGCTCCGAGCCCCGGTCACTTCCTGGTTCCTCTTAAAGGGGCGGGAGGCAAAAAAACAACAACAAAAAGAAGCGAGGAGAGCCCGGCACTCTCCGCATCAAAAATTTTCACTCTCCCAGAGCAGGTACTTGAAAGGTACACTGGGTCGCGCTTAGGTGGGTGGGGTTGCACTTAATTTTCTGTTAGCTCCGGAGCTGGTGGGGAAACATTTTTAAGCTCCGGAGCTGGGAGCCATTTGCAGCGGAGCTTAGGGGTCATGTATAAACGCCCAAAGTCTATAAACACAAAGTCTATGCGTTCATGTATGATAGATTCATATAAAAGTCAGATAATAGGTAGTCCATCATTCAGGGAAAGCTTTCCTGAAGAGAAAGGTCTTTGCCTGTTTCTGGAAAGACATAAAAGATGGGGCAGTCCTGGTTTCTAGTGGGAGGGTGCTCCAGAATCTGGGCACAGTAGCCATTAACTCTACATACAACATGATGAACTGGGAGGCAGATATCAAAAAAGATGAACTTTCTCTAAATGAACACCATGAAGACTAGCAATTATCAAGTCTGTTCTGAGTTGTACTGGGAAGACTCCCTCTATCGCTATACTGAGCATGCTGAAGTGCTATAGGAATGATGAATATGATTGTTATGACTAGAGATGGGCAGGAAAAGCAAAAATGGCGTTCCGTTTCCATTTTGGTTCGGGCCCTTTTCATTTCGGTTCGGTTCCGTTGAAATGGATTTTTCTAGAAAAGCTTCATTCCGTTTGTCGTTTTGGTTCGATTGTCGTTTTAAAAGCTTGTGCTTTCTGGGTGCATTGGGGCGGAAGTGCCCTGACTTATTTTTAAATCCCCTTTGTTTTTAAAAGAACAAGAATAATTCTCGCCGTCTTCTGCCACCGCCACCACCTCCCAAACTCTGGAACAGGTGCTCGCTTTCTTAAATTCTCCCCCTCCCCCCACCGCCCTTTACCATACCGTCACAAAAAAGCAAAAAAGCAACATAGCGAGCTCAGCGAAATACACCCTCTTTTACCCCCACCTTGATTCGGGATCTCCTCCTGGGGTTGCTGCCTCCCCTGCCTCATGGTCCCTCACCCTCATTGCCAAATGGATGCACAAAGACAACCCGCCCCTTTAAGGAGCACAGCATTGTTCCCAGAATCCCCGCCCACTTCCCCTCTTCTCCATACACAAGTGTGGCGTGCACATACACACATGCAGCACGGAGGGCATGACCATGAGGGCGGAGGAGGCAAGCCCGGGAGATCTGGAGGAAAGGTGAGGCCAAGGGGGTGTACTTCGCTGAGCTCGCTCGTTAATATTTTCCTTTTTTACAATGACACAGCAAAGGGGGGGGGAGGAGAATGTAAGAAAGTGAGCACCCAAACCTTGGCTAGGAATAAATTGCTTGATTTATTTAGGCGTGCTTGACCCAGAGTTCTGGAGGTGGCAGTGGGGGGCGGAGAAAATTATCTTCTTGTTCTTTAAAAAGCAAAGGAGGTTTAAAAATATGCCGGGGAGCTTCCCTTCCCCAATGTGCCCAATTGGCGCCAGGAAAGCAGGGGCTTTTAAAACTATTTTTTGCCAAGCCCCAAGCCCCATGCACTACAGCTGATCAGTGCTTGGGACTCTGCCAAAAAAAGCTGCGGTTTCCTGCACCGTTTTTCCCCCACAGCTCCAGTCCATTTTATTGCACGCCGCCACTAATGGAAACGAACAGCACTGAACAAATTTTTGTTGGTTCTGTTCGGTTCGAGCCTGACCCATCCAAATTGTTGTTCTTCGTTCTGTTACGTAACAGAAATGAAGAACGGTAACGGAAACGGAAATTTCGCCATTCCGTGCCCATGTCTAGTTATGACATCAAGCTGAGAAACACTGTAATGAGTTATTTTGTTTGGGTGCTTGCCAATGGCAAGGGCTACCACTTAATACACTGCCAAGCTAGGAGGAAAGGCTAGATATCTCAGCATGATGGTTTCAAGTTAATCTTGAAGACTTTGGAGTCTATGAGGACTTATGGAAACATTTCCATCTGTTTGTTTCCATTCATGGTTGCCAGCTGTACTGTCCCCACCCTTACCACCAACAGTAGGTTATCCCTGGGACTTCAGCTCACCCTCACTTCCATCAGCGGTGGTACTGGCAAAGCCATTCCATTGAGTTATAGTTTGGTGTCTGCTTCATCTTACCTCTATAATAGATGCGTTTAATTCTCATGGAGATATTGAACAAACATCAAGGAAATGTGCTTTACAGCCTGCAGCCAGCTCTGAGCATGCTAACGTTGTTATTGGAGATGGCATGAATGATTTAAGCTGAGACCTATGACAAAGAGACACACCTGCCCATGAATAAAAAGGCTTCCGTTTATTACCCAGGCCATTAATTAGCAGGAAGAAGGAGGTCAGGTGATGTGCCCACTGCAGCTGCCCCAAGAGTGATAAGAGTGAGGTGAGAATGGTGATACGTCCCCCTCTTGCTCCTTGGCATTTACTGTACATTGATTGTACGCCAACTGATCACATTAGGTCATACAGCAGTCCACTCCCTCGTGTTAACAGTGGCCTGATGTTCTGTGATCTATTCATCGCTTTGGCAGCTAAAGGGGGGAAATGAGAAATTAGGAAATTGCTTTGCAGTGGAGCAGCATTGAACGTTAGCACACTGGAGTCTCCCTGTAAAGAACTGCACTGCATGAGACAATCCATTCTCAAGAAGCAACAAAATAAGAAAATCTCTCTGGGTTGATTCTTCTTCTTCTTCTTCTTCTTCTTCTTCTTCTTCTTCTTCTTCTTCTTCTTCTTCTTCTTCTTCTTTCTTTCTTTCTTTCTTTCTTTCTTTCTTTCTTTCTTTCTTTCTTTCTTTCTTTCTTTCCTTCTCTTTTAAGGGGTCAGGAGACTCTGTGTATGTGCTTCAGATAAATTTCTGCATGTTTTGGTGAAGGACTATAGTAGGGATCATCAAACTTTTTAAACAGGGGGCTGGTTCACTCTTCCTGAGACAATGTTGGGGGGCAGTCTATAGTTTTTAAAAATATGAAGGGGTGGAAAGGGAGGAGAGTCGGGCCACTTCTGCCACCACTATGGTCAGCCTAAGACCTAAGTTATGGGGGGGGGGTGAGGGAGACCCAGATCGCCAAGGCCTCCTCTTTCCATCCCAGTGGTGGCTACAGAGGCCATGAAGCCCAGGGGTGCCTGCCTGGGACATCAGTGGTGGCTGCAGAGGGCTGTGTGATGCTAGGAATGCCCACCTGTGAAATTGGTGGCAGAGGAGGCAGAAGCCACATGGCTCAGGAGTGCCAACCTGCAATATTGGGGTAGAGAAGGTGGAGGCTGCATTGCTTGGGAGTGCCCACCTGCAAGACTGGCAGTGGAGGAGGCAGAGGCAAGGCGCAGTGCCACTGTGGGGATCGGTGGGGTGGTGGTGGTGGGCCCTTCTGCCACCTGGGCAGAGGAAGAGGAGGAAGAAGCTCTGCGAAGCCTCCACCCAGCCAAATTGCCCCGCCCGTTTTACTCCCTTGCCTGTTTGCCTTCTTGCTTCGCTGGCTGGCTAGCGACGGGGCTCCCCTGTCACTAGAGGCAGCTTTGGGGCTTAATCAAAGAAGGGGCTCTTCACGTGGGAGGTCGGGGAGAAGGAGGAGGAGGAGGAGGAGAGTGGCCCAAGCAGTAGTGGCAGCTCCTTGGGAGAACTATTTTTCCTAGTATTCTTCAATGTTACCCTCCCCTCTTCCTTCTCCAATCCACACACACCAGAAAGTGGGGGGGGGGGTAACATTGGGTGTTGAGGACACCGGGAGAAGTAGTTCTCCCAAGAAGCCGCCACTACTTCTAAGGCCACTCTGCTCCTCCTCCTCCTCCTCCTCCCCTCCTCCTCCTCCTCCCTCCCTCCCTCCCTCCAACCCCCCTGCCACTACACTCAAGCCCTGCCACTACACTCCAGAGCCAGCAAATAGTCAAACAGGCAAGGGAACGCAGCAGGCACAGCAAATTGGTTTGGCTGGTTGGAGGCTCCTCAAAGCCTCTTCCTCCTCTTCCTCTATCCCACTAGATGAGCTGGTTCCACAAAGCAGCCAGAAGGGTGAGGAGGTGGCCCAGTTCCCCCACCTGCCTACACATTGGCTCCTTCCCCGGTGGCCTGCCACAGCTCTGTGACGGGCTGGCCTTGCCTTGCCTTGGGTGTTTGCAGAGGGCCCACGCCTGGCCTCCACCATTGCGGGGGGTTCTGCACTTGCCAGCAGGCCAGGGTTAGTACCCAGGAGGGCCAGATCCAGCCCACAGTCTGTAATTTGAGGACCCCTGGACTATAGCATCCAGATGTCCAGACAGAATGACTACAGCCTTGGTGGCTGAGGAATTCTAGGACCCATAGTCCTAAAAATCAATGTTTCTCCTCTCTGCATCTCTTAAGCACATATTCTGGATCTTATGCAGTTTACCACTCTTGCACATTCTGCCTTCTTGGTTAAAGCGTATCTTTTTCAGCCATTCACATTTTATCAATATACACACATTTAGGTCACCATTCGGTTCTTTGTTCTGCCTTACAATGCTTTGAAAATGTGTGAGGCAAGGTGTGTTTCCCCCCCCCCCCAAGTCTCAAGAGGTACAAAATGCTACTTAATCAAGAGCATTGAATGCAGTGAAATTATTTTCCATCCCTAATTGTCACTATTGATCTTGGCATTTACAAGCACACTCCAGTATTAATTGGGGCTATGAAATGAAGGGGGGAGGACATTTTGATGACTATCAGGGCTGAAAGGCACCTTTCCATTCAGAGATCACCCTAAGATGATCTCACCTGTTCAGGAAACATTGGCCAACAACAGGCGTCTTGAAGTGTCACGTTCCTACTGGCCCAGGATCACTAATTAGCTAGGATCCAGCCAGGAAAGACTTATCTTCAGTCTCCTTCAGATCTATCAGCTCTTCTTAACCCCTGAAGGCAGCCTGATCTCTTCATCAGTAGAATGTTTTGACACTGTAATGGTAACACATTTATGTGTTACCTAATTGGTCGGGGTCATCTACAAAGAAGGGGAAGAGCCATAAGAACATACAAAGAGCCATACTGTATCAGGTCAAAGGTCCATCTAGTCCAGCTTCCTGTATCTCAAAGTTGCCCCACCAGATGCGTCTGGGAGCACACGAGACTAGATATCTGTCTCCTGATACCACTCCCCTGCATCTGGCCATTGAAGTAACTCTGGGTTAAAGCCATAAAAGGCTTGTGAAAAGAGACAGGTTTTCACTTATGTACTTAAAGTGGCTAAGACGTTTCAAGTGACTGGCTATCAAACTGAGACATAATGCCACAAACACAACGTGAGAAATGATATGGAAAATATGTGGGGTCATAGGAGAGTTTCCTCTCTAAAACCAAATGGTTCTTTAACCAATTATTTCTGCTTAAGAACATAAGAACATAAGAGCCATGCTGGATCAGGCCAAAGGTCCATCTAGTCCAGCTTCCTGTATCTCACAGTGGCCCCACCAGATGCGTCTGGGAGTGCATGAGACTAGATATCTGTCTCCTGATACCACTCCCCTGCACCTGGCCCTTGAAGTACCCTGGTTTTAAGCCTGGAGATTACACATCTCCATCATGGTTTGTAACCTCTGAAGGGCTTTTCCTCCAGGAATCTGTCCAATCCCCTTCTGAAGGCATCCGGGCCAGATGCCATCAACACATCCTGTGGCAGGGAGTTCCAAAGACTAACAACGTGCTGGGTGAAAAAATATTTTCTTTTGACTGTTCTTACTCTCCCAGCCCTCAATTTGAGTGTATTTCCCCTAGTTCTGGTATTTTGTGAGAGGGAGAAGAGCATCCATCTATCCACTTTACTCATGCCCTGCATTATTTTGTACATCTCAATCATATCCATTCCGAATAGAACAATATGACACCAAGGAAGCAACAGATTGGAAAAGCAATGGCAACATATGAACACACACAGCAAAGATTATATGTGTTACAGAGTGTGGAGAAAATATTCAGTGTTTTCCTTTAAAAAAAACACCACATTGCTTCTTTCTGTAGACAAAAATGGAAGCACATACAGAGCTTTCCTAGCTTTAATGTCACAGTGATTTATTTAGAACGCTGACAATTTGTATTCCATTTTTTCTCAAGTGAGAAAACAAGTCCCATTCAATACTTTCAGAGCTATAAGTGAGGTGAGTCTGGAGATATTGTAACGGAGATATAATAAGGACTGTGCACTTGGAAGGTGAAATGCATTTTCTTGCCAAAATTCTTCACTGAAAATGTTAATATTGGTTATTCTATGATCTATCAAATATACAATGACTCCACAACATCTGTATTTGAAATCCTTTCATACCTGATGGCAATATTAATAGTTCATGGTCTTGTATAGCTGACATGTAATTGTATTAGTACTTTGATAGCTGACTTGCAAGATATTTCATACATGGCAATACTGGATATTTAGGATCTGACAACTGGCACACAGTGGGAATGTCATTGCATTTTCAAAATAGGGATTCATAGCATTTCCTCGCATTTTCTACTTTTTTAAAAAAATCAAACTGACTTGATCCATACTTCTTGGACTGAAACATAGATCAGATGCAATTACCTTTCCATTGTCACACAAAGGGGTGAATTTTAACACACAAATTCCAGTTCAGTAACAAAATGAAATGCAACCGAATCACATATTTTGAGGCTAGCAACTACAGAAAAATATTCATTTTGTGAAATACTTCATTCATTTTTTTAAAAGAAGGAAATCCCAAAATGAGATAGAAGTGAAATAGAACTGACTCACAAATGAAGAAATGAAAAAAGTGGCCAGAATGGCCAGATGGGTGGGGTATAAATCTATAAATAATAATAATAATAACTGTCAAACAGGCACATGAGAAAATAACCAAACAAGACATTTGTCTTATTTTGAAGATATGTAGATGGATGAGAAAAGCTGTCCCATGCAGTTCACCAGATTGCCACATGGGGCACCCACACACAGCTCAAGAAACTCCTAACAAACCTCACTTGAAGGCTCACAAATATCTCAAAGCACCTGCCCACAGAAGACAATTCCTGTTGCATCACTGCATGATATTCAGTTCTGGGTTATAGGCTTCCAAAATCTGCACATTCAGCTGTAAAGAAGAGTTCTTTCATTCTGAAGCACTTAGGAAATATGGAGTTGACATCCATATACCAGTTCAAAGGTTCATATCCAGTTTTTAGAGAGGGCAATACTAACATTAATCTCTTACATGAGCAGGTTGAGATAGTAGCTTAAATTAAAAGGAAACAACACTTAGTAGTCAGGAGTAGCATTGGACTTAGGGTTGCTGACTTTCCAGTGGCCTACTGTGTTTGCACTTTCATGGCCATGTTTGATAAATGTCTTTGGTTTATCCTGCATGTCAAGGTGCAAGAGAAAGAAATGCCATCTTTGATCAGTTAGTAGTGCATGTTTACGAGAAGGCTACTGCAAAAGTGGGAAGAGACTATGTTTTCATAATGTATGCACTTTGAGGCATGCATGCAAAAATAAAAACCAGATTTTGTGGAAACTTTAAAAAAAATGACAAAATGAACATAAAGAGGAACAAATGAAAAGTGGAGTAACACTTAAATTGATTGACCCATTCATTCTTCTCTGTGACAGGACAAAATATCTTCCACCTTAGAGACTCTAAGAAATGCAAAGATCTCAAAAGGTTTTCAGCTGTTTTCATATATTCATTTGTTTATTCAATTGTGTAAGCCAGGCATGTCCAGACTTCAGCCCTCCAGATGTTTTGGACTGCAACTCCCGCAGTCCTTTGCCATTGGCAATCTAAGCTTAGAATTCTGGGAGTTGTGGTCCAAAACATCTGAAGGGCTGAAGTTTGGACATGCCTGGTATAAGCAATGCATATACTCTACTCTACACTTGATCTTCTTTCTACAGCCTCAACGTAGTGGACTAATAATTGTTCCTGAAAGAATGAATATGTTTTCAAGTGTGCCCAACCCATTGGTTACTCTTGCCTTCAAGGGTTCTATAAGCCTCTAATGATATTAGCCTTGGAAGCTAAGGTGAACTAAAGTTGGCTAGAAAGATTATCTCGCTATTTCTAGCATAGAGAGGTGAGATCTAACCCAGATCTTCTGCCCCACCCCTCAATTCCAGGGGGGAAAAGATGTGCTCCCATCATGTGCTCCCATTTGTTTATAATCAATTTGCTATAATGCCATGAGTGTCAGATACCAGTGGCAGATATATCTAGCTACCTATTCTCCTAACCATAAATGGAATCCTAAAGGACAGCAGGTACCTGAGAATAGATTTTTCAGGCCCATGGAAAGGTCCTTTCAGGACCTTGGACAGTTCCAAGCAGGCAAAATGCTATGAAAGGTTTGCCACTCAATCAATGTGTTTTAATCTCTGTTGAGTATCAGAGACTACACTTCCTAAATGTCCTGCCTGTCTTCCTTCAGATGATACTGTCCAGATCAGAAGTGCAGTGCTCTTTTTATCCTTCATTTAACTCTTCTCTTGATTGAGCAAGGCCCCAAATAGTGTGAAACACACATTGTAGTGGGGTTACTTCTTTAAGTAACACTTCTCGAGGTGGACTTCCAGGGAAGAACGTATATCTCAAGGCACTCTTGGATGAAAAGCTTCAGTTATGTAATTGCCCAGAGAGGAGCAACAGAAATGGGACATAATAGAAAGGGAGAAAAGGGAAGGAAGGAAGGAAGGAAGGAAGGAAGGAAGACAGACAGACAGACAGACAGACAGACAGACAGACAGACAGACAGA
>JAHTLZ010000327.1:7185171-7211204 GCA_023846285.1 Phrynocephalus versicolor | reverse complement strand
TACTACTACTACTACTACTACTACTACTACTACTACTACTACTACTATATTATTATTATTATTATTATTATTATTATTATTATTATTATTAAAGTCTTACTCTCAAGGGCTCCTATCACACAACCACTTAAATGCACCTTTTTCTTTTACTGAATTTGCATCTAAAGATCGTTCCCCCACAACCAGCCGCATCTTCTGAATACCCCTCTTGACCACACCCCCTGAAGGACATGTCAAGCACATCTTCCTGCACCACCACTAGGGGTTTGATCAAATTACTTCCCTTGCTGATCATAAATTCATTATAAATAATTCATCAATCTTGATGAATCGCAAAATGAAATGATTTCTGCCCATTTCTAGTTTAAATTCATTTTTTTCAGCAGAGGGATTCCAAACCTTTGTCAAATTTTCAGACAAATCCATGATCCTTCCACTAAAAAGTTTAAGTATCACCCAAATTGCTAGATATTTTGCTTTCTCTTCTCTTCTTAAATGGTGAAATTCTAATCAATAATGTTTCATAAGCTAATGCAATTGTTTGAATTTGTAAGAGCTTGTATCAAATAAGGCAATGGTAAGTTGTATCCTAGACTCGCCCCCTGCATAGCAACCAATGAATTTGTGTTTTTAATCCTGTTGCAGCTGGCGTGGCTACATTGAACAGCAAGTTCTGAATGGGTACTTTACCTCTCTTTTCCAGCTTCAAGTGTTCTATCTCCAAAGCATTTTGGCCTGATAATGTGCCACATTCTTTAAAGATATGAAAAACTCCAATTTTTTATTTTGATGCATTTCTCTGGTTTGGAAAATTAATTCTTGCTTCGTTCTTGTATGTGAGAAAGAAATAATTAACAAATGTGAACAGTTTCTACTCATCTCTGAGAAAGATTTTCTTGCAGACAAAGTAAATAACAGAAACCCCATCACTCTAGAATAGCTGCTGCTCTGTTTCATAAGCACTTCAGAATTAAATGAACTTTGAATCGCAAACTTTTTGATCAATCAGTTTATTTTATTTTTACAATTGCTATGGGGATGCACTTAACTTTTGCCAAACCAAATAATGCTAGTTTTGTGCAGAGACAGTTTGCACAAAATGCTAGCCTTTAACGAAGCGGGGGGGAAAGGTGTGTGTGACATTTTATTTTTCAGGGCTAGTAATTCTTTAATAGGGTTGTCTTAGCAATCTGCCTCAAATAAAAATGAAAGGTTTGCTGAGGATCCTTACATCTGCATGGTGCAAATTCATCCAGGCAAGTCACGACTAATTGGGAAGGAAAGGAAATAAAACTATAAGACATGGCCAAAGATTAACCAATCTACTTATTGGATGAAATCTCATCATACAATAGAAATAATAAAACCAAACTAGCTGGAGAAATTAAATGGGGGAAAGTCAATGGGGGAAAAAGAGATACACTAAGGTATATCTTGTTTGCAGAACATGCCATCATTTCTAGGATATAGCAGTGGTGCACGATCGATCATCCAAGAGGACTCAATTAATTAAGCAATCGCTATGAGCCATAAAATCTTCTTATAACACAGTAAAACAATCTAGGTAAACAAAAAAGACCTGTACATCTTTGCAGAGTTGGAACTGGATTAGAAATCGGGGAAAGAAATAACATGTTAAAATGAGCTAAGAATGTGGAAAACCTTTTCAATAGTCCAATTTCTCAGCAAGGAGCAGCATGTTTATTTTTCTTCCTAAGTGAAATCTGGAAATAGGCAATTTTTTGGAAATATTTGGCAAGGCAAGCTTAGACATTATTGTTAGGGGGTCTCCTTTTCTGGAATGATCTGGTAGCAATTGCTAAATAATAATAATAATAATAATAATAATAATAATAATAATAATAATAATAATAATAATAATAATAATAATAATAATAATAATAATAACTTTATTTTTATGCCACCTTTCTCCCCAAAGGGACCTATTCCAAAGTACGGATATATTTTGTACATATATGCCCCGTAATGTTCTAGAAAGATCTTTTCACAGCCCACCATTTCTTCTTCTTCAAGTGCCATGTCCTTGTAGAACGTTGGCGATCAGCAGCCTGAACTGTTTTCTATAAAGCTATTCTAAACAGAGCAGCTGTGCTCACTGTGGACCATTGGCTTCAGTTCTTAAGCCAGAATGTTCTTCTACACCCCGGGGCCACGCTTCCTGTCTATTTTTCCTTGAAGGATAACTTGCAGCAGATGGTCTTTCTTATTGCACATTATGTGTCCGAAATGCTGCATTTGTTTACAAGATATTTTGCTGCCCTGCCAAATGTCCTGCATGGAACTGCACTCCATCTTCTTTTCTCTTCCGCACCATCTTCATTCTCTCCCAATCTGGGGCTGATCCCGTTGCTCTGCTGTCTTCTCTTGTTCAAATGCAAACAACAACATCCAACCTCAACCACAGGCAAAAAATTATTTCCATCTAGATTCTGTGTTTGACAAGAGCTGCTCTCTCTCTCTCTCTCTCTCTCTCTCTCTCTCTCTCTCTCTTTTTTTCTCCACACCTTCATACCCCTTATGTGGCATTCAATTTTCTCTTGAATTCTGTGGGCAGGTTACCAAACAATCTCTACTCTGCTGTGCTTTCAGCCTGATACACTCAGACAAACACACACATGCATACGCACACACATGCTTCAAATCAGTATAGACCAAGAGACACAGGGGGAGTGAGGGAGGAGAGGAATTCAAGTTAGGATGAGTGGCATCATGCAAGGAATACAATTAGTTTGAGACAAGGAGACAATGAAAGAAGAAAATATTGCATAAATCTATTGAAAGCAATGGGTTATTATTTTCTCTCTCTTGATCAAGGGTCAGCGTTTCTGTCTCCCTCTGATTCTTTCTCAGCAGCTAAAGCATGAGAGATGTGTATTAATTTAAAACTAAAAGGGGGGGGGAGAGGGGGGGAAACTCAAGAAAAACTTCAACACAGCAAGACCACAAATTGCTCCTTCAACATAGAAAGTGCTTTGTAAGATAGCATATTTTGGCTTCCCACAAAGTGCTAGGAATCATTACGGATTTGCGGATTTGCACTGGATTCAAAGGCTATTACCACACAGCAGCCAAGACTGGTTTGAAGCAGTCAGGGGTTCAAGCCCTGCTGTAGCCACAAACTCACTTGGTGTGACCCTCTGGCCACCAAGTAGGAAGGCAGGGTTTACTGCAAAATATGGCAAGATGCAGGAAAGGGGTGCCCATTCAGAACAATGGGAAGTGGTTCCCTTGGTAAGCTCTGGCTATGCAGCTGTAAAATTTAACCAGACCTTATCCATAGTGTTAAAACCCTGAGTGACCTTCCTCCCCCCCCCTGCCCCAATATAACAACAATGGCCCTGTTCTCTTCATGCCAGTCCTCATGGGAACAAAGTAACACCTATCCATGCAGAAGAAGGCAATGCCATGTCTGCAGCTAAGTTTTCTGAAGAGCAAAAATAGAAATAAAAATACAAATACAAATACAAATAAAATAATGGGAGGCACTACAACGAAGACGGGGAAAACACACAGATGCAATTCACTGGCTGGTATGTTGTGCAGATAACTGAAGGACTAAGAGGAGGGGCAATTTGAATGGAGTATACTGGAAATTTGGGAAAGCCTGTGGCCAGCTGAAAAATTGAATGAGAATACCCAGACTCATGTTCAAAGGTTTTATTGGTAAGTTACCAGTGAAACTTGAACCATGTAAAAGGTGTTCTTCCTGGTCTGACTAGTATGACTAGGCTTCTTTGGGTACCTTTTCAACAAGATATTGCCAGAGCTTAAATCCTCACCAGAATTCTCCAGTTGTTTTTTTTTTTAAAAAAGACCATAAATAAAGAAGTTTGTTCTCAAAAAAGCTACAAAGGGCCCTGTTCCCAGAGACAGACAATGGATTTTCGAATTCTGCTGGGCAGCTCTTTATGTCCCAGCAACAAGCAAGCCACTAACAGAGATGCTGCCAGCTTCACAAATTCCTGAGGTTGTTTTTTGAAAGCTCGTAGGAAAATTCAGCAGTAGCCAAAGTGCTGGTGGAACAGGACTAAAATGAAATGTTTATCTATCTAGCAGCAGGGGTTGGGGACTACTTTTAAGAAATAAAATGAAAATCTAAGAAAGCTTTCTTTCTTTCTTTCTTTCTTTCATTTTCTTTCTATCTTCCTTCCTTCCTTCCTTCCTTCCTTCCTCTCTCTCTCTCTCTTCCTTCCTTTCTTTCTTGTAACTTTCCTAATGTTTCCAGGAGCGAGAAAGAACTATTTCAGTGGTCACCTGCTGTCTTGTCTTCATGCATGCCACTACAAAAGGATGAGATACACAGGTGGAGGCCATCTCAGTCAGTCTGGATCTGGGCTTGTCAATACAATAAAATAAGACAAGCAGAAGTAAGTCATAACACGAATAAAAGCGAGTTAAGATTTTAAAACACATCCCTAAAAGAAGAATACAGAATCCATAATCTTAAGAGTTCCTTCTGCGGCAAGGAAGCTCAGTTGCCAAATGTGCACCTGGATTTTAAAAAAAGAAACAAGTTTTTCCCTGCCATTAGAAGGCCAACAGGGAAGGAAAAATGCCTCCTTCCATTCACTGGGTATGGCACCAGAAGAGCCCTAGATTCTTAGTTTGGAATGGACTGCTGATTGGGTCATCCTGGTATTTCCCATACTGTGCCCCCATGCCCTAGGGCAGTGATGGCAAACCTTTTAGAGACCAAGTGCTCAAACTGAGATTCAAAACCCACTATTTTTTTTTTTTTGCAAAGTGTCAATACAAGAATTTAACCTGAATACAGGTGGCTGTGAAGGGGCGATGCCGGGTGCTCACAGAAAGGGCTCCAAGTGCCACCTTTGGCACCCGTGCCATAGGTTCGCCAACACCGCCCTAGGTTTCTGTGAAACCCAGCCTGGAGTGGGGCAGTGGGCAGCAGGGCGGCGGCGGGGCGGCGGCGGGGTGGACAGCGATGGACAGGGGGGTGGGTGGCGATGGGCGCGGGGGTGGCGGGCGGATGATGGCGGGCGGTGGGGGGACAGCCGGTGGTGGCCTGCGGAGGGGGAAGGGGGGCAGCAGGCTGGCCAGTGCCCTCTGTCCATTTTGGCACCCTAGGCAACTACCTAGTTCACCTTAATGGACACGTCGGCCCTGTCTACACCATAGAATGCAACAGGTTGAACAATGGTGCAATAGATCTTTGATTTTAAATGGTCACTGATCTTTTTACACACAGTGCTTGATGTTATACACCCATTTAGCCAGGCACTGTCAATCCTCAATATCACCTTGTAACTCAGGCTCCCATTGGCTGTGATTGTGGAACCAAGGTATTTGAACTTCTCAGTTCTTGATAGGTCAATGCTATTGATTTGGATCGGGCTAGTCATCTTCTTCAGATTCAGGTGCAGACTGAATCTTGTCAGACTGTCACTCCATCCTTGGGCATGATGCTCAAGATCTGCCTTACTCTCTGATGCAATCATTACATCATCAGCATAAAGGAGTATCCAGGGCACTGGATTCTGCAGATCTTGGGTGACGGTGTCCAAAGCCAGAATGAAAAGAAGTAGGGAAAGTGTCGATCATTGGTGGACCCCAACTTTGATATGTAAATCTTTTGATGTACTAGCAGCGGCCTGTACACGACTCTTCGGCGACTCATAGAGGAGTTTGACCCAACAGACAAGTTCCTCTGCGACTCCATGATGTCACAATGCATACCAGATGTGGGACTTGGTCAAATGCTTTCCCGAGGTCAAGGAAAGCTGCATGCACTGGTTTCCTTTTCTCCTTGTGTTTTTCAAATAACACCCAGGCAGCACTGATCACATCTGTTGTTCCGCAGTTGTTGACAAAGCCAGCTTGACTGACTCTTAGTTGAACTATGGTGCAAATTCCTGTGTATATAGTACATAGTAGCCTCAAGTATGGATGTGATAACTGTGGCGCAGTTCAGCTCCAGATTGGTCAAGTTTATATACAACTCTATATCTACTAGACCAATGCCTTCTACATTTTAGAATTGTGTTCCTTGTGCAAATTTCCTCTGCATCACAGATGTTGTGTTTTGTTTTTGTTCCACTGCAGTTTGCTTTAATGGCTTCACTTGCTCTCCTTTCTTCTCTCACTTTTTAAAAATTTGCTGATGCTACAATGTTGGTGGAGATCCTGCAGCAATGCTAATGGGAAAGGAGATATTCTGGGAGTTGCAGCCCCTGCCCCCCCACAAAATGTTCTAAGTTCTGCTCACATAGGCAGGATAATGTGCTACTGATGAACAAATTGATGAGTTCTGCTAATGCAGGAGATGAAGAAGAAATGTAGAAAACACTCTGCAGCAAAGAATTCAACTGTTCAGAATCCTTGCATTCCCTCTTCTTGAAAAAATCAAAAGAGATCAATCTTCCAGTACTCGTGGTTGCAATGAGACTTAGTATAAGCCAACACTTTAGGACTGCAGTAGCTGTACTGGGTGGGTTAAGTACTCCCTTTAATTGGCAGGCCTTCAGCTTTATATGAACTAATATTGTTTATATATTGCTTCTACTGATGGGCAATATGCTTTAAGACAGACTTGCTATCATCTATAAAAAGGGTGAGGTGGGTAGGTGATATTTCATTGGAGCCCAGTCACACTCGGGTTTCTCAATGACATTGGCAAATGGGTGTAGTTTCCTCATAAGCATTGGATCTGGTAGTCAAAAACTCAACTCTTCTAAGATTTGGTTTGGAGTTTGACTGCACTAGGTTCTTGACCACTGTACTACACCACCACTACTACTGACCATTCTTTGGCATTCTTTTGCCCATGTATTTCTTACCCAATGGGAAAAAATCTAACTCTCCGACCCTGCACTCCACTGGATTTTTGGGAAATAATGTGCACCTGTCCATCAGCCTTTGTAAAATCTAATTTGTATGCAGAGGTTGTGAATTAATCAATGGAGGAGCCGGACTCTTACAGGGAACTCTGCTTTGGTGGAGCAGCTCAGCTGTTATAAGGCTTATCTAGCTTATTCTAATTGCCAATAAGGTTTAGGAGACCTCTGCAAAGAAATCAATGCTTGTGTAACACTTTGGGCAAGGCTGATCAAAACAAAAGCAAAATGCTACCTCTTGGAAACTGTTCCCCAAGTTACCAGGCACAAAGTCTTTTCTCAGTCATCTCCAAAATCCACAGGAGAAGACATCCTCCTTGCAGGTCCATGATGGGCCCAAGAAGATAACATCTGTATGCTGCAGTTTCCTTTGTGTAAACTTGAGTCAGAGCTCAGCTTTTGTTTTGGCACCTGCTTATTCTCTCTAGTTGGTGAGAATTGTAGAGTCACCGGACTGCAAGTTTCTTTGAGGATGGTCTATTGGTCTATGTGTTGTAAACCACCCAGAGTAGTCCTAGGGCTAGATGGGTGGTATAAAAGTCAAATAAAATAAAATAAAATAAAATAAATAACCTCCCTCCACAGTGCAAGCTCACTGAGGATCTACATTATGATTCTTCCACAGCTGAAGAATGTAAGCACTAGGGAACTTTATCCCCTTCTGGCTGTGGCTGATTGGCCCACTTTAACTTAGGCCAATCACAACTCCATTGTGAGGATGGACCTTTAGCTAAAGGCCTGTCTGTACACATAAGCTTATAGGAAGGGGCATGAAATTATGCAACGAGGGACAGAAGAGGACAGTGATTTGCCCAGAACTTCATATGCTAACTTAGATTGTATGGATGTAGAAGTAGGCTTGATGTTTACAATTCAAGCAAAGTTATAATGCATCTGTCTTGGTAAAGACGGACCAGATGACTTGCCTGCCTTCCGAGTCTGCTTTCTGGGCGCTGCTCACTTTGGATGGGTATATTCATCCCTCCTTGTGGTTCTTTGTAGTACACCAAGACAGCCCTTCTGAAAGGATGAGACCTTCATAGGGAGGAGTGTCCTCTGCCGGGTCTTCTGAAAGAGGACACGCGGCCACCTAGGAGATAAAACACAATGGCTATGTAATCATTATGCGGAATCAAGCCCCTTTCAAGTGGCAGGTGTATCGTTCAATCTTCTTTTTTTCCTTTGAGAGCAAGGGGGGAAAGAACACTGAGACCCCCTTTTCTGCACTATTAATGTTGGTGCAGAAGAGGGTGTCGCTCACAACTGCTACCCCTTGTTGGGCTGGTGTGACTTTCATCCCTTCCTCCTTGTCCTCCTCCTCCTTCTTTCTAAGCAACAGATGGCTTTACAAATCGCTGCACAATAGCCTGGGTCCCAATATCAGCATCTGCCCCTTGTCTAGCTAAATGGGACTTCCCCAACCCCTCTTACCAACCTGACTGCCTCGCCTGTCCAGATACCTTAACTTACCACACATTGAAGAGCTGTTGATTGGGGAGATATGTGGGACTGTTTTGGGGGGGAGGAAGTTACTCATCCCCCCAAAAATATCAGGTGGATGTATTCTTAACAAACAAAGCCTTTTCGCAAAGGCAAGCAAAAGCCTGGATCAAACCCAATATGATTTTTTTTTTTGCAAGATCAGCCATAATAGTAATTTTAAAAATCTGCCTACGTGCTTACAAGTTACAATCTAATTAAAGAGTGGAGAAAGAGCAGGTGCAGGGGAAGGGAAGGCAACGGAACCCGAGACACGTCGCATTAAAAGATGAGCAAATTGGAGAAGGCTTTGGAAAGCAAGCTTCCTTTGCTGCATTATTGAGGGAACAAGAACCTTGCCCTGCTTTGCATCTGATCCACCCACCCCTTTCCTTTTATGCTCTGCCTTCTGTGAAGTCAAGATAAATGTTGTACACCCTGGCAACTGCCTGCACTTTTTAAAGGAATGCGTAGAGGGTGAGACAAAGCAACGGCCTTTGCTGTTTTTACTGGATATATCCCATGCCTTGCAGAAGCCGGCAGGGGTGGGGGGGCGGTGGTGGGGAGCATCTTCGCTTGCTCCTGCTGTCTACTTACACATGCCTTCTAGCCCTACTGCTGAAAGACCTGGTGGTTCAATACATCTCTCTCCTGAGCCACAGAGCACAAGAGGGGAAAGGGAGATAATCCCATAGACGCTAAACCTTTCTTGCTGTACACCAACCTAGGCTTAGTTGAGGTCTCCCACTTGGCTTATCTCCTACCCATGATGGGCTTGTTTCTTTTTGTGTAATCCACGAGTAAATACATTGCAAACAAACGTGCTTGGTGAAAAGGGGAGCGAAAGGAAAATATGTGAACAACATAGCAAATAATGTTAACTTCTGGAATGAAAGAGATTGGTCCCCTTTAGTGTAATTCCAGGGCCAAACCAGCGGAGAAGACCTTGTGAAGCCAACAGATCTTTAACTTCACCCTTGTGGATTTTGTAGAGACAGATGATGCCAAATGTAGAAAGGGCCATTGGTGTTCTCTTCCCTGCCAAATACCCTGCAGCAGGGAAGTAAGGAGAATATGGTTAAATAAGTCATTGATATACAAGTCAAATTAGCGCTGAAAGGGGACCAAACTCATGAAAGCCAGCATGCTGTGTAGTGGATGAAGACCTGAGTTCAATTCCCTGCTTGGTCACAAAAACCTACTGTGGAATGGCAATGGTGCAGCAAGAGCCATGAGAACACATTTAAGAACACAAGAACATAAGAAGAGCCATGCTGGATCAGGCCAAAAGCCCATCTAGTCCAGCTTCCTGAATCTCACAGCGGCCCCACCAGATGCATCTGGGAGTTCATGAGACTAGATATCTGTCTCCTGATACAACTCCCCTTCATAAGGCCCTTGAATTTTATAGCTCATTTTAAATGAAGGAGTTGAAGTTTAAAGGGGGCTGAAAAGAGATTTGGAAAAACTAAGAAAACCTATTAAATTTGAATATTCCCATTTAAGAGAGGCATTTATCTCAGTCCCAACACTTTCATAGGTTCATTTGATGGGGGCACAGGAGAGGATCTTCTGTGTTACTGCTTCTAGACCTTGGAACTCCATCCCACAAGAGGCTAGACTTGTCCTATGTTTGCCGTCAAAGACCATTCCATTCTTCACTTGGAGAAGGAAGAACAGCTAGATCCAACTGCTAATCCAAACTATGGTAGATACGTTGGATCAAGGAAACATACGTAAGTGCTACTAGGCCATTGTTAGCAACTGGGTATATAAATGGGACTAGTAAATGGATTTAGGACCATGCAGTATAACTGCTAAATTCATGAAGGTGAAGGAAATATCCTGTTAAGCAAATGAAACACTTCTCCTTTATATCCTGTCAGTTATTCTGAATAGGCCAATTTTCATAGTGCCAGTATGTGGTTTTCCTAGCCCGGCATCTCACAGCCTGGGGCTACTCAGGTTCCACTTCTCTGTTGCCCTCTATCTTGCCCTCCAGTTCTTCAAAGATCAAATTGTCCCTGAACACTTAATTCACCATCAGTTAAATTTTAATGGAAAACAATGATATGTGCTCAGTGCCAGAGTTGCTCGTTGCTGGGGTTTTTATCTCCAAAGCGTTCCTTACAGGCCATTCCACTGGGGCTCCTTCTTAGGAGAGCAGACAATCCAGACCTGCATGCATAATGCATGGGCAAGTATGTGTGTTGAGGACTACGAGAGAGTGAGAGCCATTCCAACCGAGTATTGAACAATCTCCTGAGCTGGGCAAGTGACCCCCACACTCTTTCCTGACATGCCGCTATTGTGCTTAATATGCTCAGCTGTAATCGCTCTGTAAACAGAAAATGAACTTGCTGAGTTCACTTTTGGGGAAGCAATAACCAGCAAGGAGGAGACAAGATTATACAGAGTCACACAGAAAATTAGACATGATGGGGAGAGCTGGGAAGCTGCCACAAGAGGGCTATGAATGACCTCGCTAAAATTAAGGGCAAGTGAAACGCATGTTCCTTTTCCCATCCTTTCTTCCTTCTCCTCCTCTGCCCCCCCCTCATGCCCTTCCAGACCTTTCTGTCCTGAATACCTTGTTACAGCACTGCACAGACTAGATGACACTTGGAATGTGCAGGTGATTAGTACAAGATAATCCAATGCCCCCAGCATTTGCACCCCATTGAATTTAATTGTGCCGGCTCCCACGTAAAGGTGAGCAGGGTGGTTACTTCATGTCCATTTTGTCTCTGTTAGTGTTGCGCTTAGGAGCGATAGAAAAAATGTTACTTCGCATCCATTGCACCACTACTTAAATTTGTCTCGACCACACCCCTGGAATGGATGCCAAGCATGACAAAACTGTACCTGGTGCTGGGGTAGGGTTTTCCCTTGTCACTCTGTGTTCCTGCTTTTTGTTCCGAGACAAGACACCGTGTAGTAACGACAGTCACACAACAAAACATTCCTTTCTCTCAGAAAAACTGTCTTTTTTATTATTATTATTTTGACTTTTCAGAAGTGAAATATCGAAAAAGAATTTTAAGCCCCCCCCCAAATGAAAAAGGAAGCTAGACAAATTCAGTGTTTGTCACGGTACAAGACCATGAGATAACACTTGTCACGAGACAAGTTATCACGAACATGGGAACACTGAAACAGGGATAAAACCATGTGATCGTGACCAACACTGTCACAGTACAAAACTAGTCATGGAACAAAGAAGGACATGAAGTAACCGCCTACGTTGCTCCTTCATGCCAAGATGAAAAGAATTAATAATACCAGTCTGCTCTGCCACAATGAAACTGCAACTCGAGTGCTATGGCAAATTCTTGACATTGCAGTTCAGGAAGGATATTGACAACCTGGAAAATGTGCAGAGGAGGACAGCCAGGATGGTGAATGGGTGGTAGACCAACCACTGAAGCAGAAAGATGGGGGAGATGGATGTGTTTAGCCATGATAGCTGCCTTGTAATATTTGAAATGCAGTCATGTGGAAGATGGAAAAGCTTGCTTTCAGTGCCACCAGAAGGGAGAACCTGAATTAAGGTATTCAGCCATGAGGAAGGAGAATGTAGATAGAAGTTCCTCCCTGACATGAAGAGATGGCTGACAGTGGAATGGGCTACCTCTGAAGATGCTGAGTTCTCCTTCATGGGGAGTATTTAGATGAAGGTTGGATGGCCATCTCTCAAACATGCCTTATCTCTGGATCTTTTCCTTTTGAGCAAAAGGGGTGGATGACTTCTGGTGTCCCTTTGAACTTTACAGTTCTACAGTTCTACAGTTCTACCATTTTCAAAATTAGACCGTGGAATTTCCAATGTTGCCCACTCCTGTCAAAAGTCGCTGGTGCTTTTTTCCTCTCTCCAACCTTTCCTTCCAGTCAAGGAAAATAAAAAAAAATAGATTTCATATGAGTGTGTCTAAATTATGATCTGTAGTTTAATTAGTCTGGAGAAAAGAAGTGTGGGGTGCAATATGATAGCCCTTTCAAATATCTGAAGGGCTGCAATACAGAGGAGGGACAGGATTTGTTCTCGATCATCCAAGAGTGCAGGAGGTGCAACAATGGGCTCAAGTTATGAGAACTCAGCTTTCGGTTGGGTATCAGGAAAAACTTCCCAACTGTTAGAGCATTACAGCAATGGAAACCATGACCTCAAGAAGTGGTGAGTATTCCTACAATGGAGGCCTTCAAGAGAAATTTTGACAACCACCTGGCAGATATCCTTTGATCTGTATTCCTTCCTAGAGCAGGGGTTTGGACTTGATCCAGGCCCGTTCCAGCTTCACTATTCTATGATTCTATGATGAAACAGAATAAACAATTTTATTAAATGCAGAGAGAGGAGAGAGGGAGGGAGGGAGAGAGATGAATACTAGGATGTAGTATAAGTGAGGACCAAAAATGCATGATTTTGAAAAACAACAATAATACTGGATTATTTTGTTATGTATTTTATTTATTTTGAATATTTTACCCCTCCTTTCTCCTTGGCCTTGGAAAAGGACCCAAGGCGGCTTACAATAATGAGAGACAATAGAAAGCCCAGAATGTTCAAGGCATATCCAGTATTCCTGCCAAGAAAGCTCCATGGACATGGAGTCACAAAGAGTCAGTCATGACTGTAATGACACAACAACAACAACAACAACAACAACAACAACAACAACAACCTTAAGAACAGGGAATTAGAAAAGGTATCTTACAACATTAGAAGGCAACATTAAAACTAAAAGGAGCACACAAACAGTAAAAAGAAAAAAATCCATAATGAGGAATCAGTCAGTGCAATCAAAGTCACATAACACGAAGTCCATCATTCAGGGAAAGCTTGCCTGAAGAGGAAAGTCTTTGCCTGCTTCCGGAAAGACAGCAGAGATGGTGCAGCAACAGAGAAGGCCCTTTCATGTGTTCTTCTGAGATGCACCTGTGAAGAGGGAGAGAAAGGCCTCTCCTGATGCCCTTAGCACCTGAGTCGGTTCATACTGCGACATTTGATTTCTGAGGTACCTTGAATTGTGCCGGATAGCTGATTGGCAGCCAGTGGAACTGCTTTAGTAAGAATGTAATGTGATCTCTTCAACTTGCCCCAGTCAGCAATCTGATTGCTGTATTTTGGACCTGTTGGAGTTTCCTGAGACTTTCCACTGGTTAGCCCCTCATAGACCTCATTACAGTAGTCTAGCCAGGATTTCACTATGGCAGTGTTGGTGAACCTATGGCACAGCTGCCAAAGGTGGCACTGGGAGCCCTTTCTGTGGGCACCTAACATCACCCCTTCACAGCCACCTGTATTCAGGTTAAATTGCTATATAGGCACTTTGTGAAAAATTAGTGTGTTTTGAATCACTGTTTGGGCACTTGGTCTCTAAAAGGTTTGCCATCACAGCACTAGGGCATGTGTCACCATGGCCAGAGCAGGTTTCTCAAGAAATTGGCATAATTGGTTATTTCAGGAACCAAATCTCATAATCCAATGATGAAATAGAATGGGATGAAATTCTCCCTAGAACCACTACCATTACCAAAATGAATTTGCACATCTGTAGTTTTAGGCAGCCTTCTATATTAGACAAGGATGTTGCTTGTGTTTCTGCCTGCCATTAGTTTATCTGATGTGGCCAAGTGACCTATTCTGAGTTTGGCCCTCTGTCTGAGGGCCTGGTGGCAGAATGAAAGAGCCAGTCTTTTCCCACTGCATAGCCATTTTGCAAGTATTCAGCCATAACCTTATGTCATCAAATATCCACACCAGTCTCTCTCTCTTTTTAAAGACTGAGTTCTGTAAAAACACTTTGCATTTATTGTTTCCAGACAATTTCCCTTATACATGAATTTCTGCACACAACTGGCCCTAAGATATGCATTTTTTGTAAGCAGTTCTTCAACCAAGAACTACATCTCAAAATGTTGACATGTTCACTCCTGGAAAAATAACTCTTTTCCCATACACATGTAAGTCTGAACCACAGGAAATTCTCTCCCTGCCCTATTAGCTGTCAAGGTGCAGTTCTCTGTTCAGAAGCATCAAGTATTTGAACAGCTGTCTATTTCAAGACCAGTTGACAGACAAAAACCATTAGAAGAGAGAGCGGGAGCCTTAAAGTTATCACCTGGAGAGCAAAGTTGGACAGGCATTTCCTGAGATGATTATTGTTGAGATAGGCTGTCTCAGCATAGGGAAGCAGCTTTTGGGGGATTCTCTAGCTTCCTTGAGATATACCTTAGCTTTGCTATGAGTTCTTTCACCTGCCTCCAGCGTGGCTGTTACAATTTGCACAAAATTTATCCAATATGATACTTGTGTTTCTGTATAAAACCCATCTTTTTCCCTTTCTGAAACTAAACACACATACATCAATTGCAACTTGAAAAGACTGTTAACTGCAGAGATAAAAATATTCTATATAGTGTGAAGCACTTTCACTGTTTTTCAAGGCAAGGCATGGACTACTGCATTCCCAAATAATTGTACATTTTAAAATAATGTACAAAAACTGCTCAGAGAAATGCAGAAATAATCTCTGAGATTATTTCCCCCAAAGCCCTCCATTTTGTGGCAGCTCATACTAAGGTTTCCTGCTCACCATTCAGAAGTCCCAAATCATATCAGGATTTTCTTAAAATGTAGCCACCCACTCATCTGATCACGAGGGACCCATTAAATGCTGTTTTCCTTGCACACTTGAAGAAAACTTTGATCTAAGCAGTCATACCTTCCACAGCTCCCCAATTCCCTAAGTAGGATCATATCTTTTTTTCTGTCTGAAATACTTCCTTTTACTAAAACATGCTCTTTTTCTTTTCAGTGGAAGATTCACAGCAAAGGGAAAACAGTGACCCAGAATGGAACAATGTGTCCCCTTGCCCACAGCTTTAAAATTTACTTTTTAAAAGTAATTGTTTGCTAATAATATTTCAAGGTCAAGAAATAGTTACATGTCATCAAAGTTATTTTTTTTTAAAAAATAATTCGTTGTTTTCCCATTTCTATTGTGCTTTGTTAAGCGGAAAGACCTGCAATTGTGCTAATGTTGTATACTCACAACAGAACACAGGGTGGTTTGGGTGTTGGGACACAACTGGGTGGGCAAATAGGGCAATGTGCCCTGGATGTTGTGATGGTGGGAGATGCCAAAATGGCACAATAGTTTGTGTATGTTATACTGTTCCACACCTGAGCTGCTGGTGGCACACGGAGAATCCATGTTTTCCCATGATGACAGAGACCCTAGATGTGGGTAGGGTTAAGGGTGTAGATCCTCAGTTGGTTCATCCTTACACAGTAAAATTTATTTTTCCTGCAGGATGTTGGTTACATTTTTGTAATCTGATTGCCTCTCTGTCTAGTAACAAAGCTCCTGGAGAAGACACGCTCCCAGGAGAATTGTTCAAGTCAAATTCCACCTGGTGGTGTGCAGTGCTCACTAGAATGTTTACCTACATTTGCCAACATGGGAAAATACCTCAGGGCTGGGTGTACTGTATTGTTGTTCCTATACATAAAAGAGGCTCTAAAGCTGACCCCAATAATTTTAGGCCTATCAGTCTTCTTAATATATTCTCCAAACGTCACTCCAAATATTTACTGGGCAGATAGAATGTTAGGCAGATGAGAACTCAGTGATAACAGAAGAACAGAGAGGGTTCCAAAAGGGAAAATCCACTGTGGATCAATGTTTTGTACTTCATCACCTGATACAAAAGTATTCCAAACTTGGCAAGAAGAGCTTTATGGGCATTTATACACGACCCCTAAACTCCGGGGCAAATGGCTCCCAGCTCCGGAGCTTTAAAATGTTTCCCCACCAGCTCCAGAGTTTACAGGAAATTAAGTGCGACCACGCCCACTTTAGCACGTTCCAGCGCACATTTCAAGTACCTGCTCTCTGGAGGTGGAAATTCCTTGATGCGGTGTAACGATAGTGAGTGCGGGGCTCTCCTCGCTTCTGTTTGTTGTTGTTTTGGCTCCCGCCCCTTTAAGAGCTACTTTAGAGAGACAGGAATGTTGCCGAGGCAGAACGGAGGTGAGCCACATTCTTTTCTTCCTTTTTTTTCTCCCTCCCCTCACGCAGACAGGAGCAAGGAAGTGCAGAGGGGTGGGGACACAGGAAGAGCGACAAGCCCCTAAGATCTCTGGTCTGAATTTAAGTGGCCAGCGGATCTTAGGGGCCATGTAAAAGTGCCCCATGTCACCTTTGTAGATTTCAGCTCAGCCTTTGATCTTATAGACAGAGACAACCTGTGGCAAAAACTTGCAGCAACAAATATTGATAGAAGACTCCTATTTCTAATTCAGTTGCTTCATACAAATACCAATCTTAGGGTAAGGCTTGGGGCAAATGGGCTGCTGTCAGAGATGAAACCAACAGATAGAGGAGGCCAGCAGGGATGCCTACTTTTTAATTTTTATATCAATAATATTGTCCTAGAATTAAATGGCCTTGAATTTCCCCCCACCTTCAATTGCAGCAGATTTCAAGACCTCGGTCCTTATATACGCAGATGAGACTGCAATAGTTTCTACAACACAAGTTGGCATGTGAAGACTTTTGATTAAACTGAGCAATTTTTGTGTAAGAAAACAGGGAGCCCACTCCCCTGAATCAAAGACCTTCCTTAAACCTTCCAATCAATTTGCTTTCAAACAAAGAACGCTCTGAAAACAAACAGGAAACCTAATGGCTAGTTGCTGTACGGAAAGATTGAAGAGATAAGCTCAACAGATGATTGGCGGGTAGAGAAGGAAGGAAAACATAAAAAAATAACCTCCACTGTCTTACTTAATCGGGAAAGGAAAATATTCAGTTTAATAAATCAACTTGCAGACACAGGCACAGCCAGTGCCGGGAAGGGAAGGGAAAGTGGTCCTAAAAGTGCCATGTCCACAGCCCAGGGACAGGAAGCAGCAACAGAGCTCAGGTCCTGGCTAGCGGCAGGCAGATCAATATTGGAGATAAACTAGGCACGGGGAGGGAAGAAAGGAAAACAAATCAATCAGTTTAAAAATAAACCTCCTGTTCTCAAGATGGCTGGATCAAGAGGTTTCTAGCCACTAAGACGAATCATTCTTTTCCGAAACAAAAAAATGGTGTTTCATTTCATTTCTTGAACACACACTGTTTGCTGTTCCGTTTCATTTTGTAACGTTTCGTTTAAGAAAGGACAAAACAGCATGTTGTTTTTTTCATAAGGTGCCCATCCCTAGTGTAGTCTATAATTTCACCCTTGGGAAGGTTTCTTCATATCCTCAGAGACACCACCACCAGGCAAAACATCATCCTCCACCATTTGGTTAAGTCAAACCCACAGTGGTACAAACATACTGGGGAAAATTACATTTTGACTGTGAAAGAATAGCTGTCTTTTCTCAAGTGACAATGTTGCAAACACTTTCCTTACTGAAAAAGGGAGTTAAGTTCAAAATACTGATTATCTGTAACAAGTAACAAATACTGTAATACTCAGCTTGTTGCATCCAAGCTTTGGTGGGTACAGCCCTGCTCACCAGACAATTTCTGACTTGACATTACAGCGAGTACCATCGGTTCCACCATGTTACCTCCAGTGACATTTGTGTGTGTGCCTTCATCCCCTGTCAGAGGCACATCCACACCCTCTTTTTCTTGATGGGTCCTGACCATGCCATTCCATCTTCCTTCCCCTTTGGACCCCTCGAGATGGGATTCAATTCCCACCTGTAGAACCATGGGGGGCTCTGCAGCTCCAAAGTTGCCTTGCTTGGCAGTGATGTATTTACTACAATTACCTGCTCTCTTCTCCCATAGGAGGTGGGGAGGGATGGGGGGGGTGAGAGAGAGATGAATAATATGTTTTGAAGGTGTCATGCAGTGAAGGGAAGAGAGGAGCTCAGGCTGGAACTTATGAATAACTTATGGGCTCCTTCACTTCATGCAGCCACTCCATTTAGGCTTATCTTTCTGATCGGCAGGAGGTGTAATTAAAAGAACAAAAGCCAGCATCTGAGTACAGTGAGCTGGGTTCCTGAAAGAGAGAGAGAGAGAGAGAGAGAGAGAGAGAGAGAGAGAGAGAGAGAGAGAGAGAGAGAGAGAGAGAAGGTATGCATTACTAAACCTCAGGGCTGTCCAAATTTGAACAGGCCAAGGTCTACTTTTTCAACCCAAAGTGCCTGAGGGCTACTACACAAAAACCTCAGCTTATGGATTTTATCCATTCTGAACACATGCTCATAAGTAAAAAAATTCTCCAGGGGAGAAGAAGGGAGACATCGCCACACAAAGGAGGTGGACACACCTGCAACCCCACCTCTCACTGTCTCCTCCCTCCCCCACCCCCACTCTGCACTAGCGACTCTGCTAGTCACAAGACAGTGGCATGCCGATCATCTGGCCAGGAGGGGGAGCAGGGGACTGTGCCACGGCCCTTGAGCTGCTCCGCTCAGCTGAGACAGTGGGCTGGCAGACCCAGAACTTTGCTGGACCAGTGCTGGTCCTTGGGGTGGGGGAGGGAGGGGTGGAGAACTTATCCCCTCACTTTTTAATTGATGTCCGGCGGGCTACTTTTGAACCCTTCATGGGCTACTGGTAGCCCATGGTCTACCTGTTGTGCAGGCCTGCTATACCTCTATTAGATGTATTTATTTATTTATTTATTTTATTATATTTATACCCTGCCCATCTTCCCATAGGAACTCTGGGCGGCTTACGGTAGTTGACAACCAACTGAAACACAATAAGAAACAAACAACAAATAGAACAATAAACTCAGCAATTCTAATAGTTTAAAACAGCTTAGCGCCCTGGCAGATTTTTTCTTTTGGATTAAAAATCCTTCAGGGATTCTGGGATTTGTGGTTCCAAAACAAACATCTGCAAGACTCTTGTTTCTACTGGCTTGTATACTGGTGTGGATGCCTTGTTGCTATTCAGTCGTTCAGTCGCGTCCGACTCTTCATGACCCCATCATGGACCGTCACCAGAGCTCGCCAGGCCTTCCTATCTTCCACTGCCTCCCAGAGTTTGGTCAAATCCATATTGGTTGCATC
The DNA here is from genome assembly GCA_023846285.1 of Phrynocephalus versicolor. Taxonomy (NCBI): domain Eukaryota; kingdom Metazoa; phylum Chordata; class Lepidosauria; order Squamata; family Agamidae; genus Phrynocephalus; species Phrynocephalus versicolor. The sequence continues at coordinate 7,191,818 of JAHTLZ010000327.1, read as the reverse complement.
GATGACACCATCCAACCATCTCATTCTCTGCCGTCCTCTTTTCCTTTTGCCTTCAATCTTTCCCAACATCAGGGCCTTTTCCAAGGAGTCCTCCTCTCTCCTCATGAGGTGGCCAAAGTACTGGAGCCTCAGCTTCAAAATCTGTCCTTCCAGTGAACATTCGGGGTTGATTTCTTTCAGGATGGATAGGTCTGTGGATGCCTTGCACAGTCCCAATTAGCATGGAATATTTAGATCTGGAGAACTGGCTGGAGAGTTCAGTGTCTTAGGAATATGGCTGCAGTCCAGAGCCAGAGTTTGGGAGTTTGTTTCACCTCCTGTGGAAAAGAGTCAGCTTGTGGACCCTTGGGCAAGCTAAAGGAATGAAGGTTAAACACTTCTGAGCACGCGGTACTGACTACGAAGGCCTAGAAAGAATTGCCGTAAGTGCAAATCAACTTGATGATCTACAAAATTTAAATAAGAAACGAGGAACATTCCTATAATCCCTCAGCATGGGCTATTCTGGCTAAGAGGGTGGATGAGAATTATCGTCGTATAACATCTGGAAGACCCCTCTCCCAGTTTAAGTATGTTTCTTTCCTCCATCCTCTGCCAACCTGCCACCTTCAACTCTACTGGAGTGTAAATCTCATATATGGATAATGAGAACTGTGGTCCAACAGAATCTGGAAGGTGGCAGGTGTGGGACCACTGGCCTATGCTTTTGATGGCTATGTTGACCCAGAAGATAACAGCAATAGCTATCTATGCTAGGACTTCAGACCCTTAAATATTTCCCTTATGTTGCAGGCTAAGGATTTGGAAAAGTGATATTCAATATAGATGGAGGACTGAAGGTTCGCAATAACAATTACCTTGGCTGCTATTTAGGAAGTGGGGTGTATACATACTATCAGACAGATGCTTCTATCCTTCATAAAGTCACTTACATCTTTATATGAACACTGGGGTGGGAAGGGCATCTTCTTCCCCTCTAGGAGGAGGAATCCCCCCTGCTTGGACCACAAGCCATCACTGCATCACACCCCCAGTCATTTCCACTAGTTGCATCAAGCAGAGACTGCTACCAATATGGCATTAAAGACAGGAAGATGTGTCATGGTTCAGCTCCACCCACCTTTTCACCAAAGCTCACAATTTTCTTTTAAAAAAAACCAACTGAGGAAGGACACACACCTTCAGCTTTCGTAGCAAAGCCTTCAAAGGATTATAGCTTTATTGCAATTTCTGCAAACTGTTGACAGGATGAGTCCATAGCCCTGCATCTTAACACCACCTGCCTGAAAATCAGCAACAACAGATGAGAGCCAATGCATTTGTGTATATATAAGTACAATCTTTGCTGGAGATCAGCGGGAGGCAGTGCAAGTGTGGAAATAAGGGCCTGCAATTTTTCTTGTTATACTTAGGTAAATTGAAAACAGTCGTATCACAAGGGGGCATGCTTTGAACTTGGATTATCAGCTATGAGCAGGGAAGATGCCATTAGGAGCCAGCCTAAGTGATGATGAAACTGAGGCTGCAATCTTCCCCAGGTGCAGGCAGTTAGACACATCCCTCACCAGCAGGACAGCGGCTTTTGAATGAGTGTATCTATGCCAAATATCTATGCCTCGTGCTTGCCAGGTTCCACCAGCCTGGTTGTTAATTGCAAGAGATGCGTTTTGGCTTCTGCTTGGATGGAAAATTGTGCAGGGGAAGGCGGGAGGCCATGCTTGCTCCTGTAGAGATTGCCAGCAAAGGAAACATACGCAAAGGCATCTTCGGCAGCGTGAGAGCTGATTTTTAATATTTTTTTAAATTATGATTTATATAATACTTTCAAGAAACATCACCTGGAATCCTCTTGGAGATTTACACCTACATGCATGTGGTTGCTTAAATTACATTGGCAACTTGCTTCTAATGAACAAGTTGCCAGTAATGTTCCAGATGTTGGATGAAGAATGAGAACGGCAACACACTAATTAGGAACAATTCACTGTAACTCATTAATTAGAGACAACTCACTGTGACTATTTATGCAGTTAGGCTTCTGCCAGCATAAATCTCCAACAGAACTTTGGCCACTGGCCTACATCAGATTGCTAGAGGCCTCTATAGTGGATCTACTCATTCAATTGTTGAATGGCGAATCAAGGCCTAGGGAAGTCCACATGGGTGTTGCCCATCTGAGGATTGCACCAGGGCTTTAAGAACACAACCGTAATCAACGCTATTAAAAGTCACTGATAAAAATGAGGAATAACATGGAAATTAACCAAATCTACAAAGATACCTCTTAAACACCCAAAAGTTCTTGTGAGTCTTGCGTCACAAACTGGCTGGTACAAGTCAGGAAACTTAAAAAGGTAAAGGTTTCCCACACACATGTGTGCTAGTCGTGTCCGACTCTATGGGTGATGCTCATCTCCATATTCAAGCCAAAGAGCCATTGTTGTGCAAGTCCATGCCCACATGGCCAGCATGGCTTCAAGGAAATGTTGTTTTACCTTCCCACTTTTATGGAGGTACCTATTAATCTACTTGCATTTCACATGCTTTCGAACTGCTAGGTTGGCAAGAGCTGGGGTTATCAGCGGGAGCTCACTTCGCTGCGTTGCACCTGGTATTCGAACCACCAAGCTGCCGACTTTGCAATCAACAGTTTCGGAGCCTTACTCCACTGAGCCACTACTATGCCCTGTTCTTCTAATTATGGAATGGCTTAAAGCTCTTCCACAGGAGCAGGTATGATACAGTTCCTGATGTCCACTAGATATGTGGGGCTGAAACCATTTGTTTAAGTGGGAGAGGGGTTCCCAAAGAGCATGCAACCTAAATCCACTGGATGCCAGTGCCAATACTCAGCTTGGTACGGCTCTTAGACTACTAGTGGTTTCTGGAGAGAAGGTGGTGGTTATATGCTGTAAAGTTGGAACCAACCTATAGCAATCTCTGATCAGGCTGTCAATGAAAGTGAGATGTCTGAGGAGTGGTTTTGCCATTTCCACAAACCAAGTCAGTTTCCATGGCTGAGTAAAGATTTGATTCCAGGCCTCCTGAGTCCAAGTCTGCTGCCAGCCACCCGAGGTTCAAGGAAAAGACCATCCAAACTCCTAAAACTGCCACAGTGTTAAGGCTACATTAGATAAATTAATCGCACCTCACAGATGTAGAAAACGCAACCTTAGCCTAGTAAGCTGGTTACTTCATGTCCTACCTTGTTCTGTGATTATGTTTGTACTGTGACAGCGTTGTTCGCAGTCACATGGTTTTGTCCCTGTTCAGTCCCTGTTTCCGTTTTCTCACGGTCGTGATAACTTGTCTCATGACAACTGTTACTTCACGGTCTTGTTCTGTGACAAATTCTGAATTTGTCTTGCTTTCTTAACCTTTTTTAAAAATATCATAAATAAAACTTTTTCGATATTTCGATTTACTGGTCTTCCGGGATTTACACATCAATGCTACAGAATTCTGAGTACTTTCTTTAATAAACATTTGCACTGCATGGCGTTTCCCATAGGGAAACTAATCTTGAATGCTGCTTCAGCTGCTGACCCCTAGGTGGACACTAGTTGTTGCTTGACAGTTGTTACCACACAGTCCCTTGTCTCGGAACAGGAACCGGGAACCAACCGTGACAAGAAAGTTCCCCAGCCCAGGGGCAGGCAGGTACAGCTTGTCATGTTCTATTCCCAGTTCCGGGGGCATGGTCGAGACAACTTTTTGCTGTCATTCTATGGATGTGGAGTAAGTTTTTTTGTACCGGTCCCAAGCGGGACAGCAAGGAGGGATGAACAGGACGTGAAGTAACCTAAGAGAAGATAACCTGGGACTCTGCATCCACAAGGACTAGAAACATGAATTTCTTTTATGAAAAAGATGAGGGGTTTTTTCTGTATTTTTTTTTTTGCATGCTGCCAAATTCCATACTGAGTCACAGCAGTTCTGGAACATTAATTCTGGTTTTACATCTCCTCCTCCAAACCATTACAAGGTATTTGTGACAATATATGCCATCCGTTGCTTCTCCCTGGTGTCCGCATATCTTCCTGATGCAGCCCTTCTATCTGTGCATTCATATCAGCCAAGGCACACGGGTTTGTGCAAGTGGAACAGATATTAGGCATTTATTGCAAGGCGTTTTGTTGAACACCGCCTGCTGTTCAACATGAAAAGATGATGTTCCACAAAGCCAGAAGCTGAAGGCTCCAAAAAGGCCGTTCCGGGACATCGGGCAACATTATGTGCTTGGAAAAAGCATCACATGAATTAACAATGCATGCAACAAAGACTGGGGAACAGGAACAACCAGCTGCCAAGGCACAGGCATACACTACACCCTCCTCATGCCTACTCTGAATGGAGAGAAAGGTTTCTAAAATCAGTAATAAAATAATCACATGCTATCATTCCCAGGTTTTTCTAGGTGCATAATACTCAAAAGTGGTTGGCCCTTCCACTCTCCTGGGGGTGCTGTAGGACTCTGTAGCTCGTCCAGAGCCATGTAGGATGGCTCATCTCTTATAAGGCAGCATGGAACCCCCTGAACCTGGCACTCCACCCAAGTGCTCTGACTCAACACTACTTTCTAAACATGGTATGGCCAATTTCACAACAAAAGACATAGGGTGTTTGTTTTGCTTCATTTCACTTCACTTTGTTTCATCCAGTGTAACCCATTAATTTACATATGGTGGAGGTAAGTTTGGGAGCCTAAGAGAATTCATAGTGCATTGCTGCTCAAAGCCACATTGTCTATTACACAAGCCATCTTGATTGCTTATTAATTTATTCCAACCTGGTCATCCTTATGTCAATTCATTTGCCCTACAGCTGAAGCAAAATCTGATCTAGGACTGCGTGAATTCCCCATGTTACATTTGCATGTCGTTTTTTTAAAATAGCTGCTTTAGAGAATAGAATATTTTCCAGAAGTGTACAAATATTCATTGACATATCAATGACATGTGGAAGTGATATGTTAGACATAATATTCACACAACCTGTGAATGGCTAGTTTTTTTGGATAACAAGCATATCTAATGAAATATTTCCAATCTATATACAGCATTTCAAAGCTGATGGGACAAGTAACATTGATTAGTTACTTTCAGATTTTATTTTAAAGATGTTTTAAAGGCATTTTTAGAGCCAGTTTGACAGGAATTTTGTGAGTCTTTTGACACTCTCTTTATCAATCTATTTTTTTAATGAAAGCCATTGAAAGTATTGGCGAAGCAATGAACAATGGAATAAGTACCATAATAAATTATTTTCCCCAATATTGGGATGAGTAATGAGAGCTATTAAATGGTTAGATTACATACCCCCCATTTTTGGCAAAGCATGGAATGTGGGAGAACTTGTCAAGAAAATGTTGTACATCGACATAGTTGTATGGGGAAAATGTGAGTAGTAAGGCCCCAGCCCTATGAAAAGAAACTATTGTAACTCTCTACTTTGGGTCTAGCCTGCACAAGTTTAAGCTGAACTAACTGACTGATGGTCCATTCCATGCTACGTGGCCTATCGGGCAGCAATGATTTGGCAGCTTGATCCCTCTTATGTGAGTGTTTTGGCTTCCTCCCTTTTAATATGTAGTATCTTTAGATCTTGTGTCAGTGTTGTTTGCCATGTTATTTGGGGACATTCTCATTGACATTTGGCAACGGGACAGTGGGGGTTTCCACTCATTGCTACCTTAGGAGTCAGTCAGTCAGTCAGTCAAAATGTTTTTATTGTTTATGACCATAGGCCTTTACAAATATACAGTGTGTAGTGCCAAAGAGATTGCAGCTTATAAAAATATCGCTGTTCGAATGCACAGTGCACATTTTAAAATTCTTAACAGCAGTTCCAGCTGTACTAAGAACCTTTATGTTGAATGTCATTGAAGTCCTTGAGAAAGCCTTAGGAGTCCAAATTGTTCTCCGTATGGAAAATATGGTCAGCTAGCTAGAGTCTTCTATGAGCAACAATATTATGAAGTTTACATGAGCCACTCCTTCTCAGCACCTCCTCATTGGTGATGGGGTCCAATACCAGATCTTTAGAACTTGGCAGAGGCACCTCTGTTGAAGGACGTCAAGCCTCTTGTTGATACCAACTGATGCCTTCCAGGTCCCTCTGGTGTAAAGAGCTGTCAGGATCAACAACAGAGGCGAACAAGCAGAGCATAATCTTCAGTGATTTAGACAGAAAGGACTGGAACTTGTTCATTATCTGAAAGCCAGCTATTGCCTTCCCAATGCAGCACTTAAAGCCCACCTCTGCATCTCCAGCCAAGCCCACTAACAAATTATTGCTAGTGTGAAAGTTCCTTCCTGCTGTTTTTCTACCTGCCTGCCACTAATGCCCTATCTTTCCCCCCACCCATCAGGGATGAGGTGTCTTCACACGTAACAGCTGCAATCCAAAATGTTCACCCCTTTGATCCTTTGATTATTTTGCTGCCATCTTATAATTCCTATAGTTTTATGCTATTTTATTGTTTATTGGCTTTGATGCTGTGGCTGTTTGTCTCACAGTTTCTTTTGATGATTTGCTTTATTTGTTGTGTTTTGTGCTATGAACCACCCAGAGTTCCTTCAGGAAAGTCAGGCAGTCTAGAAATACAAATACAAATACAAATACAAATACAAATACAAATACAAATA
>JAHTLZ010000327.1:7173090-7185161 GCA_023846285.1 Phrynocephalus versicolor | reverse complement strand
AAATACAAATACAAATACAAATACAAATACAAATACAAATACAAATACAAATACAAATACAAACAAACAAACAAACAAACAAACAAGAACAGACGTTCAGATTGACTGAAATGCCTTGTGCTTCATCAGAGAGCCACACAGAGCCATACAGAAACTGTGGCTGAGGATGCCATCAGCTGTATTTGATCATCAAGTGTCACATTTCTGGAAGAAGCGGCAGCCCTTCTTACTACCTCATTAGGTTCCCAAATGGATGTCGTTTATGTGTTGCAGGAGAGCTGCAAATCCAGACAGAGGCATAAAATAAAGTAATCCCTTGTTATCTTATGCCCTGCATTCATTCATATTCCTCCCACGACACATCCTCTTGCCATCTGATATCGGAGGTGCTATACACCTTGTCTGTTGACTTTTTTCCTCCCTTACCTAAGTGTATTGTTTACTTGATAGGACTTTGCTGGTTTGGAATCTTTAGATAACAGAAAATTGTTGTGCTTCCCTGGTGCCTGTACCACAATTATAATATTTCACCTAGCTGGCAGCACACTAAGCTTAGGTGTGGGGAAAACGAATCACAGCTATGGATGAATATGTTATCGGACTGCAGCTGATGGGTTTCCTACAAGCCCAGAGCAGATTCTATGAGTCCTTCCACTGGTGTTTCATTGCTTTCCCCCCCTCCTGTGTTTAAAAGAAATGGCATAGAGTTCTGAACTTTAGAAAGTGCAAGTGAGGGCAAGACTTAGGATTGTTCTCTATGGAGTTCTGAATCTGTAACAACTGCATGTCAGGCAGAAATTCAACAGGCATTATCTCCTAAAATAGAGCACTGTTGATAAGTAAGGAAGTGCCAATTGAATATCCTTCCTATTTCTTAGATTTTAGCACCCTCTTCCCCAGGTGGTATACAACAGATGAGATGAAAATAGCAGGGGTCTTGGTGTGTAACTCCAGCAGGAACACTGTCATGAGGGGACAGAATCAAGCCTTCATCCCCACTGCTGATACCAGTGAGATACCCAGTGTGGTGTAATGATGAACTAGGACTTGGGAAGCATGGGTTCAAATCCCCACTCAGCTATGGAAACTAAAAAAGAAAAAAAAGGTAAAGTTTCCCCCCACACATGTGTGCTAGTCATGTCCGACTCTAGGGGTGGTGCTCATCTCTGTATTCAAACCAAAGAGCCAGTGCTGTGCCAGTCCATGGCCACGTGGCTGGCATGGCTGCAAGGAAGCACTGTCTTCCCTTCCTGCTTTTTACGGTGTTACCTATTTATCTGCTTGCATTTAAATGCTTTCGAATTGCTAGGTTGGCAGGAGCTGGGGTTATCAGCGGGAGCTCACTCCACTGCATGGCACTCGGGATTCAAACCGCCAAGCTGTCCACTTTGCAGTCAACAGTTTTGGAGCCTTAATCTGCTGAGCCACCACGCCCCTCAGAGCCACCATACCACTTAGATGGAAACTTACTGGAGGTGTAAAACTGGTAAAACCATGATTTAATTATCTCAGTACCTTGAAAGCCCTATTAGGGTCGCTACAAATTGATTTCAACTTGGTGGGGCATAAATGCAACAACAGTGCTAACATTCTGGTCCAAACAGCCCACCTCCCTATAGCTCAGCGGTGGTCGGTATTTGGTTCTCCATATGCATTGTGCAATAGTCCCCACAGACCTTTAACACGGGCTATGCTGAATGTTGCTGATGGGAGATGCAGGGCAAAACATCATGGAGGGCCTTCCAATGCCATTTTAGAACTTTAAAGTGAGTATGCATTCATTTCCTGAATGCTGTTAGGATTCCATTCCATAAATCTATCATGTTGACTATGTTACACCTTCTCCAATTGTAACTATGAACTGAAATCTGCAGCAGCTGGAATCACCAACGAGGGGCAACCCTGAAGGCCCTGTAAAAGTTATTGTCCTACAACTCCCAATAACCCAAACCAGCACCACCAATTGTGAAAGATGATGGGACCTGAAGTCAGAGAACATCTGGAGGGCTGCAAGTGGCCCAACTCTGCTCTTTTTACCATGACCTCCCTGAGGAAAGGACCCTCAGATGTCTCCTTTATCTCATTAGAGGGTGATGGAGGTTCACGAAACTCATTTATTTTTCATCCTTTCACATTTTGGGATGAACAGGGGAGCTGTGGAGTGAAGCTTTAATTTTTTGTTTAAATGGAGTTTTGCTGAATTAATTTGTGCCTTTTAAAAATGCTCTGATTTTGCAAGATTATATTTATTTATTTTTATGAGAACTTTGCAAATAAGTGTCATAATGCATGAAATGCTCATATTCATCAGGCAGCTATTAAGTCAATTTCCCTTCTCCCTAACCCATGCATATTAATTATACAATCCCGTGGCTTTGTGAGGAAAGAGACTAGCTGAGTGGAGGTCAGAACTTCACAGGTGTTTCTTGTCACCAGGACAGGAGAGAACACCTGCTGAAATTCCGACATCTACCAAAGGGCAGAGGCCAGCTAAAGATTCTCATGGCACCTTGAAAGCCTAACATGCCATACTGGCTAGGCATGTTGTTATTTGTGGACTGGGCTGCAGCTCCTCAGAGGTTATGCCAAATCAAGCCTACTAGCTTTTAGACAGCCACAAGACCATCATTGTTACTCCTCTGCCCCCAACTTTTTTGTTTTAGCAGCCATTGTTCATACTAGGGAGGACTGGATCCCACAAAACTGCATTAAATTCAACACGTTATTAGTCCCCACTAGGGTACTTTCTATTCCCTTCTGTTAAATCGCTTCCAAGGTCATGTTAAAGCATTTTGAGGTGCTACAGGATAGGTTTGCTATGCTCTCTTCTCTTCCCAATGCCTTTCCATGGCTGGGTGGTGGATTTGAACCCAGGTTTCCTAAGCTGCAGCCTGAAGCTTCAACCACTAGATACATCAAAGTCAATGGGATGAGGCAGAGACTCATCCACCCAAAACACAATAGGAGCAATATAGTATATGCAGTCCAATGCAGTGAGGAGTGTGCACACCTCTACATTGGTGAAACTGAACAACCATTAAAGAGAAGGTTGGCCCAATATAGGAGAATCAGCAGTACACCTCCACTCAAAGGACAAAGGGCACACATTCAATATGAGGATGTACACATATTAGACAGAAAATATACTATAGGTGGTTTGAGAGAGGGGTCAGGGAAGCTATTCATGTGAGCATTGAAACCCGCTCTCTCAACAGAGGTGGGGGGCTGAGGCACACTTATCACAACTCAGGCACACTATATGCCACTTATCAGACTGTAATTTCAACAATACTTAGACAAATCAAAAATACTTCATGCCTTCACCACCAAGGCCATAGGTAAGGACCCATATTTTAGAGGTTTCAGCACTGTAGGCCATTGCTCACCTTAAGGCTATTGAGACTGTTGTCTACCTAACAAGCCCATTCAGGCCATTGTTCATCTTCATGAGCCTATTTCACTCCAGGGTGACAAGAGGTCAAAGTGAACTGGAAAATGGAGGCCTCACAACTAGCTTTCTTCAGACTGAGGAAGCTGTTTGGATAAGCAGTGGAACGTGTCAGTCTCTCAAGGAAAAGAAGTCCAGTTGCCATGACTGGTCCATGGGACTTCTTAGACACTGGTGGTGCAAAGTGCCAGTGCTTCCAGAAGGTCCCCTTCTGGTTGTGCCCCCCCCCAGGCCAACAGGCTCCTTCTGCATTCCTCCCCCCCAACACAGGGTTTCCACAGGTGAAGCTTCTCCTGAGGCAAATTGAGGGGAGGGAAAGCGCGCGCCTGCTTCAGGGACTCCTGGCACGTGGCTGTTGTTCCAAAGGAGGACAGCCAAAGGTCCGGGTCTGCCTTTCCTTTCCTCTAGTGTGAGCTACATCTCCTTTCTCCAACCCACCACCACCACCACTTCGGAGAGGGTGAGCGTTTCGCACGTTACCCAGGAGCCATTAAATAGGTTTTGTTCCCACGCTCCGTTCTGGCTGGCGGGAAGAGGGCACGTTTCCACACGGGCCTGGGAGGAGATGCGCACCCGTGATTTCTAGGGGAGCCCGCTGAAATTCACAAGGGCCCCCTCTTCGGAAGAAAGGTGGCCTTGGCCTCTAAAGGACACGGAGTTGTTGACTTATTTTCGCGAATCCCTGCAGGAGAAAATATGGGAAGCAGCCCATATTGTGTGGGGTCCAGGGGGCTGCAGCCCGAACCCATAAAAGAGAGGTCTGAAAAGCGACCCTCATCCTGGGACAAGAGGAAAGTGTATTTGTGTGTGGAGGGGGAGCGTTCTCACGGGAGCGACGGTGAAGCTTTGAATCCGAAGTCGGACTGAGCGCGGGTGATCCGGTTCAAAGGCGCAGAGGCGACTCCAGAACCCGCGCGCCTTCAACCCTCAAATGTCAAGTGGGGAGAACGAGGTGTGTCTTTCTTTTATATATAATAGAGGAGAGAGGGACAAAAAGCCGCCCGTGAGCGGTGGAAAGGAGCCCGGAGTTGTTAATCCGGAGTGACTCCGAATTCCGGCGCCCTTCAGCAGAAGAAGGGCCGCGGAGGCGGATTAGGCACCCACGCCCACGCGCTTTTTTTCAGACCTCTGTCTCTCCCCCCCCCCCCAAAAAAAAAAAATTCCACGCCAGCTCGGGCTCTCTGGCTAGAAGACACTCTCCGCAACTCTCTCCCGGCGAGGGAGTTGTGAGGTTGCGTGTTGCCGCTTTTGTCAATCCTTGGCCGCCAACCAATGAGCGCGCCGCGTAGGAGGGCTCGCCCGCGCCCGAGATCTTGGAGCGTGTCTCGACGCCAGAGCAGGAGTGGAGATAATTACCGGGAAGAAGTCGCGCTCTCAGCCTCGCTCGCGCTCGGGCGCGTGTAAGTCTCCCCACCACCACCACTACCACCGCCACCACCGCCAGACTCGCCTCCCGCTGGCCCCAAGCTTCGGTCCTTTCCCAGCGAGCGCGCTGGATTCTCCCCTCCTCCGCTTCCAGGCGATTTCTAAAAAAAGAAAAGAAAGAAAGAAAAACAGGGGAAAAGAAAAGGAAGATATATATATATATATTTAAAATAACACACACACACACACCGAGCCATCCTCGACTCTCGGCCAGCTTCAGATCCACGCGATCGGACGGGGTGAAGAAGGGGGGAAAAAGACCCCGAAAAGGAGCTGCTGGGGGAAAAATTAAAAAGGGAGAAGGAGGAGGAGGAGGAGGAGGAGGCAAGCCAAAGCAGGCTCGATCCATTTTATTTTATTTTTATTTTTTTAAAAAACACCCAAGCTCAAGCATGGCTGGACTCCTGGCAAAAATGCACTCTCCTCTCTTTTGGGCGATTTTGGCTGGGATGGCATCGCTGTTCCTCTTCCAAGGTAAGGCGAGGCGCCGTGATTTGCTTCTCCGCGAGAGACGGTCTTTTCCTGCCTTTTATTTGCTGCAAAGGGGGGGACACGGAGGGACGAGGGGCCGGCGTTTCTTTTTCTGCCCCCGCCGGCAGCTCTCACGGAGGCTTTCTCAACCCTCCCTGCCCCCCCCAAAAAAAATTCCCGGTCTATTATGGATCTGGTTCTGCGCGTGGCTGCGTGAAGGAGAAGTGCGCGGGGTGTGCGCGGTTGCTAGTGGTCGCCTGGCGGCTGTATTTTTCTTCTCTCTCGCCTTCTCTCTCTCTCTCTTTTTGGCTTGGCGTGACACGTTCGTGCGGTTTGTAATTCTGAAGGGCTTCCGATCCGTCTTTCTCTCCCCCCCCCCAGCACACACATTTCACCTGTCCTTCTGACACATTCCCCCCATCCCCAGGGGGGATCAGCGGGGAGATGCAAAAGGCGTGCGATGGAGAGAAGCGCCTTTCACCACCAGAATTTCCAGGCTAAATATTCGTCGCTGGTCTGGGCTTCTCCTCCTAAAGTGATGGAGAGGAGGAGGAACTCCCGGGCGGGGCGGGGGGGGGAGGCGAAGGGAAACTTCACGCACAAACTTCTGCCGTTGCTAAGTGAAAATAAAAGGGGTGGCGTCGGGTGGGGGGGGGGGTGATTGTCGCTGGCTGCAGTTACTCCAGTATTTTCTCTCCTGCTAACCCAGACAGACGCCTATGTCTATTTGATTACTCCCCACCCCGCTTAATACAACTTCATTTGTTGCAGATGTGTAAATCTGGATGTCCAAAACGAGGGGTGTGAGAACAATTTCTGTCTGCATGGGTGTTGTGTGTGTGTGTGTGTGTGTGTGTGTGTGTGTTAAAGGGTCGAGAGTACCCTAAGGCAGTAACACCGTGACAAACTTATGTGGCTCTTTGGGCTGTCAGAACTAGCGAGCAAAGGGAGAGGATTGGCGTGATCGACTCCGCTGCTTGCTCTTGTCTGGAAATCCCGTGCAAAGAAGTGGATCTGATCTCTCCATAGGGACTGCCGGATTTCCTTTCCCCTGGCACCGCACTGCCTCCCGCCCGCTCCCGCCTGTGTTTATCTGGCTCTGATTTCTCTCCAAAACGTGTTTAATGGCACTGCTAGTTTGTTGTTGCTAAGTGTGTAATCTACATCTCAGCAGCGTTTGCCTTTTCCCTCCCTTCCTCCCTCCTGCCTGCCGCCCCCTCTGTTGCTGCTCTTCTGTTTTGACAGGATGCAAGGGCGGTTGCGGGGACTGTCTCAAGTGTGGAAAACTGGAGGATTCTGTCTTTTTCCCTCACCTCCCTGCCATCCCACTCTCCTTCTATCCAGCTCAGCTGCTGAGATTGGTCCCCCCCCCCCCAAAAAAAAGCTGGACATGGACAAGTGGAGGGCAGAAGGGAAAGCTGTCCTTCCACTTTCCTCTGTTTGCTCCGTTAAGGTTTGCTGACTTCTTCCAGCACATGAGGCCTGCCATAAACTTGATTAAATACTTTCCTCATAATCCTCCCTGACCTCTCCAGCTGAGGTCAATAGACTTGATGCAGGCTTAATTCACTGTCCCAAGGAGTTGCAGAGATCCTTGTAAGGGGGGGGGGAGAAAGATGCATTTGGGATGAGAAGCAAATTTGGTGGGAGTGGGCAGACAGCTATGTGCGCGCACGTGGAATATGGAGAAACAGGTGTGTGGAAAAGTTACGTTTGTCTGCACATTTTATTAGAGGGGTGGAAGGAATGGCCCCATATGTCACTGCATCCACCATGCTAGCAAATCTGTCAGTTTGTGTTAGTTTCTGTACCGCCATCTGGAGAGGCCAATGTATGTTCTTTCTGTATCAGTGCTTATGTATGTGACTGGCCTGAGCTTCCTGGTATAGACTGCATTCTGCAGTGCTGAGAGAGAGAAAAGAAGGTGCTTCTTTTGTGGCCTTGGAGGGCTAACTTGAGGCTAACCAGTTCTTAATTTTTATTGCAGTCACTTTGTATTTGTGACTGGAATTTCCCCTGCTAAGTACCCCTAATACTGCTATGCAAGATTGACTTTTTTAGTCACCTAGTGCTCCAGTGCCTTATTCTGCTGTTGAAAAGGCTTCAAACTGCCTTGGAAATCAGTTTTTAAAAACACAAAAACAGCCTTTTTCTCTCAGAGTTAAAATGTGAAAAGATCCACAGCACTTGAGGAAGATGGCACAGGGAGGGGAAAGGAAAATACAGGCAGTCAGGCACCAGTTCTTACTATTTTAAGATGCCTTAATCTGATGGAACGTTGGCTAAGAGAAAGTTTGGGGAATCACAACCCAGTGAACATGGCTTCTGAAGAGCACTAACTGTAGTCTTGGTTTCCTTCTACTTATTTACCCAGTGTTTGAGAGTTTCTTGGGGCAATCAGAGCTCATTGAATCTGATGCTTTCTTCAGTATATCACTGGCAGTGCTTACATACAGTACACATGCATCCCATCTGCAAGTCTTAGTTTGTTTGTGCTTTTCAGCTTGGTAACTCAGGATGAGTTACTCCCTCCTTCATGATATGATACATATTTGGACAGAACAAGTTCAGACACAACAGGTGCTCCTGAATGCTTGCAGACACAGGATGGAAGAAGACTCCCTGCATGCTGAAATACGGCATGCTGAGGGGAAGGGGAGTAAAGGCTACACTAAGCCCTTCATGTTGATAAGCAAGTGAGGTATTTTCCAGTTCATAACTCTTCCTAGGAAAATGGTCCACGCTGAGGTACAGCAATGACAGCCTTGCTGTGTGGCTCCATTGGGCAGCTTCCCAGATTTGGTGGGTCATCAGTAATTTTCCTCTCCTCCCTAGGACCCTTGGATTTCTTTGGCAGTTTTAGATTCCTAAGAACATAAAAAGAGCCATGCGGGATCAGGCCAAAGGCCCATCTAGTCCAGCTTCCTGTATCTCACAGTGGCGCCACCAGATGCGTCCAGGAGCGCACGAAACTAGATATCTGTCTCTTCATACCACTTCCCTACATCTGGCCCTTGAAGTAACCTGGTTTTAAGCTTGGAGATTACACACCTCCACAATGGTTCTTAACCTGTGATGCACTTCTCCTCCAGGGATCTGTCCAGTCTCCTTTTGAAGGCATCCAGGCTAGATGCCATCACCACATCCTGTGGCAGGGAGTTCCACAGACTAACAACACGCTGAGTAATTTTTTTTCTTTTGACTGTTCTCACTCTCCCAGCACTCAGTTTGAGTGGATGTCCCCTAGTTCTGGTATTTTATGAGAGGGAGAAGAGTGTCCCTCTATCCCCTTGACTCATGCACTGCATTATTTTGTACATCTCAATCATATCCCCCCTCAGGTGCCTTTTTTCCAGACTAAAGAATCCCAAATGTTTTAGCCTTTCCTCATAAGGGAGGTTCCCCCAGCCCAATAATCATTTTAGTCACTCTCTTCTGCACATTTGCTCCTTACTCTTTTTTTGCCACTTTCAGCGAGAGTTCTATTCCTCCTTCTCACAGCAGGAAATGTGTGGAGAGAAGGGTTTTTTTTAAATTACCCACTATGGGCACATGTACTGCCTCTGCTTTCTCCTCTCTGGGCAGAAGGAAAATGCAAAACAGGTGGTCTAACATTCCATTACTTCAGTCTCTACCGGCATGTAGCAATCTCATGTAATCACACCTTGACCAATAAGGCAGTGAGGTCTTGGCATCAACATTTCTACTGGCAACTGGCCTCCCCTTAATCTGTGGTTTTTGCTGAGCTGCAGGGTGCCCCTGCCTTGCAATCTAATGTCCTCAATATCCAATTCTCCAAAGGACTTAAACATGTAAGCAACAGTGCCTGCAGCCTGAGTATTACACTTTCACACAGCGAACAACTCTCCAGAATTTCCAGTGGGTTTAGAAACCTGGCATTCACTGCTGATATAAATAGTGGCCACTGCTTTCCTTTAAAATTATGTGCTATCGGATTAACTCTGATTTATGGCAGTCCTTTTCAGGTGTGCTCGGAAGTGTCTTGCCATTCCGTTCTTCTGGGGATATCCTGCGACTGTGTGCATTGCCCAAGTCAACCCAAACTGGCACTTTTTCCTGGGAGGAAGAATTGGGATCTGAACTCCATATCTCTGGCACTGCAGCCAGATACCTAACTCACTGAGCTGTTTAGTCAGCTCTTGAAATATTCCATTGGGGGAAAATATGGAAAGTGGGTAGTTTTGACTTACAGCATTCCACTTATCTGTGTTGGAGCACTTAAACTGCTCTTAAGTTCTGAAGGATTGCCTGTTTCTCATTACTTTAAATGGTTTTCAAGTGGCTTTGTTTTCCAATGCTTTTCTCTAGATCCCGTTGAACAGTGAGTGACTTCCTTCCATCCCATAAGGAAGAGATTCTCCACTTGCCCAGTTTCTGTCCTTGAATCTATCTGCTAGCTTATGGGAACCTTTGTGTTACATTAAAGATCTGTGGCATTTTGTACATGCACAGTCAGTTCACATGGAGCACTTGTGAACCTGTGTGTGAATTATACAGTATAGGAGGGCAACTCAGAAGTGGACAGTCTGGTTTGCACAGAAGAATAGTTTTAGTCCCATCTCAGTGATAAAGCTTCTGAAGGTGTTGAGATTTCCTGAAAGGGCTGTAGCTTGGTGGTTAGGCATATGCTTCTTATCCAGAGCATCCCATGTTCAGTCCCTGGGACCTGCAGGTGGGTTTAAGGGAAAAAAATCTTATACGGATTGCTGCAAAGCAGCATCTGTCCAGTGTACAGTGGTCTGAGCTGCATGTCCTGGTGGGCTAGGGCTTTGCACAACAGCATCCAATGTTGTTTCCAAACCTAATTAGACAAGTGCTTTGGGTTACACTAAAGCAAGCATTATGTCTGACAACATCAGGTCATACTGGCTGGGCCAAATAGACAAGCACTTGATTTGTTAAAGAACCAATTGACCCCGTCTCCCTTTATAAATGTGGAAGGAAGGAAGGAAGGAAGGAAGGAAGGAAGGAAGGAAGGAAGGAAGGAAGGTGTCAGACTTGACTTTTTTTTTCCTTTAAAAAGATAGGACCAGTTTTCTGTCTTAATTTATTTTGTGTTGAAAGTTGCCTTTGCATTAAGCTAATTTAGTATGGTCACATCCAACACATAACAGCCCTAATAGGGTTTTCAAGGGAAGTCAGATATTTAGGAATTGGTTTTACTACTTCCACTCCCCCAATGAGTTTCCTGTCCCAGTGGGGATCCAAACTGTGGCCTCCAGAGTGTTAGTGCATCATTGTATCTACTACACCGTACTTGGTATCTCATGGAATGGTACTAGAATATATAACAGTATATATTTATACTTTGCTCCACATTTCATTGAATGCAGATACAATATTACACAGTTTTAAAGGTTGTGGAATTAGACAACTAGACATCGGCCATCTGGATTAGCAGCTTATCTGAATATTACAAGATGACATTCCAAGCAAATATTTGATGAAGCAATATTTTTGCCGAATTTAAACCTGCATAGCAACAAAGCTTTCTCAAACATCACTGTTTGCTAAGAAGCATATATAAGCTGCTTCTTGGCCTATAGAGGACTGTGAAAGAAGCAAATTCCTTGGCTGGTTGATATTTGTAATTCAGAGGTTCTAATAAGACTTGGACTGTGTTCATCAAATGTTTAACTCACCATCTTCAAACTGTTTCCTCATTCAGGGTTGGGATGCTTTGTGGTGGGTTCACTTTTATTTATTTATTTATTTATTTATTTATTTATTTATGTCTGATACCCAAACCTTATCGGCTAAGTGTTAAGGTTGTTTGGAACTTGACTGGCAGAGTGCATCATAGAAATGATTAATCTGGAAACTTGCAATGAGGCTGAAGGGAAATTCTTACGATTTATTTTTAAGGCAAGCCATTTATGGATAGAGCTGAAGAAAAAAAAATCACTACACTTATGTACAGAATCCCCTACGTGCTGGCTTCCATGGATACAAGTTCAGCAGATAGCTATTTCCTCCTACTTGCTAAAAAGGAGATGCAGCAGCAGGATGGGACCTAAGACAGAGGCAGAGGGAAGAGCACAAGAGTACGAATTGACCTATCGATTTGAGTCAAGGCAAAAGGTGTGGAAGGCTATCTGTTCATCTGCGGGTGCTGATCACTTGCTACATAATTTGGTCTTCCATTAAACAGGGGCAAAAATGCATGATTGTTTCTTGCTTACAGCTCACACTCTGCGAGGGAAAGGGAATTTGCCAGTTTGGCTGATAAGGAATCCCCAGAGGCAGGGTATTAAGAGGAGAACCCAGGGGACAGGTAGCTAATGGAAGGATGCTGAACAGGTAGTAGGCTTAGAACAAAAAGACCCTAGGGAATTGCGTGCATGGAGGAGAGAGAATGGAAGCAGTTATTTGATTGCAGACTCATGGAGGAAGCTTTAAAATGGTCCATTGTCCAGTGCATATAAAAGCCACTTCAGTAGGCTGTTTATCAGGGATGGGGGGTGCATGTTCCTAAGAGAGAAAGAAACACTGGCCTGCCAAAACATTGCATCCATCACACCCAGGTAGACTTTGCTGTGCTCTGCAATAACCCAGTCTTGTTGCATTGATTCAGGCGGCCTGCTTAGAAAGCAATCCACGTTTGAAGGCATCCACTTCTTTCTCTGCCCCTCCCTCCCTCTCCCTCCCTCTCTCTCTCAACACACACACACACACACACACACACACACACACACACACACACACA
>JAHTLZ010000327.1:7159784-7173080 GCA_023846285.1 Phrynocephalus versicolor | reverse complement strand
ACACACACACACACACACACACACACACACACACACACACACACACAGAGAGAGAGAGAGAGAGAGAGAGAGAGAGAGAGAGAGAGAGAGAGAGAGATATTCTCTCCCCCTTTCCCCTTGGGTTTTAAGCTTTAAACTCTGTTTCCTTTCTTTAACTGGGCCTGCCGTTTCCTTGGGAAAGGTTTATCGTTCCAGAAGGAAATTGGCATCCCTTCATTGTGAGGTAGGCAAGACAAAAATAATATTTTCCCCCTACTGTTCGATTAGTAGGTGAGATGCAAGAAGGAGAACAAGGTGATTAGCTCCCAAAAGTCGTGCCCTCGCTGGTGAATGGATGCCAATTAATAAGTGATTCTGGATGTTTTTTTATATATATAAAAAGAATCTGGAGAGGAGAAGGAATGAAGGAGCTGTCCCTTCAGCACATACCTCCCTCTTCTTGTTTAAACTCCTGAAGGGACGCCAGGGCTGCTATTTTTGCCTTCTCTTTCTAGTAATCGTATCACTTCCTCTTAGGAGGATTTGTTCCTTTTTAATGCTTTCTGATCAGTTTTGTTTGGCTATAGCCTTTTGTTCCTCTGCCTGGTATCTCATTTACTGCTGCTGGTAATCTCCATCCTCTCTCTGAGCATAAAGAGAGGTTTCTGGTGGGGGGGGGAGAGGGGGGAGAAAGCAAGGCGAATGTCAGCGGCTGGCTCCTCATCTCCAGCACCTGGCAATTTAGAACCAGCACAGCAGGATAAGCTCACTTTTGGGGCTGCGGGCTGGGTCATGGATTTCAGTATCTTACGGCTGTGGAATAAGAACAAGCAACTTCCCTGGCAGGCAAAGAGCCCATGTGGCACAGCAAAGGCAGCAGATTGACGCTTCCAAGATTCTTCCAGTACCCTTCTGCTGTTCCACCCACTATTGAAGTGAGATAAGTCTGCGCCTTGTCATGAAATCTTTCACTTAGATCATAGCAAGGATTGGAACTTAAGCTTGCTTTCCCTTAGACAACAACAGCAGCAACAACAACAAAAATCCTCAAGTTTTCTATAAAAGCTGATGTGAGATAGTGATATTTGCATTTACTGCTAGCATTTGCATATGAAGTAAATGTCACCCAGTTTTTGTTGGCCCAGGAACAGTGTTGGGGTTTTATTTTTCTATCAAACAAATAATTCTTGCGGAAGCTTTCTATATATGGATCAATGTTTGCCAATGAGATTATGACCTCATGTGCCAATGTCAAGTGGGCCATAAAGGCAGTAAGTTTGTCAGAGGAAGAGAAATAGGAGACAGCTTGTGTATTTTATTCTCTTGGCTTAAGTTCTAGAACTATTCTTGTTCGTGCACAATTTGAGTGTCATTTGTTGTGTTGTTATGCTACTGCCAACTCGCTTCCAGCTTCTGGGAAAAATGCATTTGTTTGTTATGTGCTGTCAAGTTAGAACCCTCGTAGCATTTTCAAGGTAAGTGAAATATTTAAGGAGTGATTTTACCACTTCCACACAGACACCCAGTGACTTTTCATGACAGAGTTGGGGAATCAAACCTAAATATAATTTCAAATGCACTAAGAAATTCAGTGAGCTTGGAATCTAATGCTTTAGTGTGCCAACCCACAATGTTCCATGAAATATAAATATCTTCCAATTGGTCAAACACAATAATGTCCATTACTTGGTTTGGGCACCTTGTTCGGATGGACATAGTAGGGCTCCTGTCTCATAGCCTGACTGTGCCATCTGCCACCCCTGAAAGTATGTCTCTTATTATAAAACCTGTTCCCTATTTTAACAGGAAGTGGGTAGTCTAGTGGGCTGTTGTGAATTTTGGAAGATTGAATAGACCAGTGATGGCAAACCTATGGCATGGGTGCCAAAGGTGGCACTTGGTGCCCTTTCTGTGGGCACCCGACATCCCCCCTCATAGCCACTTGTATACAGGTTAAATTGCTGTATTGGCACTTTGCAAAAAAAAAATAGTGGGTTTTGAATTGCAGTTTGGGCACTTGGTCTCTAAAAGGTTCGCCATCACTGGAATAGACTGTGGAGGCTCATGCTTGGTCTTTGACAGTAAATAAAGAGAACTAACTAACTAACCTAAATATCCTGGGTTCTAGTCCACTGCATCACTTTGGTTTCCCCAATGAATTTGTGGCTTCTCAAAGGCCCCCTCATTAATGACCTGCTCAAGTCTTTCAAACTCAACATAGTGAATTCCTTCAAAAAGCCATGCTATTTCAGCTTTAGTCTCCCTCTTTTCTTAAAACCTTCTACTTTTCCTAGCATTGTTTCTTTTTTCACTGAGACTCATCTACTTGTGAAAATAGCATAATAGTAATCATGGTAGGCAAGCTGTTTGCTAGTATAGCAGTTTTCATTGAGGAGTCCAGCCTAAGCTGCCAAGGAGCATCACTGTTTCTCAGAACAATGATTTTAGGCTTTGTTGCATGGTAGAGGGTGCAATTATAATATTGCAAATTAGTTTCCTTTTAAAAATCAAGTAGAGATGGAGACAGATGGTGAACCATGATTTGTGATTTTTTTTAGGGCTGACAAATTGATGAATCAATGAATTTACAGTGACAAATATCCTCTGGCTTTAAAATGCTGTAAAATGGTTCATGGGGTACCTAAAAACACCACATTTGGATGGAAGCTTCCCCTGACTCTCTACAAGCACTGAACAGTTGGTGAAGATTGGATTTCATACATCTGAGTTATACATTCACAAAGTGGGACCCTCTAGGAAAGTGCCCTATAGAAAGAGGGTTGAGGAAACTCTATCTCCACCAAACATGGAGGGATTGCAGAGGAAGCTTCTCCGCAAGTTTGGTGTATTTAGGTGCACGGGAGGGACTTTCAGAGGGGCTCCTTGTGGGGGGTATAACTCAGGAATCAGAAATGCAATCTTCACCAACCATGGAGATACTCTAGATGAGAGTCAGAGGAAGCTTCCTTCCAAATTTGGTATCTCTGGGTATCTTTAATGGTACCCGACAGTAGACTGTTGAAAGTGGTTTGCAGACAGGTGATTGTGTTTGTGGATGTGAGTTTGCACATCTTGGGTTTTCATAGGAGATGAGCAATAGAGATGTGCCAACTGATATATCTTACAACATATTATTTCAAGCAAGGAAACACCATGGTTGCTGAATCCTGTTTTCCCCAATGTAGGGTAGTATGTTGTGGGAAAATGATTGTCTTCAATTAAAGAGAGAGATTGTGAACTCTGCCCCCCTTCTTTTGTTGCTGTGTGGATGATGGTGCCAATGGATGTGTAGTAAACAAATATATTGACTTCTTTCCTCTAATATCGAGATTTATTGTCACTTGAAGAAAATAATAATATAATTGACTTCACTGAGATGAATATTTACTGCTCAGTTCAATAATATTCTTTTTATCTCACAACCGCCAGTTGGCATTTAATGAATAATAATAGCAATAAGTAAGTGAGTATGTTTACAGTCCTAAATACCCCAATGACATAGCACACATGCACAGGACATTTGGCTTACTTTATGACTTTGAGTCAGATATGTCTGCAGCAAGCTCCATGCATGTAGTGAGGTGTAGGAATTTTTTTAAAAAATAAAAATGAAATAAAAATATATCCTGAATGCCACTGACACAGCTGCTATAGATCTTCTATTATTGCAAGAAAATTACTCTTGGCTAGAATCCAGAATGTTTGGAATGTGCTCCTGTTAAGAATTTGAATCACAATTTTTGGCCTGCGCAACTCTCAGAATTCCTAACCTACGTGGTCAAAAACAATACTTCCTGGGGTTGTGGTGTCAGCTAGCCCAAAATGTCCCACCCATCTATGTTCATATCCCTGTGGATGTGTGTGTGTGTTACGTCATTACAGTCGTGACCAACTCTTCGTGACCCCATGTCCATGGGGTTTCCTTGGCAGGAATACTGGAGTGGATTGCTAGGTTCTTGGAGGTACGATTGCACCATGAAAGGCAAGGCACACAATCTCATCTCCCTTCAAACAACAAGAAATTGAAAACTGGACTATCACTTCACCAGTGATAGTTCCTCTGAAGTCTTTTCACCCTTATTTTGTAATCAGCTGTTTCCTAACTAATGACTTGAAGCCATTAAAAAAATCTCAATAAAGTTATGGCTCAGCATTATTAGACTTACTGCAAAACTATAGATCTAGCAGTACAGCTCTGTATTTTCTTTTCCTTTTTGCTTCAACGTCTGCACTTCACTCTTTCTTAATAATAAATCAGAGTTGATGTCTTCACCACTCTCATCTCCTGCCAAGAAGGATATTTTGGATTTTAAAAAAAAAGCTTTTACAGTGGATACATCCAGGGCAGAAAACACTTGTAAATTAACTGGTCCTTTGACCATACATTTCTACTCACCTCTCACCTACTGCCTGTTCACACAAAAGGCAATCATTGCTTCTTGTCTCCTTCTGCTGATGCTTTCCTGCATTCATTGCCTACTAAATATAAAGGAACCTGGCACAAAGCTGAAAGTTCTGTGAGAGGCCCAGTGGTGACTCAGAACAAACCTGTTTCCAGCAGTCATGCATGGGCACTCATGTTCTCAGCCAAAATTTAGTAGTCTTGCTTGTTTAAACTACAACTCCCAGAATTCCTTTGCATGGGATAAGTTAAAATTAGTACAAAAGTGTTAAGAGTTTTAGTGTTAAATGAGTGAGATATCTGCCTCAAATCTGTTTGTGAATCAACTACAGGATGAAAGGGACTTGTCCATGAAAGCTCACATTGTATATCGTCTTTAAAGTACCATTATGTACTTTTTTCTACTATTATTTCACCTATAAGGTTTGTGAACAGTTAACTATCCATTGGCTTTCTTCTAGTAATTTTCCCCATCACTGTCCAAAGTTGTCACTGGTCACACATATTGGGGGGTTTGGGAGAACTGGGCTCCAAGAAAGAAACTGGTAAAAACTCTTTTTCTAATAAACTGATATGAATGATGCACAGAATTGTGGTTGTCTGATGAAGGGGAGATACAAAGGGCAGTGCCCCCATTAAGAATCCTAAAGTTGGTATTACTTTAAAGGTACATCTATTCAGTTCAGTTCAACAATCCGTAGCTGTCATGGATACACTCTGCCCTTTGTTCAGAATCCTGCCTACTTTAAAAGAAAATAAAGGACATGCCCACAAATACGGATAGTTTCTGGCAGTACCATTTGCACATTTCCTAGAAAATGGGACATCTGTGTAACATCATATCAAGCTTGAACAACATCTACATTGCTTGCTGGTGAAAGAGGCGTAGCTAGAGTTTGGAGTGCCCGGGTACAAAGTCAGTTTTTGCAGCCTCTCCTCCTCCCCACCATGTCTCACCCATCCAGCATAGCCCCCATGCTCTCGCTTGGTCACTCGCTCTTTCTCCGTGGGTTGAGGGCATGCACCAGACTCCCTGGTGGGAGGGGTGCTGCTTTCGCTCTGCCCATGGTGGGGGAAGGGTGCTGGGTGGCCGGGTGGGGGAGGAGTGGCCCCGGCTGCTGCACCCAGGGAGGGTGCACCTGTCTCTGCCAAAATCAGGCACCAGGTTCTGTTCTGACAGCGAGCACCACTGCCAGCCCCCCGAGAGGCCCCGCACCCATGTCTGCTTGCCTGCATGTCTGCTGTCCCCCCCCCGCAACCCCCAGCCAAGAGGTGCGCTCCCACTGGAGAGCGCCTCTCCTCCTTTTCCCCGACTAAGGTTTGCCAAGCCTTAGCCGGGGGAAAGGAGGACTGCTGGTGGGAGGGCACGGGGCTTCCTCCTCCTCTCCCTCCAGGCACCACTAGACTGCTGTGCTCTGGGACAAAGGCACCTTTCCGCGCCCACCCCCAGATACACCCCTGGCTGGTGAAGCAAAATGCTTGACATCACCCCTTTTCCTAGACTTCAAGGAGCCAGGGATTGTCCCTCCCCCACCCCGACCCTTAAGGTTTGTTGGGAAAAGGTGGAGAGGGGATGCTGCTACCTCTAAGAACTAAGAGTGCCTTCAGATATAGGTCACTGGGCCAGTCAAATGCTAACAAATGGTGAGAATGTTCCTGGGTATGTTCCTGGGAGTAAGGGTGAGTCATTGCATAATGTATGTTTGTTTTTCTCCAGGAGCTGAAGAATGTCTGTGGTACCTTGAATCCTGAGTTTAAGCTAATCAGGGTAATTTGGTATTCATGTTTGTAGACTTTTGTGGTCTAATACAAAGCTTGTAACTGTCCAAGTGAATATTTTTTTTAGTGTTAGACAAGAATATGGTATTTACTGTTGCCAACTCTGAATACTCATTGCAAGGTAAGATAGAAGGGACACTTAGATGCAATAATCCCTGTTGGACCTCTTTACTATCAAGCTAAGATGAAGAAGAAAAGAAGCAGAAAGTAACATCGGGGAAAGGAAGAAGAAGACCTAAGTGTACCAATCTACATGTAGCTCTAGACATAATATTAGACTAGACTAATATATCTGGCTATTTATTTAGCTATGTGCTCTTTCATCAGTGCACATTAGCTGCTATAACCATGGGTTCCTGAAAAAACCTGCTATTTTGGTACCTACTTACCTACCCAAGTCCATACTCATTCTCCCCTGTGTGTTTCCACAACTGTTAAGAACATTGTTCTTGTACAAAGTACATTTGTTTTTAGGTACGTACTCTTTATCGATCTAAGAGGAAGGTTGGAAGTTACAGCTAGTATTTTTGAGATATATTTCAGCACCTTGGATAGTTCTTATAGAAGGTTCAGAGTAAAACCGAGAATGAAATGTCCACACCTGTAGAATCAGTCTCCAGTCCAGAGTCTATATTTTGTTCTACTTTGCTTGGCCATGTTGACCAATGATGATGTTGTGGTCTGTTGTTTTGGACGACTTCAGGCCCACAAGCAAGGAAAAAAATAAAATTAGCTGTAATACCAGCATCTTAAGCCAGTACAGCAAATCTCAGTTATTAGCCAAATCATAGGATAACCTTGGTGTAACTTGGCACACTGGCAACTTGAATTTGAGTGACATTACCTCTAATGAGGTCTACTTAGGCATGTCGCTGACTGTGAGCCTGATTTGTTAGTGCTTGTGGATTCAGTGAGTCAAGGCATCTTGTCATTGAATCCTGCATTAGATATTGTATTATTTATTGTTTACTTTAGCAGAGCTTTTCTTGCATGTCAACATTTTTCTATTGTACAATTTCAAGGCTTTAAACACTGACATTGCATTAGCAGCTAGCGCCAAAGCTCCCAAATAATGCATAAACTATGATTATTCCTTCTGATCCACTTGTGTTTATGTAAATGGAAGGGAAAAGCAGTTTTCAGATTGCTTTCAGGAGCTTAAGGGCTTCGCATGAAGCCTATTATTGAGAAATCAAACTGCAAAGCAACTTCTCAGACGACGCATTAGCAGCTCGATGACACCGTGTATGTGCAAGTCCAGCTGTACGGTTCTGGCTCTGTTACAATCTCGGAGACCCCCTGGGGCTCAGTAATCAAACATATGCAAACAGGTTGTCTGTTTTGGTAGCAACTGTGTAATCAAGGGAGATTTGTGGTTAATCCAGATATTTTAGTAGGAGGGTTTGCAAGAGCAGGTGCAGAAAGGAATAAGAATTAGAGGAGGGACTGGTGAAGGTGGCACAGTTTGGGCAAGGATGGGGTGGGGGTGTGTGTGACAAAAAGAAGATAGCACTTCCAAAGTGGAGACAATTTGCAGGATAAGCTCAATGCTTTCTAGGTAGTGTTGTTTTCCGCCACCAGATACTAGGAGAGTGGGGGAGCGATTAACTGCTTCCTGACTCAATTAGAAATGATTTTCTCCTGGGGGGGCCCCTTTTGAGTTTAATAACTCAATTCCTTGAACCCCAACCCTCCTTTATTTATTTTTTTCAGGGAGGCGGCTTACAGGGAAAAAGTCCATAGAAGCTACCCTGCAATTTTGGTGCCTCTAGGACCCAGGGGAACAAGAATAATTTCATTTTGTTTCATTCCAAAAATTCTTTAAAAATTCATTATTGAAATGAAACAAAAACAAAAGGAGAAATGAAACAAATCACTCTATTTTCGTTTTGTGCCCATCTCTAATTCCAAAAAACCATAACTCATCCCAAGAAGCATCTGTTGAGGTAGTTGGATGTACTGGGATCTCAGCAGCAGGTGCCCTTGTCTCTGCTTTCAGCGTGATACGATAGCATTGTGAAAACTCTGTCCCCAATCTGAAATGTGAAAGTATTATGCTGCATGTGGCTTGCCCCACTATTAGACACAATGAAGTGCTGGGTAGATCATTGGTTTAGGTCTCTTGCTTTGGAGCCAGAGGCTGGGAGTTTGATTCCCTTCCCTCTTTGCTTCCTTGATAGGGGCTGGTCCATGTGGTCCCTTCCAGCTTTGCAACTCTATGATTTCAGTGAAGCGACTGCCTCAAAGAGAGAGATGTTGGGGGTAGACAGAAGCCACAGCCCCACTGGCTGCTGCCCTTGAAATCTCAAGCTGTTGCCCAAACTTAGAGGACAGAAGATCTACCATTGTCAAATACCAGAACTAGGGTACATCCACTCAAACTGAGGGCTGGGAAAGTAAGAACAGACAAAAGAAAATATCTTTTTTCACCCAGCGCATTGTTAGTCTGTGGAAGTCCCTGCCACTGAAGGTGGTGATGGTATCTGGCCTGGATGCCTTCAAAAGGGGATTGGACAGATTCCTGGAAGAAAAGTCCATCACAGATTACAAACCATGATGGAGATGTGTCATCTCCAGGCTTAAAACCAGAGTACTTCAAGGACCAGATGCAGGGGAGTGGTATTGGAAGACAGATATCTAGTCTCATGCACTCCCAGATGCATCTGGTGGAGCTGGACTAGATGGGCCTTTGCCCTGATCCAGCATGGCTCTTCTTATGTTCTTATGGTGGGCAACTGTAACCCCATGACCAGGTTTCTGGGGTGCACATGTTTCATTTGGCAATGTGGTCAGCCTTTGTGCAGCAGATGGTTAGATTTAGTGTGTAGAAGCAGAAGAGGCACCATTTCATCCTTTCTTAGCCTGACACAGCAAAATATCTTCAGCCAGCACGGCTTACGACTTCCATGTCTAATAGGACTCAGCTGACCTATTCATAGCTGTTTTCTGCGTCCCACCCCATGAGCAGCTGATGGGGGAAGCAGGAGACTGTGAGATTCTTTGAGGTCAGGGCATGGTTAAGTTCTTCAAGATGGAAAGGAAGTGACGGGTGGGGGTGGAAGATAATGAGTAGCTGCTTGTCTCTTTGTGGCAGCTGTTCATTTAGTACTAATGCTGAACAGCATTACAGTGTGATTCACGAGGATTGCAGGGATAATCTGCGTGATGCGCTTAGAACACTGCAGGAAAGCACTTCATAAAGAGTTGTGGGATTGGGAAATCACCTCCATTTCAACCTTGCGTACATCACCACTTAGGTGTTTAGGGATGGGCGAAAGCAGAGCTTGCAGAAATTTCTTTTGACCCTTCTAAAATGCTCCAGCTAGCACAAGAGTTAAGAGTCCAAATAAGATAACGGTGTGGGCAAATGATTAGAGGGTGCCTATGGGGTTCTTTCTGCATCATATGAACATAGTCCAAGTTAGGGCCAAAGGTTGCATCTGAACATATACAGGGAGTGTCTCTGTCTTCATTTCTATTTCACGTGCTAAGTTTTCTGCCCCAAGTCGTCTTGGACTCTTAACTGCTGCCTTGGAGATGCGGGCCTTGCTTGCAGCTTTTGCAAAGGAAGTCCATTTTAACCAACTCAAGCCAGCTTTCCATCTGTCGCCGGGCCCTGCAGTTCTGTCAGGAGGCTGTATTTTAGTTCTTTTTGTCATCTTCCTCCGGTTCCTTACGATAATTTCCCACCTGAATGTGGAGTACTTTATAAATAGCAAATCTAAAATGAATTTTCCAGCAGCACTCATTAGTTCCCTCTACATCCATTAAACATCCGTGCATGCAAGAGCAAGACGACAAAAGGGATTGATTTTAATAGTATGCTTACTGGGCGATGGATGGCAGGAGGGAACAAATGTGTTGACAGGAGTCATTTCAGATCCCTAATAACAGTGAGGACTGTTGAAATCCATCAAATGATTTTGGTGTAGCCACTGAGGAGGGGCCACTTTAAAAATGAGGTATGTCCATGCAGTTGATGCTGCATGGAGTCTTTGGGTTCCCTCGCTGCTTCCTTGGCATCCTTTCTCTCCTTCCTTTACCTGTCCTAGTTGTTCTTTAGGAATCTGAAATGACTCCAGTCAACACATTTGCCACCACTTAATCCTATGCACAGAGCAACCCATGTGCTTGTTGTTTGAACCCCCATTTTGAGAATACACAAAATGTAATGTTGTGATGTCATGGGGGGAATCACATGGAGCTCCAGAGCCAATAGAATTAAATTGCAATGTGGGGAAATGATGAGGCCAAGGGGACAGAAGGGGAACAAGACTCAGAATAATTGTTCCTGCATGCACCAAACAGGAAGGCAAATTTTGTCATTAACATGTAGACTGCAAGTAAGTAAGTAAGTAAAAGTAAGTAAGTAGGTAAGTAAGTAAGTCTGAGCTCATCAATGCACCATCTCTCTCTCTCTCTCTCTCTCTCTCTCTCTCTCTCATCTCCTCCTCTCTCTATTGCCTGGATCCGTCAAAGATATGCAGTTGGTAAACATATCATGTTTCTTACCTTAAGCCAGCAGTTGAAATTATGTCAGAGTCAATACTTCACACTATATAGGGAGGAAGCAGCAAGCAAAATATCCAATCTTGTGTGGAGCCTATTGGCAGAATAAATTAGTTGATGCAATAGTTGGAAAGGCGGCAAGCCAGTATCGTATCAGTTGCTCTAGCAGAAAATTCAACTTTGATTTCAATTTTCATATTTGTCAGCAATAATTAGATTCAAGCAATTTTTTTTGCCACCGTTGTAAAATACTAATAAGTAGGTGCCTTTGTAGTAGAGCTAATGAAGTCTCTCTCTTTCCCTCTCAACTTCCTAGTGGTCTAGAAAAATTCCATTAAAGGGAAAAGTCATACTGTATTAAGGCAGTTCAATGCCTTCTAGCTTGGCAGCCGCAGTAATATCAGCATTTGAAAGTGTGACCCACCACTTAGCCAATGGACTGTTAGATGAGAAGACTTAGTATTCCGCTGGCTCTATTGATCATGACTTGAAGGGACCCCAGTCCCCACACCCATCCATGCACATACCATAACCTACTTTAATTTACTGAAGATCTGAGAGATGGGGGAGGGAAAATGGTAGAAATAAAATATGTTCCTGGTAGTGAGTGCCTGATCACACACACACACACACACACACACAGAGAGAGAGAGAGAGAGAGAGAAAGAGAGAGAGAGAGAGAGAGCAGTGTAGGGGGTGTAGGGGGTGTAGGGGGTGTAGGGGGTGTAGTCTGGACTGATTAGAAAGAGTTGGTTTCAGAAACCCACTTGTCCATAAAGTTCCCTGGGGGGGGGGTAGTGGATCAAACACAGTATCTCAGCTTGGCCTAACTCAAAGGATTCTACTGAGGATAAAAGGTACTTCCTCACTTTCCTGTGACTGGCAGTTTAAGGCCAAGCTAAACGTTGCATGCAATTGGCCATCAGATGCCAAAATCAGCAAGTTTGCAGGGCAGTCCTCCTGGAACTAAAGGATTGCCCAGCTGCATAGCATTGCAGCAAATGTACTAGCAACGCTATCTGAGTGGTCTCCCACAGGATAGCATCCTGGCATAGCGATGGGCACAACATGAAAGAGAAAATGCTGATTTGTTGGTTCGTTATGTAATGAAATGAAACAAAACGAAATGAAGAAGCAGCATTTTGTTACAGGTGACATGAGTTTTGTTTTGTTTTGTTAAAATGAACCATTCCATTTGTCTGTAAAATAGCTCCCTTATGTGCTTGTGTCCCTCCTCCTCCTCCTCCTCCTCTGTCACTGGAGCTGCTGAAGCCATTGCCACCAAAGCCATGCCAGCCAGCCGAAGAGGGCAAGTGAGCCCGGTAGGCCAGCCTAGGACCGCTGCCGAAGCTGCCACCACCAAAGCCTCTGCCACCGAAGCCCCACCAGCCAGATGGAGAGGGCAAATGGGCCCAGCAGTCCTGCCTAGGCCCACCGCCAAACTTGCTACAGCCACTGGAGCCCCACCAGCCGGCTGGTGAGGGCAAGCAGGTCCAGTAGCCAGCCTAGGTCTGCTGCCAGAGCCACTGCCGCCAAAGCCACTGCCAGAGTCACCGAAGCCGCTGCCGCCAAATGAAGTAAAATGGGATAACTTGGATCCAGGACAAAATTTCTGTCACTATGGAGAAATTCAGTCGATGCAGCATTGTTATACATGCAATTTATTTACCACCATGTGTCCAAGAAAATGCTATTGAATCCTCACAGACATATTGAAGTAGCTTGTTTCCAATTTAAAAGAGTTGAATTATTTTAATATTTTATTTTTTTGAATTTTACCCGTATTTCATATAAGAAAGAAAGAAAGAAAGAAAGAAAGAAAGAAAGAAAGAAAGAAAGAAAGAAAGAAAGAAAGACTGACTGACTGACTAACGAATGTAGATATGTGGCAGATCTTTGTGACTGAATAATCATAATTCCAAAAAAGTATGTGTTGGAGATAAATGTGTTTATTTTCCATTGACCAATAACAAAACAAAGTAAAATAAATTGCAAATTTGAAAAGGAATAATTTCTGCCTTAATTCCTTTTTAAATTTATGTATGTCTGTATTTGTATTGGATGAGCGAGCAATGTCCTCTCTTGAACTTTTAACAACTTGCTGTGCTCATATACGTTTTGGATTAGACTCTTGCCATGTCAGGGACTTTATTATATGTTTATTGAAAATATTTATTGCTACCTAAGGATCCAAGGTGGCTTACATGAAGAGCCCAGTTCCATTCCCAAGCAACACTGGGAACTTCGAGTAGTTTATAGAATATATGTATCTATATTTAGTGAAGAATCACTGACAAGCTTCTAAAGGAAACTCAAGATTCCCCAGAATGCAGAGTTATTGTGACTAAATCATGGTGAAAAGGGGGTTATTATTCTATTGAATGGCTTCTTGGTGGTTGCTATTATTACTGCTTGGGCTCTATTTTTATGTGTGTTCACGTTATTGGAGCTGTCCAAGGTACTGAACATATTTCATGGGTAGAAATACAGCATCTTGAACTCTTCTCTTCCAAGAGCAGAGTCACTGTCCCCAACATAGAGTTACAAGTCTCTACCACTTGTGCTGCTTAATAGTCATGGGTTGTTGTTGTTGTTGTTGTTGTTGTTGTTGTTGTTGTTGTTGTTGT
>JAHTLZ010000327.1:7144648-7159774 GCA_023846285.1 Phrynocephalus versicolor | reverse complement strand
GTTGTTGTTGTTGTTGTTGTTGTTGTTGTTGTTGTTGTTGTTGTTGTTGTTTGCTGCTGCTGCTGCTGCTTCTGTCTTGGGATATTGAAGAAGCTACAGATCCCATAGTTCTCAATTGATAATAATATTTATTGCCATTGTGTATACATACAGAGTATACACATACAATGAAATTCACAGACACCCAGAGACCAGAGCCAACACACACACACATACACACATAAAAAATCCCTGAACATTCCCCCACCCACCAAACTCCTCCCCCACCCCCAATTCTGAGACTTTTACCAGACAGACATCTTACAGGCGCCTAAATGTGGTTCACCTAGGGAAATGGAAGATTTAGGGTTTAGCTATTCCTGAATCTACCTAGCTTCCAGTTCAGCATGAAAGCACTGGTGAAGAAACAGGAAGTTTGATGTCCTGAATAAGCTTCAAAAATCTTCTGGCTGAAGCCTTTCTCTCAGATGAACTATTCTTAGACATTTAATATGCTGGATTATTTTAAAAAGCCATAGACGTGAGCTGGTGGTCTCTAAGATGGGGAGTTTGCAGCCTAGAGACACCCTAGAGAGTGAAATGACAACAAGGCTGAGCTCCTCAGTAACACTCATCAGATGTAAAAAGATGTTGGTGTTACAAGACTTCCATTCCCCCCAAGCAAATCTAAATCGGCTCTGCTAATTATCCATAAAAGAGTGGAACCTCATCACTCACTGTCCATATCAGAGCTGCCATTTTAAGGTCTGGTTACCACCTCTGCAATTACCTGAGAAGCCTTCATGTGCCTTGCCAGCGACTCACCATTGCTATTCTCAATCAAGAGAAAACTCCATCATGTCTTACTCTTCGGTTCACTGGACACCTCCTTGTATTCTCCATGATGTCGTGTGCCAGATTTTATTCTAACATTGTCTTAGAAAATGAAAAACTGGAGAAGAATATTAAATTTAGCTGCAATTCATACAGCAACTGGGGGGAACTAAGCTTTTTAAATTGTTTTTTTAAGTTGTGTGTCATTTTCAAGCCACTTCAGCCTATTAAGCACACAAAAAGGATGGCGGAATGAAAAATGCAAATGGCCAGCGCAAGCTGATTAATCCTGGGGTATACAATGCCATTAATACGCTGCCTATTTTTTTAAAAAAATAGGTGGAGGCTTCCAGGAGCTGCTGGGCCCTAGGAATTGATGTATTCACTGTAATTGTATTGTATCTAATAGGATATGAAGAAAATTGTACCGGAAAAGTGTATCTTTTCAACAGCTCTTTCCAATCAGCTGAAATAATGACTTGCTATGGAAAAAAACCTGGTGAGGCTGTGATAGTTAATCAGAAGAAAAAAGCCCCAGGACTATCCAGTCCAGATGGTTTAGGCAATTGTTTCTGATCTCTTCAACACTTCTGATGGGAAAGTCAGACTGTAAATCAGATGGCTGGTTTCAGGTAACTCACATAAGTGAACCAATTTGCACAAGAGCAGAAAGCAAACTGCTAGCTGTAAGTCAATGGGAAATGTTCACATGGAATCATAGAATAAAGGAGTTGGAAGTGGCCTTCAAGACCATTGAGTCCAACTTTCTGCTCAATGAAAGAATACAAATCAAAACAGATCTGACTGATGGTTCTTCAGTATTCCCTTGAATGACTCCAGTGATGGAGTATTCACTACCTACTAAGATAATTCATTCCATTATTGCACTGCTGATATTTAGCCTAAATCTGTTTTCCTTTAGCTTAATCCCAATGATGTGTGCTGTTTTTTTATCTAAATTCATGAGATCCAGGCTGTTCTGTACCAGCTGTACTCCTTCTTGATGTCTTAGTACTCCAATACCTTGTTTTCCCCTCAACGCCCCCCTTCCCAACTCCACACTCTCCAGGGCCATAGTATTCTGGACAGGAGTGGCAACCACCCAGAGCTAGTTATTGATGGAGTACTTGACTTCAGTGGGTGTTCAAAGCCTGATGAATAGCTTGGACTGGCATGCCTTTGTGATCTAGGGTCATAGATTCTTCGGAGCCAGACTTTCCTGAAATTGATGGTTCTGTGTAGACCACAAAGAGCCCTCTGCTCTTCCTTTACTTGTTCTAGCAATGGTTTGCTGCTTCCACATCATCTCATATCCCCATTCTGTCCAAGGGGGAGCACCAGAAGTTTCAGTGCAATTTTCTTTGGGGCCATTCAGCATCCCACCTCAAGGATCAGCAGACCTTTGGCTACCTGTGTTCCTCTCCTCTCAGCTACTTTCCTCCTTGCTAGGACACCATCAAATACCTCTTTAACCCACTTCTGTTTGTAAAGGAGCAGCAAGAGAAATAGTTGCTGAACCTTCTCTTAATTATACACCTCACCAAGTATTTACTCTACAGCAGGGCAGCAGTTTGATAAGATGTAATTGTTATGTCTCCATCTTAATGAGTCCTGGGATTCGTGCCATGGTAAGGTATTTAGAATTCCCTACTAGAAAGTGCTAGTAGACTTTGCTCAACTGTGTGTTTTTTGCCTCCAAGCCAAATCCTACTATTGCTAAATCTAAAGCAGCCCAATAGAGCGTTCAATGTGAGATATTTAAAGATGGGCTACATTGGTTCCACTATCACCCAACTCAGTGAGTTTCCATTGCCAATCAGGGATTCAAACCCATGGCTCCTGAGTCTTAGTTTGTTACTCTAGCCGGTATATTACGGTGGCTTAATTAATTTTTTCAGCTGCAGCTGACAATGTCTGTGAAGATTCTCAGTCATCCAGGTGAGGTTATCCTAACAGCTGACAGTCTAAGTGCTTCAGAACCTTAGGACCTACAATTTCTCTGGAGAGAAATGTAGCCAATTAAAATTGAATGAAACCCAGCATAAATGTTAGCAAATATTTCAGATTGCAGGTCACATAACAATGGGCTCAACTTATGGGAAGCCAGGTTTCAGTGGAGTATCAACAAAAACATCTTCAGTCAGTTACCTCAGGATGTAGTGAAAGCTACAACATCCAAGGGAAATGTATTCTTGGCTTTCACGGTTGGGATCTGATAGCTGTTATGAATTTTTTGGGCTGTTTGGCTGTGTTCTTGAAGTTTTTCTTCCTGACATTTCACCAGACTCTGTGGCTGGCATCTGGCATAACCCAGAGAACAGAGAGAACCCCTAGTTCCCTGAGCTCCTTGCCCTCTGAAGATGCCAGCCACAGTCTGGTGAAACATCAGGAAAGAAAACTTCCAGAACACAGCCAAACAGCCCAAAAAACTCACAACAGTTATCCAAGAGAAAGCTAGACAGCCACCTGTCAGATACACTTTGACTTAGATTCCTGCACTGAGAGTTTGATAGCCTTAAAGACCCCTTCCAACTTTTATTATTCTATGAACTGTGTATACTGTTGTGGTTTACTATTGTTTTCTTCTGGAGGTGATCTGTAGACTGGGCAGCTTGCTCAAGGCTGAACAGGCTTGCTCTTGGGATCCACAGCAGGGGACTGAAGGAAGGAATCTGATAAATCTCCATTAATTTGTACAGTAATTTGGGGCAGATGGAGAGACTCAACAGGTACTTTCGCCCATCTCTATGGGAGTGAGTGTGCAAACTGAACTTTATTTATCATAGTGTTTGTCCACCATAGTGAAAGTTTTTCTGGTGATTGCAGAAAGTAAAAATACCATGCAGGTGAAAAGAATTGCAATTACCTTAGGAGATAAGATGCAATAAAAATATGTGAAAAACAGTAGTTCCAACAAGCATCTAAAAATCTCAGATTAGACTATAAAATCTAGGTTCTAAAATGCATGAGATGTGTATTTTCTTGATTCTGAAATTGTAGCAGCAATGTGAGTACTAGATGAAGTTTATTATGCCAAACGTATTGTCAAAGCTGATACTCAGAGTGTATCTATACTGAAATAGTTGTTGTTACGTGCCATCAAGTGGCTTCCATATTATGGCACCCCTATGAATGCAAACAATTTTATTTTTATCTTATCAGCCTTCTTAACTGTCCAGCTTCCCCACTACAGTATGTACCATTTGTTTGTGGACTTGTTTAGAAACACGGGTGAACAGAAATATATGAGAGTGGATGAACTTTGTCTTGGTCAAGTGTGTCCTTCACACTTCTAAGTGTTTCTTCCATCATCTATCTAGGGTAGGTTTTTTTTATTTTGTGGGTTTTTAAGGAGTTTTGTGGGTTTTTTTGCATTCTTTCCTAATAATATTTCTGGTTTCAATCCACATCTCTAGTTCATGGTCAACTGAGTTTAGTAATGCAAACCTTCTTAGGATGGACCTCAGAGAGTCAAAATGTTATTAAACTGCCATATGATGTGGATAATCTGTTTAGATCCAGTAAGGCTGTGAACATAATACTGAGGGGGAAAACACAACCATAAGGCTCCAAGCAAGTCTCCAAACAAATTCATAATTAAAGAGGGATTATTCCATCCTGGTATTGAACTATGTCAATCTGATGCCTATAGAATGAAGGACAGGGAGGTCCTTGGGCTGTAGTCATGGTGGACAATTGAGCTGACTTCCTTCCTTTGCCATGCAATACAGCCGATGTGTCAGATTAAGAGCTATACAAGATCCTTCATTAATGTTAATGTCCTGAAACCAGAGAAGCAATTTTTGCATGTATGACATTTTCTAGTTAATGATTCCCAGAACATGCCAAACTGCTTCCAATTTCCAACTTAATTAGACTCCTAATTGCATATTTATATCTGTTAGTTCTTTTACCCCTGGCTTGGGATCCAAAGTGAACATATATTGGGGGTTTCTTTAATTTCCGTTTCCAACTTCAGCAATCCAGAGCTTCACCATAGTGTGCTTCTAATGGGTTCCTGAAGGAGATGGATCATGTGGGCAGGGTGAAAAAGTTGTGGCTGAGAATGTAACATGTCAGAAAGGAAACATGTGTTTTTAGAAGGAGCATTCAAGCTGCTTTCCTTCTCAAATGGTATCAGTGGGGACAAAAATGGCTGAAAACAAGCTAGATGCAAAGATGAACAAAACAAATGGTGCCTGTGATGGTGACAACATAGTAACTGGCCCCTCCCTCCAGCCAGCTGCTAAATGGTGCTTTCCTAGGGGGACCCATTTTGTGGGTATATAACTCAGATATCTGAAACCCAGTCTTCACCAAACATGGAGGGATTATAGAGGAAAGTCATGGGAGTTGTGAGCTTTTTGGGCTGTTTGGCCATGTTATGGAAATTTTTCTTCCTGACTTTTCTCCAGACTCTGTGGCTGGCATCTTCAGAGGGTGAGGAGCTCAGGGAACTAGGAGTTCTCTCTGTGCTCTGGGGTATAGAGTGGGTGAGACTGTGTGGTTTTAAAATTCTGGGAAAGAGAAAATTTGTCCTATGCAGGAGAATAGGCGTTAGTCATTATATTGTGATAGGGGGATTAAGAAGCTTCCCTGCAATGTTGGTGCTTCCAGATGCTCATGGGACACTATCCTTTGGGTTGCATAAATCAAATATCTGAAACTCAAACTTCACTAGTCTTGGTGTGCTGATAGAGGAGTGTCTTGGGAAGCTTTCCTGCTAAGTTAGTTTCTCTGTGTTCCTTAGAAGCCATTTTAAACAATTTTTTAATTGTTAGAAAATGCATTTACAAATTGATTCATCCAAAAAGGGGAATTTGTTTTTTGTGATTTGTTAATAACAATTTTTCTGATTTGTCCCCATCTCTGCTCCTGAATATAGTCATATTGCTTGTACTTGGGTATGCAGTGAGAGTCATGGTCCTATTATGTATTATGGTGTATGTAGGTAGTTTCTTTTTTCCCTTTTTAGAAAGCTGTCATAAAATAAAGATAAGATAAATCTTTATTAAGCCCACATTGGGGAAACTTACTTGTTACACAATATAAAAAAATCATATAAAGAACAAGCAAGAAGGATAGGTGCACAAAAAGTATAATGTGAGAAAGGAAAAAAAAGGATAATGGAGATTAGATTTAAAAAAAAACAAGCATCCAGTAAACAAGTCACAGTCTAGATGTGCTTGGTCCAGGATAATAAGAGTAGGCAAAGACCTTCCTCTTCAGGCAAGCTTTCCCTGAATGATGGACTACCTATTATGTGACTTTTATATGGGTTACCATGCATGATTGCATTGACTGATTATATAAGAACACCTATGTTTTCCATGTTTCCATCCCTCATAATGGAATTTTTTTTCTTTTTTTCACATGAGCTTTGTAGCTTTAATGCTGCCTTTTAATATTGTAAGATGGCTCTACTAATTCCCTGTTCTTAATCTGAATATGTCTTAAATGTTCTGGGCTGTATATTGTCTCTCATTATTGTAAGATGTCTTGGGTCCTTTTCCAAGGAGAAAGGCAGGGTAAAATAATCAAAATCAATCAATCAATCAATCAATCAATCAATATATAAATAAATAATGTACAATTTTTCTCATCCAAGCCTCATAATAAACACTGTACAGGTAAGGAACAATAGTAATATTACATCTGATAGGAGAGGGAATGGAGAACTCAAAGTGATATCAGACACTGGAAATGAAACTGGCCTTGTGCTACTGTAGTTGTCATGATGATGCCTGTTGAACAGTCAGGAGAATACATAGGATTTGGGGCCACCTTTGCATCTCTAGACTCCCCACATCTTGGCTAAGCTATTCCTAGAGGCATTGTTTTTCCTGTCTGTCTTGCTGCTCTGTCCTTCCATTTTAGTACCGTAGGAGCCTTGGAAGTAGATAAAAGAATCATGGCACAGAAAGCCAGTGGACATTGCAACTTAAATCCCTGAGGAAATGGTTCTGATTTCCTTACTGAAATTGCTCCAGGAAGGCTTGGGAAGAATGTTCCTTTTAGAGCTCTTGGTATATTAAATATGTAGGGATTTGGGGGAGGGGATGTGATTGGCAGCATGTAATTCAACATCTGTCCTATTCTACTTCTCAAGTATCACATTCTAA
Organism: Phrynocephalus versicolor; assembly: GCA_023846285.1. Taxonomy (NCBI): domain Eukaryota; kingdom Metazoa; phylum Chordata; class Lepidosauria; order Squamata; family Agamidae; genus Phrynocephalus; species Phrynocephalus versicolor. Next base: position 7,152,839 of record JAHTLZ010000327.1, on the reverse strand, counting down.
TCTCATTCAGAGAGCAGATGCAAAATGTCTTCCTTGATGGCTTGTGTGCTTTTTTTTAAAAAAAAAAACATGGTTGAATGTGGGGATGGATGGACCTGTTTATTTTGGCTTCTACACATATTAAAACAGTGCAAGTCTGTTTCTTTTTTCTGCATTGCATTGCAAATGATTTAAAAGCAAAAGGTCAGGGCAAAAAATATGTCAAACTTTCATAAACATCTCTTGTTTCTTGTGAGGTCAAATCACCTCCAATTTATGGCCCCCTATGAATGGGAAATTCCCAAAATGTCCTGCCCTCAGCTTTCGTACTCAGTTCTTTTGAACTCAACCCTCTTGTTTTCTGTAGGAAATAAATCTATCTCATGTTTGGTCTTGCTCTTTTCCTGCTACACTCAACCTTTCCCAGCGTTATTGTCTTTTCCAGAGAATCTTGCCTTCACATCATGTGCTCAAAGTAGGACAGTCTCTTGCAATACATGAATTATGTATATGTTTTCTTACACACACACACACACCACAAGCAGCAGAAGAAAAAAACACAGAAGAGAATTGGGCTCCATGCCTGCAGTTTGTAATCATCAGTCTGTTAACTCTACAGCTTCCAGAAATTCTGAGTACCCAAGCCAGTGGTCTGTTGCTTGCTGCAGATTATACTGCAGTTGATAAAAAGTAAGTTTTCAAAGTTCTGGGTTTTTTCCCCCTTGTAAAATGTCAAATGATGTTCGCTCCATAATTAGGTGATGATGATGTAGTGGTATAGTCCTTTGGGTTGTACTGTTATGCCAGTTGCCCTATATACCTGAGTAGACCCCCTTTCTGCCACTTGCCCTATTCCACAGGGACTAATCCCACCCATGCAGCCAGTGGGAGCAGCCAGGGTGTCATTGTGATAATGAAGATTGGAAGCAGCCTGAACTTAACATGTCCTCATGTTGGCCTTCAGATGAAATGTCTAAGGCTTGTTCTTAGCTATCCTGTCCCTATATTTCTGGACAACATCCTGAGATTTTCTTTATATTCTCAACAGTTCAGGCTATATGAGGAATTTGCTTTGCGTGCCACTTGCCACTTGTATAATAAGAATGCCACATATATGTGGAGCACTGGAGGCAGGATGTCTCTTGATGGAAAACAGGCTGCCGGGGAAGTTTGGGATCCATCAGATGCTAGAATCTGGTTTGCTGTAGCAGGTGCTGGGCACTTGGCCTGTTAAGCTGCTCCGTACCTTGGAATTTTTTTATTTTTATTTTTTGAAAAAAGTAGAGAAGACTTAAACAGGCTGCAAAGTCTCTTGCCTGGGATCTTAAAATCCCAACGCACTTGCAACCTCTAAATGGAACCTTACATAAGGACTTCTGGGTGGGTGAATATAGATTTTCTGCCAAGTGGTTGCTGCTCACTCCCTGAAGCTTCACATGCTGAGCCACATGTTCTGTCCCAGGTCACTCTATCAAGGTAGGGCTGAGAATAAGTCTGACCAGAAATCTTGGGAGCTACTGACAGTCTGAATCAGTAGCTCTCAAGAATCAGTCTGAAAAAAGCAAACACAATGCCAGGGATCATTAGGATCATTAGGTATAGAAAATAAGTCAGCAAGTGTCATTTTGCCTCTATATAAATCTATGGTGAGGCCCCATCTGGAGTATTGTGTACAGTTCTGGTCACCATATCTCCAGAAGGATATTATAGAAATGGAAAAAGTGCAGAGGAGGGCAACCAAAATGATTTGGGGACTGGAACACCTTCCTTACCATCTGAGGCTTCAATGTCTGGGCCTCTTCACTGTTGAACAACGGCGCCTAAGAGGTGACCTGATTGAAGTTGATAAAATCATGCACGGTGTGGACAAAGTAGATAAGGAAAAGCTGTTTTCCCTATTGTACAACACTAGACCTAGGGGGCACTCCATGAAACTTTTGGGTGCTAGATCTCAAACAAACAAGAGAAAGTACTTTTTCACCCAGAGGATCACTGCTCTGTGGAACTCCCTGCCGGAAGAAGTGGTGACAGCCATCAGCCTTGACAGCTTCAAGAAAGGATTAGACAAGTTCATGGAGAACAAGGGTATCAATGACTATCATTATGGATGTCTAAGGACAACCTCCATGTTGGATATATATACAGGATATTTCTCAATGTCATTTGCAGGGAATTGTAAGCAGGTGAAGGCATCTGCTTGGAATACCCTGAAGAAAATAGTGAGCCATTATGTGAGACAGAATGCTGGACTGGATGGGCTGTGGCCTGTCCCAGCAAGGCTGTTCTTATGTTCTTATGTTCTTACAAGCCTAGAGTATGACTTGGTATAAAACAGCTTCCTGTGTTGTCTCAGTCCTTTTATCTAGGATGTCATAGAAAGGTAGTAGGTAGTATTTAGCTCTTAGGTTCCATTATTATTAGTGTTTTTATACCTAGGGAATGAAACATTTGGGGTTTTCTGCCTTGGCTGACAAGTCATTCTACAAAGCTTGGGTGTTGTACACTTTGATGGAGAACAGGGTATCATTTGCTGCTTTCCTTCAGTCAGCAAAATGTGAACCTGGATATCTGAAGGTCTGGATGGAGGTACTGACCAGTGATAGACCTCCCTTGGAGCATCTTCCCTGTAAGGAAGCTGCTATTTCTCCTGAAGTAGGTGTGATAGATTTTGCTGCTTCCAGCACTGCCACCATCACCTCCCTAAAACTGTTTCTTGGCAATACGTTAGGATTGGAGGCAAATGTGGAATTTCCCATCCTGCTATGAGTACATGGGACTGGGATGTAAGAAAAAGCCTGTTGCTCACTTGAATGTCTATGGCGACTCATAAGGAATATTTAGAGGCCTGACAATCCATTTATAGACATGGGCAGGGCACGTTGTACCTATTAATCATCATTTAGAACATTTATGCTCTCATTTAAAATGTTAATTTGGCTTTGCAAGCTCTGGCTGTAAAAGAGAGACAATGTAGACATTCTGGACTATAAAAGCATAAATGGAATTAGGAGTCTCTTGAGTGTGGCTACTTTGCTCAACGTTTTTAGGATATCTTATCGCTAGATTGGAATTGGTGATGAATGATGAGGAAGAGGGTGGAATTGACCAGGCTACTGGCATTTGTTGGCTGTTGGGTGAACTCCTGCCCTTCCATCTCCATAGTCTGCGAGAAAGAGAGCATCGGATCCTACAGAGATGATGAACAGCATCAGTAATGCCACTACTTATCATACTAGGTTAGTAAAATAGAGTTTTGCTTTTTAACACATAGTGGGAAGTGAACAATCATGGTCAGTGTCAGTTCCTGAAGGATAAGAGAAGTGAGATTGAAAACCTATTGCATACAGAACAGTGGTACCCCAGTTTAAGAATGCCTCAGTTAACAAATAATCAGTTGATGAAAAAGAGATTATTGGAAATGGGGATGCCTCTGTTTAAGAACATTTTAAATGAAATGCCCCAGTTTGCCTTTTTTTCCTGACCTATGAAATGGATTAATTGGTTTTCAATGCATTCCTATGGGGAACTGTGTTTTGGCTTATGAATTGTTTGCAATATGAAACGGCCCAGATAACGAATTCATTACTTAAACAAAGGTACCACTGCATTTCCATATGCTCTTTCATGCCAACATTGGTGAGAATTATTGTGGGAAGAACCAATTTACTTGATCGACTGTGGTTTAATGAGATAGGTGAACACCATAATAAACTGTATATTTTTAAACTGGTGATAGTTCATATTTTAGAGTGTTATCAGTGCTAATACATTTAGAGAAGGTCCTTTAATACCAGGTAGAGTATTGATCCAGCCATATCAATAGTTTGAGTACAATCTTGTTTCTTGTCACTTGGTTCTGACTCTGCTCTCTGGACAGTGGCAAAGGAGCTTATTTTATCAGTTGTGTGATGATCATTCAGTATTCTTTGCTTTCTTTGAGCAAAAACATATCCAAATCCATGAAACTTTTCTACAATGGAGAGAAGTGAAAAGTGGTGTGCCCCAGGGCTCTGTCCTGGGACCGGTGCTTTTCAATCTGTTCATAAATGACCTGGAGGCAGGGATAAACAGTGTGGTGGCCAAGTTTGCAGATGACACAAAACTTTTCCGTGTGGTGAAAACCAGAGAAGATTGTGAAGAGCTCCAGAAGGATCTCTCCAAACTGAGGGAATGGGCTGAGAAATGGCAAATGCGTTTTAATGTAACCAAATGTAAAGTAATGCATATTGGGGCAAAAAATCCAATCTTCATCTATCAACTCATGGGCTCTGAGTTATCCGTGATGGATCAGGAAAGAGATCTTGGTGTGTTGGTGGACAGCTCCATGAAGGTGTCTCCCCAATGTGTGGCAGCAGTGAAGAAGGCCAATTCCATGCTAGGGAATGGCCCAATATAGCACGACTCCATAAGGGAAGTAAGCCAGTAAACAGTCTTCACATGACCTTAACACTGAAATGGCAGGAAGTCTGAATCAGTTTTGTAATATCATTGCTGCCTTCTAATAAACCTCTGATGGTGAAGATGGGAATTTAAAAAAAATGTTTCATAATAAGTGAAACAAAATGAGGAAAGAAACAAAAAATGAAACGAAATGCCATTTTGGCGTTTTGTTCCCATCTCTAAAAACTACTACAAATTGAGGGCTGGGAGAGTAAGAACTGACAAAAGAAAATATTTTTTCACCCAGCGCGTTGTAAGTCTATGGAACTCCCTGCCACAGGATGTGGTGATGGCATCTGGCCTGGATGCCTTCAAAAGGGGATTGGACAGATTCCTGGAGGAAAAGTCCATCACAGGTTACAAACCATGATGGAGAAACCAAGGTACTTCAAGGGCCAGATGCAGTGGAGTGGTATCAGGAGACAGATATCTAGTCTCATGCGCTCCCAAACGCATCTGGTGGGGCCGCTGTGAGATACAGGAAGCTGGACTAGATGGGCCTTTGGCCTTATCCAGCATGGCTCTTCTTATGTTCTTATGTTCTTACATAGGACCTGTTTTGGGGATTTCATTCATATTTCACTTGGATCCCACTTGCTCAGTTATAAATGGTTTCAGGTTGTTATGGTTGTCCTTCAAAGTACTTTTCCAAGGTCTCAGGCATTCAGACAATACATCCCCCTCCTTATTATCTTAGAACTGCACAGCTGGATGGGACCCCATGGATCATATTAGCAAACTACAACAGTATATAATGGAGACTAGAGATGGGCACGAATAAAAAAATGGCATTTCGTTTGTCGTTTGGAGGGTCCGTTTCGGTTCGTTTCTGTTTTTCGTGAATTTTTGCAAAAAAAAAGTTTTCATTTTTGTTCGTTTTGTTACTATTTCATTACCATTTATTTCGATTTTTAAAGGATTTTAAGCAATTCACTCATATTGCAGTAACGGAAACGAAACACACGACAAAATTTCCAGTGTTTCTGTTCGTTTCGTTTCATTTTAGAGACAAAATTTGTTTGTCGTTTCATTATGTAACAAAATGAAAAAACAAAAACGGAAATGAAAAATTCTTCATTTCGTGCCCATCTCTAATGGAGACTGTAACAGGTAGCATCAAAATAAGGGAAACATTGTAAACATGGACATTATTTGAGCAGAACGGAGTAGCTCCCTTATTTTGATGCTAACTGTTACAGTCTCTATTATACTCTTGTAGTAATTTTTAAAGATGGGCATATACAGTATATATGGTGCTCCAACCTATGTCACTGAGAGCTGCTTAACGTAAGCCTTTAAAAGCCAGGATGTCTTATGGGAACTTTCTTATAATATAATGTTCTGACAATTTCAAGGTGAAATTTCTTTTACAATAACTTGACGGCTTAGTGGTACAAAGAGATCCACTAACTCCTTCATCAAAAGCTGAGATGTAAAAGAGGCAGTTCGTTTTATTGAAATATTTCTCTTGTGCTTCATCACAAAACACTCCCTAGAGACAGCTAATTGTATTTTCAAACAAATAAGCACAATTAAACCATCTAAAACAATTCTTAGAATGGTTTTTTAAAAAGCTTAACTCAATTCAATCAGCCCCAGCAGGAACTCTGGATTCTGTTAAACACTTGATCAGATAAAAATGTCAGTTAAATGCTTAAAGCTGCAACTGAGAGGTGCCTGGTTCATTGACAGGAGAGGGAGTTCCAAAGCTGAACTACCATGACTGAGAACTAGGTTTTTTCATTGCATCATTGTCTAGTGCTTCTTGGAAGATGGACATTATTTGAGCAGAACGGAGTAGCTCTGAGTGACAAGCAAATACCTGCTAGAGTCCAATAAAAGAAGAACTTTTCTGTCTCTAGAAAGAAAGAGGAATGCAACCTGTTTGCAGGTTGAGGAGTGCAAGTATTTTTGGGAACAAATTATCTGCTAGCATAGCTCTTTAGAACTTCTCCCAGTTGCATCTTCCATTCACTTTGGCTTGAAAGAATATTTCAAATGCAGTTGTGGCTTTAAAAGTAAGCGAAGTCTAGCTCTCTACAGCTCTTATCTTCCTTCACTGCTGACTAATGGCCTAATCACACTGACTATTTGAACAATTTCCCCCCTCCTTTTTTATATCAACATGTTAGTATGAATAGTCCTGTAGCAGATATACCTCTGGGCTTGTTCAAATGACTGTCAGTTCAATCACTGTATTCCTTGCTCTTTGTACTGGTACTGTAGGCTGCACATACTATCTCATATAAATCTGGAAGTTGAGTCATGGCTACTGGACTTCTTTTTTGAGACATAGAAACGTTTCGCTGATGAACAGCGAAACGTTTCTATCCCTCAAAAAAGATGTCATTTTGCCATTACTCAACTTCCAGATAAACTCACCTGGATGACTGAGAATCTTCACAGACATATCTCATATAAATCGATTCATTTGCCATCCTGATTCTGAACAACCATCATTTCCCACCACTGATTGTGAACAATACATCAGTAAGCTGTTGTGGAGGAAAATAAACAACAAAAAAGAAAACTTAAGCAATTTATTCCTGTTTATTTATTTATTTATTTATTTTAGGGTACAAGCCATGCAGAGGTCATGCCCCCCAAACCCAACACATCTGCAAAGTAAATAAATTGACAGCAATATACAAATGCACCAAAACAATAAGGATTGAAATGACACAAAGATTGGATTGGATCCATTTAAGAAGGCCACGCCACCAAGGTGGAAGAAAGCCAGATTGGCTGGGCCAGTGAATTGATGTTGCCCATGTGTGATGTGATTAGACATGTATAAAATGATTTCAATACTTGGCAGAGTGTAACTGCACCGTAAATCCGATGGCTACTGCAGACCCCTTGGGTTATCTTCCCACTTCGACATTATTTATTATTTATTATTTATTTATTTTTAAGTTTATATACCACACCTCTTTTCCCATATGGAACTCTGGGCAGTTTACAAACAAGGCAATACAAACCATTAAAACCACCACAACAGGTAATACTCGACAAAGAAAGGGAAGGAAAAAGAAAAGAAAAGAAAAGAAAGCAGAGAATCTGGCAAGAGGCATAATAGAACTAACAAAACCAATAAGTGACAAGGAACACATAACAGACATTAGCGATTGCCATCAGCTTCCTGAAACAGCCAAGTTCTCATTCCTTTCTTAAAGGCTGTAAGCCATGGAGAGGAGCCAGGCGCAACTAGCTAGGCAGTTTGTTCTGTAAGGAGGGGGCCAACCACCAAGAAGGCCCAATTATGGGTCTTCTTGACCTGACATTAAATTGTACACACCAAAGCTTACATGTACTTTTACCTTACAATACCAGGAAAGGTATGTTTGAGAACACCTATGTGTCTTGTGCCTTTAAAACCTCTTCCTAATTGTCAGGCTCTACACTTCTCTTAGGCTGGATAAATAAATTGCACAAGGCCTGTTTGCTTTAATGAACTGTGGCTTTTAATAAATGACTTAGCTCCCACTGATGTGTTGTTATCTTGTCAAGGCTTTAAAATCAGCCAAATAGATTTCTGGTCAGATGATTTTATTCACTGAGAGAGAGAGAGAGAGGGAAAGAGAGGGGGGGGGAGAGAGAGAGAATACTTTGTGTTCCTTCCCAACCACCATCATCTTCTTACTGAATTACACAATGGTTGTTTGTTTGGGCTGAAGGGGAATGTTTGGGATTAATGTGCAATGCCTCAACACCCAACTTAATGAGGATTTAGAGACCAATCCAAATCTGATGATCCCCAATTAATTACTGT
>JAHTLZ010000327.1:7114924-7144638 GCA_023846285.1 Phrynocephalus versicolor | reverse complement strand
GAGTAATTTTTTTAAAGTTGGGTAATAGTTTTTCTTCTTCTTCTTCTTCTTTTCCCCTGAAGCCCTTGTATTTTGCTCTTCCTGTAGGCTTGGCACATCTTTTTTCTGTGTGCTGAATTTTTAAAAAGACCGCTAGTGGTGATGTTGTGCTGCTGCTTTGTCCAATCTCTCCCCCTGCAACCAACGACTGAAAAGATCTGGCGGAAAAAAATGGTTGTACATGGCTACTTTTGTTTAGCTCTCTTGGCCATCAGTCATCAGTAGACCTGTCATTTTCCAAGAATACCGCTGTTCTACTTTAAAAGGCCATTTAAGCCAATGATTATCATCCCTACATCCTGTTGTGGTACAGTACCTTTCATACATGCTTCCTAAGAGAATCAGGATAGTATGGTGAATTCTGCCTCTCCTAACTGTTCTGAATGTCCCATACATTATTTATGGTGATGCATTGATTACTTTATCATTGAGTGATTTTGGGGGTCACTCTGATTGCAGAGAAGACATGCAAGGCATGTCAATCACTCTCATCACTGCAAGAATCCCTTGTACCTCCTGAGGCAATCATGCTGATATTTAGCAATTATGTACTAGTTAACAAGCTCTTAAGTGCTGTTGTGCACTCTTGCTAATTAATTCTCACAACATCTTTCTCTGAACAGTTTTTTATCCCTGCTGCAGCTTCCCATATTCCTGAATATTAGGTGTGCTGCTTGAAATTGATGAGAATTGCTGTCCAAAAGAATGGGAATTGTATTCCAGAAGCATTTGAGTGGGGTGGAATACCATGCTTTTGATATAAAAAAAGACAGAGGTTCCTGTCTTTCATCCTTCATGGAAAAGAAAATGAGAATGGAAAAGACTGTTAAAGTCTCAGGAGAGCAGTTCTGCTTTTCAGGTAACCTAGAGAAAGTAGCTGACCCACAAAGTGCCCATTGTGGTGCAGTGGATAGAGTGATAGACTAGAACTCAGGAGACCTGGATCTGATTCCAGCCACAGAAATATACTGGGGAGCAGGGTAAAACTGGTAAATAATTATAATTTTATGCCCTCCTGTCTATTCTGATACATGGTGATCCTTTGTAGGCTTTTTCTTTTAAAGCAAAGCAAAGTGTTCTGCTTTTATACCACCCCATACCCAGGGCCGGTGCTAGGTTTTTTTGCGCCCTAGGCGTGGAGTGGGGTGGGTGGGCCGGGGGTGGGGTGGCGTGGCGGGCGGTGGCGGGCGGTGGCGGCAGCAGGAGGCAGGGCAGCAGGGGGTGGCGGATGGTGGGGGTGGTGACGGGCAAGGGGTTGGGCGGCGATGGGCGCGGGGGGCAGCGGGTAGACAGTGATGGGCGGTGGAGGGATGGACGGTGGTGGCCAGTGGCGGGGGGGCGGCAGGGGGGCAGAAGGCTGGCCAGCGCCCCCTCTCCATTTTGGCGCCCTAGGCAACTGCCTAGTTTGCCTTAATGGACGCACCGGCCCTACCCATACCACTTCAAGTAGTCTCTGGGAAGTTTTACAATTTTAATTACAGTAATGCAGGCTACACATTGCCCCACCCCCAGCAAGCTGGGTACTCATTTTACCAATCTCGGAAGGATGGAAGGCTGAGTCAACCATGAGCCTGCTACCTGGGATTGAACCCCAGGTCGTGAGCACAGTTTTACCTGCAGTACAGGAATAGTGAGGTAGTGAATGCCCAGAAGTAGTTTGACATTCCTTTCTTTTGTGGGAAACTGGATCTATGCAGTTTGCCAAAGGCTACAGAGGCTTGCTTCTGGGAAAACCTCTTCTTAAATACCTTACCCACTTGAAAACCCTATTAGGATTGCTATATGTGGGTTCTGACTTGACAGCACATAACTGAGAAAGTAATTGCAATATAATCCAGAGTACTAATCTTTACTATTTTCCCCAATGCTCTCCTTGGGCAGTTTTTGGGTGGTATGAATGAGGCTTATGTGGCATTGGAAGCTGTATTACACACTAAATATAGGGAGTTGCCCCACAACGAGGCAAACGATAACTCTACTTCACCCTGCTATTATTTACTGCTCCATTTGTGGCAATGCAGAATTTTACTAGTTCCGCTGCTGGGAGCCTTTAAAAAGTCCAGGGGCTCAAGACTAGAACCCGTGCTCTCCTTCTGCCACCAGCCCACACGACAAAAGGGGAGAGACCTAAAAGTAGTGCTGCATTCTGATTTCTGGTCCATCTCAGGCTTGCGTTTACTTGCTAAGGGAGGTTTCTCAGCTCCGATGACTGCGAGCTTTCACTGTGACTTTGTGAAGGTCGGTGTTTGTGTCTGAAGTAAGGCTGATAGGAAAAAAGCATGATGCACAGTGTCAGTCATAAAGGAAATATTGTATATAAAAGATAAGGTTTTTCTGCCACCCCTCTCCTCTCCTTTTCTTGTAGCGAAGGAACAAGGCCCCAGTGTTCATTTAGCATTCATGAAGTCTGGCTCTGGAAGCGCCTTTAAGTACTGTGGAGGGAGACTTGAAGGAACATGTCAGAGTCGAACACACATCTCTTTGGGCTCTCCTTTCATCTGCTAATGGGGAGGGGGGGAGAACATTGTGTTACCCCTCTTAGTCCTTTCTTGCTACTCTACAATATTAGTCTTCTGAAATAACACCAGACACCAGTGTGCAAAACACTTGGCAATTCACCCAGAGAACAGAATAAAGCCCTCAAACATGTTACCTGTCCCTCAAAACACCTACTTGTCCCACCCATACCTCTTATTTGAGAAGCTTCAGGTTAGTGGTTCTCACCTGTGGGTCCCCAGATGCTCCTGAACTGCAGCTCCCAGAAGCCCCCACCACTCGCTGTGCTGGACGGGTTTTCTGGGAGTTGCAGTCCAGGAACATCTGGGGAACCACTGGTTGAGAACCACTGCTTCAGGTGGTCACCTTGAGGGAGGCCTGGGAATTTACCAGCCTTAAAAGATCTTCTCTATGGTGGCCACATCACTTAGGCACACAGGCTGGCTCTGCTCCCAGGAGGCACAGTAGGGCATTGAACTTCTATCCTTTGGCTCCACAGCCAGCTGTAGAACTCACTGAGGTAGCCATGTAGTGTGTTGTCTCACAGGGTTTTACAATTCTTCACTGAGGTACTCTATCTCCAGTGTTCGAGAAAGCGTGAATCAGTGAGAACGAGTAATCTTTCCATCTTCTAGATTTTGTAAAGTGAAGGGATTTTGTTCATCCCCAGATTGCCCTGCCCCCAAATATTTTAGATTGCAATAAGGATAGTTCAAAATAATGGTCATAATCCTGTTGCGTAGTAAATCATCATCCCACTGAATCAGTGGGGGGTCCAATGGGCTTACACTAAGCATGGCATACATCTACATAGTAAGTCACAGTTAGAGTAGGTCCATTTGAATCACTGGAAGAGTTATTCAAGTGCGGCTACCTTTGAATGACTTATTGTGCTAAGCAACAAGATTTTGGCCAATGCACCAAGGGAAGGCAGCATTGTTTTTGCCAGTCAGCAACATCTGGTGCTTCAGCCCTGTTGTGACTATACTGGTCTTAATATAAAAAGCAGTGCTTCAAGAAATGAGAGGAATATAGTGAAGTGGGGATGACTTGCGTTGTTTGAAAGAAGAAGAAAAAATCTCACATTGTGAATACATGTTTCTGCAGAAGCTATTTTCTCTAAACTCAGTAGGGTTTTATTCTCATATAAGTATCTGTTCTGTTCTTCTGGGGGCATCCTGAGACTACACAACGTGCCTGCACAGGATGGCTCTTCAGCTTAGTGAGTTAGGCATTTGGAGATTCAGTTCTCCACTGTACTGTCAAGGCAGGAGAGCCAGTCTACATGTCCTTGGGCAAGCTGCACAATCCCAGGGTGCTCTTAGAAGGAAGGACAAATATTTCTAAGTATTCTGCCCTAAAAAGAGCCATCATACCTCAGAAATGACTTGATGGTGTGCAATTATTATTAAGTGTTTATTGAGGGTTGCAGTCTAAACTTATACTGAAGAGAGCACTCAGGATGCATCATTGGTACAGAAAAGCTGAATTTGTTTTATTTAGTTGCCTGTAAGTAGCTCTATTTGCATATGCTTTACATGAACACGACAGGTGCCAAGCTCCAGTTGGTGGACATGTGCTTATTCTACAATATTTTTATTCTGAAATGTGCAAAACATGATTTTTTTAAAAAAAAATGAAATGATGATTGCTGGAGCGTAAATATGTGGGCTTCTATTTGTTGGATTGTTTTTCTTCCTTCTCTCACACACTTTTGCCAGCATATTTCAGTATCCCCCGCCCTTGTAGCTATATTTCTAAGACACAGATGCAATTATAGGATCATCAAGACTATTGAGTAGTGCTGGCAAAGCTATGGCATGGGTGCCAAAGGTGGCACTCATAGCCCTTTCTGTGGGCACCCGACTTTGCCCCCTTCACAGCCACCTGTATTCTTGATAAATTCCTGTATTGGCATTTTGTGAATCACAGTTTGGGCACTCGGTCACTAAAAGGTTTGCCATTCCTGCTGTAGAGTGAGTGTTCAGGTTGGATCTCATTGGGGAGGGGAAGGAAGGGGAAGGAAGATAGAGGAACATCGGATTAAGGGTTAAGTGCAATGATAGTTTCTGAGGAGGAGTGGGCAGGGTGGAGTCTGAATGTCATATTAGGCTGCTTTAAGTGTACCTGGGAGGTGGGGGAGGGGTGATATGACAGAAGGGAGCAGGCAGCGGTAAAAAAAATCTGCTCCCTTCTGCCGTATCACCCCTACCCCTACCCCTACCTCCGCCTCCCAAATGGGTTTTTTAACAGGTTGTGGTATAGGGAGGGGCACTTTCCTTCCTACACCCCGACCTGTCAAAAAACCCCACCTGGGAGGCAGCAGCTTCCGAATTGTTTCATTACTCATTTTGTTTCATTATGAAATTTGTTATTAAAAATTATTTTGTAATGAAACGAAACTCAATGAGTAACGAAATGAAATGAAACACTAACCTTTTGTTTCATGCCCATCTCTAGTTTGAACTTAAAGAGAAAGAGAAATGGGGAAAGAGAGGGTCAAGTGTTCAAGGGATGCCATTGTGAAGCACGGCAGCATTTGGCATTTGGGTGAAATAACCAGCCCAATGGGGCTGTGTAAGTTCTTGAACAAACCCTGGAACCTAGTTCAGGAGATCGAATACAGAACAAGTCTAACATGGGCTGATCCTTATTGCTCCAAATAAACAGTAGGTTCCATCTCTAGATAAATTTGGGATGGACTGGTCCCCATTATGGGTGGGCTGGATCACTCTCACAACATTGTGTAGTCAGTTTTTTTTTTTTTTTCCAAAACAATCCCAGCCGTTCCAGCAGGGGGCTACAGAGGAGGATAAATTTCTGTATTGCCATCTTCAGTGTATGTTTGCACACACGTAGTAAGTAGATCAGGATGTGCCAGGATGTGCTGCTTGGTAAGGCACATAGTTTCTAAAATACTGAAAGAGTTACAGCCGCACCTTGACCTCTGCATTGCTAACAAGCTAAAAAGATCAATAAAGAGAAGCATTTTTGTTGAACAACAAGACAGTTCCTCTTTTTGCTCTATCTTTTGGAAAGGTCACGTGCTTCAGAAAAATGTATCATATCCTCATTAACCAGTTTTCTCTTCCAGGCTCTACAAACAGTTCCCTTCATTTCATTGCCAGCTGGGCGGAAGACAGGCTGGCTCTGACTGCTTTTCTCTCTGTGCCCCACCCCAACTACAAATAACTTCCTTGGTTCACCAGCACTGATTTTCTACCCAACTTGCCTTTCTCACTCTAGCGAGATATATTTTTTTTTTAAAAAAGTGGGGGGAAAGAATTGGTTTGCTGGTTTTCACAAAAACAGCACATTTCTTTGGGTTTTAAAATTTTGTTCATAGGGCCAAAGAAAAATGGCAGCATTTCAAAAACTAAATGGAATGGTTTTGTAGGATGTAGCATTTCTCACAACCAGAAGACCCAGCTAAATCAGGAAAGAAGCGGTCACAGAATTATTAATGATGGTTCTTCCTGGTATTTGTGTCTAATAGGAATGGGATTCTCTCTCTCTCTCTCTCTCTCTCTCTCTCTCTCTCTCTCTCTGTGTGTGTGTGTGTGTGTTGTGTCATTACAGTCATGACTGATTCTTCATGACCCCATGTCCATGGAGTTTTCTTGGCAGGAATAGTGGAGTGGTTTGCCAGTTCCTACTCCAGGCACCTACAACACCTGTTATTCCCTGGTGGTTTCCCATCCAAGTTTTAACCAGGCCCAACCCTGCTTAGCTTCCAAAATTGGATGTGTTATAGGAAAGGTGAGATCAGATGTGTTATACGGGATTACTTTGTAGGGGTATAGGCTACCAGTTGGTCATTCCTCTTGTATAGTTTCTTTTCTGTGATGAGTGTCATGGTAGCATGGGGTCTCCAGAGGTGATGCAGGGAGTCCATAGCTAAAGAAATATCTCACAGATGGTGATCCAACCTCTACTGAAAAACTGCCAATGAAGCAAAGTCTATTACTTTCCAAGATTTATTTATATATTTACCATTCATCTACTTTGAGGCTACTCTGGGTGGTTTACAACAATGAAATGCAAGCAATATGAGCACAGTAACAATCAATAACATAAAAATAAAATGAACAGTTAGTGAGAAAGGCAGAGGCCAGGGAAGTGTGAAACTAAGGCAAAACACTAGGAACTGTGTGCCAGACTCAGGAAAGTCCGGCTTAGGGTTTTTTTTTTTTTTTTGAATGTTCGCATTGAGAGGTCCAGGCTTATTTCAGGGAGTAGAGATTTCCAGAGACAAGGGGCTACTGCTGAGAAAGCTGAGTTCTTAGTTTTCTCTTTCTGGGTCTTCCTCAGGGTCAGAGCCCTCAATTGCCCTTTCTAGGAAGAGAAGGTGGCACGGACCATTCTCGCTGGAAGAAGATGCTCTGATGGGTACCAAGATCATAAGCTGTTTAGGGCTTTGTATGTTATCATCATAATCTTGCAGGCAATGCATATGCAGACTGATAGCTAGTGAAAGGTGGCCATTGTTGGGAAATGAGTTGTTATTTTCTTACTCCAGTTATTAGTCTGGCTGCCACATTCTGGACCAGTCAAAGCTTTATAGGCAGCCCCAGGTAGACCACTAGAGTAGTCTAGATTCAAGATTGCCATTTCATGGACCAGCATAATGAGTGTCCAGGAGTCCAGATATGGATGCAGCTGGTAATCTGTTTTAGATGGAAGTGGGCTGAGCAGACCACAGATACTACCTGAGATTCCACTGGCAGTTCTGGGTCAAGGAGGACACCCAAGCTGTGAACCTCAACCTTAGTGGGAAGAGTCATCCCACCACCACCAAAAAAGAGAGGCATTTTTCCATTCAGCAGACACTAGGTGCCCCCACCTGCAGAGCTTCCATCTTGTCTGGGTTCAACCTCAGTCTGGTTGCCCCCATCCAATCCAGCATGGCCCCCAGGCAGTGCTCAAGAGATAGGACAGCATCCACTGCAAATGAGGACTAATCCATTCCCCCATAGAATAGCTCTTACTGCTTGGATGTTCATGTCACTGTAATAATATACAACTTGGGTACAGGCTACCCCAAGGACCATGTCACCACATATGAGCCTTTCTAGGTCTTAAGTACCTAGGGGAGACCCCCATCCCACCCTTATGTTTATATCCTTTTATGAGCTGATGCTGGGCTGTAGAACTACCTTCTCTAAGAGGCTTGATTGTCCCCTATACCACGTCCCTTTAAATGCAGATTAAATTTGTAGATAAACCGTGTTGGAGAAAAGAAAAGAAAACCTGGTAATGCCCCCCTTAAGCAAGGATTCCAAGACTTACCGGAGAGGTAGGGATTTTTTTGCCTCACTTAAAAAATCCACCTTTAAAAGAGGCAGACGTCATGGGACCCGTAGATGTTTTTCTCATAGTGCCGACCAGCTGTTCCTGGGGCTGATCAGCACTGTTTTCTTATTTATTTTTTAATTTCCCCCCACCCTCGTAGCGACAAGCAGCTGGATCCGGTGCTCTTTCTTTTAATTTCCGCCAGCCAGCTGGTCCTTTTTTAAATCCTATCACCACCTGCTGGCCATGGGTCTGAACTGCACTTTTTTAAAAACAAAACCTTTGTACATGGGAACTGCTATCCCACATCTTCAGTCACGTGACAGGAGGAAGAGGAAAAGCTGGACCTTCAGAAGATCAGGATCTTCCCCAGGTGAGATAGCAGCATATGTTGGGGTGTTTTGCCCAAAGGGCAAAAACCTTCCCCTTTGGACTGTCCTTTGTCAGTGGAGTTCTACTGTGTCTCCTTGAGAGGGGCTGGAGTCCACTCGATCCATTGGGTCCCTCCTAACTCTGTAGTTCAAATGTTGTTCTTGTTTTTAGCATTAGCACTAGCATTCATTACTTTTATTTTTGCTACATTTTGCATTCCTTTTAATATTATAACTTCCAAATCATTTTTTTTTAAAAAAATATTTGTTAAGCTGCCTTGGGTCTCTGATTCATGAGGAAGTCAGATTAAATTAAACAAAGAAGTAACAGTCAAAAGAGATTTTGACTCTAGTGAGAATGCCTATTACTAGTGTTTCACAGGTGCACTGTGGCTGAAATCCTGTTGAGAAAACTGAAACTCTGGAAAGATTATTATGTCATCCACAGGGGAATATTTCCTTTAACTGAACGCTTCCTGCTTCTTTCCCACGGTTTTCTTGAAATTTGTTTCTATCACGTGGAAGCCATGGGAGCTGGGGGAAAACCAAGAAGAAATCTTTAAGTATGGAAAGTCGTTACCCTCTCGTTAATATCATTCAACATCATTAAGTAATTAAAGACTAAATCTTCTGGCTCTGAAGCACCCACAAAAGCAAAAGCAAAGAGTTCTGCTTATATACCACCCAATACCACTTCAAATAGTCTCTGGAAGGTTTACAGTTTAATTACAGTACACAGGCTACACATTGCCCCCTCCCCCAGCAAGCTGGGTACTCATTTTATGGACCTCAGAAGGATGGAAGGTTGAGTGAACCTTGAACCTGCTAGCTGGGATTGAACCCCAGGTCATGAACACAGTTTTACCTGCAATACAGGCATTTAAGCACTGCACCATGAGGCTCTGTGCCACAGCTTCTATTTTCACCTTCTCCTATGTAAAACCTTTCATCTTCTAATGAAAGTTATTACAAAAGAGTCAGAAACGTTGTAGGATTTAAGTGGGGAGGTTTTAATTGTTTAAAATGTTCCCCTCTTTATCATCACCTTACAACTGCAGAGGATCTTTCCACATACCTTTCTACAAACCACTCAATAGGTTTTCAACCAGTAATACAGTGCAAGGCTGTAACTGCTACTCCTACAATCAATCTATGTGGTCTGAACTGAACCCTGTCAGTTGTATTCTGTGGTTTTGATATTTGATCTTGGAAATTGGTGTACATTTACTTTAGTGAATTTTTTTGTACATTAAAAGCTGATTCTTTGCCATTTTCTCTTGATCTTGGTTCTTTTGCATATGCCACTCAACCAGGCACCACCTAAAGATACAAACTGTGTCATGGTGTTGTACGGCAAGATTATGCAATCAAGGGAGTGATCAAGTAGCAGTGCCAGCATGTTTTCTTGGCTTAGGCACTTCTTGATGGCGAAGCAAATGGTGTTTCTTCTGAAAAACAGCATGATGCTGTGATGCTGCATAGTACACTGGGTTTGGAGAGGAGTAGCTTGGAGTCATTCTCCAGCATCCAACAAGGCCTTAACTTTCTAACTGGTTTATGCCTATACTTAACGTCTATATCAAGCCTCCCATCAGAAACCCAATGAGCTCCCATCACACTCGCAACATAATTTACTGAGCTGTGATTCTGAAGAGCTCAGCGTAAGCCCCTCCTCCCACCGGATAGATCCCTTCTTTGCAGATGTGGAGGGGTTTGTGTAGTTCAAGTCCCAGCAGCGACCACCCAAAGAGAAAAGATGACTTGTAATTACAGCAGTCATTAAAAGTGATTAATGATAGCAAAAGAACTTCCAGCAATTTTAAAAGCAATTAAATACTAATTAATTCCTTCACACTACTGAGCTGCATATTTGCTTTACTTGTGGCATTTATGACTGCTACTAATACATAGTTTGAAAATATTGAAATGCAATAAGTGATTTTCACAGAGATTCCCTAACCCTTTAGTAAACACAAGCAAGGACCCACTGATTTGTCTGTCTTGTGATGCTAATTGGCAGTTTATTAATACTCTACAGTATTTATTTTGATCACCACTTTCCTTCCTCTGAATTCTGTAAATTGGTCATGATAGAGTAAGGAGGCTGGGTTTTGTTTGTAATTTATTCCATTAGGGATGACTCATGTTAGCTTTAGGGTTGGCCATTGGACTGCAAAAGTATTGCCCTTTCTGCTTCCTGAAGGCATCTAAAGCTATGTTCGCTCATCCTGAATGTCTCTCTACATTCTTGCATTTTCCATTTTGCAATATGTTGCACAACTCTGTCACATGACCAAGGAAAGAGTTCAGGCATTGTAGAACAGAAAATGATTCACTATGCTCCAGTTACATACCTATCACACAACTAGAGATGGGCACGAATCAAAAAATGGTGTTTTGTTTGTCATTTGTTGTTGAGAGGTCCGTTTCGTTTCGTTTCTGTTTTTTGCGAATTTTTTTGGAAAATTTTCGTATTTGTTTTTTGTTTTTTCAGTTTTTGTTTCTACTTGCTTTTTGCGTGATTTTTAAAAGCATTCCGTGTGTGAGCGTCCCCCAACGCCCCAGACCGGAGGGAAAACACTAAAAAAAATGGATGCTGGCAGAGACACAGTATAGACTAGGTTCGTAGGGAGGCTGCAAAGGCAGCAGCGGGCATTGCCCAGGGTGCAAGGCAGCCACAGAGTGACTGCACTGTGGGGCAGGGGAGGGTACTCACCGAGAGGTACGCACACGCACACACACAGGGAGGCTGCAGGACTGAAGCTAGAGTTGCAGAGACAGCAACCCCACCCTAACTCCCACTGGGGACTGCAAGGAGGACGGGGGCTGCCAGAGCTTTTTATGCCCTCTGTGGCTGCCAGACCTGCCCAGTCTGCCACCTGGGCATGCTATTGGTTGAAGTTGTCCAAGAATTTACATGATCCCATCACATGGCTTGCCTCCATGTTGTGGCTGGAGTGGCAACATCCATTTTGTCATCCTTAAAGGGAAAAGAAAAATACATCGCAATGGGAGAAGACAAAAACAAACGTTTTAAGGACCCCAACCCCCTGGTAGGTAATAATTTCAAAAAAGTATCGCATTATCGCTGCATTTTTATGGCTGTCCAGGGCGTTTTAATACCCAAGAAATCAATATTAGGCATCTGGGAACCATTTTGGGTCGATGTCCCCTAACTCCCCTTAAAGGAAAAAAATATAGCGATCTGAGAAAAGACATAAATGCACCTTTTAAGGACCCCAATCCCACCTGGTAGGTATTATCAGACAGTATAAATAATTATTACTGCGTTTTTATGGATGTCCAGGGCGTTTTTTAACATTTAAAACACCTCATTTCATTGCATGTCGCCAGTAACGAAAATGAAACGTAACGAACACAATTTTCGTTGTTCTGTTCGTTTCTTTCCATTTTCATCACAATTTTCGTTAGTCGTTTTGTTACGTAATGGAACAAATAACAAATAATGGAACCGAAAAAATGTTCATTTCATGCCCATCTCTACACACAACATACTGTTTTCACAAATGTCATTTCCTCTTACTCCAACTTTCCTATAAAATTTAATCTGGAGACATTGATTTGTTAATAAAATTACAGTGCTGTTCAAACACTGTCTTTATATTTCAAACTCTACCATTCTTCTCTGTACTCCAATTTGGTGTAATCTGTGGACATCAATGGTGTTGATTATTTATTGGTGGTATTGCAATAATACCCCATAAAAATCCTATGAAACCCTGAGGATCCTTTCTTGATGTCATAGATTCGTCTTTCACTTTCTTACCACTACACCCTGGCCAGAAAACTGGCAATACCCATTGCTAGAAAACTGGGGATACCCAAGACAAGATCCCCACTGGCATAAGGAGGAATCAACATACTCCTTGGCAAATGTAAAAGAATAATAAGAATAAGAATAAGAATAGGGGTGAAATTATAACAGCGGATGAAAGAGGGATTTTTAATGGCAACATACAAAGAAATATTCCACAGCTGTGAGTTCACACAGGACCCCAAAACTAAAAATAATGTGAGGCAGAATGTAGAATAAAAAAAGGCAGGATTTTTTTTATTTTTATTTTTTGCGGGGAGGGGATGCGAAGCAGAACGTGCATTGTCTGAACCCAAAAGAACAAGCTCAGATCAGTCAGGGAAACTGGAGGGGCATTTTGGTTGTGTGAACGCAGCCTTTGGACCTGTTAGCCCAGCATGAAGCAGTAATGACGGTTGTTACCATACGCTAGCTATGCAGCCAGTAATATTACTGGGTGATGATGAGGAAGCAAGTAAGAGTGAGTGAGTGAGTGAGAAAGACTGGGCATATCAATGACACTTCTCTAACTTTGTTCCTGGGCTGATCCACTTTGGAGGATCATGATGAGGCTAGGGAAAAGCTTTTCTGTGTCACCACATGAGGACACTTGGCCTGGTTAATTGGGACACTGAGATGCACGCTTCTTACAGTGGGATGCAAGTTTTTTCCTGAAACTGTCCCCCCCCCCCCCAATGATCTTGACCTATCTACACACACACAACCTGGAAAACAGTATGATGCTACCCCTTAGCTGAATATTATCTATTTATCTGGTTTTGGGAATATCTTATTTCTCTGTGCCATATAGACAAATAATGTTGGGTGGTACTTGACTATGATAGGCCACGGTCTCACTAAAGTTTTCTGCGCATCTTAATTTGATGCATAGTTTTTTGGGGGTGGTCATGTGGTGTGTGATGCACAGTTAGTGTCCTGTCGACAGAGTAGTATTTTACTGCTCTGTGCCCGTCTCTACTTGCTTACTGCACATCTTTTCCCTTTTTTCTTGGTTGATTTTCTAAGTCTCCATTGCAGGAAGTGGCAAGAAAAGGGGTACAAAGCTAATTACTGCGTATTTTCTGGGGTCGCACCTCGCTAGAGTAGCAAAGAACTGCACATCTTTAAGGGAAGGTTTTTAAACCAACCCCTAGCAGTGGTTTAAAAAACTTTGGTGAAAGTGCACTTCTGGGGGCGTGGTCAGTCGGGGCACCAAATTACTTCCCTTCACGGTTAGGACACGATCTTTTACTGCTCAATTTGCCGTGGCAAAAGTGCACAGAAAACGCTGGTGAGACCGCGGCCTTAATCTTGTTGGCTACAAATTACAAGAAGTGACAGTAGTGGCTGAAGCAACTGAAAAGGATGTTTGTCTGAGGCAACAGAAAACCATCACACTTTCCCAACCATTACCTTAATGAAATAGCAATGAGAGGGAGGCTGGGTTAGCTGCTCTCTGTTTTCCAGGTGTCTTGGGGTGACTCATGGGGCTTTAGGAACATTGACTGCTGGCCTGTGACGATGTGCCATGGAGCAATAGCGTCCCTTGAGTCCACCTGAATTAACACCTGGACTTCCCAGACCGATATTGAGGTCAACGTGTATTAACTCCTCTCCTTCCCTATATGACACCATTACTTAGCTAGCTTTGAAACTTCTGCATAGGATTTTCTAGTTGTCAAAGCGAATTCTTCCACCTGTGATGAAGGCAAAGGCCTTTTCTCTTCAGGCAGGCTTTCCCTTTGTGACTGGCTATCTAAGAGAGGGTTTTAAAAACAGGAAAATTCGTACTTTTGCTGAATTTAAATCTGTTCTACTTATAATTTTATCTAATATTTTAAATATGTTTATTTCAGTTTCAATATTTGCAGAACCTACTGTTTCCAGCTTTATAGATATAATGTAAGATGCCTTGGGTCTTCTTCTGGAGAACGGCAAAGTGAAAATATTTTAAATTAATAAATAAACAAAACAACAAGGAAGAAAGAGTTTTAAGCTAAAATCAACTAGTAGATTTAGTCCCACCCTTTCATCTTTGGACTCCCTCTCCTTGACCACTTCCCAGTTGACTGGCCTTATTTAATTAAGGGTGATAGGGTGACAAAGAGAAGAGAAATAAATTTATCTAACCTGCTCTGTCATTTCAATTCTGGATGCAAGAGTATATGATACAGAAATAAATTCGCATACATACCCTCCTCTAGTTTCTTTATTTGTTTATAATGCATTTCATGCCCAGTCACTGCTGAAGACAGCTTATCTGCTGATTAAATTAAGACAGACGCTCAAACAGCTGGCTCGCTACACTGGGATTTTATTAAAAGTAATATTGTTTATCAAGCAATACTGTTTTCTTCCTTCCGACTTTTTAATGAAGAATGTGTAAAATGAGTGTGCTTATGGAAGCAGTGGTGGGGAGAAAGATCGTCCACCCAAATAATGTTGAGTGAGTAGAAACTGTCTCATGCATATTATACTGCAATGGCATTTGCCATTGCTACCGCTTGTTTGTATTTCTCTTTCCGTTTTATTATTTTATATTTTGTGGTCACAAACCTGCCAAGTCTGAAAGGAAAGTTTGGCTTGCCAAAGGAACAGCAACATGTGCCAAACAGCAACAAAATACTGCAGCTTCCTGGCAACATTTCCCAAGTCCTCCAAGAAGCTGGAAAACTCTATTACTGTTTGCTCAGTGGTGGTCCTGAGTGTCTGGACTGGCAAGGAGAATGGCCTTAGAATTTTGCAGTGCTGAAGCCCAGTTTTTGGGTTGGAGCTAACTTCATCTTGCTTCAGTTTGAATTAGGGATGGATATTTCGTTTTGGAACCAGTAGGTTACGAAACGAACCACGTGAGCCCACGTGGTCCTTGGAACTGGCTGATACACGCAGATCCAATTGCTTTACCTTTCCCTGTCTCACGCAGGCTTAAAATCCAATGAGGAAACATGGTGCAGTGTTATCTTTCCTGCTTTGTGCTGCTGACCAATCAGAGAGGGAGGTGGGATGGTGCCTGTCGCTGCACAGCTCCTGATTGGCCAGCATCACAGATCTAGAATAGATGACATCACAGTAGACATGGGCACAACTTGGCGAAATTCTTGTTTCCGTTTCCGTTCCTCGTTTCCGTTACGTAACGGAAAAGGAAATGACAATTAAGCCGTCAGAACTCGAACTCGAACCGATAAAAGAAAAATTGGGTCTGATTTGTCGTTGTCTTTCATGGCATCGTGGCGATTGCGCGATGCCAAGCGGCACAGAAAAAAAGTTTTTTTAAAAAAACAACCCGATTCCCGGCCAAAAAAGCAGGCGAAAATATGCCTGCCTGTGTGAGGGCACCTACCAGAGGGGTGGTTTCTGGGGGGGGGGGGTCCCCGGCCTCCCCCCCTCTCCTGTCCTGGGCTGCTCTGGGGGGGACATGCCATGCGATGCAGGGGGATCCAAAATGGTGACCGCAATATTTTTTTTGAAATCGTGGTCCAAAACCCCACCAAAGCACCACACAGAAACATGCGAAAATTAGGTATTTTAACTGCCTGAATTTTTACAGTAGCAGCAGTGGGTTTTTCTTGCAATAAAACGTCTCCCATTGATTTTATTTTATTTTATTTTTTTACACCTGCGCATGCACAGTGATGGGCTGGCCATGGGATGGGACCATGCAAATTTTTGGAGCCATTCCACCAATCGCATGGCCAGGGTTTGACTGAGACTTCTGGGATGTGCCAGTCGGGCATAAAAAGCCCACTAAGTATAACCCTAGCCCAAACCCTAATCCTAACCCTAACCCATACGCCAGAACACTGTCCTTCTTAGTGGGTCAGAGGCACCCAGAGGTGCAGCCCACTAACTCACCCTAACCTTACCTGTAACCCTAAGCCTAGCCCTTGCCCTAACCCCAACCCTAAGCCAGATCTGTACTCGCATTGCACTATACGCAAGTACACTTCCCTTCTTGGTGAGCCATAGAGCGCCCAGCAGAGGCATTCCTCTCTCACCTCGCTCACCAGTCCAAAAAACTCCAAACCTGTACGTCAGTATGCTGTCCTTCTTAGTGAGTCAGAGTAGAGGCACCCAAAAGAGAGGTGCCTCTGCCAGTGCCACTTGGTACGCAATGGCTGCACGGTCATGTACCTTTCCTTTTCCCTTCGTAGCGGGCCAGAGGAGGCATCCACCCCAGAGAGGTTGCTCCAGGAGCCCGCTAAATGCCTTCCCTTCGTAGCGGGCCAGAGGAGGCACCCACCCCAGAGAGGTGCCTCCAGGAGCCCGCTACCCTACCCCCCCAAACCAGTACTAACGACAGACGACAAACGAAATGACAAATTTTTGAAAAATTTCGCAACAAACGGAAACGAGCCGAAATGGGCCGGCTCCGACACACGACAACTCGAAACGTCATTTTTCCTGGTCATGCCCATCTCTACATCACAGCATGCTTCCTTGTTGGATTTTAACCCTGTGTGAGACAGAGAAAAGGTGAAGCAATTGGATCTGCGTGTATCAGCCGGTTCCAAGGACCACCTGGGCTCACGTGGTTAATTTCGTAACCTACTGGTTCCGAAACAAAATGCCCATCCCTAGTTTGAATTTCTGTACTGTAGCAGTATAGAAGCCCACAGATCCTTAAATGGGACTTAATTTCAGTAACTCACTCTGAGACATTTGTAACAGAAAATAAAAAATAAAAATATATATCTTTATTTACAGCTCCATATAAATAACAAACAAAAGAGAAGGGCAGAACATTTAGCAAAGGAGGACAGCTCTTTTTGAATTTGAAAAGCTGGAAGGAATGATTGGCTAGTCCTAGATAGATACTCCTCTCCAACCTGAAAAGTCCCACCTATTCACTCAAACTGCAGGCATCAGGCAAGGTTGTAAATAAACTGGCTACATATCCTTAGGGTGGTGGGGGAAATTGGGAGAGTGAGGTAATCAGTGGGGAATGGCAGAGACTGGCTGTTCATTTTGCTAGGTCTGTTGAGAAGGGGGTACATGGGATCCAAATTATTATGACATGCACATCTAGTACCTGCACACTTAAGTGGAGAAAGTATGAAGCAGCTCTTCTTTTAAGCATTATTTGGGCAAACATAGTTCTTTTTCTATCTCAGCAGGCTGAAAGACCACCTGTGGCGAAGCCTTTTACAAATTAAAACCAGTCTGGAACAGTCTTCACTGCACAGTATGCGGCAACAGTTTGCCAGTCTGCCATTTTTAGTTTTCCTTCCATAGTCAAAGCAACTCGAGATGCAAAATGGCTGTCCATTTAGCTGCAGATATTGGGGACTGAGCAGGTTAGATATTAGATGCAGAAATTTAGAGCTGGCGTTACTTCTTGCCCATGAATTAGGAATATAAAGAGTACTCACTAAATGCTCCTTACTCTTTAGTTTAGACTGCTTTGCCTATGCTCAAGCTTCCCCATTCAAAAGGGACAGAAGAGTATGTCATGTGCAATATCAGAACTGGCAACCGGAATATAAGTTGATGCCAAGATGTTGTCTCACTCATCTGTATTTAGTGTGCTGTTCCACTTAAGGTGGAGAACAAAGATTTTTAAAACCTCATACTCTTATGCTCTACCACACCGTGAATGCAGTGTAGGAGTCATTTTGCCCACCCGCCCAGGGGAGGGAAGGACTTACAGAGGCAGGACGGTGGCCCATTCTGGCCAAAGGGGAGCTTACCTTTTAAAGGGAGTTCCTAACGGGCAGCCTGCCTCTTTGTCATTGATTGTCAGCCCACTCACCCACCATGTGTTAAGGACAAGTATTTACTGGTCACTTTGGGGCTGGATGGGAATTTTTGACCTGATCCTAATTGGCCTGAAAAGGAAAAGGTGTGTTTTCACCCATCCCATTCTTAATGAGTTATTTTGGCAGTGTTTTCTACCATTGGTCACACTGGCGTGTAGCGTCGGAAGGCAGGTAAGGTTGGGAGCTAATGGACACCTGAAGATGGTTTAAACCGGCCCACCTCACAGCGTTGAAGGCCCTGAGGACTTGACGCTGGGAGGAGGGAGGAGGCAGGGTCCCACAGGTAGCAATCACCCAGAGCCAGGAGCCTCAGGTGGTTGGGACCTGTAGGGTATTCCTAGTTTTTATGCCTAGCTCCCAACAGGGTCCAGTCTAGGGCATGGCCAGCCTCAGGCGGATCAGCCTTCTGTCCTACTAGTGACCCCCTTTGAATGTTGTTTTGCTGAATTAATAAAGTGTGGCCCAATTTTTCATCCAAACTTTGTTTCTTGCCTCATTACTCCGAGCTGGTTGGGCAAAGGTACATGCATGCAACATCCTAGTGCTACAAAGCAAGTTGAACCTCCAACTTGTACCTGACTAATCTAGCCCCTCTGAAATATTCAGAGCATGCAAATAATTAGTTACAGGTAAGTTAGTTGCCTGTAGCTAGTTTTTAAGCTGTGTAATTAAAGCACAACTTACATTTCAGAATTAAATGGCAGCACTGTTTGGTATTATCCCTCTTTTTCAACTTCAGTCAAAAGTTAATCATGCCATGTTTGATGAGAAGATTGAGATGGAATTTGTCATAAGGCTAGTCTCAGGAGGGCACAGCTAATGCTTCATGAAAATCACTATACCCAGTACTATCCCTTGTTGGCTTGAATGGCAGGGAGCTAAGTCCTCCTTAAGCAGCCTCAGACAAACTGGGATCTTTGAAGCCCTTTCGCTCTAATATTTTTCCATCATACCACGATCAAAGTGCAAATAAAAGCTGGGCTCAAACCTTGATTGGTGCATGAGATAAGGTTAAAGGGATCATAAGGTCTAATGGAAGAACATGTGAAATACTCAGATGCTGACTCTCTCTCTCCAGATTTCTTATTTTCTATCGTTATTTCTGTTGAGTTGACTTCTTTGTTGTTGTTCCAGGAAGAAGAAGAAAAAAACAACCCTGTCAAATAGCAAGTTTTTAAAAGCCATGACAAATAGCTTGAACAAAAACCTTGCATTTGTGACAGAAGGATACAATTCTGGCTTCGTTCTCCCTTTTCCAAGAAGGGCAAGCAAAGGTTCTACATAGGAAGGAGGAGCTGCATGGGATGCTGCAGTTCAAAGCTGGGCAGGTAGTGTTATGAATAGCCATAGGTAATTTAGAAAGCAGGGACACCAGGCCTAGTGGTTAGATTTGGTAGTTTCTGGGCTGTAGTGTTATCAATTACACATACTTGGAGTTTGGGAGTATAATCATCTCTGGTCCCAGGCTGTGTCTCTGTGCATGGGAGTCTGTGTGGGTGCGTGTCTCTTTCTGTCTTCATGAGCTGCGTGAGGTATGTCTGTCTGTGAGTGCTGTGTGTGTTAGTGTCTGTGCAGGGCAGGCGTGTCCATTAAGGCAAACTAGGCAGTTGCCTAGGGCGCCAAAATAAAGAGAGGGCGCTGGCCAGCCTGCCCCTGCCCTCCCGCCACTGGCCACCACCATCCGTCCCCCCACTGCCCACCATCCGCCTGTCGCCATCCGCCCATCGCTGCCATCGCCGTCCGCCTGCTGCCCCACCGCTGCATCCATCGCCACCCCGCCCCCTGTGCCCATTGCTGACCCCCGCCCTGCCCCCGCCCCTGCCTCGTGTGCCCACCGCCTGCCCCCACCCCCACCCGCCCCACCCCCCACCCCTCACCTAGGGCGCAAAAAAACCTAGCACTGGCCCTGTGTCTGTGAGAGTCTGTGTGCAGCCTGGGACCAGAGGCCTCTGGTCTATTGATAACAGTAAAACAACAGAGGAAGGATGGTCACGTAGGCAATCCATCGGTGGGAGGGAAAATGCACCTTTATCTGGAGGAACATATTTGGCTTGTTATTGATAAGGACAGGAAGGGGCTTTTGGGCCTGAGCAGATGTGTCCTGAGATCCTGTCATTGTTCTCTGGCCTCCTGACCTATGCCAGGTCAGCGTTAGCTTAACCACGCACACTGGTTTCCTGCTCAGTCCTGGGAATCCTGGCCTTCACCTTCCTTGGGTGTGCTTTGCCAACTTCTTGGGGTTCAGAGCCTATTGGGGTATGGAGTCCCCACACTGGGCCAAGGGCAAGAGCTTCCATTACAGTTGTCATGGGGATACTGAACGGGAACTGCTCTTTCATACAGTATGCGGTTTTGTAAAAAGCCTCTGGGGCTTGAAGGAAAGACTTCCGAGCATTTGAGTGAGCATCTGTGTTTGAACACTCAAGCCTTCTGAGTTTTCATCAGGCTCCGAGGAGGGCAAGGATTGTGTGTTCCAGATGCTGCTCTTGTTCATCCAGGTGTTATGACTGTTCAATCTTGGGTAAACACAGATCTTAGTCATAACAGATTACTTATCACTCATTTGTTTTGGGGCTAATAAAAAAACAAGATTGTTCGATTATTCTGTTTCTATTTTCAGGGAAAATCATTAGGATTCCCTATGTTGTTACATGAGGGGAAAGGGGGAAAAAAGAAGGGTGTATGTGTGTATGTGATTGAGTGGGAGATAATTGTTAGTTCGTGCTTGGGCAAGAAATTTGATGACTTGTAAAAGTAGACCTGGAAAAAGAGAAATAGTTCATCCTCCCCCCCCCCCCAGTTCAGCTTTTGCAGGAAACTCCAATCCAAAGCAGGTCCCCAGAAGGAACTGCACTGGATCTCAGATTTGGGAGAAAGGTGGGATGCAAAGTAAAGAAGTAAACCAGTGGGGTGGGGGTGGGGGGATCCCATGAAACAGCCATTGTAGAATCAGTTCTATAGGTAGCTCTTGTGAGTAGAATCATAGAATCACAGAGTTGGAAGAGACCTCAAGGGCCATCCAGTCCAACCCCCTGCCATTCAGGAACCCCCATCACAGTATTTCCGACAGATGGCCATCCAGCCTCTGTTTAAAAACCACCAAAGAAGGAGACTCCACCACCCTCCATGGCAGCTTATTCTACAAGCAGAGTAGTCTGGAATTAACCACTGAAGCAGGGGGAAGATCATGCCTAGCTGCTGGCGTAGAAATTGTAAGTTTAGCCTGTGTTTGAAATCTTGGCTAGTATTTGGATCTTCAGTGCTATCCAGAAAAATAAAAACCCAGATGGATAACAGAGTGTATTTGCCATATCCAGAAGGGAATTTATTTTTAGAGATAAAGAGACTGCAGAGAATCCCTCACCCCCCACCCCCAGGAACTTTATGCTGATGGAGAGCTTCCTTGCTGAGCAATCTGCTTCAGGTGATTGCCTAGCTAGGCAAAAGCAAGGAGGTAAATGCAGGTTGACTCAGAACCAGACTGGGCCATATCCTTTGAGAGTAGAGTGGTTTTGGTTAATTTCATGAACTGTTCTGAAGTGAGCCACAGGTAGGGAAGGCACTCACTCCTTTCCCCCATACCCTGTCAAAAGAACAGTAAGATATAAATTTTTCTCCTCTTCCGTGAGATGAAAAGATAGTACTTTATTCCGTATGAAGAAAAGGTTATTTATTTATTTATTTATTTATTTATTTATTTATTTATTTATTTATTTATTTATTTATTTTTACCCTACCTTTCTCATTGGAAAAAGACCCAAGGCAGCTTACAGTAATGAGGGCCTATATACAGTCCAGTACAAATAAGATGCATTCAAGTTTAAGAACAGGGAATTGTGGGGTATCCTAAAGCATTAGAGGACAACATTAAAGCTAAAAGAATGTGAGCAGTAGAGATGGGCACGAATAAAAAAATGGTGTTTAGAGATGGGCACGACTAGGAAATTTTTTTTCCGAGTTGTCGTTTTTCGGGACGGGTCCGTTTCGGGTCGTTTCCGTTTTTCGCGAAAATTCGCAAAAATTTGTCATTTCGTTTTTCGTTTTTTCGTTTGTCGTTTCTACCGCGATTTCGCGCAATTTGACGTCCGACCGACGGGGAGCTTTGGGCGGAGGGCGGGCGGCGGTTGCAGGGGTTCATGGGTGGGCGGCAGCAGCCGCCCACCCATGAATTGAATCAATTCCTTCCCTGTCCCTGCCTAACGCGACCGCGACCGCGAAATCGAAACTAGACTGAGCGCAGCAATCCAGCCCTGACCACCCTCCACCAAGATCCAAGCCCAGATTGCGACGGACGGGACTGCCTCGCCTTTTTATGCCCTCTTGCACAGCCAGAAGTGTCAGTCAAAACCTGGCCATGCGATTGGTGGAATGGCTCCAAAAATTTGCATGGTCCCATCCCATGGCCAGCCCATCATTACGCAGGTGTAAAAAAGTAAATTAAGAAAAAATAAAATAAAATCAACGGAGACGTATTTTGGCAAGACAAACCCGCTGCTGCTACTGTAAAAATTCAAGCGTTTAAAATAGCTAATTTTCGCATGTTTCTGTGGTGCTTTGGTGGGTTTTTGGACCACAATTTCAAAAAAAAATATTGCGGTCGCCATTTTGGATCCCCCCGCCTGCACACCACATGGCAAAGGCAGACGAGATGATGCCCCCCGCCTGGTACCAGCAGCGCAGCAATAGCACTAGCCAAGGAGAGTGGGGGCGGGGAAACCCCCCCCCCAAAAATAAAACACCCTTCTGGCCTGGTAGGTGCCCTCTGACAGGTTTCGCCTGCTTTTAGGGCCAGGAATCGGGTTTTTTAAAAAAAACTTTTAAAAACTTTTTTTCTGTGCCGCTTGGCATCGTGGGATCGCCGCGATGCCAGGAACAACAACGACAAATCAGACCCAATTATTCTTTAGTCGGTTCGAGTTTGAGTTCTGGTGGAGTAATTGTCGTTTCCTTTTCCGTTCCATAACGGAAACAAGTAACGCAAATGGAAACGGGAATTCCGCTAAGTCGTGCCCATCTCTAATGGTGTTTCGGTTTTTCGTTTGTCGTTGAGAGGTCCGTTTCGTTTCATTTCTGTTTTTTGTGAATTTTTGGAAAAAAATTGTTTTTGTTTTTCATTTTTTCGTTTTTCGTTTCTACCCACTTTTTTTGCATGATTTTTAAAGCATTTCTGTGCAGGGGCGTCTCCCAACTCCCCAGACCGGAGGGAAAACACTAAAAAAATTGATGCCTGCAGAGACACAGTATAGACTAGGTACGAAGGGAGGCTGCAAAAGCAGCGGCGGGCATTGCCCAGGGTGCAAGGCAGCCGCAGAGTGACTGCACTGCGGGGCAAGAGAGGGTACTCACTGAGAGGTATGCACACATGCACACAGGGAGGCTGCAGGACTGAAGCTAGAGTCGCAGAGACAGCAACCCCACCCTAACTCCCACTGGGGACTGCAAGGAGGACGGGGGCTGCCAGAGCTTTTTATGCCCTCTGTGACTGCCAGACCTGCCCAGTCTGCCACCTGGGGATGCTATTGGTTGAAGTTGTCCAAGAATTTACATGATCCCATCACATGGCTTGCCTCCATGTTGTGGCTGGAGTGGCGACATCCATTTTGTCATCCTTAAAGGGAAAAGAAAAATACATCTCGTAACGAAATGAATAACGGAAACAAAAAATGTTCGTTTTGTGCCCATCTCTAGTGAACAGTTAAGAAAAGAGTATACATTCCATGTAATCATGTACAATAGACCATCTAAAAGTTATGAGGGATGGAAACTAACAATTGATAACATAGTGTCAATGTAATCACACGGGGAGAGATATAAGCACAAGCCTGTGTAGCCATGTATGTTATTCCACCATTCAGGGAAAGCTTGCCTGAAGAGAAAGGTCTTTGCCTGTTTCTGGAAAGACAGCAGGGATGAGGCAGTCCTGGCCTCTAGTGGGTGGGGAGTTACAAAGTCTGGGTGCAGCAGCCAAGAAGGCTTTTTCTTAAGTTCTTCTACCTCCTGTTATGTTCACTTGTTTTGTGACTGACTCTTTTATATAATTTGCTACTTTGATTTTATTTGTTATTGAGTGTTACTCATTATATATTATATTTTGCAACTTTATATTAATTTGTATTTTTGTTTCTTGTTCTCTGTGTTTGGCTATTGTTTTGTTTATAACTTGTGTATTTATATTATTGTAAACTGCCCGGAGTACCCTTCAGATATATAAATCCAAATAAATAAATAAATAAATAATTTTATGCCAGTCTTGATAGGCTGAAATCCTTATGGAAATATTCCTCCCACAAGGAGCACATACGTGAATTGTAGAACTGAACTAGGACAGCTCTTCCTTTTTTTGCATGGCCTTGTAAAAATCTGAAGCATTCAATTGATTTTTTGTCTCTTTTTTTTTTAACCAACCAGCCCGTCTGGGTATATGTATTTGAGAGAAGAGAAAGCATGTTCTCGTATGTGTATTTTCCTCCACAAAGGAAAAAGACACTTGTTTTGTATGGGGAAAATTTACATCTATTGCAGAAACCTCAACAGAAAAAAAAAATGCCTCTCACTTTTCTTGGTCTTCCACTGGCGGTGAGAAATCTATCAGGGGGTTAATAAAATTTTGACAGGCTGTTTCAGTGCTGCGGGAAAACATGTTTTGTTGAGGAAGAGTAATTTAATGAGATTTCTTCACACTTCTGTCTGCATAGCAGGCCTAATGTTTTCCCCTGCATCCCCTCCCCTTGAATACTCTGTGAGGGGTCCAGTGGGGCCGTGACTTTCTGTCCTCTGCTCCACACCCCTTTAAAAGTGGAACTTTGGTGAAGCCTGCTATAATATCTAAGGCAGGATGATTTGGATGGGAGGATGTCAGAGGGTGCAGCTTCACTACCGCAATTAACCACGGGGCTGAAAAGTTCTGACCTCTGCCATTCAAGCGCATCAGTTAAAAAAAATGGAAGCAGAGATGATACCAGGGAGAGTGGTCTCTGGAATTAGCCTCCAAAGTGGGCGGGGGGGGGGGAGAGGTTCCAACAGAAGTGTTGTGTGGATATTTACACAAAAAGGAATGTTGCCTCCGAGATGTTCCATTTCCTGAGCTTTCTTCCTTATTTGCATTCTCTCCTCCCCAGCTAGCTCAGCCTTTCAAAGAAGTGCTGAGTAAGAGGCAAAGAAAGCCTTTGAAAGAGCAGACTCTACAGTAATTCGTCTCTCCTTCACTCAACCTCCTCATTATATCTCCCATTCTCTCACCCTTCATCTGCTCATGTTTTATTTTGCTGCTGGCTTTCTCCTTCTTTCCCTTCCTTTGGTTCTGGGGAGAAGGCAATGACAGTCCCAGTGCTGCTGTACTCTTCCATGACAGCCTGTGTTTTATGAATGGCTGTCCCAAATTTGGCTTGAGATATGGTCATCGTTAGTGGCAGATTCGAGTCCCCTCCCTCCTGTGATGGACTGGATGAAGGCAAAGGTACTGGCTGCTCTAATGGGTGCATTCTGTCCCATTTCATTTATATGTTTTCAAAGCATGTATCTATTATAGATTGCTTAGATTTACATTCCACTCTTTCTTCAGTGTGCTCAAAGCAATATACAGTGGTACCTTGTATAAAGGAATTAATTTGTTCCAAATGAAATTCTGTTCAGCAAATTTTTCTTTGCACAAATTTCCATAGAAATGCATTGAAAATGGATTAGTTTCTAATTGTGACTGTTTTTCTGTTGTACGGATTCGGCCCAAATTGGCGATTCTGTTAAGCAATTTCCCCCTATCTCCGGAACTTTTTTCCTTTAAGCAGATTTAATGTTTTTAAAAAAACCAGTTGTTATACGAGGGTCCACTGTATATGGTTCTTCTTGCTATCCACTCCTCATCAGCCCATTTTCCCCCTTGTTGTAACTAGAGGTATAAGATGGGAAAAAAAATTAAAGGTGTGATCAAATGGTAAGAAACAATCATGTCCAATTGCATTGGGAATCATCACTTCTTTGGGATCAATCTCCCTTCAAGAGATATTTCCATCTGTGCAGGAATCGTTCCAGATGCCATGGAGCTTAAGGCTGCAGTTGTGTACAGTTGCTTGGGAGTAAATGCTGTTGAAAACTGGATGTTTCCATTTAAGTAAATATGCATAAGTTTGGGCAGTAAGTGTTGAGGCCATAAAAGTAAAGGTAAAGGTTCCCCTGGCATATGCGTGCTAGTCATGTCCAGCTCTAGGGGTGGTGCTCATCTCCATATTCAAGCCAAAGAGCCAGTGTTGTGCAAGTCCATGGTCATGTGGCCGCATGGCTGCAAGGAAACACTGTTTTACCTTCCTGCTTTTTACAGAGGTACCTATTTATCTGCTTACATTTACATGCTTTCGAACTGCTAGGTTGGCAGGAGCTGGGGTTAACAGCAGGGGCTCACTCCACTGCATGGCATCCGGGATTCAAACTGCAAAGATTCATTGAAGTCAAATGTACTTCCAACTAAATATGCACAGGATCCAACTGTAAGTTTCATCATAGAGGGGAAAGAAGTTCTAACAGTGGGGAGACTACCACACTGAAGTGCTATTCCTTCTAACCTCTTCCTTCTCTGTACATCACGGGGCCCCAGGGAACACTGTTCTGTGTTGAATTGCCAACTAATCTTATTTATTGCATTTTAAACCCATTTTAACATTTTATTTTAGAGATTTACAGCTGCATTGCAATCTTGGAGGCTTATGACTCCCTGGAGCTTTCTACCAGGAGTTACTGCTTATTTTCATCCTAAGGGACTTAAAACAGTCCTTGTCTTACTATTGAAATTTTGCAGAGTGATTAGTGATGTTTTGGCTAGGTTTTGTTAATCAGCCCCTCAGAATGTAGCACTGTGGATATTCCTGGATTTAAGAAGTGTGTGTGTGTGTGTGTGTGTGTGTGTGTGTGTGTGTGTGTGTGTGATAGTGTTACTGTTTAATCTCAGTCAGTCTGATCTGGTCAGGCTTTCATCTCCTTGCAGCATCTTAGAACTTACAGCCTAAATTCAGAGCACGTGCTTTGTGTGTTGAAGAGCCAGAATTCAGTTCCTGTCATCCTCTGTTAAAGTACAGGCACACATTTTTGGAAAGTCTGTGGGTCAGTTTTCTGCTCCTAGGATCCAAAGGGGCCAAGCTGTGCCTAAAATTAACCAAGAAGAATAAAAATCAAAGCTAAATACTGCTCAGAGTCTAATTCCAATTTTGGTTGGAAGATTACGAGGCCTTGATCTCCATTTTATTTCAAAAACCAACATTTGCGAAAGCTTTTGTGGGGGTAAGGTAAGGGTAAAGGTCCCCCCCCCCACACCTGCATGCTAGTCATGTTTGGCTCTAGGGGCAGTGCCAAAGAAGCCAAAGAGCCAGTATTTGAAGCCAAAGAGCCAGTATTGTGCAAGTCCATGGCCACGTGGCTAGCATGGATGCATGGAACACTGTTTACGTTTCTGCTTTTTATGGCGGTACCTATTTATCTACTTGCATTTACATGCTTTCGAACTGCTAGGTTGGCAAATAGTATATATTTTATATATATTTTCTTTGGAGGCCATTTGGGGTTCTAAACTAAATATTGTGTTACTTGTGTGTTTATTTAGCACAATCATAAACATAGAGCAGTATCTTATTTATTTATTTATCTATGTATCTATTTATGCAACTTATATGCTGCCCACTACCCATAGGTCTCTGGGTGGCTTACAATTAAAATGAACAATTTAAACAATAAAATTTAAAACAATTAAAACATTTAAATGCAAAACACTAATTGTTAGTCCACGTAGAGTAGACATATTGGCTATAGCTGTGTTACTGTTCATGTAATGTAAAGCTATGCCTGCATATAAATTCACCAGACATTTTGTCCAGGATTGGGTATTGTCCCTGTACAATTGACTACATGATTCCTGTTATGATTGATTGCACTGTTTGATTGGGAAAATGTTTTGCGAATAGGACTTACCCATCGGTGCAATGAGAACTACATCTTGTGTATCATTATGCAAAGGTAGCTGCTCAATCTGATTTTAGCTATAGAATCCATAGTGCAATCCATAAAAGGTAAAGGTAAAGGTTCTCCCGTACATGTGTGCTAGTCGTGTCCAGCTCTAGGGGTGGTGCTCATCTCCGTATTCAAGCCAAAGAGCCAGTGTTATGCTAGTCCATGGCCACGTGGCCAGCATGGCTGCAAGGAAACACTGTTTTACCTTCCCACTGTTTATGGAGTCAGCTATTTATCTACAGTACTTGCATTACATACTTTTGAACTGCTAGCTTGGCAGGAGCTGGTGTTAACAGCAGGAGTTCACCCCGCTGCGTGGCACCCAGGATTCAAACCGCTGAGCTGCCAAATTTGTAGCCCACAGTTTTCAGTGCTCTAGCCTGCTGAGCCACCATGCCCCTTTTTGTGGAATCCATAGTTGAATGAGTCAGAAGTTACATTAATCCCATTGGAGTCAGTGGATTTCCTCTAGTTGGGACTAGCAGTTGGTTGATGGCCTCATGATATAATCTCTGTTCTCCCTTGGCAAAATGCATAGTTATATCGAACCAGACTGGTCACAGAGAGAAACCTGCTTCCTTTTTAAGAAATCAAGATAAAACCCAATTGACAGTAAGCATGTTATTTTGTTTTGTTTTCATTGAAAACATAACCACAAAACAGTGCAGTGCACTTCAGTCATTAGCATGGGGAGGTCAGGTTTTGGGTGATGGGCTTGGCAGCTCGTTCTTTTTCTGTGTTTGACTGAGCAAGCTTATCTCAGGGCAGAAAATAATGAAGATTTGTGAGACCAGATTGACAGAGACCTTTAAATGTCAATAAAGCAATTCTTATATGGCATACAGAAAGCTTAATGGGGAGCAAACATAAAGGCTGTGGTGCTGGACAAAAAGGAGCTACCGATAAATAAATAAAATAAAAGATCCAGCCGGTCTCTAGGTGGTATAACAAGAGCATCGGAAAGATGCAAGGCCCACCCTGAAATAGTTTGCAGTCTGGTCTATAAAACAAGGAGTTAAGAGTGGCAGCTTGGCAGTTTATCCCTGCATGTCATTTCCTCTGGGAGTGACTTGCACAGAAGCTTTAATGTAGCCTTAACAGAAAACTGCAGGGGTGGAAAAGAAATCAGGATTCTTTGAGCCCCCTGTGGAACTCAAAAATGAAGGTTTCTGGGATGATTCAGGTGGGGATACACATGAGTGCTGCAATTTATTGGGGGGGAAAAGGGTCCTCTCTCCTCCCCACCCCAGCCCCAACACACGTCTTAACTTGAAGGGACATGATGGGGTGAAAAGGGGTGCATACATTGCAAGGAAAAGAGAAAGGGAGTTTCTTCTGCTTTTCCATTTCTTCATATCACTTATGGGTGAGAGGCTGCTATCAACCATGGGAGAAGTAAGGTTTCCTGGAGGGTTTGTTGCCCTTTGCAAGGCTGTCCCATCAGTCTGTATTAGGGATTGGGAAATAAAATTTCATTAACCAATTCTCCCCCTGCACCAATTGATCCAATTTGTGGTCTGCAAGGCGATTAATGAAAGCATATCCTTCTGTTTCAAGAAACCACAAGCGTCAGACTCTTTCCTTTCCCTTTCAGAGGATACAGGTTATTGACCGCAACTGAAAATGTGTATCTTTGAAAAATAGCCACCAATATGGTGTAGTCAAAGGGCAGGAAAAGCGCTGAAATGCATTCATTAAGAAAAATCCATGACAGTTGTGTACAATAAAATAAAAGCAAACTACCAGAACCCTGTGCAATTCAAGGATGGGAGAATCATCTGCCGAAATCTTGAATACAGTAACCCCCCACCGATCGCGGGGGTTAGGGGCCCACCCCACCCGCGATGCATGAAAATCCGCGATATGCAGAAGCGGGGGGGGGCTGGGGCAGGGGGGCAAGCGGTGCGCGATCGGACAAAGGCGCTTCCCACTGCGGAGCCCAGCGCTGGGGCTCCG
>JAHTLZ010000327.1:7100430-7112405 GCA_023846285.1 Phrynocephalus versicolor | reverse complement strand
ACACACACCCCACCCTGTTAATGTGCCAGAGATGAGATCTTTTAAAGAAATCAGCAAGTCCACAATTGTGTGGCTTATTGTACAGAGCTAGCCAGATTCAACGAGAATTTCTGCAACTGTGAAAGTTCCTTACCTCCCTAGCTCCCTCTGGGAGCTGAAGTTGACACATCTGAAAAGGCAAGGGCTATCTAGTTCTAGAGCAGCCTTTCTGGACAATGTTTTCTAGGTAAGAGTGAAAAGGTGTCCTTCTCCCATTCCTTGTTGCACAGGAG
Source organism: Phrynocephalus versicolor (assembly GCA_023846285.1). Lineage (NCBI taxonomy): Eukaryota > Metazoa > Chordata > Lepidosauria > Squamata > Agamidae > Phrynocephalus > Phrynocephalus versicolor. The sequence goes on along the minus strand of JAHTLZ010000327.1, from coordinate 7,112,133 downwards.
CTGACTTCAGCTGTGGTGATGGACCCGTGTCTCTCACCAGATTGGAAGAGACCAGGTTTGCTCAGGATGCAGAAGGCAGACCACATTCCATCCACCTCTCTGTCCTCCAACTTCTTGTTGCTATACTACACCCTTTCCTCCCACCCTCTTCAGCACAAGACAGCCGTATCATTCTTCCTAACAGTGGTAAAGCTCCCAACAATAGAACCAGCTCTACTCCAGATGTTCAGGTCTGCAAGTCAATTTATTGGCTTCAGTTTCAACTGGTCTGATGTTTTCTTTCCTCTTCCTTTATGCCCACCTTTTTGGGGAACACACATGTTTGAGTGTGATCATGGTACTCATGATCTGTGATCTGTTTTTCTGTGGCCTGAACTCACTGAGAATGCTAAATTGGTGGTCTCAAGTAGACTAGAACAAGTCATCTAGTAAGATTTATTTAATATTGACTCACCCTTCAAATGTTTATTCAGTGGGTCTGCTATAGCAGGAACTACCACTTGGGGTTAGACCAATATTTATTTATCAGTTATTTATTTAAACTATGTTTGACCTGCTTTTCTTCTTATGGTGGATTGCCTCATTAAAAGGCAATGTTTAAAAGCTGAAAAACAGTAAGTATACAAGTATATAAAATAATTAAACAAATATTGTTTTAAGAAAAAGCAAAGCAAAGTGTTCTGCTTATATACCGCTCCATACCACTTCAAGTAGTCTCTGGGCAGTTGTACAGTTTTTAATTACTGCATGCAGGCTACACATCCCCCCCCCCTCACCCAAGCAAGCTGGGTACTCATTTACTGACCTTGGAAGGATGGAAGGCTGAGTCACCCGTGAGCCTGTTACCTGGGATTGAACCCCAGGTCATGAACAAAGTTTTACCTGCAATACAGGTATTTAACCACAGCACCATGTGGTCAAGATTGAAGATACAATCAGGAGAAACAAATCACAATACACAAATTATTTTTTAAAATCCCTCTCAGACATCCAGTCAGTAAGGCAAAACCTGACTGAAGAGAAGGGTCTCCATGTTCTTGTGGAAGGACAACAAAGATGGAGTGGGCTTGGCCTCCTGTGAGATAATCTGGGAACAGCAACAGAGAAGGCCCTCTCACATGTCCTCCCCAATTCTCCTGTGAAGATGGCAGGACTCGCATCCCCTGATGAGCTGTACAAAGTGTGTGGAAGAGTTTGCTTGTTTAGAATTAAAGATTACTATGACAAAAGTTACCATTCACCCCAGGCAACAAAACCCATATTTGTGGGCAGTGTGTGCACGATAGATGGATCTGTCTTGTAGTTCTGACATGAGATGTTTCCTTAATGCTTCCATCTTAAGTTTAAGGCATTTCATAAGTGTTCTTTAGTTTAAATTATTTTATGAGGGTATTTTTATTAGTTTGGGTATATTGTGAGCTGCTTTGTGGAGGCTGCTTGCCTAGAAAAGTGGGCAATAAATACATATATAAATGTTCATAAATAAGGTAGAAGAGGGATCAGGGGAGCATGGCAAGCTCCAGGCAACCGTTGCCAAGGAGATGAGAATGTTGGGGAGAGAAGCAGCTAAGCTTGAGGAAGCTGGTCATTTGGATGGGAAGGAGAAGAAGTGAAAGGTGTTTCTTAGATTGTGTGGCATAGAGGTGTCCAGGAGGGGATTGTTGTCAAAAGTTGAATCGGCAGCAGGGAGGGAGCACTGGCAGTTGAGGAGCAAGAGATTTGGAAGTCTGTAGTATGAAGAGTCAATGTGGGACTGCACCTCAGCATGGCTCCTAGGCAACACTCAAACATGGACTAGATCTGTGTGTGACATTTAGGTTCCAGATTTCCTGCAGTGACCCCAAGGCAACGTATGTGGGTCTCCTCTTTACTTGCTTTGCACCATAGACCTTTAAGGAAGCCAGAGTTGAGGAGATATGAAAAAAGATTCAGTGGATCTAAGGCTGCCCAATGATTCTGCATATCTGACTGGAAGGTTCAATCCGTGTCTCCCAGGCCTGACACTTTCTATAGAAGAATGAGATGTTAGTACATTGTATAAGGAGCATAGTATTATGGGGAATGTTGTATTCTGAAATTAAGCATTGCTATTAGAGATGGGCACAAAATGCTAAAACGGCATTTCATTTCAGTTTTCCTTTCATCCCATTTCATGTTGTTTTGTTTCATTTTAAACTTTTTTTAAAAAAAAATCATTTCATTTTTCATTTTGTTTCATTTTTTGTTTTTTTAACTTGTGTATGTGTACTTTGTGTGTGTTGTGCTTCTGCAACTTCCCCCCCCCCGCCACAGCTCCATGCGCCAGCTGATCGACGCTGGCTTCGGCAGGAAAAAAAGTTTTAAAAGCACACCCTTTCCCCTCCCCCGATCAGGTGGAGGAAAGGGGGGGGCTTTTAAAATGTTTCCCCCCGCAGAAGCCAGTACTGATCAGATGGTGCATGGGGCTTGGGGGGAGTTTTAAATGCTCCAGGCTTTTAAAACATTTTCCCTCTCCCAAGCCCTGCGCACCAGCTGATTGGGGTTGGGGGGGAACCTTTTAAACTCCCCCAAAGCCCCATGCACCAGCTGATTGCCACTGGTGTGGGGAGAAGGTTTTAAAAGCCTATGGTTTGCCCCCATCTGGCATCCCCACCCCAGTGCCGATCAGCTGGCACGTGGGGCTTTGGGTGGGGGGAAAAGTGCAACAATCCGCAGTTTCCCCACGCCTGATTGGTTTCTCATAGAAAATGAAACGGAACAAAATGAAAATGTGTGTTTTGTTTCATTTCATTTTTCTTTGATGGGACATTTTGTTTTTTTTATTCATTAGGGAACGAAATGAAAAACAAAAAATGAAACAAAAATCATGTCATGCCCATCTCTAATTGCTATATAAAAGTATTCAAACTTTAAAGTGTTTCTATTGGTTTTCAAACATACATTCCAGATTATGCAGTCACCTTATGGTCTGGTGCCCAAGGCAGAATATTTAGGTTTTAGAACAAGATATCCAAAGCTCACATACATGGGGCAAGATATGCTACAGTAGTGGGTCTCAGCTTTTGGACTTCAACTCCCAGGAGTGTCATCCAGCATGAGCTGTAGTCAGGTGTTCAATAACATGAAGTCCAAAACACTTGATGTGAGGATGGGGGTTGAGGTTGACAATTGTAGTGTTAGAACTAGTTAAGGTACAGGCTAAGCTATTGTGTCACAGGGGAGTCTAAAACATGTTAGCTTCTCATTAGAATAACTGAAAGCAAAAGTTCATATGTCAAGAGCAGATGCCAGAAGTAGGAGTACTATAGGGAAGGGACATGCATTGTGTTTATGGGAGCTGAATGAGGAAATGTGCAAGCAGGATGGGAGTTGTAATTCTTAGCACAATTTTATGAAACAACTCCTCTCCTCTCCCTTAATGAGTTCAACTTTCCAAAATGTTCCTCTTCTCCCTCTTTGCAATTTCGGTGTCTTTGCAGCTATGCTGACTTTGGACAAAGCAATTCTAAAGGATTATGTGTTGTGTCCAACCCATCAGCAAGGTTTTCTTTCAGTATTTTTTCTTCCTTTACTTTTCCTTCCATTTATTATGTTTCAAAGGATCAGCTATAACCCTCTGTGCTGGTTTTTTCTCATTACCTGAAGTTTTCTCACACCCTTTTAGAGTGATTCATTCACTTTTGTACCCCTTGATTTGGAAAATCATGGCGGCCTGTGATAAATCCTAATGGCAAATCCTGCTGCTGTTTCTTCAGAGGCCCATTTAAAAGTCCACACCAAATTGCATGTATCTTCTTCCATCTTCAATGTATATTTGGGGGGGTAGGTAAATTCTCTCATGTATATTTTTAAAGAAAAAGTAATTAAATGGCTTATTAAACTTACGGTTTTGTGGACATTGTCCTTTGGGTGGAAAGTGGCAGAGATTAAACTCAGTTTCAGGGATGGTTCCTGTCTTGTAGATTTGCTTGGAAGGGTTCAGGAGAACACGTAAGTCATTGTCTTCTACCAGCTTTAATACTTGTGCAAAAACACCCTGTCCTGCTTTATGTCTGGTCCTGTCCTTGCAGATGAGTTGGGAGAAATCCAAAGTGAGCCTCTTTCGTTCCAAATGTGTATGTTGCTTTCAAAGTGAAATTATATTGGCTTCCTAAGTTTAATGGGTGAGCTCATGCATCAGGCAAGCCATGTTCTTGCTTCCCTCTTTCACTCTGCTCACATTCCTCAACATCTAATGTGACTTTATAGGGCCATCAGGATTTGCTCGGTCCTATCAGCGGGGTGGTAATTTGGCTCAAAGTCAATGCCCTTTTACTAAGATCTATCTGTTTTTCCCCCTTCCGAACATTAGACTTAACAACTCGCTCTTGCTCAGAGGTTCTGAAATATGCATTTAATTTAACCTTAATGGGCAAATTATTGTGCAATAAACACTTCAACTGACTTGCCAGAGAGATCCAGGACCGCAGGGGAAGGGAAACCTGCAGGTCACAATTAAAAGTAAGTTATGAAAGGCATGAGGGCCCTTCTGTGCATTGAATATGAGGGATAGCCAAGGCAATGGTTGAAGGGTGGCAAGGACAATGCAGCAGTTTGGACGCATGGGTATGAAGAGGATTGCAGCAGTTTTACTGTAAGCAGTGGCTTTCACATTGTGCTGCAGAGAAGCTGTTGGCTTCTTCCCAGTCTACTGAAGCTTCCTTAGTAAAGGGATGGGTAGCAGCTGAGTGATGGCCTATATGCTTCCCACAAAGAAGGTCCTGGGCTAGTTTTCAGACATTGCTAGCAAGAGGCTTTCAGTTGCTTATCTAGTGATGGAAGCGCCAGAGTGTCACCGTAATCACTGTGGATCAGAGTAGACAGTGCTACAATCAGTGGACATAGAGTCTCACTGATCGTATAAGGCAGCCTTATAAGTCAGCTCATGTCTATTCAGATTAGCCCCTCCTTCAAAACCACCCTTCCCGTGTATGTCTCATAAGGAGATGCATCTCTGTCCTGCTTATTTCAGCTTATTTTTGAGCCTTGTGGCACAGTGGTTAAATGCCTGTACTGCAGCTAAAACTGTGCTCACAACCTGGGGTTCAATCCCAGGTAGCAGGCTTATGGTTGACTTCACCTTCCATCCTTCCAAGGTCAGCAAAATGAGTATCCAGCTTGCTGGGAGTGGTGGTGGAATGTGTAGCCTGCATACTGCAATTAAACTGTAAACCACCCAGAGACTACTTGAAGTGGTATGGGGTGGTATATAAGCAGAAGTAGAACTTTGCTTATCCCACCTTTTTTTCTGGCCAAAGCAGTGGCCACTTGTGCTCACCTTCTCATTTGCCTGCCCACCCGACTGCCTAAGATGGTTTGAATGCTACTTGGCTTGCTGGACCTCAATGTTTGCAGTGTGCACACACAAGGTGTGGCGAAAACCCAGAAACCTAGACCTCCTGCAACTCACCCATTGAGCTGCTTGGGAAATGCTACTTTTCTCTTCCTCCTCCACCCAACTCTTGATTTTCTTTTCAGTGTGTTGTTGCTGAGAATGTATGTATTTGTGCACATGTTGTGGAGGGACTCTAAACTTCTGAATCTGAGACTTTAAAACTGCATCTCCAAACTCTCCCAGTGGTCCAGAAAGTAACTTCCTTAAGGTCTCCTGTAAAGATGTTTGCTGCACAGCTGCAGAAGTTAAACTGTGTGATATCCTCCAGTTCCTTTGCAGTGGGAAGCCTCCAACGAACTAAGGAACAACTTTGGCTGAGAAGCTCTAGAGGGTCGAGCAAAGAGAAGCGGTCTCATTTGCTTGTGTGGCAGGAGTGAGTTCAAAGCGGCTCTGCAAATAAACTCTAATCGTTTTTCCTCCTTGCATTTATGTGATTAGTGGGTTCGTTTGACTGGCATTATGATGATAAATGGCAAACTCATTGCATCATTACATGAGGCGCTAATGCGTAGTAGGAAGAATTTCTGCTCATTATAGGGAAAGCAGCCAGGCAAGTCAGCACAAGATTTGGGCCAGACTGCTCTGTGCAGTTTTTAAGCAGCAGAAAATGGAGGTTCTTCCTATCAGGATGTTCCCTGCCCAATCACTTTGCCCTGTGTATGGAGTTCCCATCCAAGCTTTCTTGAGCCAGGATGGTTAGAAGTCCTTGTAACACTTACCAGAGGGGTAAGTGTGTCAGTCTACTTTAGTGCAAATCACAGAGTATCTTGGAACACCTCTTCTAACTAGCAACTATATAGGCAGTTTGGATTATCTTGTTTTCTGGCCACAGATCTTAGACTGGGGATTGCAATCTAAAAAAGGGAGAGGGAATAATGCCTAAATTACTTCACACACACCTTCAAGAAAGGGGGAATTATGTAGAGATGGCCACAAAATGGAAAAATAGGCATTTCATTTTGTTTCATTTGTAACAAAATTTTAAAGTATTTTGTTACAAAATGAAACAAAACAAAATGTTATGCTCCCCTGGGTCCTAAAGAACCAAAACGGCAGGCGTACCTCCCTCAAGCATTCTAGGTAACTCTCTAAAATTTGGAAAGGTTTGGGGTTCAGGGAGCTGAGCTGTGACACTCCAAAGGGGGAGTCCTGGTAGTTAACTGAGTGTGTGGTGCACATTCTAGCAATTTAGGACTTAATAGGAGTTAAGCTGGTGGTTCAATTAACTCCTAAATTGCTGGCACGCATGCCACACTCTCTCTCATTTAACTACCCAGATCCCCTTTGGAGCTTCATAACTCAGCTCCCTGAACTCCAGATCTTTCCAAATTTGGGGGTATTGCATGGAAGAACTTGAGGAAACTCCCCTGCCATTTTCTCTAGAACAAATCAATTGTTCTAGAGTGGGAAATGGCATTTCATTTCATTTCATTTCATTTCATTTCATAACAAAACACTAGCTGCTGTTTCATTTCATTATGAAACCTTTCATAATCTTACATTGTTTTTCATTGTTTTTTGCTCATCTCTAGAATTATGACTTAGGTCTACAAATGCAGAGAAATGAAAGTCTATCTCAATTTATTTGTATATTTCTCTGAATCTCATCTCCCTTTTTTTTTCCTGACCTTATTTCATACTGGATTGTAGATTTGTGCACATTTTATACATTTTCCCCAAAACATTTTATTGTTTGTGCATTTTAGGTAGGGCATGCAAATCTTTCTACCAGCTAGCATTTCCAGGTGTGCCCTTTATTCAACTGTGCATAATTGACCTATTTTAAAAGTCTGTGAACATTGCTTGGTCTACACATCTTAATCATCCTTCAAGCTTTCCAAATGTGCACATTTAGTTGCATGCATTGAACCCAAAAATTATCTTATCCATCCCTAGCCATAATATGCTCCCCAAGAAATAGGCATGTGAGTCTTTCCTAGCATGCTGACAAAATTTAAGGAAATAAAATGAGATAAAAGAGACGAGGAGACAAACTATAGTGGCACCTTGGAAACCATCTTATTTTTTTTAATGTGAGCTTTTTGGTTCAAAATCTATTTCCCCCAAACACCGGGAGTGCTCATATGTACCATCTGTATCTATACCTATCACTGTGGAAGTTGAGATCATGACCCCATGAGGAAAAGGCCAACAGACAAAGTGGCTATGCATCATTAACACAGGAATAGAACTACCAAGATGTTAATCGCTTAAAACTGCAAGGAATAGCAGGGTGATTAGCAATCTGCCAAGTAGATTTGGCTGGCAGATAATATGTTTATCTTTCCCGATTTGCCCTTTAATTTTGCCAATTGGTTAGACTTTTCGGTGTCACGGGACATTGGGTTGCTTTGTAGCAATTGTGAGACTATGAAAGGAATTGCGTAATGTTGCACTAGACTTTCTGAGGGTAGCCTGGTTTGGATATGGTCAGTCCTACCTCTGCACTCTTAAGTCCAGTGGCATCTGAAATTTGCACAATATACAGTATATTTTGTACAAAATCTCTGTCTGTTAAAAATTCTGGTGGGCTTAATACCCATTGTAGAAAATGCTGCCCATGGAAAGTTGTCACTGTATGCAGTAATTTTATTAACTCCTCCAGAGGGAAAGAAAATGTTGCTCCGAGCAAAAATTGTAGCAAATTTCTGCAGCTTGGCATTTCCCCCAGAAATAAGATAATATCTAAGAAATCCCACCAGGTTTCCTATGTGGTTTCTCAGAGGAAGAGAACAAGTCCATGCAACAAATAAAATAGTGAAATAAAATCTCACTATAATGGGGAAAGTTAATTAATGTATTTATTTACTTTCCATTTCTTTGAGAAAGAGAAGCTTTACAACTTTATATCACATGTTCCCATTTTGCACATTTTACAGAAATGCACAGGAAACAGTTTTGAAAGTGTTCAAAATCACTCTCAGACTGGGAAAAACAAGAAAAGGAATAAATATCTTGCATGGAAAATTTTGTGTGTATGTTCTCACAGTTTGCAAGATTTACATTCCTGTTATAGATATTATGCAAAAAATGAACATGCCCAATCACACACCCATGAAAAACCCTATTACATTAAGAAAAAGAAAATTGTGGTGAGGACCAGGGAAAGTCATCCTTGCATTCCCTCCTCTCTGGCATACTGGTTGCCTTGTGTGTGCACGTTCTTATTTATTTGTTTAGCTCTTTGTGTGAAGAGGCATTGAGCTGTGTGAGTCTCTATTTGCCCTGTGGGATAATATCCTAAGGGCAGACATAGATTTCCTATTTCTAGTGAGAAGCAAGTTGTAGTGTAAGGTGGATGAAGAAACAGATACATAACACTGTCTGCCAGAGGGCTGACTTTTTGCTCGAAATATGCTGCTTGGAATCTCCTTTCTCACCCCCCCCCATTATCACACATCTGACAGACCTTCTCATTTCAAAAGCATTTTTTTTAAAAAGGGCACAGTTGTTTTTTTTAAAGAAAAGAAATATGACAGTGAAAGATAATCCCACCCTGTTTTTTCCAAAAGACCTTCTTACAAATAAATGTGTGTGGAGTAATAGGACAAAGGGGTACCCAGCATGGTGCAGTGGATAGAATGATGGAGTTCAGACCCCTGCTCAGCCATGGAAGTTCACTGGGGGTTTAAAAACGGGGATTAGAGATGGGCACAAAACAATATTTTTTATTTGTTTCATTATTTGTTATTCATTTTGTTAGCGAACAAAATGAATAAAGAAGGGACCCATCAAAGAAAAATGAAATGAAACAAAACAAAACGGGAATTTTTTTACTGCCAAAGCCACCACTGATCAGCTGGAGTGCGGGCTTCGGCAGAGGGTGGAATTTTAAAAGCTGCTTTCCCAGCACCAGCCTGTCATCAGCTGGACCCCTTTAAAAATGGCCCAGTAGTCACCCTGGCACCGACTGGGCCATTTTTAAAGGGGGTCCAGCTGATAACCACACAGCCCCGTTGACAGCGCTGAGCTCCTGCATTGACAATGGGGCCATTTTCAGAGCGGTCCTGCTAACCTGTCACTGGTTGGACCCCTTTGAAAATAGCCCAGTCACCACCAGGGGATCTCCCTGGTGCCGACTGGGCCATTTTTAAAGGGGTCCAACCAGTGACAGGTCAGCAGGAGACATATGAAAATGGTCGGGACACCAGTGGGAGAGCTCCAAACTGGTGTCCTGACCATTTTCAGAGAGATCCTGCCAACCTGTCATCAGCTGGAACCCTTTAAAAATGGCCCGGTCGGCACCAGGAGGTCCCCTTGGTGCCAACTGGGCCATTTGTAAAGGGGTCCAACCGATGACAGGTCGGCAGGGTCCCTCTGAAAATGGCCCCATTGCCAGCGTGGAGCTCCTGCATTGGCAACGGGCCTTTTTCAGACATTTCCCGCTGACCTGTCATTGGCTGGACCCCTTTAAAAATGGCCCAGTTGGCACCAGGGGGATGTTGTGTTGCTCTTTTTGGGGGGGGGGGCTATGTGGACAGTTTAAGGCACTTTCCCCATGTTTGTAGGCTTGAGGATGTATTCTTATTTTGCGGGGGGGGGGGGGTGCTTGTTTTGTTCATTTGCAGTGGAAATTCTACAGCCTCCTCCTCCTTCTGTGAGATGTGCTGAAACTAGCCAGTGGCATTGTCAGCAAAATCGAGGCAACCTTTATGAGAATCTTTTCCACGAAGCTTTTGCAAGACAGAGAAGGTGTCCCACAGTAATGTTTTGTTTCAGGTTTCAAGATGTGGAGCAAATTGAGTTCACAGGGGGTCACAGGATTGTTCCTCGTGGCTGCCAGAGAAATACCAAATGCTCTGTTATACTCGCCATCTCCAAACCTTTTGTTTCTCTTTTATAAGGTGCTGCCATTCTATTATCCACCTCCAAGTTGGTATTTACCTTTTTTACCTCTTGTGAAAGAAGAGACATGAAAGTTTTTTATTTTAAACACAGTGGTACCTCTACTTACGAGTTTAATCCATTCTGAATGCACGCTCATAAACTAGTAAGTACAGCAGCCATATATAAAAAATAAAATAAAAAAATTGTAAGTAGAGCAAACAGCATCTAAAATTTGTAAGGCAGCAGTTAAAACACCAGTGGTTTTCGGCTTTTAAGTTGAGTTGCTTGTAAGTACAGCCACTTGTAAGTAGAGGTACCATTGTATGTGTATCCACCCTCTTCTCTCCCCCACCCCTCCCCTACATGCACTCAGGAACTCCAGCAAAACAAACAGGCATCTGCACTTTATTTTATCTTTATCAACATCTTTTCTTATGAAGGTAAAAGTGGCTACTTCCTAAACAATCAGCAGCTAGCATTTCTTCAAGGGCTAGAAGAGAGACTCTCAGTAGGTTGCTATCTGTTGGGTAGTAGGATTTGGAAGTGAGTTCAGTGTGTGCATGATTGAGCCAAGAAGCTTAATTTAGCCTGGAAATGGTATGTGAATTGGTGGGTGCCTACCTGTGAATGAGCCAATACTGTGTTGTGTTTGTTGTGGCTCCTCCTGCTCTTGTGGTTATATTGTACTTCTTATTTCTCAACATGGTGAGTACTTTGGAGTGGGCCAAGAAGTCAAGGCTAGAAATTATAGATCATGTCCTAAAACATTATGAAGAATATTACATCTTTGCAAAAGTACCAATTTTTTTTTTAATTTTCAGGGAGCAAATTAATGCCTGTGGGTCTTTTAAAATGATGGATAAGCAGACATTCTGGAGTGACTCCAGTTGAAATTATTATGGAGAGGAGGGTGGCTTGACCTTGCTTCCACATTCTTTTAATGTCTCACTTTAATGCTTTGTACTTGGTAGTTTTTTATGCTGTATGCACTTTTAAGGTTGTTTTTGATGGAACCCCAACTTTTATAATGCATGCCTTGCTTTGTTCCTTCTCCGAAATGATAATACTGGGCTTATTAAAAACAGCTATTTTACGTATAATCACTTGCTTGCACCAGCACGGTACTGCAGTTTTGTTTTCTAAAACTGGTGCAGATCTCAACAGATCAAACTGGATTCTATGCTGGGTAGTCATACCCTGACATTCAGGGCCAATCTGATCAGCATTCATTGTTTGAAGCATATAAAGTTTAGAAAAAATGACATCAATCCCTATGCGGTAATTAAGGAATCATGCACAAGGTTTTTCAGGGAGAAACTGAAGAAAATTATTTTGCACATTGCAAGATCTGAGGGGAGGGAGTGAAAGAAAAAAGCAGAACCAAGAAACATCTAGACTCACAATACTTCAATTGTTACACACACACACACACACACACACACACACACACACACACACACACA
>JAHTLZ010000327.1:7072469-7091441 GCA_023846285.1 Phrynocephalus versicolor | reverse complement strand
TATCTATCTATCTATCTATCTATCTATCTATCTATCTATCTATCTATTACTTAATCCGTGAGTGTCCTGGCTAAATCGGGACACTTGACAGGTATGCATACGAGGTATACAAGAGTCCTCTAGATCATTTCATTTCAGTGAAGTTTGCTCATGAGAATTTCCAAGTTGTTTTTCGCCACAATGATTAATCCCTTTTCATTTCTGACACAATGATAGTTTGTTGTTGTTGTTGTTGTTTTGGAAGAGGAAAATAACCTTTACTTCCCCCATTTTAAAACAGGCAACTTTCTCTCTGAACAGTTATAGAATAGAATAACAGTACTTTTATATATGGTTAGCAGTTTTGATGAAGTAAATATATTTTGAATTTATTTGTTTGAGTACCATGAAAGGGAAAAAACAAGGAAAAACAAAAATAAAATAAAATAAAAGGAAGACAGGAGGGAAATGATATACATATAGTTCTAATAACCAGCAGTAATAATAATAAAAATCAGCCGGCAAGCCAGTCAAATAAGATAAAATATTTTTATTAAATTTGTTGTCCAATCATCATATTTCATTTGCTTAAACCGAGCAAATTTTTCTGAGTCTTGCCATAACTCCAGGGAGGCAATTCTATTTTTCTTATCTTTAAACTCTCCATTATCCAGACTTCTAATGACAGAATTTAATTGAAAATAGGTCTGGATTCATCCCGCACTATGAAATAAATTTATTTTTGTAGTGTGAAAGACATTTAATATGATTTTCATTTGTTTATTTAAATGTCTTTTTCTCCAATTCTGTAATAAAATTACAGGATTAAGAGACAGAAGCACCAACAATCATCACCACAATGAAAAAAGTGGAGCCGAAAGCTTCAATAAGTAGATTAATCCATGAAAGCCGAATTTCTGTGTGTGCTTACATGGCAGTAAGCCCTATTAGGAATCAGTGGGATTTACTTTCGAGTAAACATGCAAAATATCTAACTGTACAGCTTTAGATAATTAGTTTAGGTGCAACTACTAAAATGAATGGGCAGAACAATGAGATTAATTGCAAATCTAAATTTCTGCTTGGATTTGTGATGCGTGAATTTTCCTCACTGCCACCTCCATATGAAAAGAAATCTTGCTGTATTGTTCATGATGAAACAGGCTGTCTTGACAAATTCAGAAATCATCTTAATGGTTTTCAGTCTCTTGCAAAAATCTTCCTTTTGTCAGGACAAGAGTGAGGCAATGAGAAACTGAGGTGCCCTCAGTTTGCATGAAATGCATCAATTCATACTTAGTCTTTTCTCCCACTGTAAAACTCTAGAGGGAGTGAGAGTGTGAGAGAGCAAGCTTGGAAGGACTGACTGACCAAAAAGGACACAAACAACCCATCTGTGTTTCTAATTGTTAGACGCTGCCTTGCTGCATGGAGTTTTACCAAATATCAGCTGTTAAATCTATAGAATTTCTCATTGTTCTCATGAATACAAAAACTGACATCAAGACTTTCAGAAAATACCTCATTTTTATCAGGTGAGGGTCATTTTGTAGGGAGGGTCATCTTAAGTCTCATGGGCTGCAGTGAGACAAGGCACAGAGGGTCTGTGGTATTGGATACAACTGGGATGCAAGTGGAATGAATGAGATCAGGCTTGGTGGATAGAGAGCTCTGAACACTTACTATAATTCCCCAACTCCCAGTCAATAGGACCATGGTTTTTCACAGCTGAGTGGAAGATGGGCTTGGGGTTCCTAATGACTATCCTACTCCTTCTCTGTGCCACGTGGACAGAGAAGTCCTTCAGATTTTCTCCATTCCCTAAAATTAAGAAGGGGAAATATGCTGTAGCCTGTGACTGTCAAGGCCCTGGGCACATTAAACAGGCCAAAGCTACACAGCATGACAAGCCCTGAAAGGATTACATTGAGTAGCTGCACCCACTGATTTTCAATTTGGGTATGAAATACTGGGACAGGAATAGGCAGCCTTTTCTGCATCAACTTCCCTATAGCAGTGGTGGTGAGCCTTCAGCACTCCAGATGTTTTGGACCACAACTCCCACAGCCCTTCTTCATTGGCAGTCTAGGCTCGGAATTCTGGGAGTTGAGGTCCAAAACATCTGGGGTGCTGAGGGTTCACCACCACTGCTGTACAAAAATGCCTGTCATTTATAGCTGAGATTTACATAGGACAAACAACAGAAGTGTCTATTAAAAATATAGAGTACTGTATTTTAGCTCAGTTAAAGAACCACACTAGAGAGGAGTTTGGGAGGTATTAAGCTTCATCTTAAGGTTGAGGTTTAGTTATAGGATAAATCACAGCATTCAGGCCCTTGTGGTCCTTTTCAGCTGATAATGTTATGTCTTTCCATTGAGGTTAGAGGTTTACTAATCAGTTCTCTAATCTGAGGTAGGTGAACAAAATGATTTGCTTTGTGGCATTAAAACCATGAAGTTTTTATTTTACCAAGTTGTGCCAAGAGTTGGATCCTGTTTTTTGGTATCATCTGAGAAAACCTCATGGAGATAAACCACTTTCTTTCCAGTCCTTAAACTGCAACCATTTATCATTACCACACAGTAGATGACTTATGTCGAGTATGAGGTATGAATTAGATTATAATATTCCCTTTGATTCATCTCAAATTCTTCAGAGTCTTCAAAAATGGATTTCCTACTTTTATTGGGATCTTTTTATTTCTAAGGAGAAATGGAATTCTGAGTAGTATTCTCAAGGCACTCCATGGTGATTCATATGGTATCCATGTTCATTCTTTATCCTGATTAATCAGTCTAAGTATCTGTCTGATCTGACAATGTACATGATATACATAATATCAGTACCAATTAGGAATTCCTAACCAACCTCTCTTTACATTGCATTGTATCTGATACGTTTGATCTCTTTCCTGCATGAATGCATTTATCAGTTATTCGTCATCCCCCCCCCCCCCCCAGAGATCCTCTGGTAATCCAACTGCAATTATGCAGGACAAAAACATAATTGTGGTAGGACAGATATTTTGATGTAAGAGATTCTCATCAGCGTCCTTTGGTCATGTCTTAAGCTACATAATCATAAGTTTATATCGAAGGAAATTTGTTTCACTTAGAGTAGCTAGTGTTATTACCCCTAAATATTTTATAGATTGTTTTGTAACAGAAATATCCGTTGATATATGTAGGAATTTTCCCCTCTCTTTAGCCAGACATATTGAGCTCTAAAATTTTAGATTTCCCCCCCCCAAAAAAATCCTAAACTAATGTTAAACCATATTATGAGAATTTTCAAATATTCTTAGAACTTCTGTCAAAGGTTTTGAGACTGATACTTCCATGTCATCTGCTAAAAGGTGCAAGAAACATCTGTGAATTTTAATTTGTACCCCATATAAGAGGGGTCTTGCCTTAATGCATTAGCTAATTATTCTAAGATCAAGAAAAGTAATAAAGGGGATAATGGGAAAGCCTGTTTTATTCTGCACTTGATTAAAATGGGAGGATAATATATTCCATTAGTTCTAATTATGAATAGAGTGTTTAGACCACAGCCAAGACAGAAAAGATTAACCCAAGTTTGTTACATCCCCAACTTTTAACAGAAACTCCCACTCCACTTTGTCAAATGCTTTTAATAACCTTTGGGGGAAAACTGGGGAAAGATTGGAAAAGTCTATGGATTTTTTTAAAAAAAATTCAGCATATTTAAGAGAGCATTAGTAGAAAGTGTTGCACTATTGATATTATACTCCACTTAAATTAAATTACATAAATAAAAAAGCTTTATTCAAACTGTTGGAGAGCCTGAAAATCAATTGGTACATATTTAGGTTACTGGTGACGCTGCCCTAGAATATTTAATTTTGATAAAATTGAAAAGAAAACATCACAAAAGATTGTCATTGCACCAGCATTGGGATTAATGAATGCAATTTTGGACTTTGATGCATGATGATATCACAAGGAATTAATCACTTTTCCATGTGCAGCAGCTTGACGAACAGTTGCTCAGTCTTGGAAAGCAGCTGTAGAAAATTTAATCAATGATTACAATTAATGTACAAGAATTTGAGCACAGACTTGTTATATAAAACTTGGCTTCCTTTATCTGAAAAATGATCATTCTAATAGTTTTTTCAGCAACCCTATGCAGGAGAGATGTATTTACAGTAATGATATCTGATGTTCATATGAGAGAGAGAGAGAGAGAGAGAGAGAGAGAGAGAGAGAGAGAGAGAAGTTGTTTCAGGAGCTTATTTAGATTTGTGTTGTCATGCCAGGAGCAGGAAGTATAAATCTCTTGGTCATTTACCAAGCCAATAAGACTCACTGGCAATGTACTGTGGCCTAAAAGTGAGGTGCCAGACACTACATCCCCCCTTTTTGGGATGGTCTTATAAAGCAAAAAGTGGCCATACCATGTAGCAGGTAGATGGCATGACTGTTCAGCCTGAAGCATTACAGTTGTGTGGTGATAGGGCTAAGAACATAAATCCAGACTAAGCTGCTCATGTTGTCAAAGTAAATAGAGCAACTTAAAACACTATTCTCCTTGATGCAATATGAAAGAATTTTGGGCAGGGAATTTTCAAAAAGATATTGCACATATTTGAGACTAGTTTTTCTACATTTCTGCATCATATGGATTAGGGTGAAATGTGCAAACTCTTGGTTTGCGATATGCATTAGTAAATGAAATCACACATGATGAGTTTCTCATGTCCTTCAGGGCTTGTTCTTTCTGTGTATGAGCAAATGAAGAGGATTTTGGTTCAGATTTTGTAAATGATCTATTAAAGAATCTTGAAAATTCAGAAAGACACATTGCTAAGCCAGCCTGTTTGAACTAAATGCTCAACAACAGTATTCTTTCTCCCCCACGTTGTTTGACAGAACACTTCTTGTAGATACTTTCATAACATTATCATCTTAGACTTTGCAGAACTCTGTTTTATTTCTAAACCTTCTGCATCAGGAATAATAGCAGGGCAAAGGCATTGACTGCGTATATTTGATGTGACGGCTGCTTTGACATTCCTCTATCTGCTGTTATTTATTTTCAGCCATGGTGTGCTTTTGTGTGGGTGATCATGTTGTTGGTGGTAAGATTTCCTTGGGCTGCCCCATCTTCATTCATACATATTTTTGGGAGAAAAAAATCTGTGTGGTCTCACTGGATTTAACTCAGCTCCAGAGAGACTTCAAAATCCCAGCTCTAATTTCAATTAAGAGCTCTGTTTTCTCTTTCAGCTTGGGCTGGGGCTTCGGAATCCTTCCCTAATCCCTACATTAGCCCTGATTCATCTGCTTCATGAGCATTATTATCGGCATCCCCCTGGGGAGGAGGAAAGAGAAGAGGATCTTACAGCAGGATAAATATTATTTGTTTGTGTTGGTTTCTTTCCTGTGTTCTGATTGCATCATTCACTTTTGTTGTTGCTTCAAAAATTAGTATTAATTTCTCTGTGCTTGCTTTGGGAGTTATGCTAAAAGTAAAGAATGGTAACAGAGAGTTTCAAACTTTATAATTGGATGGGAGAAAGGGGAAGGGGAGAAGGAGAGGAGGTGGGAGCCTATTTTTAGATTCTAATTCTCTTCCTAGAGACATTAAGGTGTTTCTTGGCAGATGTATATATCAGGCTTCTACACTATATGTTGGATGGAAAGCAGTACATATTAATAGTTTTGTACTACTCTTTTTCTCTTGTGGATTCATACCCTGAATTTTGTGGCTCCAGTGCATCAGGTACAATAGAATCAGATCACCTGTATATAGAGACTGGATCACCAAAATGATCTAGATTAATCATGAGCGAACCCCATTGTTGTTCTTAAATGCCATCAAGTCACCTATGATTTATGGCAACCCTATGAGTGACCTCGTGGCACTGTGGTTAAACTGCTGTACTGCAGCTATAAGTGTGTGCACATGACCTGGGGTCCAATCCCAGGTAGCCAGCTCGTGGTTGACTCAGCCTTCTATCCTTCTGTGGTTGGTAAAATGAGTACCCAGCTTGGTGGGGGTGTGGGGCAATGTGTAGCCTGCATAAATAAATTGAAAATTTCCCAAAGAGTGCCCTGTCGGGTGGTATATCAACAGAATGCTGTACTTTGCTTTTGTTTTTGCTTTGTTTTGACTTCCAAAGGGTCCTGTACTCAATAGCTCTGCTTCATTTTTTGCAAGCTCAAAAATGTGGTTTCCTTTATAAAGCCATCTTCCTTTTTTTCCGTGCTGCCTTCAACTTTTCTCAGCATTATTGTACTTTCCAGCTCATCATGCTTTCTCATGAAGTATCCAAAGTAGAACAGTCCCCGTTTTGACATTTTTGCCTCTTAGAGAAACTGTAGGATTGATTAGCTGCCTAGATGCCCTAAGCACATCCAATCTCGCCTGATTGCAGAAGCTAAGCAGGGTCGGTCCTGGTGAGTACTTGGATGGGAGATCACCAGGGAATACCAGGTGGTGTAGGCGCCTGGAGTAGGAACTGGCAAGCCACTCCAGTGTTCCTGCCAAGAAAACTCGATGGACATGGAGTCACGAAGGGTCGATCACAACTGTAATGACACAACACAACACAGGATTGATTTGCTTTAGGACACACCCTCTGGCACCATAGTTCATAAAAATTAAATTTATTTTCATCACATTTCTTCATTGCTCAGATATCACAGTGGAACAAAAGTATTCAGGAAGACTTTTCAGGAGTGTGGATGATCTTGGGCTCAGTCGTTAGAAAAGCATGCTTGAACTCAGTGGCTGTTTCTAGTTCCTTTGTTTGTGTCCTACAATGAGACAGTTCAAAGTGCCATTCCACCCAAGAGAAATCTAGACCACCAGCTGGCAGATCTCCTTTGATTTGTATTCTTGCCTTGAGCAGGTGTTTGAACTTGATGTCCTTGTAGCCTCTTGCAGCTTCGTGGTTCTACTATTGGGACTTCCAATGAAAAGCTTTTGGGGAGTGGGATTCTTGCTCATAATTGCTGGACCCTGGTAGGAGCATCTAGTGTTACCTCTTGGCGGATGGTGCCACGCCAGCTTTCTGTCTTCAGTGTTGCAGAGACAGAAAATAACCTCTTTTGTCTTGGTGCTCTCTTTACTCTTGTGGCATATCAGCAGAGCTTGGGATGTCTATTTTCCCCTGCATGTGTGTGTGTGTGTGTGTGTTGTGTTGTTACATTTGTGACCGACTCTTTGTGACCCCATGTCCATGGAGTTTTCTTGGCAGTAATACTGGATTGGTTTGCCAGTTCCTATGGCACTATTAGTATTCCAGATGAAGGAAGGGAAGTGGGTGGTCCTTGAGGCCACCGGTTCTTCTTCCAGGCAGTAGATGGAAGATAGTGAGAAAAGTTCTTACCTGACTTGAGTTAAAACTCAAGTTTATTATGTAATCACCAATCAGTTTTGGAGAAGAACCCAGGCAACTGAAGACTGGTTGTTTTTTTTGGTGTGTGTGTGGGGGGGTGTTAAGTGCTTCCGTAGATAAACCCCCCTCTTTATATTGAAGGTGAGCAGTAAAAGTCACTAGAAGATTAAGAATCCCATTAATGTCAGGAATATGTGGAAATTTTATTTGTTTCTCCTCTTTTAAAAGAGAAACTATACTTTTATTTTTTTAAACAGAAAAAAAAATCCAAAGCTGATGTATTCATTTTTTAAAAGACAAATTTATTTTGTCAATGATGACAAGTGCTGAACAAGGAATATTGATTTACTATTTGAAGGGCAGGGTGGGATTAAAGTTATGTGTGGATTGGGATACATTTTTGGACAAAGAAGTATAGTGACAAGGATAATAGAACTCACTGTATTCTGATTGGCTTACTGCAACACCCCCCCCCCAAACGGAGTATTTATATTTATACAAATTTGGCTGACAAGGATTTGATCCAGGGCACCCAAATTTAGGGAGCCAACATTTGCTGTTGGAATGAAACAAGTCCACCCAGTAGAATACAGAGACTTGTGCACCTCACGGGTGTATACCAGTTCTGATCTCTTCTCCTTAGGAACAAGAACAAGTAAAACAGGAGGGCTTAGTGGGGAACCAGTTTGAACCCCCCCCCCACATTCACTCAGGTTTTCCTTCCCTCTTTTTCCATCCTCTTCTGCTGTATACCTCTCTGATGTGAACCACACAATTAACAAGGCCATGGATGCCCAAATCACTAGTTACATCTCCCATTAGATGGAAATATTATGACTTTGGATATTTATTTACAGTTTGGAATTTTGGTTGGTTGGTTTGATGTAGTGATACAAAAAAGTGGGGTAGAGGTCCTTTGACAGAAATAGTTATGAAAATCTTTCCAATACCTTCCCTCAATCTCTTTGAGGTCCCACCCACAGTATCTAATTGTGTGGCTTAACAATATAAAGATGTAAGCCTTGGTGCGGTTGTAAGACCTGTCAATGCAAGAGCCTGTCTAGAGAAAAATACCAAAGAGCAGATGAGCAAATAAATAAGTAAAAGGCACCAGCACGGGTTCCTTTTAATTTCAGATGGGTTTATTCAGGCTCCTGTCACTGCTGTTCGAATCCCTTCACCCTGGGATCTCCAGCTGAAGGTGAAAGCAATCTTGTTCTCTGTTTGAGGCTTGGGGCTGCATTTGTACTGATTTATTCAAGAGGAAGAGACAAGCGGTGGGGAGAGCGAAAGAAATACTCCTTGCCACCGTCTGAATCAAGTCTTTCCGTATGTGGAATACCAAGTGGTAACATGTCTAATCAGTTAGCGGCTGCTCGGAGGCTTGCTATGCATTTCTGTGTTGCATTAACGGGAAGGAGAGGAATTGAGTCCCCAGGGGTATCGCAGAAGGGGTCAACTCAGGGAAGATGAAAACCTTGGAATCAATTAGCAGCTATGGATTACTAGAAGGCAGTGCTGGCTCCTGGTCTCTGTCCTTATCTATTTCTTTCCCTCGTCCTTTCCCCCACCCACCCCTTTCTTATTTTTTTCCCAGGTGCCTGTAGCCTCAGGCTATGAAGAAGAAAGAAGCAAAATGTGCTTTCTTTCTGTTACAAGGTGGTGACCTGGTTCACCAAAGGCAACTGCAGTTACTCTGTGCCTGGAGGCAGTGTGAACAGAGGGCCTACAAGGCTCTTCTGCCATCCAGCTGGGTGACGGGCTTTGCTTTATTGTACCTGGCACCCATTGAAGACTGTGTGAATGCGAATGAGCTAGACAGAGGGGAGATCCTGAGGGGGGTTCACAGAGGCTGTTGTCTCTGTTCCCCTCTCTGGTCCTTAAGACATTAATACAGTGGACCCTTGTAGAACAAACAGCTTGTATAACATAAAATCTGTACAACATAAAAATTCTGGAGATAGGGGAAATTTGCTTAATATAATTGCCTATGGGGAGAATCCGTACAACATAAAAATGGGTTTACTCCGTGTTCAATGCATTCCTATGGGAATTTGTATACAGGAAAATTTGCTTAACATAATTTCATTTGGAACGAATTAATTCCTTTATACAAGGCATCACTGTACAATTTCACAGTTGCTGAGTTGCAGGCTGCTTCAGTCATCCATTTTAAGTATGAAGCCTAAACCACCAGATAGCCACCTTTTTGAAAGGGGGCAGTCTAATTTTAAGTGACTCAGGGATGTAGGTATACTGTAACAGAATAAAGGAATCAATTTATCTAAACTGCATAGCTCTTGTCAAACCATGGTATGTCAGTGTGTGTGTTGGTTGGGCTGCATTTGTCATGTCTGTCTTCCATGTTTCAGAAGCCAAGTGGGGTTTGCACTTGACGACACCATACATAGAGAGCAGTGGTTTCCAAGCTTGGGTCCTCAGGTGATCCCAGAATCCCTTGCCAGCATAGCTATTTGTGGAGGTTGCTGGGAGTTGCAGACTGTCTAGAGACCCAGGGTTGAGAACCACTGCTATAGCGGATGTGGTCAAGTTTGTTGCAGAGACTGTTGATTTTGGCTGCTCTCTCACTTGGGGAAGATCCTGATCTTCTGAAGGTCTGGCTTTTCCTCTTCCTCCCGTCACGTGACTGATGATGTGGGGAAGCAGTTCCCACTTACAAAGGTGTTTGTTTTTTTAAAGCACAGTTCAGCCCCATGGCCAGCAGGTGGTGCAAGGTTGTTTAAAAGGACCAGCTGGCTGGCAGTAGAGCTTGGAGAAGTTTAAAAAAAACAGCACCCGATCCAGCTTCCTGGTGCTTGGAGGGTGGGGTAATTTTTTTAGAAAAAATTAAAAACAGTGCCGATCGGCCCCAGGAATAGCCAGTTGTGCTATGAGGGGGGAAAAAGAAAGAAAACCAGATAATCAACACAGTCCCACAACATCTGCCTCTTTAAAAGGTGGATTTTTAAAGCAAGGCAAAAAATTCCCTACCTCTCTGGTAAGTCTTTGAAACCTCACTTAAGGGTTTTTTCTTTTTCTTTTTTTCAAAAAGCTTGGTGGCCATGGAGATGGCATTTTTGTACATGGTTTATCTACAAATTTAATCTGCATTTAAAGGGACGTGGGATAGGGGCCTTCGTAAGCTTAAAAGTCACTCCCAGAAAATACCCACTTCTAGAGATGAAGTTGAATTTTAAAAAATGGTATTTTTTTCTGATTTGTCAGAATCAACATATCACAAAAATGAATTTACAGATTTACTTCTGATATTTCAAGGAAGTTTCCCATGCCTCTCATCTACAAGCCCTCTAAGTTTGGTGATGATTGGATTTTAGACATCTGAGCTATACACCTTTAAATTGGGCCCTGCTAGGATCTTTTAGCCACTGGCTTGGGGAAATCCAGTCTTCTTCACCAAACTTGGAGGGATTTTAGAGAAGAGACAGAGGAAACTTCTCTGCAGGTTTGGTGTTTCTAGGTATCTGGGGGGGGGACTTTCCTTGGGGGCAAAATCTTTAGGTGTATATAACCAGAAATTCTATATTTTCCAATCTTGGATGAACCATAATGAAGAGTCATGGAAAGCTTCCCAGAAATTACGATGTTTCCAATACACTGATGAATTAAATATCATTAAAATTCATCAATTTGTATTCATCAAGAGTATTGATTCATACAAATATAAATTGACAAATTAGCAATTTTTGAACAAATTTTGTAATTTGTTTTTTAATTTGTGCCCATCTCCACCAAGCACTTTTCCATACTTGTACAGTATGGACAAATATTTATAACAAGTTGTTCTGCCCTCCCCTATCATCTCATTTTGTAGAATTTCTAATAAGCTTCCATGGAATCCTAGTGTTTCCTGAAAGAGTTTGAACCAAAAGGAGGTAACATAATTAGAGTGTCATTGCTGGATCAGTAACTTTTGTAACTCAGCACAGAGGAGAATTGCAGCAATGACCCACTTCAGCTCATGACTTCTATTAAAGTCACGGCATGAAGATTTGCTTCTTCCTGTTCATGTCTCACACTTGTCTGATCAACATCTAGGAAGATCCATTTGTACCTACTGATGAGGTGCTACTTTCTGACAGCAGCAATTCCATCTGGCTGATTCATGTTATTCCTCTTTATTCTTTTAGTGAAGCTGTGTGTAACCATACTCACACTTGTACATGGGCAGCAGTTCTGTTTCAATTACTTTTCATAGAACAGTGACTCTCTGAAAACCACTGAGTCTTCTAATGGTGACTAAAGGCTTACCAATCTCCTGTGTGCATTCTCACACTCATCAACAACATAGTAAGCCTCTCAGAAATATACATGAGCAAAAACTTGCTGTAATGTTTGTGTGGTACAGCTCAACAAAAGAGACTCAATTTAGAATTGTGCATTTGATTGTGTATGCATGTGGGGATGCACACATGTGGAGGATGCAAATCCAGTGTGGTACAATGGAATTTGGAGGTCCAAGTTCAATCATGAAAATTTTGGGATAAGTTTAGGCCAGTATCAGTTCCTCAATGTTCTCTTTCTCTCCATCTGACCTACCTCAGTGGAATGCAAGGTGGACAAGAGCCATGTACATCCAAGTGAAGATGGGGCATAAACATAATACATAAATAAAAGTAATTGGGGAGAATGAGTTCATAATTAAAACCTACTACATTTCGTGAAGATGTGCAATGTTGTTTACTGAAGGGTTGGGTTCTGGCATCCATATGAATCCTTTCTGCTTTACCTCGGGCCAGGTCCCTAAACTGTAGTACACTTAAAAAGAAAATGGGCTGCGGTCTCAAATCCACCAATTATTCATCTATCCCATCACTCTTACATGAAAGACCTGTGCTCATACTAATGCATATGTGATGTGTGGGCTGGTAGGCATTCTGTGTGCTGCTCACAGTTTTCTCTGCTTCTGTGTTCAGCCACTTGGTTGCAAGTTTATCTCAATCTTGTTGGGTCTGAAGTATCTTTTGAGACAAAAGCCTTCTCGTTTATTCTGTATTATTAGGTTCATCTCTGCCCTTGTACCTTTTTGAGGCAGCTGTTGTTTTATCTCCCCTCTTGCTCCCTCTGTAGAAGGAGGTGGAAGTTCAAACAGAAAGGATGATAAATAAACCAAAGGAACAAAATGGAATTCAAGGCACATTGCTTTTTGGGATTCAGAGTATATGTCAAGCAGAGAGGTCCTCGAGAATGGAGAGGATAGCAGGAAACAATCGAGCCTTGGAATATTTGGAGAACTTGTTGTCTTTGTGCTTATACATCTGTGCCAACAGATTATGTGCTTAAAATGTTATTCCCCCACCCCCACCCCCACCCTGTCGCTCAGACAGCGATGACAGTAAAAGAGATGCTCCGAAGTGTTTTCTGCAAAACCAAGCCCAGAAAAAAAAATCACTGTGTGTATTTTGGAATCAGCACTTGGATGCCTATAATTAGTCACTTCTGTGAAATAAGAATATAACTAAATTGCATCTCAAATAAATAGTTATAATACATTTTAATGTGGCAAGTAAAGTTTTCTAAAAAAAATTTCAAAGTTTGATTTCAAGTGTGTTTTTAGTTCTGTCTTCTGCCAGTTTTGTTGCTCTTTTGGCCTGGTATTCTACCCCTGTCTTCTATAAATTTACTGTTCCCCCTTTAAATATAGTACTCTAAACTCACTGGTCATATCAACTAGAATAACCCATTAACTGAAATTAACTAAAATCATGTTGCTTATCCTAGTAAGCCACACTAGAGTAGGCCCATTTATTCACTGGAAATTTGGTGAGTGAACTCCTCCATAAATTGCATTGATTCAAGTAGGCCAACCAGAGTTTACCATGCAGACCAATAAGATTTCAACAATAATGTCAATTTAACAAATCCTGTGCACTGGGTAGCATGTGTCTACTCTATCAGGAATAAAGAGTTGCATGTAACATGCAGTCATTGTTATGCTTCTAATTGATCTTATATTTGTACACAAGAGTTTTAAGTATTAGACCCACGATCTCTGTCTCTCAGTCTTCTCTTGGTTATAATTTTGAATTTTCAGAATTTCAGATTGTGAGGTCTTTTAGGTTAGACCTCTTTTCTGTTTGTGCTATTTCTGCCTAGACCCATGACTTTATAGTGCTGAATTAACAGACAATTTTGGTCTAATTAAAATCTCTAAAGATAGCTGGAAGCATTTGGGTTGAATTGAGCAAGTGAAGAAAGATTGTCTCCCTTCCCCCGCCTCTCTGGTTCCTTTATCTCTTGTGTATGAGGGTAATGAAAGATCTCTAAATCTCTATAATTGGTACCCAGATACTCTGGTGATGAGTGCCTTAGAAATATATCTGCAGTAATAATCTAATATCTCTATATTAGGGCTCTGAGGAAATCTAAT
The DNA here is from genome assembly GCA_023846285.1 of Phrynocephalus versicolor. Classification (NCBI taxonomy): domain Eukaryota; kingdom Metazoa; phylum Chordata; class Lepidosauria; order Squamata; family Agamidae; genus Phrynocephalus; species Phrynocephalus versicolor. Next base: position 7,077,702 of record JAHTLZ010000327.1, on the reverse strand, counting down.
AACACCAATGCTTTGCCTAATCGAGAGATCCTTTCATCCCCAAGATAGAGCAGCAGGAGATAAAGATGTAGCAACAGCTACTTCAGGTCGTAAGCTTTTTCTTTTGCTATTAATGGCTGGTCCCAAGGTGTTTTTATAGCCACTGAATAATTAAAGAGCAGTTAGAGAATTGAATCTTTTAAGGAAGCCACCACCCCCCCCACTTTAACACTGCACATCAATTCAGTGGGCAAGCCCAGAATCATATCTGCAATCTTGGGGTTAGCTCCTTAGGCAAGCTGATAAGTCACCCAAGAGGGGACCTGGAATGCAGCAGCATTAGAAGTGTTGTCCATCCTATTCAGAGTTGCTTTCTGGAGACTGAGATAGGGATCTGCCCAATATGAATCTGACCAGAAAGTAACTGTTAATTAAAGGAGGTTATAGGTAGGGCTGTGCCTGTCACCGATGTGTTCATTCTTTCGCAGAAATACTGATTACTGGAAAAATTATTAAGCATCTTGAAGTTCCTTATTTGTTTGTTTGTTTGTTTGTTAGATTTTTATGCTGCCCATCTAGCCCTAGGGCTACTCTGGATGGTTTACAAAATAAAATCACAACATAGCAATAACAACACATTTAAATAACGAAGATGCAAACAACCTAATATAACAAAATATAACCAAACAAATCAACAACTATAGACTAAAATAACCAAGTGATTGATCAAACTATTTGTTTTTGTTGGTTTGTTTTTGTTTAAGCTTCTAGCTTGTGAGAAGGTGGCCAAAAGGTTAAAATGTAGAAGGCAAAATCTGTTAAAATCAAAGAAGTATGATGTATGGGAGCTCTCGGAGTGGAGGCTGTAAATTCAATAATACCAAATTCTAAATGAATTCTAATGGGTTGTCATTTGTCAAATTATCAAACTGATTTGAATTCATACTTCCAAAACTATGATTTGTTATTATTTTAGACTAAATTAGACAATTATTTTCTACAGGCGTTTCTTTTTTTTTTTGCATGCACAGTTTTATTTATTTTCTACACTAAATTACATAAAACAAATATATTGCTTCTCTCCTGTCATGCTACCGCTTCAATCACAGTTTCCCCAACATTTGAGCCCAATATAATTCATATCTCCCATCCCATCTTAAATGAGCATACTGTACTTTCATACTTAGTTTCCTTATTATCTCACCCCTGTTCTATCTATCTTTACTTACATCTATTTTTAATAAAAAGAATGTAGCCTTTCTAATCTCAACAATCTATTCAAACTTGCTGTTTAGCTCTTCAATACTAAGCAATTTAGGATAGATTTGGCTGACTATATATATTCTATATATCATCCACAGTATATTTACCCATTCTTCCAAATAATGCCTAATTTCAGCAATCATCACTAATTCAAGAATACTTTATGGGCTATTATAAGAGAGCTACCTCCTGGTCTAAATGTTTCTCTTTATGCATAGAAGTTCTTGTCTATACCTAACTGCCTCTATTATTTTAAAAATCTAACATATTAACATTTATTTATATATCAAGTTTATCTTCACATTTCCATTTTCAGTTTCCCATATCATACCAATTAACAAGTAGTTTTAGAAAATCAGAATACAGAAAACTTTTTATGTAATAGATACACTAAGCCAGAAATTCTTTTTTCCAATTTTCCCTTTTCCCAAGCCCCTTATTTTCACACATTGTCCCCCCCCCCTTGTGAAATCTTTTATCTTCATGGCTTGTTGTATTATCTTGATAATAATTTTGATGGCTGCTCTGCTACTAAGCAAGTCCCTCATTTTTCTCTTTTTGGCACCCATATTAAATCAGACAGATGCTCTTATCATTTCCGTGGTCCTGGCACATCTAAGGGTTTAGCCTGCACCATTCTTGTCATGTTTTTCATGTTGAGATCCGCCTTTTTTTCTGGTTTAATCTCTAGATTCGAGCTGATTTCAGTAGATGTGTTTATCATATTTTGTGAATTTGGCATATCCAAAACTTTATCCTGCATCAATCTTGTTGTGTTTGTCTGAAGATTAAGATCAGTTGTCTGTTCTAGCACAATCTCCTGATAAGAACTAATTTCAGTTTTTTCTAGAGACCCAGTGTTATCATCCACTCCATCTTGAATTATCTGTTTTGCCTCTGTGACTTGAAAATCTGTATCTTCAGAGGTTGCATCTTTGTTGGTATCTATAATGTTTTGCGAACAGGATAGAATTATGTTGGCAAAATCTTCTTTTGAGATGTTCTCCCAATCCATTGTGTTTTATAGCTCAAAATGAAGGGATAATATTGCTTGTAATAGTTTCTACCACTTAGTTTACAAAAAAGGAGAGGTACAGAGGGGAGTAACTAGGCTAGATTGAAGCCAAACCAGCCAAGGAACAACCTTCAAGTGCCATAGTCAAAATATTTGGTTACTGCAAGTTTAGATTTTTTTTTTTTTTTTGAAAAAACAACTTTCCCAGTGCTGCTCTTACAGTTGCATCTTTTAATTCAACATATAGAAAGCACATATAAAGTCTTTACATCCACCACATATAAAGAGCAGCAAAGACATAAAATATTTCCCCCCCAAGACAAGAACAATAAGTAGAAAAGCAAGTTCATGAAATAATATGAAAACAATCACTATTCTGTGCTTGACTTTTGAAAACATTCACCCCTTCTTTGCTAAAAGCTGCTTCTTCAGAAGGGGGGGGGGGTTAGGAAAGATTTTTCAGATACCAAGGAGAAAATTTGCATAGAAAGAGATAGAAGCATTCTACTCATGACATGCCAAATATTTACAGCTTTTAAAGTCCGGCACCAAAGGTCTTTCTTGCCACCACTTCCTTCGTGGTCCCCAGTTGCTGTCCCTTCTTTGTTTCCCCTCCAAGAAAACTTTACCCTTATTAGGGCCCCTTAATCTGGAGGAATTCAACTTGATAAACTGGAGCACTTATCAAGTTGTCTTGCCATGGTGTAGCAAGAACCGGAAGTTGCAGGCATTTCTTTATACATGTAACTTACTATTCTTATCTTGCTTTGCAAATAGCTTGAATAAATTAAGGAAAGAGAAGCTGTTTTGTGAGGGGAGGGGTAGCTGTTGCAGGAAAAACAAGAAACAACATCTGTGGTACCAGATAGACTTAACACTTAATTACAGAGTTAATTATTAGACATAATCATTCAGAGAGGGCAACAACCTTCATAAGAGGAAATGGGACTCCAGTCCTCAACAGCTTTTACCCTACAACACAAGTTAATCTTTCAAGTGAAATTGTGGTTCGTGATGCTTCATGGCTTGCCACTCTTCGTGAACCCTGAAGTTTCACAAAATTTCTTATGAAATGAACTGAATTTGGCAACTCTGTAAGTCACGCAGGAGCCATTCCACTGCTCCTTGAAATCCCAAATCACATTCATTTGGGCTCATATTCCTGAAACAACCCAAAATAAACCATGCAATGGCCTGATTCAATGAGTGTGTTTTTGCAGGGGTGTGTGTGTGTGTGTGGGGATATTTCATGGCTTGTTTTGTGCCCATCTCTACGCTACACTCTTGTTTTCAATGAAGGCAGAATTAGTCAACATGATCTCTGAAACAGAATCTCTATATTCACAGATTGTGAATAGGGAAAATCATTCGAGTCCAGATTCCCAAAGTAATGCAACAATTTAACACCTCCTAAGACTCACTATGAAACAAAATGGGATCTGTTCTGGTCTCTGAAAATCACACAGGTTGAGGCTAAAGGTGTATATTGGAAAACAAATACAGTATGCACAAAACTACACACGCAACAAGATGAGGGCTGCCGAACATTGTAATTTTTTTTAAAAAGCCAGAAATATGAAGAAATGCACAGATAAAATGTGCGTATTAGGGAAAAATGCATACAAAATACTATGTACTGTATGTTGGGAGAAATATATATAGAAAATTTACCCAAATTGCAAGCAGAATTAAATATAAATAAATTCAAGACTCACAGGCAAAAATAAGGTTTTGAATGCTGTTCAGACTGGGTGAAGTACAGAAAAATAGAAATTGGAAGTCTCTGGCTGAGATTTAAACATTCTAGGGTTTAGATTTCATACAGGACAATGGGGAAACAAGAATCATTCTTGTCCTCCAAGAGAGTGTAATATTTTGTGGCACTCTCAATAAAAAGTGACAATGGCTGTGCACTGTTTTCTGTGTGAAAATGTGCACAGATAATAGAAATGACACAAATGGTAAATGACACTGCCTAAGGTTTCATTGAGTGGACTTGTATTGATTAGAAATGTTTAAAGGGTTGTTTCCATCAGTTTAACGATCAGCATCTTCGGACTTGCTGTGTATATGTATCCAATTGCTTTTCAAGAGAAAAGGTACTAATTTTGCGCATTAAAAAGTTTGCTTAAATATGAAGGCCTCTGTGACAGAAAAAAAAAAAACCCTGGTCAAAATCCTTTTTTATTAGCTAACCTGCAAGCTTAATGTAACTGACATACATTTTGAAGGCAATTTGCCTGTGTAAAGATCCAGATGATAAGAACAATTGCACACTGTCAAGTCAACTTGGACTCACAGAAACCCTTTTCATGGTTTTCTAGGGAAATAAAATACAGAAGTAGTTTACAATTCTCTTCTTCTGGGGGTACCCTGGGACTGTGTAGCTCACCCACGACTCCATAGGCTGGGCCTTGGTGACTGACGTTAGTGACATAACTCTGCCTACATTGTAGAACATTTCTGGTTGCATGTGGTTGGAACAGGGTACCCAGAGTCCGTTGAGCTGTCTTCAACCCACTGAAATTAAAGGGCTGTAACACATTTTATTTCGTCTTGCATCTATGAATTTTTGTAATTCTTTTGTGGCCAGAGGTTTTAAAAATGCAGTGGTAGGAAACAGTTCAGTTTGACAAACATAATTGCCATAGATGCCTTCAGATTGATGGAAAGAACCAAAGGTTATTTTTGAATGAGAGAGCCAAGCCAAGCCAAGCCAAGTGTTCTGCTTATATACCACCCCATACCACTTCAAGTAGTCTCTGGGCAGTTTATAGTTTGATTAGAGTATGCAGGCTACACAGTAATGGAAACAAAACTGGTCTTCTAAGATCACTTCCAGAATTTAAAATGAATTGAAACACAGTGTGGGAGGATCTGATTCTGTGGTATTGCCTCACTGCCAGATGGGCGGTACAGTATAAAAATCAAATAAATAAATAAATAAATAAATAAATAAATAAATAAATAAATAAA
>JAHTLZ010000327.1:7036750-7064340 GCA_023846285.1 Phrynocephalus versicolor | reverse complement strand
TATTTATTTATTTATTTATTTATTTATTTATTTATTTATTTATTTATTTATTTATTTATTTCAGTGACAACCTCTGTCAGGAGTGATTTTTGTTACATGCCATCACATTGCATGAGATGCACAGCAACCCTGACCCCCCATCCCGATACGTGGGATGTTTAAGGAAGGCTTTATCATTACCACCCTCTGTGACTTTTCTTGGCTCAGCGAGCATTTAAACCCAGGTCTTCTGAGCCATAGTCTGGCATTCTGGCCCCAGCACCACACTGGCTTTCTGAGTTATGGCTGGAGCTTCTTTATGGTGTTTCAGAATTGTAGGCAAATGGGGAGAGTGGCCCTCTTTTTCCTTTTCAAACTTCTCCCACTGGAAGAGGGACTCTAATTGAGGACCCTGCTTGAGCAGACTTCCCAGTCACACATTCAGGCTTTCCTTCCACCTGGTGACCTCTTATCCGCCCCCCTTCCTTTTTGATCAATTGGTTAATGAGAGATGACAACATGCATGACATGCTAAACAAACATTAAATGTTGATTGACATCCTGAAGATTTGGCTTGGTACAAACTCTTGGTTGCAGTTAATGTTGATGAGGGGAAAATTAAAATCAATAGGTAATGAATCCGGCATGTGTCATCTTTTAAAAAGGCCTGCCATGTTCAGAAATGAGCCGAGGAACCCTCTCTATATTCTTTAGCATGCCCATGCTTCTTTTTCCCAGGGGAAGGCAGAAGCAGCAGATAGGGGAATTTATTGATCCACATAAAGAGAATTTATTTGCCAGACGTCCCTATGCAAAGCAAATTGCTTTGGTTTTGCAATTTTCAGGTTGTTGCTTCTTTTAACTCGATAGCAGAAAAATAAAGCATGTCATGCCATTTGAATCATAATAGCTACAAATTCACTCCAGTGAATGAATGGATAGGCTTATTTAGCAAATAGATTCAAGATGCCTGTCTACTTATGAACACACAGGGCTATTTCAGCTGGAGAAGGAGGCAATTGAAAGGCAGTGTATAGGTGTGGCTTTAATCTCTGGGATGTATCTTGTGAAGCAGCCCCTCCTATCTTGCACCAGTGCCTCAGCTAGAGTATTTCCCCTGCCACCAGGAATCATCCTTTGGGTATTAGATCCCCAGAGGCCAATGACCTGGGGAAACAATTGCTTGGGAAGGAGGAACACCATGGCAACACTGGAGCTGTGACTTCAGAAATATGAATGAAAAGGGTTTGGTGATCACTGAGCATTGTAATTCCATGGTTTGGAGTTTGAAATTCATCAACTTGTCATGCTTGCCACATAATCCTTGGCAATCATTGCAGCACCATAAATTCCTCTTTGGCTAATCTATGGTTAATACAATTCCATTCTTTCATCTGTGATTTGCTGCACTCTTTATTTCCTCACTTATCTTCCTGCTGCTGTGCCAGTGGCATCCGTACACATGTACTGTATTTTCCTTTTTCTAGCACTTCCAGTGTTGGACCTGCATTCCTCGTGATAGCATGTCTTGATAGGGCAGATACATGGCTCTGCCCATTCAGGCTGAATTATCTCGAAGTGTTCTTCCTCATCACTAGTCAACAGATGTGTGCTCTCTCAGTCTCTCTTTCGATCTGTCATACACTGCATACATTACTCACCACAGACGGGGAGATGGGGTGAGCAAGTGTGCTTCAGTGCTGAACTGTGACGAGAGTCACATTCTTGTGGTTTCAGTTTTGTTGCATCTGGATAACACTCTACCAGAGAAGAAGTTTACACACTTTGTACTTACCTGGGCCACTCTGCTCAACAGAGGAAATGTTTAAATCTAAGGACAATCTTAATCAACATAGTGTCGTTCTGATGTTATAGTAGGCAAAGTTCTGTTTTGGAAGAGGTTGGGAGGGTGTTATTGGCTTGGGATAATGATGAAGCTAGTCATAGTAGGGAATACAAAATGGTGGCAATACAAATATTGACACTTTGTGCCCAATTTGGACATTGTCACTTTTGGGGTGTACTCACTTTTGTTGCCAGCAGTTTAGACATTAATGGCTGTGTGTTGTGTTATTTTGAGGGGACAGCACATTTACACTGTTATACAAGCTGTATACTCAGTGCTTTACATTGTAGCCAAGTGTCATTTCTTCAGTGTTGTCACATGAAGAGCTATACTAAAATATTTATGAAATGTGAGGGGGTGTACTCACTTCTGTGATATAGTGTATGTGCAAAAACAGGGAGTATGCATCTGTTTTTTAAAGTGTGCACCCATTATATGTCATGCTAGCAAGATCACTTGCTGGAAGGACAGGGAAATGATTAGGGTTGAGAGTCACATTTAGCCCTGCCTAGTTACCACCTCTGTTTTCATCATGTCCAGGAAAAGCTATTGTTTCTCAGATGAAAGTGATGATAGATAGCTAAACGGAATGGGACGTTTTGTTTTGTTTTGTTTTTGCTAAAGACTTCATAAGACATCTGGAGGCTGTAATCTGTGAATTCCAAAACACCTATATCTAGTAGGGATCCATAGCAGGCAGACTCAAGCTTACCAACCTGAATTGACATATCCTATCTAGTGTCTAAGCAGAGGATGATCTACTTTGAAACAGGGATGGACAAGATCTGTGAATGGACCCTACCCTCACCCTGGCCAGTTCTCTGTCCTGATGACAATTCGTCTTGCAAAGATGAGCTTCAGGGAGTGGACACCTTGTTTGCCGGCAGATTTATCCTGCCACCTTTTGCAGTTCAAGTGTCTCAGACATGGACTAAGAGATTGAAAGATCCCCATCATGAGTCAAGGATCAGGATCTACTCTTCCCTATTACAGAAATGCCCCAGCTTGAATACAGCACGTCCTGGGAGAAGTTTGTGGTGCAGAGTTTGGGGAGGAAAAAGTTGTTGTTTTTCATACTACTCACAAGTGAAGTTCAAGTCATTGTGGAAGCACATGTTTTTCAGTGCTCCTGACAACCACTTTAGAAAACCATTGGAACTACCCAGCTCAGTCTTAACAGCATTTAGCTGTAGTTCATTTTGAAGTCCACATTGTGTTGCTGCCAAGCTATTCGACGTGGAGAGCATGGAAGCTGTCTTCCATTGACAAGTCTATTCCTTCTGTAGTGGTTCATTCACTCACTTATGCAACACAACAGGTACATCACACCAGCCAATGTCAAGGGAGGCCAGGAGAAGCAATCTCGTCTAGGTGCAAGCATTTCAATTAACTGGCAAAATGGACAACATCCGTACATCTCTCTTTGCTTTTCTCTTCTGCTGTCAGGATGCATTGTATTATAAATAACAATAAGCCAGCCTCCGATTCAAAGGCTGTAATCGAATCTCTTTTCATTTTGCTGACATTGGGGGGAAAGGCCCTTGAGTGAATTAAAGCACATTATATAATTCGGGTGACATGGAGAGGTAGTCTACTTCTTATAATTAAAGTGTGTGTAATCGTAATGAACAACTTGCTTTTGTGGGACTGTAATGGGAAGGGGCTCTAGAAGAGGCTGCCAGAAATTGCTACTCATTCTCTGTCTAGAGTTTAAAATGTTTAGACCTCTAAATATTTAAATGGATCCTCTGTGAAAGTCACTGTGGAATATTGTCTAGCTGTTCTCTGCCTCTTTCCGTCTTGGCTAAATATTTTGCAAATATTTCTTAATATGAAATAACAGTTTAAGTTCAGCAAGGCTCGAGAAGCTTGGGAGTGGCTGATTGATTGCAAAGAGGCAAACAACCTATCCAGTCCTGCCAATCATTTAAACAAGCCTTGAAATACAGCAACAGGTATAATTTTTAAATTTTGCAAATTCAAGGAAATGGTTAAAATATGTCTTGAGGATGTGCAGAATCCCTCTGAGACAAGGGGGGAAAAAAAAGAAAAGAAGTATCACGATCTGGAGAAGAGAAATGTCCATGCAAGTTACAATCTGAAAACAAACCTGTCAAGATTTGCATCACTGGTTGTATCCACTGACTTTTTCTGCAGAAAGTAAGACATAGAAAAATGGCTATCTATAGTCCTCTCTCCCATTTTGAATGGCAGTGGAAATTCTGGGGTAGCTTTTTCTGATTAGTACTGTAGCAACTGCTACTGTTTCCCAGTATCTTATAATAACCTACATGGAAGCAGGAGCTGCTGATGTGTACAAGAGGAAAGCTGGTGGAAGAACCTATTCTTGAAGTCATCCTAGTGGTGGTGTTGGAAGACCCATGTTGGTTCTGACCTACATGGTCATAAATGGTTTGGGACCTCAGTACATGTTGGAACACCTCCTCCTAAAAGCAACAACCCATTTCGTTTGCTCCTCCCAGGCCTTGCTGCTAAGAATGACCACACAAAGAGAGGTGAAACGAGTTTCAGTGAGAAATTGGACCTTCTCAGTGGTGCTTCCATCCTTACAGATCAAACTTCCATTAAGAGAGTACCAGGCCTACTGCTTCCCAGTTGTTGGAAAATTAGCTAAGGCAGAACTTTTCAAAATTGCTTTCAAGAACATACTGTTATGAATAGGGAATTGTATCCACAACACTCTGTGCCTTCATTTCTTTTCCTTTTTTGGATGTCAATACAGGGCTAATTTTTAGTTTGCCTTCGTTTAGATTTTCTTTTTGCTTATGTTCTCTGTTTGTTGACTTTTTGGTTCTGGATAAAGTGGTTGGGATTTCTCTGTTTTCTTATGTACTCCATACACAATAGTGTTTGTCAGTAGTTGGACAGTGTAGACATTGAATGAATGAATGAATGAATGAATGAATGAATTCTAAACTTGGAAGAAATAGCTCTTTGAGATGTGGGCCTTCATGAAGTTTGCCTCTGCAGAATTCCTTCCTTTTCCATCTGCACTTTTTATACATTCTTGTTCCATCCAGTGTTGAGTCTTGTTTTTTGCTGCTGTTGCTGCACAGCAAGATAATCTAACCTCTTTTTGTGTTTGTGCATTGTTAAGAAATGTTTCCATTTTTGTAGGAACTTTTCAAACTGTATGAATTGCTTGTGTGCATTCTTCCATAAGGCATATCACACTTACGCTGTGTATTCAAATTTTTCACAGAAAGCCAATGAGTAACTAGACCATGTCTTGCAGGAAGTAATGACCAGGGAAAGTCATAAAGGAAAATTCCCCTGGAGTGAGTTCCTTGCACACAAATTAATCAGAGACCTTGGGAAGACAGTAAAGTTTTGGGTACTAGATGGAAAACCTGCAGGATTGTTTTGGACCCAAGATCCCCCACCTTTCTGCCTTTGTTCTGTTACATTTGCTTTCCAAGTGTTTCAGCCTTTGATACTTGCCAGGGTAGAGCACTCAGTCAGCATTGAAAGTGAGTATAAAATACTTGATGATCGTCTACAACTGGAATTTCTGATCCTTTTTTTTTTCACTTTCTCCTCCACAAAACAAAAGCTGCCCTCATATCTTAAACATGAAATTTGTGAGGTTAAAGAACACAATAATTTCAAATGCAAATTTGTATGCTGGAGTCTGAAATATCAGATGCAAATCTGTGCTGCAATAGTCAGTTAATTAATTGGGCAGATTAAAATCTGATAATTGTACTAAAAGCTGTCCTCATAATTGAACAGCAGATTTTTTTTTTTTTTTTGATAGATGTCATTTTTAAGAAACGAAAGAGACAGGGACCATTGTTCCTTTTCTTTGTGCAGAATGGATTACTTTTTCCGAGATGCCACCTGTACTGACAAGTGCATGCATAATTTTTAAATCAAAAGAGTATGCTTCAAAATGATTTACTCATAAATGAGATCTGAATAAATGTGCTTATTAACTGATTAATCAGTTGACTAGAACTAATACAACTAATTGCTTGAGCCTTGCATGCCCAAGAGGTGGCAATCATATTCAAAACCAAAGTGAGTGAACTGAGATATGCTGTGAATGCCATATATAGTGGACCCTCGTATAACAAATGGTTTGTATATATATAAAAAAGTGTACAACATAAAAAATTCCAGAGATAGGGGAAATTTGCTTAACAGAATCGCCTATGGGGCGAATCCATACAACATAAAAATGGTCGTGATTAGGGATTACTCTGTTTTCAATGCATTCCTATGGGAAATTTATATAAAGGAAAATTTGCTTAACAGAATTTCATTTGGAGTGAATTAATTCCTTTATACGAGGTACCACTTATGGTTGGATCCACCTGTACAAAGGGCAAGTTCCACCACCGGCTTGTCCGGAAGCGGGATCTCTTTGCCCTCCCTGGGCGAGGCAGTGCGAGACGTGCTGCCACCCAGATCTAACGAGGCATGCAAGGGGGTGGAGTGAGAGCCCTACTTAACAGGGCCTCACTGCCCACACAGCCTCTTTCATTTCCCTGGCAGGCAGTAACCCACCTTCCCGCCACCTTTCTGAAAGCTAGTGTGGCATAATGTGGTCACCTTTGGGGTCCAGATAGGAATTTTTGCCTTGCTCACCCAGATTGACCGAGGGTGGGCATGGATCTTTTGCCTGTCCCATGCTAGCACAGGTGGCAAGGCGTTGGCCACACTGATGGGTTGTGTGGGGAATGGAAGCATCTGGTGAGTCCCAAAACAGTTAAGAGTTTATGCTCCTCCTACCCCATGGCTCCGCAGATCAGGAGACCACAGTGCCTGGGCGAGGAGGCCTTTGTAACCCTACCATGGCCGGGGCCGGCCATGTGATGGCTCCCTGCCACCAGAGGGTGTATGGCATAGCTTCAGGAGGACAACGGGATGCCGCCCAGAGATGATGCCCCCAAGGAGCCAAGCAACTTGCCCACCTTGAGGATGCCGTTGGGCGAGGTCTCCCGGAGTCCTCAGGGCCAATGTTTTCCTGCATTACAGCAGCCCCCTTTTAGCAATACCCACGGGTATGCATTGTATTCAATAAAAAGTGGCCCAAGTTTCAACCCAACATGTTGTCTCACCTGCTCATTTCGTCCTGGGAACGTAAAGAAACTAAGGGGCCATCCTTCTTTCACTGTGCAGAGATGAGGGTGAACTGAAAATGTTCCCTGCTTGACTCTTCAATTGGTAACACATTTAAATGGTTTACAAGACAAAAGAAGCAGAAGATCTTCAGAATATCCTCTTTCATGTGATATTTTTATTTTCAGTATAGCCACCTCTATTGCAACATCTTTCTCTCAGGAAAATACTCCCCCACCCCCAGCTAATGGAGTCTCTGGCTTTTATCCATTGCTTCATGCCCTCTTTCCTACACTGTCATCTTCTTAACAGTTGTCTTTCAAAATCTGCTTCATGCGTGGGAAGTAGAAGTCACAACGTGTGAGGGAAGATTCATGTTAGGGATGGCCAACAAGACCTACCTGGGTTATACAACCTTCAGTTTGAATCATGTTGCTCACAATTGTTTTGTCAACACAATTATCACCAGAGACCTTTAATTTGGGGGGATGAAGTTTAGCAGGTGTAAAAAAAATTCTTTTCAGAAACAGTGCTCTGTTTAATGTGCGTTAAACACCTATTTATAACAGCAACTCAATGAATTTGCATTTTGATCTTGAGTTATCACATTGCATATGGAGAAGGTGCATACACAATAATACCTATAGTGCAGGGCATCTGCTGTTGAGCAGATATATTCCAGTGGGGTTGGGGGGGGGCGACCTTTCAGCTGATGCTCATGTTGTTTCTGAATGGGTGTATTTTGGCCTCATGGTTTTATACAATATGCAATCAGATTTTTGATGAGCTAGTGATGGATGGCAACCAGCTAGTCAAACCATCGTCTTCATCATCTTCATTGAGCTGCAAACCTAGAAAGGACCCTATAAACTCTGTAGAGTCCTCTGACAAAGAAACATTGTGGGGAATCAAACTCCCAACCTCTGGCACTGCAGCCAGATGCCCAAACCACTGAGTTATACAGCTGACAAACCATGGTATTTCTTAGCTGGACTACACCTCTGTGACCAACCATAGGGATTATTTGGATGCCAGTCACTGATAGGCCATTACACACAGAAAAATGCTAAGGAGACCAGTACTGCAGTAAGATTTCATTTTTACTGCCTCTTGAATACAACCCTAATGAACCAAGAGGGGGTTCATTCATTCATTCACTCAAGACGCACATACTTATCAGGACGCTTTGCTCAAAGGACCCGACCTGACCTGCAATAATGGAAAATTCGTGATACGTGGATGCTGGGTTGGGTCTGGACTTGGGGGCCTATCTGAGGCCTCTTACACTTACCTGAGGCCAGGCACTTCCCTGAACAGGCCTCCAATGGCCTTCCCTGGCCCGTCAGAGGCCCCAGAAGTGGTTTCTGATGATCCATAAGTCACTTCCAGTTTTCCAGAAGTCACTTCTGGTTCTCTAGAAACCACATCTGGTGCTTCAGACAGGCCCAGGACACCTGTCATAGGCCTCAGAAGTGGCTTTGGGCAATCCAGAAGGCACATCCGGTTTGCTAAAGGCACTTCCGGTTCACCGGAAACTACTTCTGGGGCCTCCAACATGCCTGGGAAGCCTGTCGGAGCCCCACTTTGGTTAGCGCCAGGCCTGGGCGAAGTGCAGGAGGCCTCAAATGGGTCTGCCAGCTTGCCCCAGAGGGCCTTGCGTTTCATATACTGCGGTCCTGCTATATACTGGGACCACTGTATATGAAAAGTAAAATGGCGGGGACTACTGTAAAATTGATTTGCACCAATCTGCCTCCATTTTGAGTGTGTTCTTCACCTCTTTTTTGGCCATGCATTCTATTCCTGACACCTTCTCCATTGTCTTTTTTTTTTTTTTTTTGCAACAATGATATTTTCTTCCATCCTTTCCCAAGCAGCTTAAAATTTCAAGAGAGTTGAGCCTTTAAATTTCAAGCAGCTCTTTACCTCTAGGTTGTTTGTTAGGAAGTTGGTTGGGTGATTGACATGACTCAGAACAGAAAACCAGTGAAGATTCACATGCTTGCCTTAATGGTTGAAAGGTGGCTCTGTGGTGTTGACTTGTAGCACAAGCATGGTGGGCTTCTTAATACAGTTCTGCAAAGCCCAAAAGCTAAGTGCTGCTTGTTATGGTAACTGCTCTAAATGCAGCCAGTAATGTTAGGATGGTATGAGAGTGTAGGTTCTCTTCATGCTGCTGCACACATGCACGCTGTGAGGCTGCGTGTGCCTCTTGCATGACAAAACCTGTTGAGACTTGTTTTCATAGAAACAAACAAGCAGTCCAGGAATGGTTGGCATTTAGTTCCCATCGATGCTTTTATAGCAGACTTCAGTCTCAAAGCTGAAAATTCAAGGTTGTGTGTGGGGAAATCTACTGAGTCTGAAACTTTCAAATGGATGTACAGTATTGACTCAGTGTCTTGCAGTTCAGATACGGAGAGAGATGCAATTTGTTTTTGGAAATATGTATAATCATGCAGTAGGCTCCTTGAATGGATGCTGGGCATGTGAGCATTTGGGAAAAAAGCCCCACCCCACCCCCCACCCCCAAAATCACCATAGTTTCCATTAGAAAAGAGTGAGATAAATGTGCCACACACAGTCACTTTATTAATCTGGAAATTTTACACACAGACATAGATGGTTGTCGTTGTTATCAAAACTCTTCATGGAATCAGCAACAAATCACCTTGAAAGTATAAGGAAAGTAGGGCATATCTGCAGCATTTGTTTTCTAGCTTTCTCTGTGAGGATTAGGTAGCCTGGTCTAAAGAGTGGAGTTGACTGCATATCATAATGTAAATCATGATCATGGATATTTAACACACATTAAACAGTTATTCAGAAAGAAGCTCCTAACTAGCATTAATGCAGAAACCGGGAGCTTGGGTGATGCTAAGCCTAGCTATGTCTCAAGGCTTCCTAGTTTTGCTATTTCTCCCAGGTAAAAAATATTTTGGGATCTGTAAGTTGTTTTTACATCAGGTAGAACTCCCAGAAAAGGGAACTAGGAAGAAATGTTAAAACAAAATACCATCCCTTGGTTCCATATGCACAGCTCCTAAAAGCCCCGCAAAGTCTGTTTCTTGCATCTGCAATGCACCCAAGGACAGTCATCTCTATTCCACCCTTAATTCTCCGATCATCTGCCATAGAATTAAAGGTCCACTTGGGCCTCCACTACAATCCTTCCAGGACAGTACTATTTCAAATGTATGGGAGAGAAATAACATTTTAATGACATACATACTCCACAATCCCTCAGCCATCCACATAGATGTAGAAGGTTGAGATAGAATTTTTCTCTGGATGTGCTTCTTCTCAAATGTAGGGAGAACTTCTAAATACTTGCTTTTAACACATTCGGACAATGCATTAAGTAGTATTCCTTTCTTGATTCAGTGGTGTCTAGCATGGATTTTTTTTTTTTTTTGCTTTGTATTATTGCCCGATAAGTAACAATCCTTTAGAAGCAGAACATCCATGTGACGTAGCAGCTTTCCTGAGACTGATCAAACACCTGGCACAAAACAAACAAACAAACAAACAGGGATTACTTTCTCCTTTCCACATCCTGTATCTGAGCTCCTTCGGGTCATTTCTCTTACCTGTGTATCAGGAAATGCTGTTTAGACTTTGGCCTCTTTAAGCAACATGATCACACATCTCTTCCATGTTTGTATATGGCAAGGACCGGTAGGGGACAAAAGACAACGCAATATGCTGTGTAATGTCCCCCGTCTGTTATCTAGACTAAGATTTAGGGTTGCTGGGATCCTTCTCCCCAAACATGTCTCCCCATGTTGTAAAAAGGGATGGAAAGAATCTTAGCTAAATTCTTTGTTCTCATCATCCTGTCATTGATATCTCAACAAGGAATCTTGAAAGCCCATGAGATCATTCACCTCCATGTGCCAATAGGACATGGAACATTGCTGTTTTTTCTTCATCACCGGCTCAAGAACTTGTGCAAAACTATTTCTGCACAAATTTAGTGTCCTTTCCTCTGAGAAGCATGGTCCACATTCCAATCATGGAATGAGTGGCTAATTGATTTAAAAGGCACAAACAGGCCCTTCAATGCCTCTAAACCTTAAACGTTCACAGAGAAGCACCACAGCCATTGGGATTTTGCGCTTTTTGCATGATAGGCATGTCTTCGTTTATGTGAAAAAAAATATTCTCGTTCTCATTGTTTTTCCCCAATAGCACCATGGAAGACTATACGGTCTCTTCAGAAGATAATAACTATCTCAGAATAACTGCAGTCCCTCATCCTTATTTGCAAGAATGCGGAAAGCAAGGGTTCACATCTCTGGTTGTGACACTTGACTCTGCAATAGTTCCCTCATCCCAGTCCAAGCTCAGACGTCTCCAAACTCTTGCCTAACTTTTTGCTCCAGTTTTATATTGGTGGAATGCACAATATTTGCATCAAAGCCGGCTGACATCTGTTTGAACTTTTAGGGAAAGAGAGAAGAAAGTAGGGCATCTTTGTTGGTGCCATCCTTTTCCTTTTGTTGTCCTCTCTGAATGGTTTGGTTGGCTTTTATTGAAGCCCTATTGACTGGTATGGATGGATATGATAACCCCATCTCACCCGCTACTCTCTGCCTCGCTCCAAAGTTTTACACAGTGATTTGCCATGCTCCCACCTCCACATCCATTTTATATTGGTACTTTTTATTATGATTATCTTAAACATCCATTATTTAGCAACTGCTGAAGCCTGGAAACCAATTTTCATGCTTATTTCAGAAGCATTTGCAGCAGTTGGACAGTTATGTATGGGATACACATAAACTAAACAGGCCTGGCTCTCTTGAAGGAGCTAGTAGAATACAGGAAATCTCTCGCTCACTCCAAAATGGCTCACATTGACTGGTTTCCATTAGCATCCAAAAGGACAATAAAGCTCTTAGAAAGAAGGGAAGCAGATCTGTAGGAATGGGACATGAACACCAGAATTAGCTGGGTTCTTTCCATTGGCAGAAGCTAACTGACAGGCTGAAGCTCAATTTAATACTGGGGGAGCATCTTCTATCACACCTGTAGCCAGCAAATTACTTCAGCAGGCAACTGGCTGTGCAGGTAAGAGCAATCTCATTGGCTCCAGGTTCTAGACCAGGAGAGAGAGGCAGATGATCTGCTGCTCATGCCTCAACAAAAGAACAGGTTCCTTTTCCATTGGCACAGATTTTGAGCATGCTACTTTTTTCTAGGCAGATGAAAACTGAGCAGTGCCTGCTATAGTTTACAAGGAAATGCCGTACATCATAGGATGGAGCCCAAATTCAGAATTTGGAGGAGGTGCAATTTGCATAGCTCTGAATCAAGTTTCTTTGTCCTGCTTCCATTGTCTAGGGAAGAAAGGGAAGAATGATGGAAAACACCCAGTCAACTGCCAAATCTACAATGCTAGAAGGGGCCGAATCTTAGCATCTCTCCTCCCTGCTCCTTGTTTATGGAAAGTTCTTGTCTCTAAGTAAGGGAACAGGCCCAGACCTTACTTTAACCCCCCTTTTTGTGTGTATGTGGCTTTCTTCACAATGTTTCTTCACTGAGAAAACATATTAGTCATTATCTACTTCTATGTTCCATGCAGAGTGAATAAAAAGATTTTCATAAGAGTTGTAGCTTGATCAGATAACAGTGGTCTTTCCCCTAAAAACACCTACTGATATTTGGCAGATGTTTCTGAGGGCTCATAAAGTTGACATGAAGTTGGTGGTCTTTCCCCAGTTTATGTCCCCCAATAGTAATTGTGTCATTACAGTCATGACTGACTCTTCGTGATCTCTTGTCCATGGAGTTTTATTGGCAGGATTACTGGAGTGGCGTGCCAGTTCCTACTCCAGGTGCTGACAACACCTAGTATTCCCTGGTGGTCACCCATCCAAGTACTAGTCAGGCGACCCTGCTTAGCTTCCGAGACCAGGTGAGTTCAAATGTGCTCAGGGCATCTAGGCAGTAGCCATCATTAAATATTTACTCTACAAAACTACTCCAACCTTTTAACTTCCCATTATTTGGACTATGACTTTCATCATAGCAGTGGTCAATACTTGGAATTGGGATAGGCAACTTGGTAGTCAAAGGATCATGGAAGCTTTAGGGGAAAGCACCTGAACTTTCTCAAAGACAAGAAGTGGACAATGAATGGCTCTCTAGATGTTGTTAGTTTGCCACTCCTACCATCAGCAGGGGCTGATGGGTGCTGTAGTTCAAAAAGCATGTGGAAGCATTCATTTTGGCTACACCTGCCTTAAGTGGATAGTTTGTTCTGTGATGAATGAGTTCCTTTCATCAGTTCTCAGCCTAGAGCTGATCAGCTTTCATTTGTTGGCACCTGTCCCAATGTATTAAAAAGAAATAGAAAATATTTAGGCATAGCAAAATTAGCCCTCCCAAATCTAATTTCTGGGCAATAAAATGAATGTGTCAACATTTTGCCAACTTTTAAAATGGGGAACATGGGATTAATTACCCCACATTCTGGAGGATTCTAAAAAATAACAGACATGGTAAAAGATGTGCTTTATCAGGAGGTTACTTTTAAAGTCCTCAGTTAGATGATGTTCTTAAAATCCATGGCTAGATGATGTTGCAGCCAGGGCTGGAGACTTGTTAGAGGCAGGAGGTTGGATGGCAATTGTAAAATCTGCTTAAGAATTGGTGTTTTTCAAACAAAGGGACATGGGTCATACACCACCCCCAATCCCTCACCCATCTCCATATGCCTCTATGAGACATACAAATTCCTGTTGGCCAGAGACTGGGGAGGGGAGAGAGAAAAGGATTGATGCAGGAGACTCACACGCTTCATTCTGGAATCAGGGTAAAAGTTAGTAAATCCACAAGGTTTGCCAATTGGAATTAGATTGAATTAAAGTGATATTACCTAGTGGTTGCAGTTTTGCCCTTTGGTGTTGAGAGTCCCTGTGCCTCATTCCAGGTCCGTGGGGGAATGCTGGCTCTTTCTTGCTATCGAGTTGTCTCGTAGAGCCTTATGGAAATGAGTGAGGGAGTGAGGGCAGTGTATTACCCATGTTCATTTCTTTGAAGAAGGCTGTGTGTGTGTAAAACAACTTAAGTAGCTTTTACAACTGCCCTCCAACTTCCTGCCTCTAAAAAGGGACATTGTCAGAAGATTCTCTCCAGTGGAATGTTGTTCTGTGTACTGTAAAATGGAGCGATGTCATGAGTTCTTACTGGTCAATGGAGGCAAGCAGTGGGGTTAGCACCTGTGATCACTATTAAGCAGTTTGCAAACATTTTTAACATATTTTCCCCATGGTATCAATGAGGAGACGAAGGCACTTGTGCTGCTTTTTCACACAACCTGCCTGCATAGTTGGATGTTTGGCTCCAGTTTTTTTTTTATTATTTAATTTATAAATGTCACTGTTTCTCTAATGAGCAGAAGAGGACACAAGCACAGGCTCCCTCATTTTCATGCAGCTGGGCTCTCAGGCACGGATGCCTGCTGGGGCTGATTTTTTTGCACTGCAGGATGAAGGTTCCTGGTGGCTGAGAATTCCCCAGCTCCTCTCCTTATCACCCACAAGGCACCTTATGTTTCGCCTCAGATTCTGACTAGCTCTTTATCAGCTGTCATATCGCTAATGTGCAATGCATGAAGGGATGGTGTCTCTGCACTCTCACAGGGCCATTTATTGTGTTTTGCCGTGTATTTGATGTGCTTTGGCAACCTGGAGCAAAATGCAAGCTTCTGTGATGTGGTGTAGAGGCAGCACACACCTTCCCAATCTTGTGAAACAGGTTGGTATCTGTACCAGAAGGCTTTTACCCTGAGGGAGAAGAGGATGGGTGGTTTACTAGCTTAAATGCAACAAGGTGCTTCACCCGATAATATTCCACTAGGGTCACAAGTTCAAATATGGTGGTTTTGCAATGCTGAGTCTCATTCTTATTGTAAGAAAGAGCCAGGAATCAAATGGATGAAGGGGTTGTCAATTCTTTAAAGGCTTTAAGGAACCTTCCTAGTGTGAAGCCAGTATACCTTTAAATACTATAAGTTGGGTGGAAATGACCTGGGTATCCATGACTATCCATTAGGGATGGGCAAAAAATGAAAATATTACATTTTGTTGCCTTTCCTTTCCTTTCCCCCCCTACATTTTTTCATTTCATTTCAAATGAATTTTTCTCCCATCACAATGTATTTTTTCTTTTCCCTTTAAGGATGACACAAAATGGATTCCAGCCACAAGATGGATGCAAGCCATGTGATAGGGTCATGCAAATTCTTGAACAATTTCAACCAATAGCATGCCCAGGTTGCAGACTGGGTAGGTGTGGCAGCATAAAAAGCTTTGGCAGACCCTGTCCTCCTTGCAGTCTGCGGTGGGAGTTAGGGTGGGATTGTTGTCTCTGTGACTCGTTACTTTAGGCCAGCCAGGCAGGTGTGTGTCTCTGTGTTCCTGCTGGCTGCAGCCTGGCTCTTAGGGGAGAGAAAGAAGACATTTCTCTTGCAGCCTCCCTGTGTGCATGCGTACCTCTCAGTGAGTACCTTCCCCTGCCCCACAGTGCAGTCACTCTGCGGCTGCCTTATGCCCTGGGCAACACCCACCACTGCCTTTGCAGCCTCCCTGCGTACCTAGTCTATACCGTGTCTCTGCCAGCATCATTGTTTTAGTTTTTTCCCTCTGGTCTGGGGCGTTAGGGGACATCTGCACGTGGAAATGCTTTAAGTTGCACAAAAACTGAGTAAAAATGAAAAATGAAAAATGAAAAACAAAATGAAAAATTTTCAAAAAATTCACGAAAAATGAAAATGAACCGAAACGGACCCGCAACAAAAAATGAAAAACTGAAATGTAATTTTTTCGATTCATGCCCATCTCTACTCTACTCTACTCTACTCTACTCTACTCTCTCTCTCTCTCTCTCCCCCCCTCTCCCTCTCCCCCCCCTCTCTCTCTATCTATCCCAAGTTTAATTCAAAGAACAGCCCCAGGCAGTGCACAAGTTAAAACAATAAAATAAAAATAACATTTTACATATATTAAATAATAAACACATAGAACAAACAAATCACAACAGGGAGTCAGGTAGGTGGTGGGCAATGTGCAGCACTGCCAAAAGCCTCACGGTACAGCCAGATCTTCAAATAATTATTAAACATTGCCACAGATGGAGCTAAACGGCAGTTTGTTCCAAAGAGCAGGGGCAACCACTGAGAAAGTCTGTTTCTTGTGACATTTTTTCTGGCTTCCCTAGTGTTGGTCACCCTAAGTGCCAATGCTAAAGAAGATCTAGTTGGCTGGCCAGTCATTAATCTAAGGGACAGGCACTCCATCATATATTCGGGTCCTAAGCCATAGAGGATTTATATGTTAAAACCATCACCTTGAACCTGATCCATGACACAACAGGTAGCCAGTGCAATTGAGCCAGTATGGGAATGATGCAGTCATATATGCTCCCACCAACCACCAGGCTAGCTGCCACATTCTGCACCCACTGCAGTCTACAGATCAGATTCAAGGGTCACCTCCTGTAGAGTGTGTTTCAGTGGTCAATCTGAGAAATCACCAATGCATGTGCAACTGCTCTCAGGGAGGTCTCATCAAGAAAGGGGCAAATCTGGGCAATGAGTCAAAGTTGATAGAAGGCTGATTTGGACACAGCTGCTATCTGGGAGTCCCAGGAGACAGCCAGGTCCAGTATCACACCCAACTTCCTCACTCTCTCTGCCAGCTGGAGGAAGATCCCATCCAAACTGATTTTTTCCATCTCCAAATGTGATGTTAATGGTCTATGGTCCCTTCCATCCATCAATCTCATTGGGATATCATTTTCCAACCAGCCACTCTTGACTTAACTAGCTCATAGCCTTTGGGGACAAAGGGAATCAAATGACCATTGGTGAATGTATAACCCCCAAAGGGGAGTGTTCTTCCTTCTTTGTTCCGAGAGTCCAGAACTGGCTCCTTTGCTTCTGACTCAGAGGGTTGTTCTCAAACATTCATTTCAATTAGTTTCAGTTCAGTTCTGATAGGGGTTGCTTAATAAGTAAACTGGGAGTGTTATGTATACGTGCAAACCAAGTAGATTATTTTGGTCTTTCTTCTGCATAATGCATCGGAAGGCTGAACTTGTACAGATTTCTGTCTGCCAGTTTATTCTATGGGCATAATTGTTTTCAGGAAGTGAGGATTCAGTTAATTATAGAGAACACAGAAAACATCCCCCAAATGGTGCAAATTGTTTCCTGCTAAGTGACTGAAAACATTGGATGCCAGGGCCTTTGTGAATTTGGGCAACAAGGGGTTACTTAGTCTGGTAAGATGCTTTCTATCTGCTGGAAAAATGCAAATAGAACAACAAAAACCACTTTTACAAGGTAATGAAATTATAATTGAAGGTGCTTTTAAAGGGAGAACAATGGGCAATTAAGAACCTGGCAGCACAGCTTAACTTTCTCTGCACTTAAATATTTTGAATGTGGAATGCCATTGTTTGACACCGAGAATGGAAAGTAAAGGCATCAGCTGTGTATCATCCTCATGCTGAGGTGTATACAATGTGGAAAAGGGCAGGAAGATGGCTTTATTTATTCAGAGTATAATTTTTTACCCTGTCCTTCTAATGCAGCTAACACATCATTCATGGCAACCTACAACAAACACAATCACAACAGTGAAGGCAGCATTTGCAGTATTACATAAACTGCAGTAAAGCTCAGTGCAATCGAATCAGGCATGGTAACTAAACACCATCCTTTTAGACATAAGCGGTTGTATTGCTGGCAAGGCAAAATAGTTTAGGATTTTTTAAAAGTCCTTGCCAGCTGGCAGAAGAGAAAAAGAGAAAGCTATACACAGATTTCTTGGACCAAGCCATTTCTTATTGTTACATGTCGTCAAGTTAGAACCAACTTTCAGTGTCTAACAAGATTTTCAAGGTATCTGTGCTATTTAAGGGCTGGTTTTACCAGCTCCACTCCCTCAGTCTGTTCCCGTGGCTGTGTGTGTGTGTGTGTGTGTGTGTGTGTGTGTGTGTGTGTGTGTGTTGTGTCATTACAGTTGTGACCAACTCTTCGTGATGCCATTACCATGGATCTTTCTTGGCAAGAATACTGGAGTGGCTTGCCAGTTCCTCCTCCAGGCGCCTACAGCACCAGGTATTCCCTGGTGGTCTCCCATCCAAGTACTAACCAGGGCCAACCCTGCTTAGCTTCCGAAATTGGGCAAGAGTGTGTATTTGAACCTTGTTCTCCAGAGTCCTACACCAGTGGTGGCACACCTTCAGCATTCCAGATGTTTTGGACCACAACTCCCACAGTCCTTTGTCATTGGCAATCTAGGCTCAGAATTTTGGGAGTTGTTGTCCAAAACATCTGGCGTGCTGAAGGTTCACCACCGCTGTTAGTCCATCTCTCTATCACTACTCCATGTTGGGAACATTTTTCACATTGGTGTGTTTAAAAATAATGTCCTGCCTCTTTTTATGTGATTTTATTATTGCCCTATAGAGGAATCACCTACAGCCTAATCCTGCCTCTTGTGTCCCCTATAGATGGAACAAATAAAAAGGGTCTTTCCTTTAGATCTGATACAGTAGGTATTTATTGCAGAACAAGACATTCCCCAGGTAACCAGGCTCAAGCTTTTTGCATCTTTCTGGGGAATTAGTAGGGATGCATGCCCACCTTACGCCATCCATTCCACTTGGGTGTGCAAGCCTATGATCCTTCTAATTAAAAGGAGGATGAGAATGTGTGCCCCTCACTCAAAAAAAAAATGAATAAGAAAAGGCTATGTTGGTCTTTATTTTCCTAAGAGTCATCAGTTTATTCCCCTCTAGATTCTAAATTTTAAGAAAGCCGACAGATCAAATGAAAATTGATTCATTTGAAACACAGAGCTGGGCGAGAGCTTTGTGGATACCCTGGATTGCTAGAAAGGCAAACAAGTGGGTCCTGGATCAATTCAAGCCTGAACTGTCTCTGGAGGAGGGGGAAAAAACATTGAAGCTTAGTCTGGCCTACTTCGGATTCATCACGAGTAGGCAGGATTCTCTGAACACAATAATGTGGGGAAGGTGGAAGTGAGCAGGAAAAGGGGAAGCCAAAATGTGAGGTGGACTGACTCCCTAAAGGAAGCTGCAGGCCTATGGTTACCAGAGCTGAGCTAGGGGTGTTGAGGGCAAGACATTTAAGAGGGTGCTCATTCATAGGGCGGTCATGATTTGGAGGTGACTTGATGGCATAGAATAATGGGGGAAAAAATTCACACCATGGGGCAAATCCCCGGTTGCTTCACTCCAGTTTCAGCTTTGAGTGCAATGTCCTTGGCATGTTTTTAAATAAGATCCAAACTGAGATATTAGTGCTGTTCATGGGTGACTATAAAGTAGACCAATGACTATTAACATAGCAAAGCAACACCCCCATGGATTCCTCATGTGTCACTACTGAAAGTGGGGGAAAGGATAAGAAAAACAATGGGAAATTCTAAGTTGGTGCCAATAAGGGAGGGAATAATATGCTATTCATCTTACACACACTCCTTCCTTTCCTTTCCTCCAAGTCATTGATTAAATGATGCAAATACTGTATGTGCCAGTGTCACTAGTTCAGATCCAAGGGAGAAGGGTATGGAGAAAGAAAGGATGTGACACACAGAAGGACAGTCCTCCTTGCATTGTCCTTTTAATGGGGAAAAAAGTTCTCTACAGTATGTGTCCATTGCTCTTTTAAAGTCTCTCTCTCACTCTCTTCCTAAGGACTGCCATAGGCAGGCTTTATGGGCTGTCTTCTGGCAGCATGGAAGAAGAGAAAAGTAAAAATAATGAAATAATAAAACGAAAACAGAATGCCCAGCTTTGAAGGCTCACACTGGTGACCTTCATTCCTGTCTCCCCCATTCAACATATGAGTTGGCTTTTCTATTACATAAGAACATAAGAACAACCTTGCTGGAACAGGCCACAGCCCATCTAGTCCAGCATTCTGTCTCACACAGTGGCTCACCATTTGCTTCATGGTATTCCCAAGCAGATGTCTTCACCTGCTTACGATTCCCTGCAAATGGTATTGAGAGATATCCTGACTCTCTCTCCAACCCGGAGGTTGTCCTTATGTATCCAT
Source organism: Phrynocephalus versicolor (assembly GCA_023846285.1). NCBI lineage: Eukaryota > Metazoa > Chordata > Lepidosauria > Squamata > Agamidae > Phrynocephalus > Phrynocephalus versicolor. Next base: position 7,044,331 of record JAHTLZ010000327.1, on the reverse strand, counting down.
AATCTATTGACATTCTTACATTCTCAGGAGAAAGGGCTTTCCAGAGAACTGGAAATGCACAAATGCTGTCACAAATTATTTCTTTTATTTGTTTTTTTGCTTCGTCCTCTTTTACCCTTTTAAACTCTCTGTCCTTGCCTGAATGTTGAGGAAGTGAAGAAATGCAGAGGCCCAGATTCATGTAAAACACTAGAGATGGGCACGAATGGAAGCTCCCCTTCCATTTTGGTTCTTTAGGACCCAGGGGAGAATAGTGTTTTATTTCATTTTGTTTTGTTTCATAACTGAATTTTTTTTAAAAAATTGTTACAAACGAAACAAAACTACTAAAGAAACAAAATGAAACACTATTTTTCCATTTTGTGCTCATCTCTACAAAACACCCATCAAGATGACAACAGGAAGAGAGCAGTGTGACTTGAACCTGCATCTTACAAAAATTATCCGAGGTATGCAGTGCACTTCTATGTGAAGAGATGGACTGCAACCCCATCAGGTACTCTTAGTGGAATGGCATGAGTAGGAAGATGTTCTGAACTTCTGATATGTCGTAGGAAAACACAGTGGAATGAAAGTTAGGCAGTACCTTACAGAGAGCATATTATTAGGAGAAGAAATGCATTAATGGTTTATAGCATCCAGTTGTCAGCACAGGAGCTTTTCACACCCTCTGCACTTTGCAAATTAACTTCCTTTGATTCCTATTTGCTCTTCTAGATGCAAGCATGGGCATTGTTTTCTTTGTTTCAGATGTGGACGCCTGCTTGAATCACATCTCTGGAGCATTAGCTTGATTTAAGGCAGAATGGCCTATTATCATATATGTGCTGGGGATCCTGGGAGACTAGAATGAACTGTTTCATTTCAGTCTATGGATGCTGCATTTTAGAAAACAACTTCCCTGTGAGCAGGAAACAAACCACGCTGATGCCTAACCCAGATTGTTCCTTGCAGTGCCTTCTACTTGTGTGGAGGATCTGTTTTTGAATATGGAGGCATTATCACAATGCACCTGTGTGCCCTCCCTCCCAATGCCTGACATGGCACAGCCCAAGATACATCTTAGGATTCTGCCTTAAGGGTAATAGTCACCTATATATGATGTTGATTTCTCCTTGGTAGAAACAAGCCTGCATGATAGCAGCTAGAAGGCTGCAGTTGTTCCAGCTGGCAGGGTCTCTGTTTTCATGAACAGAGCAAATTTGCAGATTCCATTATAATTATATGCATTTTCATGGCAACATTTCCCCTAAGGATCATTAGGCATTAGGCAGATGTTAACAGCTCCTTACCATGGTTCATAGGAATATTATAATCGTCAGTACACACAGGGACACAGAGGCACAGTTCATTTGGTGTTTCCGACCCCTGCTTAAAGCATCTTGGACGATTGGATGCTCCGTTGATGACATCTAGTCATGCGGAAGGCAGGGCACTTAACTCCAGGATTGCAGCTAAAAAGAACAAGCGGTATTCCAATTCTCCCCACGTTCCTGGAAGTTAATTCATTCCAGTAAATCATCCAAAATAATTTGCAGCGAATATCAATTTCCTCTGTGAACTTCGCGGTAGCTGCACAGGAGTGTCTCTGCTGACACTGCTCCCTAACTCGGCTGATTTGCGACAGCCCAGCAGCTGGGGAATAAAGAGAAGAGGCAGAGACCCTACCACCACCATCCCAGACCTGTCTGTGCAAAATGGAGGCATGGGACAATTTTCCCCCTATGGGCTGCCATGTATGTAAGATGAATAATGGTAGCGAAATTTAACAAAACAAAACAAAAACAAAGGAAATTTCAAAAAATGCTCCCAGAATGCTTAACAAGCCTACAAGTAGTGAGTCCTCTAAAATTATCCAGGATGCACTGCACCCTTCTGGCAATAAGTTAAAAATAAAGCACTCAGGACTCATTGCAACCCAGTGGCTTGTGTTTAGCACAAGGCTTCAAGTGCACAGGTGTGCACAGTGTTTATGCACAGTGTTGCACAGTGTTTATGTCTTTGAAGTGCACTTTTATAAAGAGTTTTTTTTACAAAAACAGGTGTTTCTGTCTTTTTTTCTAGGCTTCGGAACAAATTAATTGGTTTCCCATTCATTCCTATGGGAAACCAAATTTTGTAAGACAATTTTTTGTAAGACAATTTGACCCATAGAATGAATTAAATTCATCTTACAAGCATCTCTCTTTCTCTCTCCCACCCTCTCTGTGTATTGTTGTTGTATCATTACAGTTGTGACCAACTCTTTGTGACCCCATGTCCATGGAGTTTTTCATGGCAGGAATACTAGAGTGGCTTGCAAGTTTAGCTATATGGATGGGGAATTTTTTGTTCAGTTTTTCAAAAGTATAAGAATTTTCTAACATTTGCATATTTCTTCATAAATGAAACAGAGAGAATTGAGGATTGAATAATTCCAACGGGGGGAGGAATGACATAAGGGCTCCCCATATATGCACTCAGTGCTGAGTTAGGGTTGCCACTTTCCCCTGGCTTCTATGGTGCAGCCTTATATATATATAACAACAAAACAAAATAAACAAAAGCAACCAAATAGCAGGCAGACATAATATGGTGCTTTCTGTAGTGCAGTGTTTCCAAACTCCAAGTCCCCAGATGTTCTTGGATTAAAATTTGCAGAAGCCTTCGCTACTAGCTATTCTGGCTAAGCTTTCTGGGAGGTGTAGCCCAATGCCAAGTTTGAGATCCACTGCTGAAGTGGGAATAGTGGTACCTATTGAATTGGCTTGTGTAAAGGGACTGGACTGACATTTGTTGCATTTTAGTCTTTAAATGGCCTTGCATACTGTTTTCATGTGGTGGCATACTGGCTCTGAGCACTGAGAAAATTTTCCATGCAAAGTGCAAACCTGCTAAAATGCAAGACAGGGATTGCCTGAACAGAAATTGCAAGATGAAACCGGATAATCAGCACAGACCTAAACATTAGTAGCATTTCTGAGAAAGCCCTGCAATTGGGCTAGCCATTCCCCTGCAAAGTCCATCATGTGCGTGGAGCAGCCCTTAGGTATACATTTAGGAAGAGAAGCTCTTGAGATGCTCCCAGATTTTGAGACGTCAAACTAGTGGCGGAGGTGGTGGATAGGATTTCACCAAGACAGCTGGCATATTAGAAATGTAGGCAGCAGCAGACAACAGACAGAGAGAAGCAATTTACTTTTGCGCCAAGCCGGTCACCAGCATAGACAGCAGTGGCGTGTTAAACATAGATGAGAACTGGCGTTGCAAACAGGGATTGAGTGCTGAGTGTTTTCTTCTCTCTTCCTCTCCCCTGGATGCATTGATCCTAGCCGCACCACCTCCTCACAGTAGGAGAGAGGGTTCACTTGATACAGCTCTCTTACCTGCTGTGATAATACAGTTTCTCCCCCCCTCCCCTGCCTTAAACTACTTGGCCAGCTGCACCCTCCTGTGGAAGCCTTTTACCAGCTGTCAACATCTGGCCACAGCTGTTTCTTCAAAGGAAACAATTTCTGCTGGTGGTTGAAGACTTAGATGCAAGTTTGCTCTTTGAAGCCTGGATTTTTGCAAATGATGTTGAAGTTCCTCCTTGGGAAGTAACATCAACAGAATGTTCCCCCTCTTGGCATTGAAGCTAAAGACGGGTGAATATTCACCACCCATCCCTAGTTCCAATGGTTAATTTTGTGATAGAAAGCATTCAGAATAGACCCTCATGATATTTTTCTCAAGGTGATGATGTACACTAACCAGATCGAATCACGCTCCCGATTGTATCAGAGCTGAGCTCAGGAGTAAACAAATTACAATTTGCACGGTTGTTTATTTTGACTAAAGTCAGATTGCAGAAATAACCAAAATGCAGAAAGTGATGGAGTGAATGATGCAGTGTTACTTTTTAAAAGCTGTAAGAATCAACGACAACAATTGCTGTCTCAAGTTGTAGGGGGAAAAATACCTCTGGTGAGAAATGCCCCAAGACTAGCATCTTTGTTCTTAGAAATGCAAAGCTGGAAGGTGCCCAAAGAAACATCATGTCCAACCCATGTCAAGAAGGCACAATGGTACATTGAACTCCCAACTGTTGGCTTTGCAGCTGGAGACCTGAACCACTCAGCAATCCAGCACTTCTCCCATACCTCCTTCCTTGAGAAGGCCTGTTGCAACGGCATTGGGGATAAGGAAGAAGTCTGTCTCAGAAAAATTAGCTCAAGGACTCCACTTCCTAAAGTCACCCGGCACTATGGGTGTTGCTGGAGGTGTTCTGGGTAGTGTAGTCTCCCAAAGCAACTTTTCTGAGATCTGCTTTCCCCTCCTTTTGTTTCCTGCAGCAAAAGTACACCAGCTACCAAAGTAGCGAGGAAGAAGAAGGGAAGGGAGATCCCTCTACCCTCTTTTTTTTTAACCTTCATCTCCCTGGAGATGAAACAGCAACCACAGCCAGGGAGGGCACTGACATATGAAGAGTAAGTAAGGTGGCCAACTGCTGTCCGCTTTATACATACTGTCCCTATCTATAGGGGCTCTCTGTTTGAAGGGCGCCCAATCTAACTCTGGCTCAAAGATAAGCCATAATTAAGAAGAGAGAAATCAACAATGTTGAGGTTGTACTTCCACAGCAAACTCTTGGGGAGCAATTTAAGCAGGTGCACAGGGCCTTCCCTGATCACAACTTTCTCCAACATGCTTAGACGTATTGCATTTCTATGTAAAAATAGTAAAGCACAGTATATTCAAACCAGTGTAGTTCCATCCATTGAATTTCAGTGACTGCTGCGTGACAGAAAATGCCTTCACCCACTTCTTAACTTGCAATAGTTTGCCACTGAAAGGGATATACACTGGTGGTCATGGCTAACAGGATTTTGTACTGTAATTTTTATCTGTAAGTGTATGCATTAGCTCATGCAAACAGTATGTAAATCTCTAGCCTCTTTCATCTTCTATTCTGTTGATGCATAAGTGGCCACTTTGGAATGAATTATTTCCTAGTTTGAATTAAAACTCAAGTCAGAGAAAGGAAACTGGTTTTGAAAGGTTCACTTTGTGTTTCTAATGAGTACTATCAGTTGCCCTTGTCAACATTTCAAACACTTACTGAAAACATGAATGTCAATTGTTACCAAATTGTATTGAAGGCATCATTGTCGGCCTCTGACTGACACTCTCAGGTCTTCTCTTGGGAATCCAAAATGAATGGAGAAACGGTGGTAGATATAGGCAAGACCCAATGCTTGCAGCATTAGTCAGAATTCTACATGGGTGGAACATTTGACCCATTGAACCAGTGGGAAAGGAGAAAGAAAGAAGTGTTTCAGTAAAACCGCCCAAACGTCTTGGGGCATACAGCTCATTTCTATGACCCAGACTGAATCTGGGTCCTACCTGCCACTGCAATTGTCCTCTTCCACTTTTGGGGAAAGGACACAGAGGCCAGCTGGCTGGCTTCCTTTTCTTGTACTTGACCCGGTTTCTTCTGTAATGCTGACCTTTGTTTGAATGTGATGGGTTTGATGGATTTTTGTGCAAAAGTCTGCAAATGGAAGCTCTCCTCACAAACAGTAGTTACTTGTTTTGAAGCTCAGTTTGCTTTTGAGTTTCCAGTTCACTACTTTAAGCTGGTTGAATTAACTGTTTTAATATATTTTTATGTAGTAATTTTATTCTTACACTGATGTGATTCTCTCTTCTCTCTTTTTTACTGTAGAGGAAGAAGTTTTCTCTTATTTCTCTGTCTGAAGTTATCTATCTATCTATCTATCTATCTATCTATCTATCTATCTATCTATCTATCTATCTATCTATCTATCTATCTATCTATCTATCTATCTATCTATCTATCTACCTATCTATCTATCTATCTATCTATCTATCTATCTATCTACCTACCTACCTACCTACCTACCTATCTATCTATCTATCTATCTATCTATCTATCTATCTATCTATCTATCTATCTATCTATCTATCTATCTATCTATCTATCTATCATTTACTTTTTATGCCACACCATCTGGCCAACAGTCACTCTGGGTGGTTTACAAAAAAAAACAAGATATGGACAATACAATGAATAATAAAATTGAACAATATACAATGTATAGAGAGAAATAAAAAAAACCAATCAAACATTATCTATTTATCTGCCTGTCTATCAATCTGTCTATCGTTTGTTCTTGTGTACATGCTTTTATTGTTTTTTATATGCTTTTATTTTGTTTTTATGTGGAATGTATTTTGTATTTTGTATTTTGTATGGTCAGTGACTGAAATAAAGACTAATATCTATCTATCTATCTATCTATCTATCTATCTATCTATCTATCTATTTTGTAAGTTTTTCATTCCTCAGAAATTCTGTTTTTCAGATCTTTCTGATACTTTTAGATTATCTGTCTAGAAAACCCTCTGACTCTACACCCATATGCATTTTTACTGTGCCTTTTGGTACAATATTTGGACCACTTGCTTGAAAATTTGAGATGCTGAGATGCTGCTAGTTTCAGTTTTCAGAACATAATCTTAGAACTGCAGAGGTAAAAAGGGATCGTATGGACTATCCAGTCCAGCTCCTTGTCAGGGAGTCACCCTGAGGTATCTCCACATCCAGATACCTAAACTACTGGGATATCCAGCCATTCTAATTAGAACTTTAGAACTGCAAAACTGTTAGGGATGCTATGAACCATATAGTCCTTCCCTGGTCAAGGAGGACCAGTGGATTCCCATCCTCTGGCTCTGCAGCCATAGACCTATCCCACTAAGCCAGGCACGTCCAAACTTCGGCCCTCCTGATGTTTTGGACCACAACTCCCAGAATTCCAAGCCTATATTTTCAATGGCAAAGGACTGTGGGAGTTGTGGTCCAAAACATCTGGAGGGCCAAAGTTTGGAGATGCCTGCACTAAGCTATGCAGCTCTACTCTGCACAAACCATGGGCAGGATTCTGTAGTCTGGGGGATACCTGGGGAACTGTAGCTGAAAACAGTCAAGGTCCCATGGGGGGGGGGAATCAACAATTTCTAGGTTATATGGGGTAGTAATGTGTCATATATTTCTCTCTCTTTTTAAAATCTGAACTAAACTGACTCAGGATGACAAAGTCTAATGCTTGAGTCAGTGCAGAATTATACCCTAATGGGTTTTTGGACAGAGATGGGGAAATTTGATTTTTTTTTTGAAATATGGTTCCCAAAAACCCTCAGCATAGGTTGTGGTGATGAAGAGTAGGAGATTCCCGTAATTGCACTTTGTAAAAGCATCACTTCCTGCCTCTGCTCTTGGCAAAAGGGTAGGAGTAGATTGATTGGGTGTATTTCAGTGTCATTTTTATTTTTGAAAGGCAAAACAAAACTTATCGCTGGCTAGTAACTCAGTATATTTGTTCAACATTCACCAGTCAGTTTTGTCTTGTCACAGCAGTATTGTGTTATTTATGCTCATAATTCTAAATGAGTTTTCTGATAAAAATACTTAGCCTTCTATCTCATAGCCAATTCTGGCCTTGGGATTTCTTTAAGACTAATATTTCTTTAATTTCTTTAAGATTTTCACACACACACACACACACACACACACACACACACACACACACACAC
>JAHTLZ010000327.1:7019114-7030073 GCA_023846285.1 Phrynocephalus versicolor | reverse complement strand
ACAACAACAACAACAACAACAACAACAACAACAACAACAACAACAACTCATAACTGGGGACCAAGTGATGTGGAGTAGTTATCAGCCTACTTGGAATAGGTAGCTCTATACTAGGGTCATCTTGACCTGTTTCATTTTCACGTGAAAGGCGGGAAAACACATATATATATATATTCTGTCATCCTAGAACTGGACAGTTGGAAGGGTCCCTGTGGATCAAGCCCATCCCCTGTCAAGGGGACACTGTGGGCAATTGAACTGTCAACCTTTGGCTCTGAGACCTAAAGCATTAAGCTGTCCAGCAGCTCTGTGTCACTTTAACATATTTTCAACCATGGGTGAAATTTACCTTATTCAAAACATCACATTTTGAAAATACCACATAAATTTTGCATGTATTTGTATTTTAAAGGTTCTTTGTTGCGCAAACATGGATGGTTCACATTTATATTGAAAACATACACACATACACAAGCACAAACACACACACACACAGAGAGAGAGAGAGAGAGAGAGAGAGAGAGAAAGAAAGAGAACTAACTTCAGGAGTTTACAGCTTAATTGAGAAGTTTGGGAAGCCATCTTGGGTCCTTTTGAGGAGAAAGCCTAGATATAAATATTTTGAATAAATAAGAAGCAGGTGGGAATGCTTTCTTATCTGAATGTTAGTCTGGAAGATAGAGATTGGCCCTGATTTGTGTTTCAATATCAGGGTTGTTTCCAAACACTCTTAGATTATTTATAAATGTGAACTTCAACTCGCTGCTTCTCTGTAGGTATTCCTGTTTCATTTATGATGATGGTACATGAAATTATCATTCGGAACAATGTTCTAACAATATTTTGAACATTGCCAGTGCTTTTGTCTTCCCTGCCTTCTCCCCTCTTCTTTGAAATGGTACCTACCAAATAAGAATGCAATGGTAAAACCTGCATCAAATCAGAGGAACAGATAATGTGGCTGCCTCATAGGCTGTTAATCTCTGACTCTTATAAATTTCAGCCAGTAGGCCTAATAATCATGAATTTTCGGATATGTACTCTGGAGGGCCACTGATGTGCCTTCCTGGAACTGCAACTGGAGGCAGCTGTTATCCCCCAAAATAAACTTCAAGGTTTTCAGTAATAAAAAGGGACTGCCCTGTCACTGGAATTCCACATTTTTCCCATCACCAAGACCAGAAACTTGGGTTGGTGTATATGGTTGCCTTTTTACTCTCATAGCAACCCTATGAAGTTGGTAATGTTGAAAGCCACCTGAGGGGGGGTATGGTTGAGACGTTCAAAATAATGCAGGGCATGACTAAAGTGGATAGAGGGAAGCTCTTCTCCCTCTCACAAAATACCAGAACTAGGGGGCATCCACTCAAACTGAGGGCTGGGAGAGTAAGAACAGACAAAAGAAAATATTTTTTTCACCCAGCACGTTGTTAGTCTGTGGAACTCCCTGCCACAGGATGTGCTGATGGCATCTGGCCTGGATGCCTTCAAAAGGGGATTGGACAGATTCCTGGAGGAAAGGTCCATCACAGGTTACAAACCATGATGGAGATGTGTAATCTCCAGGCTTAAAACCGGGGTACTTCAAGGGCCAGGTGCAGGGGAGTGGTATCAGGAGACAGATATCTAGTCTTGTGCACTCCCAGACACATTTGGTGGGGCCCCTGTGAGATACAGGAAGCTGGACTAGATGGGCCTTTGTCCTGATCCAGAATGGCTCTTCTTATGTTCTTATGTTCTTCTGTTTAAAGACAATGATCAGTCCAAGTTCAGCAGATGTGTTATTAAACTGATGAGGGATTTGCATATGAATTGCACCTGCAGTTCCTCACTGATGCTGTCACTGTTGCAATGCCCTGCTTTTAAAATGCATCCAAATAATGCAGAGATCTCTTTTTCCTCCTCTTTCTCAAGCTGTATTGATGAAACATTTCACTACAAAGCAATACACAGAGCTTTGTACAACAATTTGAAAATACCACACCCTAAGACATTAATTAAAACATTCTTCTTCTTTCAAAAGCAATCTCTAATATTAAAGAAATGCTCGGAACAGGCCATCCACAATTACCCTTGATGGCATTTAAAATGTGAAGCAGTTTTGAGTGAGGTAGCAAGAAAGCTCAACTTATCTGAAAAAAGGTGTTTCTGCTGAAGCACATTTCCCTCTGCAGACTCCTGAATGATTGCACCAAACGGGTTTTGAGGGTCTACTTTGAAACAAAAAGTGCAAATTACAAGAAACAATGTTTTTTTTTATTCCTTTCCTCCCCACTCTCCTCTCCTCTTTGCTTCAATCTACAGTGTGTTCAGGGCAAATGGCTTTTCTCCCCCTTTTCCCATTATTACTGTAGCACACCAGCCTTAATTGCATAATTCAACATTTTTAAAGGGTATTTGGATGTAATTTTGATGCTTCATTGGATGGTGTTTGAAAGAAGTGGAGAATTAAATTAGGGAGGGAAACACAAGAGACATTTAGGGCCTTTTTTAAAAAAAAGGAGAGAGCGAGCAAGAGCTGTTTTGAGGGACTGGAACAGGATGCATTACACTGAGACGGGCGAGGTGACCAAGGAGATGGGTAAATGAATTTCAGTGCTTGAAGCACTCTTCTGAGATGCTGAAAACTTTGCATGGAGTGATGGTCCCCCCCCCCACATTCTCTCTCTTAAACACACTTTTGAAAGAATTAATGGAAAGACCTGCCTGTCTCCTGAAGTGCACCGAGGTCCTTTTATTAGGGCGAAGAGTCCTCTATTTAAATAGCTGAAGACAGCTGTCCTTTTTCCACAGTGTCATTTAGCTGAAAAGATGACCCTCCAAAGTTGGATTGAAAGACCAACCACCAGTAGGAGAGGTCTCATCGACTATTGGGTTGGGCATGTGTGTCTCCTGACCACTTTTCAGAAGTAATTCCCAATTTCTTTACTGCTCTTATTTGCAATGCTGAGGGGCTGTAGGAGCTCCAGAGGGCCCTGGGAGTTGCAACACAGAGTGGGTGGATGTCATCATGGCTGCAAACTCTTCTCCTGGAAACTAAGCTGGAGGGAGAGAGACAGTCAAATGGCAAATCTCTTGTGAGATGAAGATCTCTACCTGCCTGAGGTTTGCCCTTGCTCTTAATCAGTGGTTCCTAAACTTGGGTTCCCAGATGTTCTTGGACTACAACGCCATGCCATCCTGGTCAAAACAGCTCGTGGTAAAGGTTTTGGCGAGTTTCCATCCAAAAACATCTAGGTTTTGGGAGCTACTGCTATAATACATCCCGAATCACCTGTCTTTCTGCATCCAATATGAATGGCTTGTTCAGTTCTCCCTAGTACACAGAAGCAGCCAAATTAATTCTGCTGCTTTTGAAGAATTGCCTCTACTTGAGTTGATGCTCTGAGTTGATGCACTTTCCATAGAACAGTGAACATGGAAATGCAGAGTGGATGGGCTCCCCTGCCATGGGCAAGCTCCTCCCAAAACTCACCCTCAAAGTTTACAATGTGCAGCATGAGATTATGATAATGTATCTCTGATTCTCACTTCTAAAAAAATGTATGCATTTCACTTAGCTAGCAGGAGTCTGTCACTGCATGGAATTGGCATTTTATTATTGTTGTTTGCGAATTTGGACATAAATTTTATAGACTGAGCATTCAGTCTCTCTCCACCCCCCTTCCACAAGGCTCCCTGCCTCCATCTGATCTGTTTAATGCAAGCAGCACCTTTTCATCTGATTGCAATCTATTGCTGATTGAAAGGCAGAAATTTTCTCTTCCATGGAGCCAGAGAAAAGATGTACTTAACCCTTCTAATCTTTTCTCATCCTCTCTCCATTCCTCCCCCACCCGCAAATGCAGAATGCAAGTTCACAAAAGAGGCCTTTTTACAAAAAGCAAAAAAGAGTGGAATGCAGAGAAAACTTTTAAAAGAGACCACCACTCCCTGTCTCGCAGCTGTATTCCTTCAGCATTCCTACCATCTGCCTTACTTCCTGGAAGTGAGAGATGGACAATTTGATTGGTTGTTTTGGGAAGCTTTTAAATAGTATTGCAGAGTAGCGGGAAGAGAGTATCTAGCATCAACCAGCTGTGTTTAGGAACATAGAAAGGTAACCTAGGGCAACTCTTTGCCCAAATGTTGTCCATCCATCATAGAATTGTGTGGGAGGGGCACCGCTTCTCCAAAATCTGAGGAAGAGGTCTCTCCCATTATTTGAAGTCCAGTCCTTTATACATGATCTGCCAGGGATTGAACCTATATCAGTGATGGCAAACCTATGGCACAGGTGCCAAAGGTGGCACTCAGACCCCTTTCTTTGGGCACCTGGCATTGCCCATTCATAGCCACCTGTATACAGGTTAAATTACTGTATTGGCACTTTGCAAAAAAAATTAAATTATTGGGTTTTGAATTGCAGTTGGGCACTCGGTCTCTAAAAGGTTCGCCATCACTGACCTAGATCCTTCTGTTTGAAATGTGTGGGTGCTGCTCCTGGGCTGTGCCTCTGCTCCCATTATCAAGGGCAGCCCCGCGTAGCAGAAACTTGGAATAAGTTGAGTCAAGGGAGGCAGTGTTCTGCATTCCTGAACCTCTGTGCCACTTCCAACCCCAAGCTGAAAAGGTAGCTTGCCTGTTTCTTTTCTCTCTCTTCTTCTTCTTAAACTGCCCACTCACAAAATCACAGTGGCATGCAGTCTGTTAAAAACAGAGAGGTGCAACCATAACATAGAAGAACAATTACTAATTATGGCAAAGATAAAGCTGAAGTTAAATCACCAGTGGAAGGGTGAAGAGGCCAGCATGAAGAGAGAAATCAAAAGCAGCAGCAGATAAAAGGGAATGGGGTGCACAAAGATACAGAAGCCCTAGAATGGCTCTTAAAATGGCCGAGAGAACAAAAACGTCCTTACATGATGTGAAAAAGACCAAGTAGGGACAAAAAGGCAAGCTTCTGTAGACTGCATCCCATAACTACAAGCACCTCCCTTGGAGTTGGCTACCCAGTCCTTGTGTTATTAGTTCATCAGGAATAACCACAGTGTGCATGGTTGCTCTGTATTAGGGATGGGCACAAAAGGAAAAATGAAATGCTATTTTGTAATGTTGTTTCGTAATGAAAATAAACAAAATGACACGAGGAAGCAGCATTTTGTTACAGACAAATGGTGATTTTTTTGTTGTTGAAACGAACCATTTTGTTCCGTCTGTAAACCACTTGGGGGGAGGGAAAAAGTTTTTTTAAAAAAATATTTATTTATATTTATTTATTATTAGACTTGTATCCCGCCCATCTTCCCAAAGGGAACTCTGGGCGGCTTACGGAGATGAAAACAAGTAATAAAGCACAGGACAAAAATGAGGCAAGATGGCGGCAGGGCCCGGAAGTAAGATTAAACAAACAAACAAACAAACAAACAAACAAAAACAAAAACAGACTAACTGAGAAGGTCGCCAAAGGCCTCTCTAAAGAGGTGGGTCTTCAAGGCTTTTTTAAAAAAACATTTCCTCCCCCCCTGCACCATCTGATGGGGGCTGAGGTGGGGGGAAAAACTTCCCCCCCACCCCAGCACCCATCAGCTGGCAGGCAGGGCTTGGGGGAAGGATTTTTTTTTTTAAAAGCCCAGGGCTTTTTTAAAAAAAACTTTTTGTCACTCCGCCACTTTCCAGTCCCCCATTTTGTTAGTGGTTTGTTTCATACATTTTTTTTTTTTGAAAAAAATCATATGAAATGAAATTTTCTTAAAAAGTAGGGGAAGGAAATGAAATAAATGAATTAAATCTGGCCATCCCTATTGTGTATCTTCAAGTTAATTGATTTTTTTAATTTTTTTTTTCAGAAACAACACTTTAGGTGGATTTGGTGTCCTTTTTGCTATATAGTGTCACCTTGGCAGAGTGCAGATCCATGGGTGTGTAGAATTTTTCATATACTGTATGCACTCAAACCGAGATGACGCTCCACTCAGATATTTCAAGTGCTTTTGGAGAGGGAGCAGAAATTGGAAGTGTAGAAATCCCATCTGCTACCCTCTCCGAAAAGTAAATTTAGTGCAGGCATTTACCTGGTCCTGCATCAGAAAAGTAAGACTGTACCTTTTAAAGATGACAGCTGGAGCATATGCGACCTGCATCGCACAAGCACATCTAGTCTCAATCTATTTAGATAACATTGCAGTTTACATTCATTGATCATTTCAGAGAAACCTGTGCAGAGGTTTTAATGCCTTGCAAATTGCTTTTTTTCTTCTCTGCAATTTACATCTGCAATTGCATTGAACATATTTTAGAGCTTTCTAAGATGCCACAAACAATGACAAATCTCTCCTGAAAACATTATTCTGCTGCAGTAAATTTGATGGGGAAGAGGAAGATAGAAACTGAAGTCGGGTCTCTCTACCTCTTTTGAATTTTCAGGAGGCGGCATACCTAGATTAAAGATCTGTGAACAATCTGATTTAAATCTGAATGATGTCAGGATTGTTTTAGTCCATCCTTCTGGGCAGTAGCTTATGGGATAAAATCTGTGCTCTCTTGAGTTCTTATTCTGGCAGTCAACTATGTGTACACATCTGGGGGGGAAAGTAAGCATTTGAAGCATTTGCATAGTAAAATGTGTGCATTTCAAATCGACAGCAAACAGGCAGTGGGAGAACTTGCATTATTTGTTACTTTTATAGGCAGTATTTCCTGTCATGAAAGGGGGAAATGGGCATAGGAAAAATGAAACTGGGTAAGAAGGTGGGAAAGAGGGATCTCAGTTGGAAAGACTGATTGTGTCAATGTGCATCTCCCTAACCTGGAGGGTTAAACACCTTGGTGCTTACCAGGAGTAGCTTTTTATCACAGTGTCTTTCAAGAAACTTTTCAGTACATCAGTTTGCTTACTTGTGTGTGTGTGTGTGTGTGTGTGTGTGTGTGTGTGTGTGTGTGTGTGTGTGTGGTGTGCCTATTGGGTGTGGATGCATTTTTGAATGGGTAGGTTGACAAAAAGCAATTATGGACATACTTGCAACAATGATTTAAAATGGAGATTATCCCTTGAGAAAGGAAGCCCTGTCAGTTCTCTGTATGGAAGGCAATATAATGGGCCTTTATGCATGGGTAGCATTCCCTCCCCCATGACCAGCGACTGCTAACTAAGCACTAATGCACAGTCTTAATCTCTCTGACTCAGCATTAACATTAAGAAGAACTAGATTTACTGATGACTTTGTTCATGTTCGGCGTCAGGGGAAGGAGTGCCAGAAGTAACGCTCCGGAAAGGAGATTTAAACCTGTAAACAAAAATGGAACACTTGACCGAAGCCAGCGTGGAAGTGGGAAGTGCCTTTGGAGGCGGACAGGCTCTGCAGGAGGGAGCAGTTCCTTGTGGCCCGTAGAGAGGGGATATTTCTCCTCCTCTTCTCTTTCTAGGATCTTCCAAGGATACCACAGAATAGCCGGGAACGGAACGTCTTGCTGGTGTGATTATTTCATTAGCAATGTTAATTCCACCAGGCTAGAAGCTGGCTGGGCATCTTGCATATTCATAGACCTCCTCCCCTCATTCATATTCCAGAGGTGTTGCCTCCGGACATGCTGTGAGCAACGCTGCCTTGGTGTCAGAAAGAAAGCTCTGTGAAGCTGCCACAGTGGACACATGCCTGGATTGGGAGGATGTGGAACAGGGAGGCATGGAGAAACACTGAAGCTTTTGTATATTTTCCTGTTCCACCCCCTCCCTCCTTATGGAACCGCTACCGTTCTGAGAAAGAGGACCCGCTCAAGGACACCTGGGTAATTCCTGCTCCGTTCCCACCTAGCAAAATGCAGGTTTTCCCCCCTGAGCAGAAAGTTTCCATGCAGTATAGGGGTTGCACCCTCTGCAGAAGCATCACAGCTGGCAAAGAGAAGGGAAGCGTCCCTCATGGAGGCGGCTGCATGAGCAACAACCATGCCAGTGTAAGAAGTGTGAATCCTGCACTGCTGCACTGACAGGAGTTTCTTACTCGGTAGAAGCTCAGTCAAAGCAAAGTGTTCTGCTTAGATACTGCCCCATAGTGCTTAAAGCCCTCTCTGGGGGGAGGGGTTACAGCCTAGTCATGCAGGCTACACATTGCCCCCCACCAGCAAGCTGGATACTCATTTTACTGGCCTTGGAAGGATACAAGACTGAGTCAACCATGAGCCGGCTACCTGGGATTGAACCCCAGATCATGAGCACAGTTGTAGCTGCAGTACAGCAGTTTAACCACTTCACTACGAGGCTCAGTAGGACACTGGTCTCTGTTTTAATTGGCTTTTTAAATTGAAAAGCACAAAGGCTCTCCAAAAGGCCAACAGAGCTCTGGGCTGTTCGAGGCATGAGACATCCAAGCCAGATCCGCAAGAGAAGACACACCCCACTGTGACTTGTTGGCAATCCACCTGAATGCCATTGGTTTGATCAAGCCTGAGATTTCGACTGGAAAATGTCAAAACAGCCTAGAAGGGATTAAGACTGCTGGCACCCCTTCCCTCTGAAGGCTGATCTCATCCCCATCCTCCATGCAGTTAACAAGCTGTGAGTGCAGAAATGACAAGAATGGAGCGATACGCAGCTCTGAACTCTGGGCATTGAATTGAACCCTACCACTGAGATGGCATGAAAAAAGATTAGGGAGGGTTGCTCTCTCTCAGCCATCCTGAAGATGACACCCAGGACGGACAAAATGAGACCTGTAGGTCTTAAGTCCTCTACATCCTTCAAAAATGAAGACCCTTGGGAAGGGGAGCACAATTTGCTATTTTTTTTTTTTATGATTTCTTCCCCAGGTCTATTTTATACCAAACAAATTACGCTTTTAAATCCCTGGTGAAATCTTTCCTGCCTTGTAGGAAGGGAGGAGGTCTTATCTGGACATATAAGAGTCTTGGGCTTTGAAATTACACAAAATATCAGACTCTGACATATAAATGGGGAGGAGGGTATTTTTAAATTTTGTTTTGATTTGAGAATCTCATGGGTATCCAAGTCAGCTGTGTAGTGACATACTAATGTTAAATGGAAGTGCAAATACTCTCAGGAAATGTGCACCCTTGATGTAAATTCTATTATGCCTCCTTTGGTTGCCACCGGAGGCTGCATTTGGCTGAGGGTGCCAGGAGAGGGAAGTTCTCTATGTCACCTGTGGCAGTGGCCTGCCAAAGGAGGCTTGTAGCCTCTTCCAAGCAGGGCAAGGGGTCACCACAACGAGGGTCACGTCATTAGGAAGGTTGAGAACCACTGTTCTAAAGAAATGCCTCTTCAAATCAACATACATACTAAGCCACTTGGTTCCTCCCAGTGACCAGTTACATTAGATGATGATCATAAGTCCCTTAATACATAGCACAAACTCCCTACTTCATCTTTTGTGAGTGGCTTTGCTCTAGTCCTTGAAGCTTCTGTGTGTTTTGTCAGGAACATCAGGGAATGCTGAGAACAGTGGTAAATAAGCTTTCTCCCATGGTTTGCAGCTTCAAAAATGGGACAGTGCCCAGGAGCAGCTCTGATGAATCTACTTTTTCTTAATGACCAGCAGTAATTCTGGGTTCTAAAAATTATCTACCACTGCTTGTGTATGTAGTTTGTGCCAGCCTATGTGTATAACTGGCTCCAGGATGTCTTTTAAGCTCTTATAATAAAGGCAGTTCTTGAGTAAGTTGGTGTACTCCTGACCAGCAGTGGGGGGGGGGGGAGAAGAAGCTTAATTGATCATCACCAATCATTATTCCCCCTTCTCTCCCTCTTGCTTGGTTTTGCTCATTCCTTCTGTTAAAGCTGTGCCAGTTTGCATAAAATAATCAAAGCAGCTATGACTCAATCTTGAGAGCTTCTGTTCTGGTTAGAGAGTGGAAAAAACAATAATCTGAACCCAAACGAACTCAACAACAAGATTTCCCCAATGACAAACTTGGCTTTGTGGAGAAGGACAATGGGGGCTATAGGAAAACTAGATTAAGCTTACAGTGCTGGGACTCAGTTACTCCATATATTACTGTGAACTGTAAGATGGATGGTTCTTACGGGTAGAAAGAAATATAGTCCTTTGGAAGTGTGACAGCATATACTAAAGCTGAGTATTTCAGAAGATTGTGAATTGTGTGTAGGACTTCTGCACTTTACATGATCAGATCATGAAGTAACCAAGATGGCAATGTGACATTTGCTATCAGTGAAGTGACCATCCTTATTTCTTAGGGTGAAGTGGGGATGTGCTATAGACTTATGCATTGTAGAGATCTGGAGTGTATAAAGTAGAATATACAATAATATGTTTCATATTCATAGTCTTTCTGATATATTAATTTTAGAGATGGGCACGAAACAAATTTTTAATTTGTTTTGTTATTTGTTATTCATTTTGTTACGCAACGAAACGAATAACGAACCTAGGAGTAAAATCCAAACGTAATGAACCAAACTGGGAAAAATTGGTTCATTATGTTTTGTTTTGTTAATGGTGGCACATGAAGAAATGAGCTCTTTTTAAACACTTTAAACAGATGAGAAACACTTCAAAAATATCATAATTTTTAATGCCTGATTGTAGCAATTAGGTTGATGCCAGTGATTTAAAACATCTAAAAATGTGTTTTTAAAGAGATCTTTTTTTAAGGGGACAAAATGGCTGCCACATACTTTTGTTAAGGACAGCAAATCTGTGCAGTATGGCATTTTAAGGTATTAAAACATCCTGAATAGAGATGGGCACGACTTAGCGGTATTCCCGTTTCCGTTTCCGTTACTCGTTTCCATTACTCAACAGAAACAGTAACGGGAATTACTCCGCCAGAACTCGAACTCGAACCGACGAACGAATAATTTGGTCTGATTTGTCATGGTCGTTCCTGGCATCACGGCGATCTCACGATGCCAAGAGGCACAGAAAAAAAGTTTTTAAAAGTTAAAAAAAAAACCGATTCCTGGCCCTAAAAGCAGGCGAAAACTGTCTGAGGGCACCTACC
>JAHTLZ010000327.1:7006061-7019104 GCA_023846285.1 Phrynocephalus versicolor | reverse complement strand
GGGGGGGGGGGGTTTCCCCGCCCCCCCTCTCCTTGGCGATTGCTACTGCTGCGCTGCTGGTACCAGGCTGGGAGGGCGCATCCATTTGCCATGCAGTGCGGGGGGATCCAAAATGGCGACCACAATATTTTTTTTGAAATCGTTGCCCAAAACCCCACCAAAGCACCACAGAAACATGCAAAAATTAGCTATTTTAAATGCTTGAATTTTTACAGTAGCAGCAGTGGGTTTGTCTTGCAAAAAAAAAAAAGTCTCCGTTGATTTTATTTTATTTTATTTTATTTTATTTTATTTTATTTTATTTTTTTGCACCTGCACATTCACAATGATGGGCTCGCCCATGGGAGTGGACCATGCAGAGTTTTGGAGCCATTCCACCAATCGCATGGCCAGGTTTTGCTGACTGTACCAGGCTGGGAGGGCGCATCCATTTGCCATGCAGTGCGGGGGGATCCAAAATGGCGACCGCAATATTTTTTTTTGAAATCGTTGCCCAAAACCCCACCAAAGCACCACAGAAACATGCGAAAATTAGCTGTTTTAAATGCTTGATTTTTACAGTAGCAGCAGTGGGTTTTTCTTGCAAAAAAAAGTCTCTGTTGATTTTATTTTATTTTATTTTATTTTATTTTTTACACCTGCACATTCGCAATGATGGGCTTGCCCATGGGAGTGGACCATGCAAATTTTCCACCAATCGCAGGTTGACCACAGAGACTTCTGGGATGTGCCAATCAGGCATAAACAGCCCACTAATCGTAGCCCAAACCCGAACCCTAAGCCTAAGCCTAACCCATACGCCAGTACACTGTCCTTCTAAGTGGGTCAGAGAGGCACCCAGAGGTGCACCCCAATACTCACCCTAACCTCACCTGTAATTAGCCTAACCCTTGCCTTTGCGCTAACCCATCTTAACCCTAAGCCAGATCTACTTGCATTGCACAACATGCAAGTACGTGAGATGCAGCGGGTGCAAAGAGTCTGCCAGTCCGTCACTTGTGGCTCTGGCTGACTCCTGCAGCTGCCTCCAGGAGCCCGCTACCCCCCCCCCAAACCAGTACTAACGACAACGAAAAAATGAAAAAACGAACCGACTAATTTTTGTGAATTTTCACGAAAAATGGAAACGAGCCGAAACGGGCTACCTCCGACACACGACAACTCGAAAACGTCATTTTCCCTAGTCGTGCCCATCTGTAATCCTGAATATACTTAAAAACCCAGCAATTTTTTTTCCTGTCTGATAATACCTTGCAGGGGTCGGGGGTAAAGAGTGCTTAAAATGTCTATTTATGTGTTTTCTCAGATTGCTTTTTTTTTGGGGGGGGGAGACTTAAAGTTTGTGCAGTTATCATCAATATTGTTATTTTTTTTATGTTTTCCATCTGGTCTGGGGCATTGAGATGTCCGCGCACGGTCAAAGTGGGTAAAAATGAATAACAAATTAATGAACCAATGAAACAGATTTTTTTTTGAAAAATTCCTTAATAACAAAATGAAACAAAACTTTAAATGAAATGAAACAAAATGAATTGCCATTTTTTCAGTTCGTACCCATCTCTACTTAATTTATGTGCCTGTCATTATCCCCACTACCAGCACCATTTTATAAGCTGCCTTTGGTCCATGAATTAAGAGAAAGGTAGGATCTGTGTAAAATGAAAAAGGCAAGTTACTGTATATACTCGAATATAAGCCTAGTTTTTCAGCCCTAATTTTGGGCTGAAAAAAGGGGCCCTCAGCGTATGTTCGGGTCAATACTTTTAACCACTGAGACAAGTCATCTGTGGCTAAAAGTCATTTTAAACATTGCATGCCGCTTCTCATGACCTCCCTCTGCATCACAGGGGAGCGGCACACGATGTTTTAAATGACTTTTAGCCACTGACCCAAGCACTTGCATCAGTGGCTAAAAGTCATTTTAAACATCACACACCACTCCCCCAGCTCACAAAGGAAGAGCTGCCAGGCCCTGCTGCATTTCCCACCCTAGACTTATACACGAGTCAATACGTTTCCCCAGTTTTGGGGGGTTAAATTAGGGGCCTTGACTTATACTTGGGTCGACTTATACTCGACTATATACAGTAGTTAGTTTCAGTGAACTCTGATCATTGAGGCATAACTAGCTCATTTGTGAGAGCTGTCTGAATAAAAAAAAATTAGAGTGGTCTTGTTTAGGACAGTGGACAGGAGACATATTTCAGCAGCACCAGCACCATCACCGCCAAGATACCCACATGTCCAGCCTCTAAAATACATTACAGCTTTTTAACAGAAGTGAATGGTAGCCCATCTTTTGTATGGAGAAGGTAAAGAATTCTAATCAGGGATATCTTGGGGTGGGAGCAAAAACTGCCCCTCCTAGGCAAAGCTTTTTTGGGGAGCAGGTTGGCCACTCTTCAAGCATCTTGCTGGTAATTATTTTTCACCTTTCTTTCAATAATTTAATTGGACCAGATATGATTTGAGATGTGTATAGTATTCACACTGTTGTTCTAGCTTTGTTTCTCTTGTTTGGGCACAACAGTGTATGCTGAAGAGAAGAAACACCTTGAGTTTCTTTGCCAGCATAGCTTCTGAATGTCATTAAAGCAACATAAACCAATAAATGGAATACATGCACTTCACCCTGGATAAACCACATGATTCTGTCCACCCACGAGACGTCAAATCAGTGCATCCGATTCCAGTTCTCACCCCTCCCAACTCCTAGAAATATGGCCTGACTCAGCCCTCGCCCTTATGAATTTATCAGGCAAGGACTTGGTAATTTAAGGCCATTTCTGCATATCTGCCCAGCATTTAATTCCTTGATGGGGGAAGTAAATTCATTGGTGGAAGAGGCAATAAATCCTGGGGAGTTCATGAACTATTTATAGCAGTGCTGAGTAAGCCATCCACTATTATATATTACATCCTTCCTCACCTTTATTCCTCTCATGAGCAGCAAAATGTATGAGAGATACCTGGTGTTGGGGTTCCTTTTCCACTTCACTTTTCAAGCACGAGGATTCCATGGCTAAGCACTTCTTTAGTGGAAGAGGGCTCTAAGGACAAGAGGTTGGAAGCCCAACTACAGGGACTGTAAGGCCCATTGATTAACCATAACTCACTTTAAGCATTAACGTATCAAGATCCCATTGAGTACACGTATGAAACAAGTGGAGTTTGCATATGTATTAACTCGAGTGTTAGCATTTATTTCAGTAGGGTTATTGTAGTTAGATTGAGTAATTGGTTGTAAGCCTGTGAGTCTACATTTGTTGAAAACAACTGCATCCTAGTCAGAGACTCCATGATTGGAACCAGAAGCTCACTTGTTTCCATCAACAACTATTCAGGAAGAGTAAGCCTCAACAAGACTTTCTATTCATTTGTTCATTTTTTTTGTTAATTCACTCTATATCTGTTCCTTCAAGGATATAAATTGTGGTGGGTTTCTTGGGGAAGAATTCAGTTTGCTTCTCTGGGGAGACCACAGGGGCAATTTGTTTGACTGTGCTACTGAGCCACTATGGATAGTACTCTTGCCTGCTTTTAAAGTACAGTGGAACCTTGACTTACGTCATTAATCCGTTCCAGTGGTCTAGACTTAAGTCAAACATGACTTAAGTCAAATGAACGTTTCCCATAGAAAGTAATGGGAAAGCGGATTAATCCGTTCCAGATGATGAAAAAGACCCCCGAAAACAGCAATTTAACACAAATTTGACTGAGATAGGAGATTCCTTCTGGGGATGTAAATGAAATGTCTCTTCAAAGAGAGGAAGAGGCAGTGGAATTATAGTCCACAGGTTATATGCCTCCACTTTTAAATGTTCATAGCAACAATGTCTAACATTTAAGTTTTACTGATTTTTAACCTGACGTTCCAAGTTCTGAACAGCTCTGTGCTTACCATTAGAGTCCCACAACTGTACAGCTCCCCAACTAAAATGCTTCCATTGTGGACCAGACTTCTGCAGCCAAATTTTTTTACAAGACTGAGCCGACTGTCTAACCAGCGAGGCCAGCCCCAAGCTCCTGGCCCTTCTTCTCCTCCGACAGCAGCAACTGCTTCGGTGAGGCCGAGGACCAGCTCCAGGTGCTCTGAGCTGGCCTCGCCAAAGCCGCCGCTGCTGGAGGAGAGGAAGAAGGCAGGAGCAGTTTGGAGGCGGCAGCCGCAATGCTGGGTTGTGGCTGCCGCTCGATTCCGGTGCCTTGCACCGGGGCTCCAAGATGTAAGTTAAAGCCTGCGACTCAAGTCAAACAGGCCCCTTCTTGCTGAAAGTCAAATATGCTGCAAGTCAAGCAGTATGTAAGTCGAGGTTCCACTGTAGATGGATTCTTTGTCACCATGCCTTTGCTTTTTAAAAGAATATTTTAAAGGGTTTGGTAGGGCTTTGAAATGTCAGGAAATGCAAATGGGAAAACCTAAAGTACGTGAACCAAAAAGGCTTTTCCTTTGCTTCTGTTAAAAATGTTAGGAAACACATCAGGGTGGAAGGTGGGGGGAGGCAGAGAGATAGAGAAGCTGAGACAAAATTAATGGATTTTTTTTCACCCCTACTGTTCACATTTCAGCTATAACTTGTGGCAATGCATTTTGCTGTTTAAGAGTACACCATTATTTCTGGAATTTACTACCACAAGATGTAGTAGTGGTTGTTCAAGCTGACAGTTTTAAAATGGATAAATGTACAGCGATTACAGCCACTGAAGCCTGTTCATTGCAGGCATGTACGTATCACCACTGGTATGACAGAATGTAGACCTAAGTGGCAGAAAAAACATGATATGGAAAGTACAGTTGCATTCTTGTTCTTCCAGCCTCTACCTAGTCTAGACTGTTGGAGAGTGCGACAGTAGACACTCTCAAACCCTAACAGTATTCTTGTCCTGTTGAGATTAACAAAACTAACAAATCATTTGGTTGCATCTCCAGGAGTCCTTAATCATTCATCAATCTGCTTTGGACTTTATCTTTCTTTCTTTCCTTTCAATGTTCTTTCATTAACTACACAACAGTCAGGTTTGCCACATTTTGGGTTAGTCTGTTGGTACAGTAAACCCCCACCTATCACAGGGGTTAGGGACCCGACCCAACCCGCAATAATTGAAAATCTGCAATATGTGGATGCTGGGTCAGGTTGGGACTGGGCAAGCTCTCTGGGGGTTCTTGTACCTACCCCAGGCCTGGTGTTGCCCCAAACAGGCCTGCAAGGGGCTTTCCAGTCCCCCAGAGGCCGCAAAAGTGCTTTCTAGTGATCTGGAGGTCACTTCTAGTATATTGGAAGTCACTTCCAGTTTGCAGGGAAGCACTTTTGGGGCCTCCGAAGGGCCTGGGAAGGCCTTTCCTCCTTACCCCAGGGGGCCTTTTTTGATATACTGCGAACCCATGGTATACCAGGACCACAGTATATGAACTGCGAAAGGGTGGGGGGACAACTGTATTAAACTTTGAGAAACCACACTTTTTTTTCAGTGATCAGGGATTTTGTGTAACAACACAGCAGCAGCAGCAGCAACAACAACCACAACTACAACACTAATTCAACCCACAGGCCGGCAAACAAACAAAAAGCTGACTGGCCCGCGCTACAGCTGTAGCGTTGGCCACATGGTCAGCAGTAAAAAAAAGTACAATAAAAATAAAAATAAATAGAACAACAAAAAAGGAGTGCCAACCCAGCGGCAGGGGTGGCCAGGCTGGCATTCTAAAATAAAGAAAAAAATATAAAAAAATAAAACCAGTGCTGACCTGGCCCCAGGGGCCACGTGATTGGTGCTTGGAAAAAATAAATATAAATACATAAATAAATAAAAAGAGTGCCAACCCAGCCCTAGGGGTGGCTAGGGTGGCGCCCGAAAATAAAGAAAATATATAAAAAATAAAACCAGTGCCGATCTGGCCCCAGGGGCCATGCAGTTGACACTTGGGGGAAAAAAAGAGGTGTTGGCCCCAAGCCACTGCCTCAAATAGCCCCTGCCACAGTAGCCAGGATCACCCACCACCGCTGCTGCCGCCACCACCCAGTAAGGATGATGTGTTGGTGATTGAAGATGATGATAATGATGTGGATGATGTGGATGAAGATAAAGATGCTGCCAGCCCATTTTGTGCAGTTGTTGTCAATGTCTCTGTGTTTTTATTATTATTTTTGAATGTGTTTTCCTGCCCACGTGCTGTCAAATGGATTAAATCACGCAAAGCGGAAAAAACGAATCACGAACAAAATGAACCAACAAAATGAAAAAAAATTGTTTAAAATGAAACAAAAGGAACCAAACCCTAAAATGAACCGAACCAAAACAAATTGCCATTTTTTCGGTTTGTGCCCATCTTTATTGATGATGATGCAATTAAGGAAAATAAGTGAGAAAACGAAACACCTCTTGAAATATTTGATGGAAGCACATAGTACTGTTTTGACTTGTCAAGATGCCAGATAAGAGAAAAAATATCCGGGGTGGTGAGATTATATCACTTCTCTACCTAAAGACTTCATCTCTGTTGAGATTATGCAGTAAAAAAGGGCTAAGCAGTCATTAGTTTTCGGAGTGTACTCAGTGCAATGGTGTTGACAAATTCTAATTCTGGTCAAGCAACGCTATGGGCACCATTCTGCCAACTACAAACTGAAGAACTCTTATTTCTTTGAATAACAGCAAACAGTTGTGATAACAACGACGATACCCACACAAACGAAGCTGATTTCCTGTCACCTCAGGAAATCTCCCTGAACCAAACATGCCAGCTGCCTACTCAATTCCCTCAGCAAAGCTGTTCTCAAGTTGGTGTGCTGCCGCTTGCTGTCAGTCCAACCTGTTCCTTTCAGAAGTATTTTGTCATGGGGCTTATGGACCAAGGACACTCATTGCCTCAGGCTTTATATCTAGTAGTTTGATCTCTGAGTCAATGAGGGGGAGGACCATAAAGCAGTGGTGCCAGTACCCATGAGCCTCTCTAATTCCATGGAGGAGGACTGGGTTATTCCTCTGCTGGGAGTATTAATAGGATTCTAATAGGCCAGCAAATGGGATTTTTTACAACTGCCATTCTCCAGCTACTGAGACGGTGTATCATTGGGACAGCCCTATAAATTCATGTGCCCCTCTCCCCAGGGACTGAGCCAATGGGGTGCGAATTAAGTGACAAGAAGGGGAAAAAATGAAGAGACGGTAAATGCCTTGTGCTTTGAAGCAAGGAAGCTGCATCATAGGCTTTTCAGCAAAGGTGTGGGTCATTGGACTTCGTTGTTGCTGTGTGCCATCAAGCTGCTTTGGACTCACAGTGACCATGTGAATAAGCAATCTGTAAAATTCCCCTGCGTAGCTCTTATAAACCCAGCTCTGTGGCTTCCTTTAGGGGGTCACTCCATCTTACATTTGGTTTTCAACTTTGAGTTGACAGATATTGGTTCTGTCTTGTGGTGCCATTGTTTGATAGACGTGTACATCAGGGAGAACTTTTAAGCTCTCTTTGACGATACAGTACTCAATGTTTCTGTTTTTCAGCCTCTATTGACTGTAGTCAACTGTACAAACAGTGGCTATACTATTAAAAAGACCTCTAATCTTCTTAAGAGGTTGGAATGGTTCATACTTGGACAATAAGGGTTGTATATATTTTCTGTGATCCTACTTCTGATGTTCATTTCTTCACCTGGTCCAGATATTGTTAGGTACAGCCCCTGTATGTGTGACCTGGTATTGCAGAGTTGAAGTGAAGAAACCCCCACCTTCTGTTATCATCCAGAAAGACAACAACACAAGGGAAACTACAGCTCCATTGGTCACAAAAGAAGCACATCAGAACAATACGAAGGGTAGCCTAGCCACATCCCTTGGCTGGAGTTCAGGTGCCACATTGTGGGGAAGTTCCTTTCTTTCCCGCTGCTGAAAAGAAAGTCTGGTTCTCGTTGCCATTTGGCCTGGGACTGCAAAATTTAAAAACATTATTCTCCAATCCATTATCCAGAAGACTGTTGTGAATGAACGTCTGACAATACAGATGAGAGAAAGGGTGGGGCGTACGTAGTATGTCCAAATATTGCAACTTCTTGCCAGCCAACCTGAGAATGAAATAGCGGAAGGCCAGTGTATAACCATCTTCTGCTTCCTAGCATTTCCCCACAGGTACAGAGTCCGTTCCAGGGGCCATCTCCAACATAAAATAAAGTAAGACCATTCACACCTCTGTGCAGCCACGTCCATTCCTGATCAATTGTTTATAGGCCTTTCAACATGATGTTAATATAAATGCATCCCGTGTGCCATAGAAAATGCTTATTGACTCAATAACATGTTTTCAATCTGTCTTTTCCATTTATTTATTATTTCAAAGGCAGGCCATGATCGATTTAAAGTAACAATGCATAATCATCAACAAGGAAATGATCGGGGGAATTGTATGGAAATGTTGCAGAATAATGTCCGCAAACAATAAGAGGATGTAAAGCCAAAGTGATTAATTACAAGCTGGGGGAAATAGGATGGTCTTATTCTTATAGTGGCACTGTGCAGCAAACCAATCAAGGAAGCTAGTTCCTAAGCTAAGGTGCCACCATGGAAAAGGGTCTGTACCAGTAGCCACCATCCAATGGTTGGAGAACCTAGAGAAGTGTCTTCATTAAACAGAGTGTTTCATATGACTTCATTTGTAGAAGGAGAGGGCAAACTTGACAATATGCTAGCGGGAGAAATATGATGAAAGAGGAGCTTCTACATCCCACCCAGCCTTTGTTTCAAAGGTCCTTTGTTCCTTACCTCTTCTGGAGGCTTATGAAATGTTACTGTCAAGCTGAAGGGCACATGACAACCTGAGTTCAGCACAGAGACACTGGCATTTCTGGTGGTGGGAGTAGGAAAGATGCTGATGTGGCTTAGCTGTCTTTCAGAGGCTAAAAGGGAGGATGTACATCTTCTGCCACTTGACAGAGGGAAATGGATTCACTCGTGTTTTGTTAAGTAAGCGAGATATGCCTTGCAAAGCTGTGTGCAGGCAAAAGGAGGGGAGAGCCTCTTGCTGAGATAGGCACTGACCTTGGGGAGAATATTATCTTGGATTTCTAGCCCACATCCTCTGCAAGATATAAGGAGTCAGGAGCCGTAAATGGCTTATGAGGAGTGAAATGTAAAAATGTTCCAATTGGAACCAGATTGAAATATTTAAGAGCAACACCTCTGAAATGCTACTAAAATAACCACTCGTTTACTGGTACCACTTTTTGGCCTTCACTCTTGCTTTCCCTTGACTGTCCCCTTGCTTGCTCCCTCTCTCTCCCTTTCTCCCTCCATCCTGACCTTGAATAAAATTTGGAGACTTATTGTTTTAGAACACAAGACACAGAATTCCTCAGCCGGTGTTACCATGTTGTTTGGGGAGAGGGAGATTAGAGAAGTCATAGCCCTGGGGAAAAATAACTTTTCTTGGTTTTTGGCCTGATATACATAGCCAGGGGATGAAATGAGGTGAATGTGTGTGCATGCCAAAGCATGTGTATGTGTGAGGCATCCTCTGTTGGGTTTATCCTGGGTAGTGATGAACGAGAACTGCCAGGTAGCTCAGTGGTTTAGGTTTCTAGCCGCAGAGCCAGAAGTTGGGAATGGGATACCCTAGTGTAACTCCTGGATAAGGACTGGACTTGATTAAGGATGGGCACCTTATGAAAAATGACACACTGTTTTGTCATTTTGTAAGATTATGCAACATAATGTCAAGAAATGAAATGAAACACCATTTTTTGTTTCAAAAAATAAATGGTTTGTCCTAGTGGTGAGAAGCCTCTTGAATAGGAGGTTTATTTTTAAACCGATTTATTTGTTTTCCTTCCTCCCCTCCCACACCTCAGCTGTTACTTATCTCCAGTCTTGATTTGCCTGTCTGCAGCTAGCCAACAGCTGAGCTCTTCCCTTCTCTTCCTTGCACTGGCTGTCCCTGTATCTGCAAGATGATTTAAAGTATAAACTGATTGTTTTCCTTACTTTCCTGATTAAGTAGGACTGTGAACGTGGAGGTTATTTTTCTATATATATTCCTTCCTCCATTTGTGCACCTCAGCTGTTACTTATCTCTGATCTTGATCTTCCTGCCTGCAGCTAGCCAACAGCTGAGCTCTTCCCTTCCCTTCCCTGTGCTGGCTGTCCCTGTATCTGCAAGCTGATTTAAAGTTTAAACTAATCATTTTCCTAGCTTTCCTGATTAAGTAGGACTGTGGACGTGGAGGTTATTTTTCTATATATTTTACTTCCTCCCCGTGCCGATCAACAGACAAGAGAAAAATATTTTTTTACTCAGCATGTGGTTAGTCTGTAGAACTACCTGCCACAGGATGTGGTGATGGCATCTGGCCTGGATGTCTTCAAAAGGGTTTTGGACAGATTCCTAGAGGAAAAGTCCATCACAGGTTACAAACCATGATGGAGATGTGTAATCTCCAGGCTTAAAACCAGGGATATGTCAAGGGCCAGATGCAGGGGAGTGGTGTCAGGAGACAGATATCTAGTCTTGTGCACTCCCATATGTGTCTGGTGGGGCTACTGTGAGATACAGGAAGCTGGATTAGATGGGCCTTTGACCTGATCCAGCATGACTCTTCTTATGTTCTATGTTCTTATCTTCTCAATCGCTCCATGAAGCAGCTAGCCCTTAGTTTTCCTGCTTGTTTACAGAGGGTTCTTTTTTTGAAAGCAAATTGGTTGGAAGGTTTAAGGAGGGTCTTTGATAATTTTTGGGCACTGGGTTCCCATTTAATAATAAAAAAGGAAAGCTCCCCATTATTTATAACCTTACAAATCCTTTCATTTTGTGATGAAAATTATTTTTTAAAAAATCTGTTTTTAATGAAATGAAGACTGAAATGAAATGAAATGATTCAAAACGTTATGTTTCCATTTCGTGCCCATCTCTATTGATGATCCTTAGGGTCGTTCCAGCTCTGTAGTTCTAAGATGCTGATCATGCTGATGGAATGCTGTAGCCATAAATCCACCATAAGGTCTGGACCATGAAAAAAGGAAAGCAAAATCTGATCACTATTTTATGATTCCATAAGTGGAAGTTTTTATTGGGTGGGGGAGGGAACTTTGGCTATAATGCAACTGACACCATAACTGCATTCATCTGAAATTTCTGAAAACAGCAGTTGGCAAGCTCTTACAGCATTGTTGTCAAGTCCTAGATGGAAAGGAAGGGCTGGGGGAAGCATCATCTAATAAAACTGGTTGTGTCTTCAGGGCAGAAATAGTAAAACCTTCCACAAGTGGAAAGAAATAACTTCAGCAGTCTTTCTTTCCTTGGTTAGCACCTGACTCAAGTGCTCATACCATAAATATTGTATTGCTGTATCCAATCTCAGTTTTGGATTGACTTTTTTTTTCTCCAAGCCTGATCTCAGTAAGCCCCAATGATAGGATTATTGTTTGGAGCAATCACTGCCCAGCAGTTCCTTCCAGCTGCTTCCACATGCTGGCAAATAGACATCTCCCAGTTCCATTTTGCAGGCAGCACTCCTATCCTTGGGCCATCTACGGATATTTTTTATGAGCTCACCTGTAAATTGATATGGAACAGCAAACACTTTGAGATGATGAATTGAAGGCACCTAAACTAAACAATGTCTACAGGTCTTGCGGGGGGGGGGGGAAATGACTCCTCTGTGAATGGTTTTGTTATTTCTTCCAACTTCAGGTCTATTGAGCCTGAGTGGCAAAGAATTAGGATGGCATTAGCAGAACACAGTGACCATGTAATTAACCCAGGCAGAGTAGAACCCCTCTAAAGCCTTGCCTCCAACTCCCACTCCCAAGAGCAGGTCCAGTAATATAGGATGATTAGTGGTATCAAAAAGAAGAATGAATAGTGCCACATACCCCTACCTCTCTCCGACCTGAACTTCAGACAGGAATGAATGTCAGTAATCTGATCTAGAACAGCCAGTGATCTTTTAAACTAGGGATGGGCATTTTGTTTTGGAACCAATAAGTTACAAAACGAACCACACGAGCCCAGGTGGTCCTCGGAACTGGCTGATACATGCAGATCCAATTGCTTTACCTTTCGCTGTCTCACACAGAGTTAAAATCCAACGAGGAAGCATGCTGTGACATTATCTGTGCTAGATCTGTGATGCTGGCCAATCAGGATCTGTGCTGGGACAGGTATCATCCCACCTCCCTGCAGAACGAAGCAGGAAAGATGACATTACATCTTTGAGAAAGATGCTTCCTTGTTGGATTTTAACCCTGCACGAGACAGAGAAAGGTAAAGCATTTGGATCTGCATGTATCAGCTGGTTCTGAGGACCACCTGGGCTCGTGTGGTTCATTTCTGAACCTACTGGTTCCAAACCGAAATGCCCATACCTATTTTAAACAGTTTGCCCCAATAGGGAATATTACAAGCTGAAGTTCTCTCTTAGTGTCGCTGTCACTCAAACCCAACTTGCTGTTTCCCCCTCTATTTGTCCTACCCATTTGCCATGTTCTCTGAGAAAGAATATAATGGCCAACACTGCTTGCCATTGTAGCCCCGTTGGCAGTGCCTGGGTGACCAAGTATCAGGATGAGTGGCAGGTGCTTCCATCACCATCATGCCACCTCCAACTGCCGTCCTTTCTTCCTGCCATTCATTTCTTTTTCTTTTTCTTTTCCTATAAATGAATGGCAAATGTTCACAGAGGAAGGCAGGAAGGAAAACCACATTTCCCTCTCTGGATATGTGGATCACAGAAGGCAAACCTATAACATGCTCTAATTTTTTAAATAAAACAAAACTGAGTTTTGTCTCATCTGCTTTCTCCAGCATTTCAATCTGTAGTCCACGGGCTAGTCAGAAGGAGGAACAACGACCATAATTAGAGCCAGGATGAAAAACTCCACCTGTACTCTATGAAATTAGGACTCAGCTTGAGTATATAAACCTCAGTTACTGCCTGGATGTTGCAGGTGTAACACAGACCTTTGTAGATGTTTTGGACAGCTCCTTTTCTGCTCAGCTCCAGGCTTTCTGTTTGCTAACATTGCTGGAAAGCTCCCTTGTCTGGATCAGAAGGCTGGAA
>JAHTLZ010000327.1:6981117-7006051 GCA_023846285.1 Phrynocephalus versicolor | reverse complement strand
AAAGAGTTAAAAGATCTATGTTATATGATTTTGAGCACTGGAGGAGTAAATATCACACTGAGGATTGAGGAGAGGAATCCTGATGTGATTGTGCAATCACATAAAAAAATCTTTCAGGAACTGATTGGATCAGCATGCACATGAACTACTGTGCATCAGTAGCCTGAAAGAAATCATTCTCTCCCCCCTCCCTCTCTCTCTTTTTTTGTGTGTGTGTGTGTGTGCGCACGTGCGCGTGCGCGCGGAACATTGCAGAATTGTGTGGGCACGATAGCTTAAAGTTAATTTTAGAATTTATTTGAGTTAACTTAGATCATCGGTAGTGCTGAATACAAACCTGACTAAATTCATAAGACAAGAATTAAATGACAACTTTTTGCTTATCTGTGAAGTAACGAGATTATTCTCATTATTTCAAAGTGTCTCAAAAACACAGAGCAAATACAAAGACTTACCTTTCCATTCTTTTCCCTCTCTTTCTGCCAAAGTTTTCAGGGGAGGAGTGGGAGAAAGTTTTTGGTAGCTACAAATACTATATATTTTTTTCAGCCCATCAACATAATTGTTTGGACTAGACCAGTGTTGGCAAATTTATTGCACAGGTGCCAAAGGTGGCACACGGAGCTCTTTCTGTGACAATGCGACATTGCCCCCTCACAGCCACGTCACTTCCCCCTCCGCTCGGAGCACACCACTGTGCTCCGTACAGAGAACCAAGTGAAGGGAAGGCATTGTGGGCTCGTTCGTAGCCCCAGTTTAATCTCCAGCCACACCACTCTGGGCATCCCAAAAGCAGCATGGCTGGAGAGTAAACTGGGGCTGCAAAGGAGCCCACCAACCACTGCCCCCCTTCACCCAGTTGTTTGCATGGAGCCGTTTCAAGACCGCCGAGACCAGGATGGTTAAATGTCTGGAAGAAAGGTCTTATGAGGAGCTGCTTAGGGAGCTGGGAATGTTTAGCCTTACAAAAAGAAGGTTGAGAGGAGATATGACAGCCATGTTTAAACATCTGAAAGCATGTCATATTGAAGAGGGGACAGGTTTGTTTTCCGTGGCTTCAGAGACTAGGACTCAGGGTAATGGTTTCAAATTACAGAGATTCACTTTGAACATTGGGAAGAACTTCCTGATGGTTAGAGCTGTTTGGCAGTGGAATGTGCTGCCACAGAGGGTGGTGGAGTCTCCTTCTTTGGAGGTTTTTAAGCAGAGGCTGGATGGCCATCTGATGGGTCTACTTTGATGGGGGTTCCTGCATGGCAGGGGCTTGGAATGGATGGCCCTTGAGGTCTCTTCCAACTTTATGATTCTATGATTTCATGACACAGTCATTCTTACTGTGTGATCTCGGATTGCCTTCAACCATTGCAGTGAGAAGTAGCCTTTAACAAGGTAACACCAAGGCAAGCTGCTAAAAGAGGAAATGTTTCCGGTAAGCAAGAAGTGAAAAAGATACAGTGAAGAGCTTTTCACTCAGCCTCCATGAAAGCCCCGTCCTTGTCTTGAAAAGCAAAATGGATGAGCATTTAGCACAGCTCCTAAAATATAAATATTATGCAATAGGTTAAAGAAGTTACAGTTATAAAACAGAGTCACTCTTATAAAGTGTTGAGAATAACAGGTCAGATCAGTTTGAGCACTTCTAAATGTGAATGTAGTACCATGATATTTCTAACTCCTCCTAATTAGATAAGCCAGCTTAGATGGTGTCATTCAAACTGCCAGAACTTGGAAAACTTACTTTTTTGACTGCACCTTCCAGAATCGCTTTAGACACATGATTAGCCCATTTGTTTCAGCCCTAAAGAAAAAAGTCAGCAACAGCAGCACTAAAGCTCTACGGACTAATCAGCACTAGCTATTTGGAATAAAATGTCTATGCTATTTCCTTCCTTTTCCAGTGTCCAGGGGCCAAATGTGCTTCACTGTGTTAGGCTGTAGTCACAAGACAAGCCAGCAAGAGGTTGTACATATTCTAGTAGCCAGCCAGCCTCACCAGTCTTACAAAGAAACCAGTACAGTATTTAACATTTCATCT
Organism: Phrynocephalus versicolor; assembly: GCA_023846285.1. Lineage (NCBI taxonomy): Eukaryota > Metazoa > Chordata > Lepidosauria > Squamata > Agamidae > Phrynocephalus > Phrynocephalus versicolor. The sequence continues at coordinate 7,004,016 of JAHTLZ010000327.1, read as the reverse complement.
TAATACTGAATTCATGTTGTTACTGTATTTGTTAATGGAGCGTGGTAAAGAAAACACAGTATCTATTCTATTCTATTCTATTCTATTCTATTGATTGTTAGTTTTTATAACAAGAAAGTTCGAGCCTTATATCATAGTCAACCTTGTAATGAGATCAGATGCTACTGCCATTTGTGTTGTAATCTAATGCTTATTGCTTGCTGTCCTTGATTTTAACCATCTGTAAACTGCCTAGAATAGTGCTTGAGCATTAATGAGGTGGTATAGAAATTTAACAAACAAGCATGATACCCTTCACTGCCCTTTTGCTAATTATTGCTACTGTAACTTGATAGACCCATTCCCCCAGGTCCATCTTTATTCACTGAAATAAGCAAGTAGATGTGCCTTTGGAAGTGTAGTACAGTATTTTGCACAAAATATGCCAGCCTTTCTGTAGACAAAGTGTAGAAAACTGTCTTGGGATAATGCATTTTTACCATTTTCCTTTGGTTTCAATTTACTCCTTTTCACCCCCTTCTTATTTACTGCAAAAGCTCTGCTCACTTCTTGGTTTTTTAAGAACACAGTATATCACTCAAATATTTACAGAGCGATATACCAGACTTTACAGAGGGTAGTGAACACAGCACAAAACATCATGGGCTGTCCCTTGAGTCCACTGGATGACATTGCCAGGGACCGCTGTCTTAGGAGAGCAAGGAAAATCATCAGGGATGACTCACATCCCGGTCAGCACTTCTTTACTCTCCTACCCTCAGGTAGGAGATACAGAAGTATAGCAAGCCATACTAACAGGCTGAAAAGCAGTTTTTATCCGTGGGCTGTTCGACTGTTAAACGAGACATAACTCATGATAGACTCGTGGGGCTGGCGAGTTGTGCAGCAAGCACACAGTGTGATATCAGATTGAATGGCTTTTTAGTGGGATGGTGTTGGGGGGAAGGGAGGGAGGCCCAGCCAACTTCACTGTACACTGGTTGTACAATGACAATAAAGGTTATTATTATTATCATTTTTAAACCCACCTTCCCTTTTTCCTCATACAACACAATCAGTAGTTTCTCCCTCTCTTCCTTCTGAAACAACCAAATGAGGAATATACCTGTTCAAGGATTTCTTTCTTGCAAGGGAGCAAGTCATGAGATAAGCAAGGATGGTGAGGACGCTTTGGGCTGATTGTATTTATTCCTAACACTTTACCTTGCATACAAGGTATGCGATAGTAGGCTCATGGCTGGCTCAGACTTCCATCCTTCCGAGGTTGGTTAAATGAGTATCAAGGGGGTGGGGGCAATATGCAGCCTGCAATCTGCAATTAAAAACTGTAAACTGCCCAGAGATTGCTTGAAGTTGTTTGGGGCGGTATATAAGCAGAACACTTTGCATTGCTTTACTTTGAAATCCAAAAATGAAATGATATGTGTACTTGTATGTCAAATTAGGAAAGAGGGGTGAAAGGAGGGGACCCATTAGTGGTAACTAACGATCTCCTTGCAAGTAGCTGTCTTGAACATTGGAGGTTTTTCGCTCAGCTGGCCTGAATGTCTGATATCTGCAATGACCATGACTAGCAGCAGGTGTCAGGGTCTGTAGGTTTCCGGGAAAGCCGACCCTGATTTAGATCCTTTTCAAATTAAAAATCTGGTCCAGAAGCCCTACTCCCAGAAGAGCTTTCTTTGACAGAATCACTGAATATTGGAAAAGGGCCCTTATATCTTGACGATTGCAAACTCAGTATCATAATCATCCCTGTGAACTGACAGAGCTCCTCCTGGGAAGAGAAAAGCTGTTTTCCTTTGGTTGTCATTTTCCCCAGTTTGTGTTGCATTAAATGACTTTATAATGGCTGCTCTTCAACCACCCATAGCTAAAAGAAAGTTAGGGGGAGCAGGCAGGGAAAACACCTGTTATTTCCCCGATTTGAGGCTCATTGAATATTCTCCTGCCTTGTTATAGAACGAGAATAAAGTTCGTGGCATTGGGATTATAAGTGAACAAATGGCCTTTGCGTTTATCAAGTGCTTACACTCCACTTGGGCATTTAATCACCCACCAAAGCCATTTATGGCCTCGTATACTCCTCTTCTATGACCATTAGCTCTTAAATGCCTGACATAATTAAAGGTGAAACTGCAGTCCTGCATTTGGGGCTTCCTATCGGAAGACAAATAACAGATGAGGAAGGAGTTCTGATGGAGTTCAAGGTGAGAGATGTAAGCCGCTTTCCTGCCTGTGTCAGGAACATTATTTTAAGAATGTGTAATTCCGCTCTCAAAAAAATGGAAGCTGGTTCAAATAATAATTCAGAGTTAATGAACTCAGAGTTATAGCCCTGGATCAGAGATTTCCCCTTGTGCCTCCTTTGGTGGGTGATTTGACTTGTCAGATGTGTAGGGATGGTTTTGGTGCAACTAAGAAAGGTTGGAGAGTATTACTGAAAGTTTTTCCCCTTTCCTTTTTCCCCCTGCTTTGCTTTAACATCTTTCTCAAAACAAAGAGGAGTTAAATCATCCAGTAAACTAGAAATGAGCCCTCCTGGTCAGCTGATCAAGACCTTTCACATTAGCACGTAGCTGAGGAATATTTTGCCCCTGGCTCTAAATTAATGTGAAATGATAGTACTAGTCTGTCTCCTAATTAGCATCACTGCCTAGCAACTGTTGAGTCTCAAGTAAGTGATAGCAGGGGAAAGAAAGAAGAAGGTACCTGCAAAGACGCTGAGGGGTAACGACTTGCATTAAAGCTCTGGATTTTGCCATCTGTTCTTACACACCTTCCAACATTTAACAAATGAAAACAAGCATGCTCTTGTAGGTACGTGTGAAGTCTCTGCTCTCACACCAAGGAGTAGTATTGGAATACACCTGGAAATACAGCTTGCTTAAATTTCTCAGTCTCAGTGATTTGCATGGTCTTATGTGGCGAGAGACCCCATGAGATTCCTCACCATCAGCAGAACTGCCAGATACCTAAAACCCTGGAGAGCTACTGTCAGTCAGAGTGTTGTCCTAGGTGTATAATATTTGGCTCAATATATGCCAACTTACTAGAGTTGCATAGATGCCCTAAAAACATCTGATCTCACCTGATTTTGGAAGCTAAGCAGGGTCTGCCCTGGTTAGTACTTGGATGGGAGACCACCAGCGAATAACAGGTGCTGTAGGCGCCTGGAGAACTGGCAAACCACTCCAATATTCCTGCCAAGAAAACTCCATGGACATGGGGTCACAAAGAGTTGGTCACAACTGTAACGACACCACACACACACACACACACACACACCCCAACTTCCTACAGTATGTTTTGTTTTTTAAAAATCATTCCTGGATCCATAAGTGGAAATTCTTCTAACAGCCCTAGGTTTCTTCAGTAGGCTATGGATAGGGCTATGGATAGGTTTGAATCTGGTCCTCTTATAGCCCTTATGATGGGCTTCTCCAGATGTTCATATTCACTTCCCCATGGGACAGTCTCTTTGCAGAAGTGCTGTTGTTAATGACTAGAGATGTGCACGACTCAAAAAAATGGTGTTTCGTTTGTCGTTTGGTCGTTTAGGGGTCCGTTTCGGTTCGTTTTCATTTTTGTGAGTTTTTTTAAAAAATATTCATTTTCATTTTGTTAGGTAACGAAATGAAAAAACGAAAACGAAAATGAAAAATTGCTGTTTCGTTACCATTTAGCACAATTCAATGTATTTGCCGTAATGAAAACGAAGCGGTCGACAAAATTTTTCGTGTTTCGGGTCGTTTCATTTCATTTTGGAATCAAAATTCGTTTTTCGTTTTGTTACGTAACGAAATGAAAAAACGAAAATGAAAAATCGCTCGTTTTGTGCCCATCTCTATTAATGACAATGATAGTTTATTATATTTAATTTTGCCTGTCTCCCACTAAAGGGATACAAGGCAAATCACTAATTATATATACTCTCTCTCTCTCTCTCTCTCTCTCTCTCTCTCTCTCTCTCTGTGTGTGTGTGTGTGTGTGTGTGTGTGTGTGTGTGTGTAACAGTATATAATGGTATTACTGTTTCCTTTGTTCAGTGTGTTTCAAATGTTTGGAAGGTCTAAAATGAATAATGCATTTCATCAGTGTCCCCCAAAATGCCCCCCTCTCTCTTTGTGTGTGTGTGTATGTGTGTGTGTGCATGCACATGTGTGTGTTCATGCATGTGTGCATGAGTACACAGGCACATGTGCATGTGTGATCTTTACTGGGTTTTTTTTTTCCAAAAAAGAATATTGCTAACACTGCAGTCACATGCTTCATAGATCATTTTCAGAATCATGGCATGTTCCTGGGTATTCTAGGAGTGGAGAGGGAGTTAAGTCAGTCAGCTAAACAATTTATGGTTAATTGTTTGTTCAGCTTCACTTGTTCCCAGGCCCTGGTAGGTCCCACCTGTAGTCAGGCAGAAATTGGTTTCTCCATTAGCATTTCTCACCACTCTGTCCCTTTATTGAGTGTTTTTCTAAAGGAAGGTAGGTTCACTTCAGATTGAATTTCAGGGTTGGCTGACCTTGCAGGAAAAGCTACCTCTGTATATATATGGTTGCAGCTGCTCTTGATAGGGAGAATGCTGATTCTGTGGCTTGGTAAACAGGTCAAGGGGTCATTTCTTCAACAAAGCTTTTTGGAAAAGTATTGGTGGCAAATTGCAGTAGTAACTGGAAGGCTTTTCAAAATGGCTAAAAACCATGCTCTTTTGAACCTTTCCCTCAGGTCAGATTGAGTGTGCTAAACATACTTTACTCCTCACCAGTGCCAACCAAGCAATACTTACTAGGTCTAAGCAAACTCTGGTCACAGTTAGAGGAAGCCACGACTATGCCAGACCTCAGAATCAAAGGCCCAATATTTGCAAAGACTGCCTGACTCACCAAATGCTAAATACATGACTAGAAGTGGAAATTTCTCCCCTGAAGAAGCTTCTCAAATCATTTCAGGAGATGTGACAGTATGTAACGCATAATTGTGCACATAATTATGTTTTATCAGAGCTATAGTTGCTGCCAGCACTTCCCACTAGTCAATCCTTCATGCTAGAAAATGATGCACAGACAAGACTTGGTTGAGATGGCATGAGATAAACCTAACTCTGCTTTTCAACTGGAAAACTTTTTAAATGAATGAATAAATTATAGTAGTATAATGTCATTTGTAAGGATTCTACAAATATCCAATGTTTTAATTTTCAGGGGGGGGGGGAGAAAATATACCAAACAATTTCAGATTTACATAAAGTATCTCATATACACCAACAGGTATCCTTACATTTGTGATTGTGCCACGAAGCAAAAAGCAAACCAAGATGTTCTGCTTATATATCGCCCCATACCACTTCAAGTAGTCTCTGGGCGGTTTACAGTTTGATTACAGTATGCAGGTTACACATTGCCCCCTCCCCAGCAAGCTGCGTACTCATTTTACTGACCTCGGAAGGATAGAAGGCTGAGTCAACCATGAGCTGGTTACCTGGGATTGAACCCCAGGTCATGAGCACAGTTGTACCTGCAGTACAGGCATTTAACCACTGTACCGCAAGGGGGTAAACATCCAGATATCAGTGGCTTCTAATAGAAGATATTGCATTGCCCACCCAGCCCAGAATAAAGAGGTAAAACATGTTCGTATAGGTTAAAATTAGGCCACAATTTTGTTTGATCTTTTAATCACTAACCTTTACCTCTGATAAGAGTCCCTGAATGTAATGCAAGCAGGCAATGGCTGGGCTCTCTTGGACCTTCAGCCCATTCAACAGATCCAGTGATTTCCTATTTCAGAAGGGTGCTGCCACCCTCTCAAACTCTGTTAAAGCAAAAAAAGGGGGTGAGCCGCATGGCCATCACAAAACACAATTGCAAAAATAGGTTATAGGTGATAACTTTATAGGCCACTATTAAAAATAAAAAAAAGAATCATTGCAAGCTTTTGAGTGTAAATTACCCTTCTTCAAAGCAGGTCCCAGAACTTCAGACATGGTAAAAGATGTGCTTTACCAGGAGGTTACTTTTAAAGTCCTTGGTTAGATGGTGTTCTTAATGTCCATGGCTAGGTGATGTTGCAGCCAGGGCAGGAGTCTTGTTAGAGGCAAGATGGGCAGTTGTACTTACTTAAGTACTTACTTACATATTGCCTTTCTAGACAGCCCAATCTCCCAGATAAGGACTCTGGGAAAACAAATGAATCAATAATTAAAAGCAAACAACAATAAGCAACAAATACACGAACATAAACTAAAGACACTAAGAATCCAGAGTCTGGCAAGAAGAAGACTAAGGGATGGCCTATTAATGCAAAACATGACTAAAGGCAGAAGTCCTAGTAATTATACTGCTAATTATGCAATAGATTCTTTTTAATCATGTGGTGGAAAAAAGAGGAAAGAAGAGGGTTCAGTGAGTCAAACAGTGGTTCTGTTCTGGACTCTCTTTAAAAGTATGCAAGGATTACTCACTGTTGGTTCCTTGTCATCCTGGAGAGAAAGGACAAGTGAAGTGCCAGCAGGTTGTGACCTGGGTTCTCCATAAAGAAACAGGATGACTATATGGAGGTGATGCTCCACACATTTTTAAATGGCAACAAACTGGGAGGAGAAGCCATCATGTGGAAGGCGGAGCAAGCTTGTTTTTGGTAGCCCCAGAAGCCAGTATCTAAAGAAGTAGATTAAAATTACAAGAAAAGAGATTACACTTAAGGAATAGAAAGAACTACTGTACTTAATAAGACCTGTTTGACAGTGGACTGCCTTAGAGTCTGATGTATTCTTTTTCTTTGGAATTTTAAAAGCAGAAGTTAGTCACTTGTCAAGAATGTTTGAGCTATAGCTTTCCTTCTTTGGCAGAGATTGGATGCAAGACCCATGGTGTCTCTTCAAGGTCTACAATCCTTTGATTTTATAAAAGTTCAGACTGATTTCTCATCTCAAAAATAGAACTCTAAATAGTTGCTATACTTTTTAAAGAAGGCATAGAAGCTCTCAAGTAACATGTAACAACATGTCTATTAACTCGGCAATACCCTGAGGTCTGAATTAACATAAATATACTAGAACTGCTTCGGAGTGTCCCAAACTTCTGCTGTTCCTCGATAGGTAGGAATATAGTGGGGTTTTGCTCGAGTAGTATGAAACAATGGCATTGTTAAACCGTCAATGTTTACTCCCCAAATGCTGCCTGGGATAACTCTTGCTGAATGTAATACAGCATTGCTCTTTCCAAGCATGGCAGAAAATTTTGATAATCTACCTTTTAGTAATTTGGTTTGTCATGACTGGAAATTATGTTTCTTGCTTCTGCCTAAAGCAGTTTGTTTTGAAATTGACCAGAAATGAATTGAGGGAAATGAAAAATGTGTTTCACACCCATAGGGTTGGGGATATTAATATATGCAAGCCTAATGCCTTCACAATGAGGCATCCAGAAAAATGTCACAGTATGGTGAATTCCTGTTTACTTGTTCCCTCATTCAGGATAATCCATTCCATTCCAATCCCATCCACTTCCTCACATTTATCACTTTTCACTCTCCAACATTAACAAAAAATTAATTGTGTCCCCCACCTTCTCTCTCTCTCTCTCTCTCTCTCTCACACACACACACACACACACACACACACACATCTTGTTTGAGATATCAGAAGCATGCATGGAAACAGTCTATTTTATTGTAATGGCTTGAACTGAACTGAAGCAAGACTCAATTGAAATGTCTCTATGAGTGCCAGGGAGTCTCACATCCTCCCATACAGTCTTGTCTGCAGGAAACAGTACTCTATAGACATTGCATGCTTTGAAGAGCAGAGCCTGCACTCCTCACCCAGCTCAGGAATACCCCTCCGGTGTGCATATCATGGTGTGCTGAATGCACGCCTGCAGCTTTCCTCATAGCAGAGGAGGCTGAGCTACTTCTGGTCGGTCACCACCCCCAGTTATTGGCCCATATGTATGTTATTTCTTGTGGAGGGCATGCCTAATGTCTGCGCTGATGTGGTTGGTGAGAAATAGGTGGTGGCCAAATGAGAGGGAAGCTGGTTATCTGGTTGCCAAGGCAGATGCTGCTCAATGTTAATCCAGTGTCAACGCTGTTGCTTTCACTGCCAGTAGTAGTGCACCCTGCACTGGTTTCCAGCCATTTCACTTCCTGCCATCTTCCTTTGCCCTGGCACACTCAGGCTGCTTCCTCTGGCAGGATGAAGAATTCCTCCCAACAACCAGTGTTGGGTTGCTCACGGTGGATCATCTCCCAAACAGCAGTGAAGTGTTCTGATGGCAGTGGTGCCACCTCCTGGGCCAGGAACACCTCCAAATCGTTGCTATCGGCACATCAGTCCTCCTCTTCTTCATACCACCCCTTTAGTCTCTCTTGAGTCTTCCATATCAGGTGTGTGGTTTTTAGGGCATACCCCATGGCCCCAACCCAGTCCACAGGGAACTGTGGGTTGGGAATCTTGCCTTTACTCACAGGGAGGTGGAAAGTCCACACGCTCTGGGAAGGGAAGTGAGACCAGCATCACATAAAGGCAGCCACACAACGCAGAAGAAAAGGAGGGGGGACATAGGCATTGGAGAAAACTCGTTTTTTCTTAAACTGGGGTGCCAAATGTGCACAAGACATGGTTAGTTCACTAAATCAGCAGCATTCTTGTGCTCCTGCAGAAACATTTTACTGAAAGGTACTTAGTTGACTCACTATTTCATAGGGTTGTACCACCAATTAGTAAGAATTCTAGTACCGTTTAGAGCCTTTTCTGTTTTCTCTTTTTCTGTTTCTCTCCAAAGGTGTTCCTATTACAGAAAGTTCTGGTGTGTTCTCCTGATCTATAGCAGAGTTTAAATATCACACCAAACTGCACATCTTGGAAATCTTTAGGATGCAGCCGTTGATTGTTACATTGGCATCATGCTGTTTTAACTGTGTTATGTGGGTGTACTTCTGAAGTCAGCACCTTCAGCATGCTTGGTCTACCCTGGGCAACTTGATGTATGTGGTTCCGCACAAGATGTGATGTACTTTTGTAAGTCTCTCTCTCATCTCTCTGTGGAACTGTTTTGCAAATCTAATGATCCATACTTGAAGATCTACGATTGCTTTTCTTATAGAGCTGGCCTGCACAACAGGTAGACCACAGGCTACCGGTAGCCCACAAAGGGTTCAAAAGTAGCCCACCGGCCATCAATTTAGAAAGTGAGGGGATAAGTTCTCCACCCTTTCCTCCCCCATCCCAAGGACCACCAATGCCCCAGCAAAGTTCTGGGTGTGTCAGCCCACTGTCTCAGCTGAGCGGGGCAGTTCAACAGCCATGCTGCATTGAAATCTGTTCCCTTCAGAATGGATTAATTGGTTTCCAATGCATTCCTAAAGGAAACCATTGCTCTACTTACAAAGCTTTTTACTTATGAGCATGTGCTCGGAACAGATAACATTCATAAGTAGAGGTTTTAGTGTAGCAACCCTCAGGCACTTTGGGCTGGAAAAAGTAGACCTTGTCCTGTTCAAAGGTGAACAGTCCTGTTATAGAGGACTCAAAAGAGACAGTTCGGGGCAACATTTCCAGAAGCCATAGCTAGAAATGATGTTGTTGGCTTTTTTTTTCATAATCACATCATTGTATTAGGTCAGGAATACGAACAATACTGCTACAGTTCAGTCTAATGCCCCCACTGGCTTTTGTCCTTCATATCTCAACAATGGCCTGCTTCAAAATTTAGAAATACCTTCACGGGTTACTAGAGATTATCCTTCCTACAAAAGAGTTTCCTACTTCCTTTCAGTCCCTTACTTATTGGCCAAGGCAGTGAAACATGGGAGTTTTATAGCTCTTCTGACGTTTCCCCCCTTATCCTATGTAATGTAATTATCAGTATTCTCATTAGCTATATAAATGTCTAATCCTTTCTTTGAATTCTGCTAAGCTCTTGGTCTCAATGATATCTAGTGGTGGCAAGGTTAATCATGTGTTGTGTATGAAAAGGAAACTCATTGTATCTGCTTATAAAGTGCTGTCTTTTGGTTTCATTGACATATCTTTGTTCTTGTATTAAATAGGAATTGGATGGGTTTGTCCTTGCCACATCATATCTTTTTGGTGTTGATGTGATTATCACAATGCTGTATGCTCAATTGATTTGTGGGAACTTTCTTGCTTAACGAGTCTAGAATTTTGGCTTCTCTGAAGACATACTTAAGATATTCTGTCCCATTCTCTTTGTTGAGGAAGAACTTATGTTGCCTAGAATGAAAATTTTGGTACAGGGGTTAAACTGCAGTACTGTAGTCAAGACTCTGCTCTTGACTTGAATTCAGCCACACTGGGTTCAAGTAGCCAACTCAAGGTTGGTCCACCCTTCCATCCTTTCATGGTGTGTAAATTGAGTACCTGGCCAGCTGGGGAGGGGAAGCAATGTGTAGCCTGTATAATTAAATTATAAACCAGACACAGGGCCTTCTCGGCAGCTGCCCCCAAGCTATGGAATGCCCTCCCAAGTGAGATCCGCCTGGCGCCAACACTGATGACATTTCGGCGCCAGGTAAAAACCTTCCTGTTCCAGAAGTTTTTTAATTGATACAATTTAGATCGTGGGTCTTCTGATGGCAATTTTAGTGTGATGATTTTAGTGTAAGGTTCTTATTATTGTTTTAATTATTTATTCTTGTTTGATGTTTTTAACTGTTTTAATTCTTTGACTGGAAGCCGCCCAGAGACCTTTGGGTAGTGGGCGACATATAAGTTGTAAAAATAAATAAAATAAAATAAAATAAAATAAATAGTCATATCTCCTTTAATTTCTTTGGGGATAAGGACATTTATTTTCATTTTATTTCTTTCATTTCCCCCCTATTGATACTCTCTTGTTTGTTTGAGGTTTGGGCAAGTATGTATTTATGACAGGGTATGGAAATTTTGGTGCATCCAGAGGTTTTGGATTATATACAGTGGTACCTTAGATAACGGCGGTAATTCATTCTCCGAGGTTACTCGTTATCTGAATCTCATTGTTATCCGAAACACGGTTTCCCATAGGAATGAATGGGAAACCTGTTATTATTTTTACATTTTTTTATTTAAAATAAACACACAAACAAACAAAAATATCACTACAAAGTGTACCCCCGGGACCATCCAGTATTCCTTTATCTTCTCTTCCTTCATCTTCTTTTTTTTCTAGTTGTCTTAGAGTCCTTTTCTCCAGAACTGTGTTGGATTGTATGACGGGGGAGGGGAAGATTAAAATCAGCTTGTTTGCAGATGATGCCTTGATAACAATAAAAAAATCTGTTAGAAAATATACCAAGAATAAAATTACATTTAAAGGAATTTGGCCAAACAACTGGGTTATGTGTAAACTGGCAAAAATCAGAAATTATGTTGTTTAATCATGGTAAACAAGATATGGAGGAGATTTCCAACTATGGATTGAAAGTCTGCAAATATATGAGATATTTAGGGATACTTTTAGATAAAGATTTGCTTAAGACCATGGGAAACCTATTAATCTGTTCCGTAGCCTAGGAAAAAGGCACAGACACCTGTTTTTTTGCTTAAAACTCTTTATAACGTGCACTTTAAAAGTACAGATGTAATGCCACCTGGGATAACTCTTTTTTATTGATGCATGCTGGAAATTCATTATCCAAGGCAGTCCACAGGGAAAATTCGTTATCCGAGCAGCCCATAGAGAAAATTCGTTATCTGAGGCAGACCTATACCTAGAATTGTGATTCGTTATCTGAGGCAGCCCATAGGGAAAATTCATTATCAGAGGCAGTCCTATACCCGGAAATTTGCAGTCGTTATCCGAAAAATTCGTTATCCGGGACAGTCGTTATCCGAGGTACCACTGTATATTATAATTCCTTATCATTGGCAGTGGTTGGTGAGGCAATCGGGAGTTGTAGGTTGAAACATCACAGCATGTGAGTGACAGATTTAACATTAAGAATGAGAGTGCACTACACCCTATTAATGACTCTTGGGTCTTTGCTCCTTCCTGAAGATGCTCCAGAAATACAAGTATAACCCTGATTAAGTTCATTTTTACACATTTGTCTGAAGACAGTGCATATCTTTAGTTCATATTGTGTCTGAACCACTATTACTCAGAGTGGGTTACAAATTCAACCTTTATGCTGTTGTAGAAATAAGGAAACCTTCCCTTGGAATTCTCATGGTTTGTACGTCTTCTAACAAGGGCTGGCACGATGGCTAACAACTTGTCTAAATCTAAAGCCCATCACTCTTTTACCAGAGAGCCTCTTCCTGTGCAACCAAGTGCCTTTGGACATCAAATGAAATGAACAATGACAGAATAACTGTGAAGCTTCATCGATTTCAGACAACTAAGCATTTCTGAGTGAAGATGTCGCAACTTAGGCAAATCCACACTTCTGTTTTAAATAAACTAAGCATCTGGTTCAATGCACACAAACCCAATAGTAAGCTGTATTCTATCCAGTGAGTCTTAGAGTTAACATTGAACAAATGTCATAATTTCCCCCCCACTGGAGCCATTTCATTGGTAAGTTTGTGCATGCTTTTTGCAAGGTGAGGTGAAAATGTGTAGGGGACGACCATTCAGCCTGAAAGGGGGTGGGGAGAAATTGTGTGGGCCCACACACAACTGGAACAGCCATAAATGCTTCGGTTTGAGGCACCCAAGGACCCAGCGGCTGTTGCATGGCCTGGGAATCGGACTGTGCGCACCCAAGCGGTACCGCTACTCGCATATGTTGCTGTCCCTTTCAAGGAGGTGGTGAGGACACTGCAGCAATGGGAAGGCAGGGCAGGTGGTGGCAGGGGGTGGGGGGGACAGACAGAGGCTGGGAGGGTGGGCAAACCATAACACTGCAAGCTGATGTCACCAGCCGGCATGGGGAGGGGCCAGCCGGTGGGGACGAGTGACAGGCTGAGCCAGCAGGGAGAAGTGGTTGGGGGCCACTCAGATTTTTAAAACGGGCCACATTTGCCCCCTAGGCCGGACTTTGGACATGTCAGCTTTAGGAGGAGTCTTTGAGTTAAATAAATAGGATCAAGGTTTTTGTTTTATCAAACCAGTTTTTATTTTTAGCAGAGTTCAGTGCTGGGGAGATTCTTCAGACATTGTTCAATGTAGAACAGTCCTTGTAGCAGTGGTAGGGAGAAAAACAAGCTGCAACTGGGCTGGAATGGGAGATGCCTTACTGAATATTAACTATCATATGAATAAACTTTCTAGTCATATCTAAACCCTGAACAAATCAAGACCTCCAGCTGTCTTTGCTTGACTTCCCCTGTAGCATATCAGAGAAACTAATACAGTTCCCACTCTTTCATGACAGCTGCTCTAAAAATTAAGTGATCGACTCCATTAAAAACTAAATACCTCCTTTCATCGTTGCTTAATAAGAGCTGAGTTTCTCAGATGATGGTTTTTGTCAGCATGGAAAAAAAATATTAATGGGGGAAAATCTCCCCATGGGACATAATCCCATTTTATTAAAAATGGGTGAAAGAGAGCAAAAATACTTCTCTCAATAGCTTTGAGTTGATGCTTGTCGTAATAAGATAATATTTCATATGTGGGAGTTTTCCTTGGTATTTCGCAAAACTAAATGAGATTGAGATCAGAAAGGTGATAAATGTCAGGCCCATTGAATAGGTAAGCTGTAGCCTGACTGAATAGCCTTAGGAAATTCTCTTCCATGTCTCTGCAGAAGGATTTAATGAAAACTAGGGTATGCCTTCCAGATTCGTTATGTGGATAAATCTTAAACATCACTCTTGTTGACTGCATTTTACTCACTTATTGGCTGTGTAGACTCATAAATTTTGTAATTAAAGGACACGAAATGTTAATGGAGGGCACAAAATAATCTGCTCAATGGAAATATATGTCCTAAATGATGCAACAGAAATGCTCAAATGAAATTTGGTCCATGCATGTTTTCTTCTCAGAGTGCTAAATATAATGTCTGTTATGAAAAATAGGGCATAGAGAATATGCCCCTGGTGAAAAGAAGGCTGAGAGGAGACCTAATACTCATTTTCAGACATCTGAAGAGTTTTCATGTGAAAGACGGGACAATTTCATTGGCCACTATTCCCAGCAGTAGCACAGGTTCTGCTGGGGTCAAATTATAAGAAAGTGGATTCTATTTAATTTTGGAGGAAATAGGTCTGGAACTGAACACATTAAACGATGGTGAGCTCTCCTTCATTGGAAGATTTATTAAGTTGATTTGGACGTCAGAGGTAATTTAGCTATGATTTTTTTTCTATGAGAATGACATTGGACTACATGCCCCATGGGCTGCCTTCTGCATCTCCAGGTTTATGGCTGTGTTCCTCTGTCAATCATTGATTTAATTGTCTTGGAACAGAGTGAAATAATTTGCTTTTGACATTCAGAGCATGGTGCTTGGTGTTTATTATTGCTATGGGAGACTGTTGGATAGCCCTCTGGTTTAGGTCTCTGGCTACAGAGCCAGAAGTTGGGAGTTTGATTCCCCATTGTACCTCCTTGACAGGAGCTGAACTGGATGATCTATATGATCCCCTTCCATTTCTGCAGTTTTAAGATTATTATTTTTAAATCACAGCACATTGCATTGGCTGGGAAGAAGAGCACCCAAGAGCAAATAAAAAGAAGAAAACCCGTGTAAGATGGATCTCTCTTTTTGTTACAGGGTTTTTGAGGTGTGGGTTGCTGCAAATTAGAGACTGTATATAGCAGATTGCTAAGACATTGCTTCCAGCTGTTGAGGAAAGTCATAGATGCCCACATAATTTTTTGTCCAACCCTTTATGGTTTCTGCAACAAAACATGGTGCTGGGGAGACTGCAACGCCCCAGCTTGCTGTATGAGGTTCATTATGTGAGTATCTTTTCCCCATGCAAGAACATTAAGAACTTGCCCACCAGACTCTAGCTATGATCGGCTTCATTAAGGTTGAGTTTGTACACCTGCTCACCACTTTTCTCCCTCCTAGCACTCAGTACTCAAGGTGATCCTAAGTCTCTTGCCTGTTTAGAATACTTCTCTGTAAAAACAAATATGTGGTTTGACTTAAGAAATCTGTAAGTTCTTCTTCGTAGCCTCTGTGAAATCCCACTGCTGGGGTTTAACAGCGCGCCTGCGCAGCTCCCCGGACCTTCTAGAGCCTTCTTGTAGCTCCTAGGGACCTCCCCTGCCCATTGCGCATGCTCCGAGACTCCCGCGCTCCGTCTTCAGTTCCTTTCTTGCCGCCGCCAGCAACGGACGTGTTCTGTGGTAGCTCCTAGGGAAAGGAAAAAAGTTGATCGCTTTGATAAGTATCTTGTTTTGTTTGCTTCTTCAGCGTTGTTTATAGGTAGCTTTAGTAAAAAAAAAAATTAGATTAGATATAGTTAGTTGCTTTAGAAATAGATAGAACCTCCCCCCCCTCTCTCTTCTCCGGCCGTTTATGGCCCCCGGAGCGCTATTCAAGCGCTGTCTTACGTGCCCTAACAAGATCTCGGTTTCCGACGGGCACTCGAACTGTTTATTTTGCTTGGGGGAGACCCACCAACCGGAGACCTGTAAGGAGTGCCAAAAACTTTCAAAGCCGGCACTCAAACAGCGCCAGGGCCGTCTCCGCGTTTATCTCTGGGAACAATCCCTCAAGCCCATGGAGCGCAAGGCACAAGGAGAGCCCTCGTCATCGGCCTCCATGGTGTCTAAGGCTTCTCAGTCCTCGAAGTCTACCACTGTTCCAGGCCTAAAAAAGTCCAAGAAAAAGCCGGCGTCCACCATCGCTCCTATCTCGCCCTCTGGCACGGCTCGGGCGCACCTGCAAATGTTGGTGGGACAGTCCGCGTCCCTGGCTATGGATAGCCTTGCTGCTACGGGGGACCTCCTTGCCCCCAGCAAGTCAGCCTCCCCGGCTTCCTCCCGGTCGGACAACAGAGCCATGGCCTCCCAGCCGGGAGATGTCGTGATGGAGCCTCGACAACGATCCCCTGTGCTCTCGGCAACTCTCAGGTCCACCCAAGACGATGCCGCACAGGAAGGCTCCCTACCATCTAATCTGGCTACCCGACCGCCCCCGCTCCGGGTAGAGACTTTGTCGCGCACGACAACAACCGATATTGGCCACACGCTAGCGGGCCATTCCGCCCGCCCTTCGCGAAAGCGTACACGGCGAGGCCGATCTTCCTCCTCCTCCACTTCCGATACCGAATCCTCCGATGGCGAGGAGGGGAGTGCAGCAGCAGCAGACAACGCTCGCCGCACTAAGAAGAAGGCCCGCAGGGAGCGGGGCCGCCGGAAGCGGTACTCGCTATCGAGACGCCGTAAACATCGCCATCGACGCTCCACCTCCTCTGACTCCTCTTCGAGATCGAGGGCCCGATATCGGGGACGCTCGTCGTCATCCTCAGCTTCCAGGTCGCCTAAGCGCCGTCGCCACGCCGCCCGCGACCGATACCGCTCTCGGCGAAAGCGTTCCATTACTCCTAAGCCTTCTAGATCTCATGCCCTCGATCGTGAGCATACTGTGCTATCGGTGGGAACTCGTTCCATCGCCTCCACTCACCAATCTGGACATTCTAAAGAAAGGCCGTTACATAGCCCCTCAGAACGACAAAGATCTATGTCGCCGGCATCTATGGACAAGTCCCTGTTGTCGCAGTCTGAGGATGAGGCTCGTTCCCTTCGCTCATCTCATGCCACTCAAGACCACAGACAAGGGCAAGATTCGGAAACAGGGGACGTCTTAGTGGCCTCACCGGAAGAGGACTTTGCCACATACTCTAAAATTATTAATAAAGTGGCTCACGTCATGGAGTTACACGTCGAACTCCCAGATCCCAAAGGCTCCTGTAAGTTCTTCGGACATCTCAAGAAACACAGGAACCCACCTTTGCGGCTGGGATTTATTCCTTCTCTCTTGCATTCAGCCAAGGCTTCGCTAACAAAGCCTTCAGCTACCCCACTAATGCCTAGGCGGGTAGAAAACCTTTACCGCACTTACGGAGACGAGGTGGACTTTTTAGCTTGCCATCCTCTCCCAAACTCACTCATCGTTAACGCCACTCAAAATAGGGCGAAGAACACCTCTACCTCCACGCCAAGTAACAAGGAGGGGAAGAAATTAGATCTTATGGGGAAAAAGCAATACTCTTTGGCGTCCTTTTCTCTGCGCACGACCAACCATCTCTGCGCTATGGAAGCATACTCGCGTCATCTTCTCCTGGACATGCTTCCTCTGTTTGATCACTTACCTGATGACGACAGGGCCAAGATCACCTCAGCCCACGCGGAGCTCCTGACCCTTCTGGATTACCAGACTATAGCCGCATGCCACATCGCCGATGCTTCAGCTCGTCAATTGGCCAATGCGGTCTACCTGCGCAGACACGCATGGTTACGCACCGTGACTATCACAGATGATGCTCGCAATAGGATAGAGGGTGCGCCATTTGATGGAGAGGGCCTCTTTGCAGCTACGACGGACGAGTCCCTTGACAACATCTTGAAAATGCGCCGAACGGCCCGCTCTTATGCATTTCAAGGCTCTGCAGTACAGCAGACGCCCCGCCAAACATCTTACCAGTGGCGCCGACCTTACCACAACACGCCTCAACGTAACCAACAACGGAATAGGACACATTCGCTTCCTTACTACCGCCAGACTCAACAGCGTCCGGGCCGATCCCAATCAGCGAAGCGCTATGATCGGAAGACAAAGCATACCTCCTGACCTCGCCTCTGCCACAATGCCTACAGGAGATGTCCGACTGTCCCCCTTTTTCTCCCACTGGGCAGCTATAACATCGGACAAATGGGTTTTGGAGATCATTCGAGAAGGCTACGCTATAGAGTTCAATCACTGGCCGCCTCTCGGGCGAGTTGTTGTCACTGCACCCTCGCCTGCCCTCGAACTAGAAGTACGCGCTCTACTCGACAAATATGCCATCGAGCTGGTACAGCCTCACGATACATACGGGTTCTACTCGCGTTACTTCGCCATCCCGAAAAAAGACGACTCTCTCCGACCCATATTGGACCTCAGAGGGCTCAACCTGTTCATCAAACCAAAGAAGTTCAGGATGACCACTCTGGAGTCGGTCATACCCTTGCTCCAAAGGGGAGACTGGTTCACGGTCCTGGACCTCCAGGACGCTTATTTTCATGTCACAATTCGGCGCTCACACAGGAAATACCTGCGGTTTACCATCGGCGAGAACACTTACCAGTTCAAGGCTCTTCCCTTCGGCTTATCCACCGCCCAAGGGTGTTCACCAAGTGCCTTGCTCCCGTCGTCGCAGCTCTTCGCCTGAAGGGGATAAACATATTCCCATATCTCGACGACTGGCTCGTGGTCTCGCCTACAAGGAAAGAAGCAACCCGTCACATAAAATACACAATACAATTTGTCACATCTCTGGGCCTCTCCATAAACGAAAAGAAATCCACTCTCCGGCCCACTCAATTAGTGTCCTACATAGGAGCTATACTAGATGCCAAGAAAGCCATGGCCTTTCTGCCTTCAGACAGGAAAGCAAAGATCCGCAGAGCGGTGCTAAAGTTCAAGCCCCACTCATACGTCACCGCCGGACTGGCACAGCACCTACTAGGGTTAATGGCATCGACTACATCTGTGCTGCCTTATGCAAGGCTCAAACTGCGACCTCTACAATCCTGGCTTCTAACCAGGTTCAGTCCGTTACGGGATTTTCCTACCCTGAGACTCAAAGTCACCCGCTCTCTCCATCGGGCTCTGCAGTGGTGGAAAACTCCACGCCACTTGAATACAGGACGCCCGTTCCGTCGACCGTACCCCTCCGTTCACATCACCACGGATGCCAGCCCGGCGGGATGGGGAGCACACTGCAGAGGAATGCGGACCCATGGAACCTGGCCACAGTCTCTACAACACAAACATATCAATTATTTGGAGTTGATGGCAGTCTTCAATGCCCTCAAGGCATTTGCGCCCCTGATCAGACACAACTCAGTTCTCATCAGTACCGACAATACAACCGCTCAGCACTACCTCAACAAGCAGGGGGGTACCCGCTCAGGCTCCCTGCTTCGGCTGACGATCGACATCTGGACGTGGTGCTACCGCAACCGCATCCTGCTTACGGCTGTCCACATTGCCTCTCACGACAATATGGTAGCGGACGACCTCAGTCGCCTGAGCTACAACGACCACGAGTGGTCTCTTGCCACGGACATCTTCGCGTGGCTCTGCCGGTTGTGGGGCACTCCGGACATCGACCTCTTTGCTTCTCCCATAAACACAAAGTGTCTCACATATTGCTCCAGAGCGGGTCAGGGCGCCAACTCGATGGGGGACGCCCTGTCGACCCCGTGGGACGGACTCAGAGCGTACGCTTTCCCTCCTCTCCCACTAATACACAGGACTGTCATCCGCCTCCATCAGGAACGGACGCGAACCATTGTCATAGCCCCATGGTGGCCGCGACAGCACTGGTTCTTCGCCCTCAAGAGCATGTCCCGACAGTTCATTCACCTACCATGCCGCCCGGACCTCTTGTCCCAGGAGAGCGGCAAACTTCTCCACCACAACCTTGCCTCCCTTCACCTCACGGCATGGTTAGTGGACTCTCTCTGACAGATGTCCTTCACCATTCACGTAAATCTTCTACAAGGACACTTTATGAAAACAAATGGAAGTCATTTTTGCTGTTTACCACTGACCGTGGCCTCCCACATTGCCCAGCTGACGCTGACACCGTCTTGCAATTTCTTCTCCTACTTTTCAATCGCGGCCTGGCTCATTCCACCATCAAAGTGTACCTCTCGGCTGTGATTGCTCATCAGCCCCTGGATTCTCCTTCTGCGACGCTGTTCAGGCACCCTCTGGTCAAGCAATTTCTCAAGGGAGCTGCTCACCTCAGACCTCAACGGCCACCGGTTCCGCCTCAGTGGTCCCTTTCACTAGTCTTACAACGACTCATGCGACCTCCATTTGAGCCACTAGCCACTGTTCCTCTGCATATCCTCTCCCTCAAGGTAGCCTTTCTCCTGGCCATTACGTCGGCAAGGAGGGCATCGGAGCTTTCAGCCCTCAGAACTGACCCGCCATATTTACAGTTCTTTAAGGATAAGGTTACTCTTTCCCCGGACATATCCTTCCTCCCGAAGGTTGTTTCCTGCTTCCACCTGAGCCAGCCTTTGACACTACCGACCTTTTTTCCCTCTCCGCAAACTAGTGTTGAAAGAGCGTTGCATTCGCTAGACGTGCGTCGGGCACTGCTGTTTTACACCTCCAGGACCAGGTCCTTCAGGAAGTCGACACGACTCTTCATTAACACCTCAGGTCCTTCCAAGGGCCTCCCGGTAACTTCTCAAACCATCTCCAGGTGGATTGTCGAGACTATTCGTCTAGCTTACCTTCTCGCCCAGGCTCCGCTCCCATCCTCTCCGCGAGGACACTCGGCGCGTGCTGTCTCCACATCGTCAGCGTTCCTCAAGGGCATCTCCCTGCAAGAGATATGCAAGGCTGCGACTTGGTCTAACCCGTCCACGTTTGCTCAACACTACAAACTGGATGTCAGGGCCAGAGCAGAAGCAGCATTTGGCAGAGCGGTCCTCTCCTACTCATTGCCGTGACGGCCCTCCGCCTGTAAGTAAGCTTGCTAATCTCCCAGCAGTGGGATTTCACAGAGGCTACGAAGAAGAAATAGTGGTTACCTACCTGTAAGGGTAGTTCTTTGAGTAACGCCTCTGTGAATTCCCACTCCCCACCCGTCCTCCCCTCTGTCCGTCACGTCTCTCTCTCTTCTCGTTGCAGCGGCGGACACAAGGGGAACTGAAGACGGAGCGCGGGAGTCTCGGAGCATGCGCAATGGGCAGGGGAGGTCCCTAGGAGCTACAAGAAGGCTCTAGAAGGTCCGGGGAGCTGCGCAGGCGCGCTGTTAAACCCCAGCAGTGGGAATTCACAGAGGCGTTACTCGAAGAACTACCCTTACAGGTAGGTAACCACTATTTTTACTTTCCTCTAAGTTCAGCTTTAAAAAAAAAATCAAGTACTTCCCCTCCTGATTGGGAAGGAATGGATTTTGGTTTAGCTCACTTGATTAATAGGTGAACCAGAGGGGGGGGGGGAGAGAGAGAGAGAGAGAGAGAGAGAGAGAGAGAGTTTTCCTGATTGTGTGGGTGTGTTTTGTGCCGTCATGCCAGAATTGAGTTATAGCAACCCTAATAGGTCTTTAAAAGTAGGTGAGATATTTAAGGAGGCAGTTTTAGCAGTGCTACTCTCCACGTGATTTTCTATGGGCCGGTGGAGATTATATAGCTGCACCCCAGAAAGGACACTGAGCTGCTGTGTCTTTTACTCTGAAATTTAAAGGAGCTGTCCAGGCTGCTGGACAGCATTCAGCACCTTAGCTATATCGGCTGTAAACAGTGGACCACAACCCAGATCAAATTAACAGTGGAGCTTCTAGCTTTTACATTCTGTCTGTGGTGGCACTATTAAAGACGAGGAAGATGTCTGTTGGAAAAGAGAGAGATAGAGAGATGGCAACCACTATCCAGAAACAACAGAGACCAAGATAATCAAAGTTTTACTTTAAAGAATGAAGCAATGAAATCCCTGGGCTTGAATTGGAGATTCTGACAGTTTCCTTCTCTCCCACATTGAGATTCTTTGTATCAGATTTATGAAGAAATGGCCACCCACCTCTACTTTTTTGCCTTGAGAAGATAAAAGATAGCACAAAAAAGATGACATTCCTTTTCTTCTGGGGAAGCATCCTCCTCTTTCTCACTGGCATATTTTAGATAGTATTTTCTTGACACATCGGCATGCCACAGAGCTAGCTACTTAACAAGCCAAGAAATGGTGTTAGCACCGGGTGTAACCTACAGTGCCTACTTTTTCTTTTTATTTATTTATTTATTGAAGAGGTAGCACCCACCCACATAAACATTCTATCTTCTAACAGCATTCCTGTGGCTATTTGTTGGGTTTCAAAAGAGCCAGACACTCATGCTATATCCTCACATGGACAATTAAGTGAGCTGCTGTGACTCATGGGTTGAAGCCCTGTTGAGCAACTCTGTGGTTGTTAATTGTGAGGTTATCATCAGCTGCAGCTATCAATCTTTAAATTCAAGTTTTCTTTTTCTCCTCTTGCCCAAGTTCTGAGGCTGTCTAGTGATTCGCTTTAATTTGGGCAAGAATTTGGGAGCCTCAGGATTTGGAGGGCAGTCTGCAATACCTAACAATCGCTGCTGCTGGGATTTGGAGAGGTGGTGACAAATTTCAGATTTTGAGGCTCCGAAAAACTTCTCTTCCAGGTCAAAGGGGATCCTTAGGGAGCCTTAAAACCTGGGGGAGATATAGAAGCTGTTAATTACTGATGAATGCCTATGGCTGTTGACATCATCACCACCAGCAACCCTGCTGTTCTGCTAAGACAATTCTAGTCATTAGGTGCTACGGTATCTCAGTAGAAGGATGGGTAAGAATGTCATTTGCGGGTTTTGTTTTGTTTCAGTCAAAAATATGCCAGCATCTCTTATATTCAGAACAGTATGAAAAGGAAAATTCAAAAACCAATAGACATTTTTTTTGAAAAAACAAAATCTGTCCAGTCAATCTAATCCTGCCCAGGGTTTTTGAGTCTTCTCTTCTTAAAAATCTTTGTTTAAATTCCCATGTACTCAACCACATTTGTGCCAAATTATGATTGCCATCTCTTTCCTTCTGACTGGCTCCTTACCTTTTACCACTTATAGGGGAGACATTCATATAACAATAGCTCTCTTTACCCATATCTAGGAATGATTTATCGAAGTGATGTTGCCCTGCCCCCTGCAGATCGTCCAGAATTCCATTTTGGTTGAAATGAAATATTTGCCATTTTTTTCTGTGAAGATTCTCAGTCATCCAGGTGAGTTTATCTGGAAGTTGAGTCATGGC
>JAHTLZ010000327.1:6954234-6977921 GCA_023846285.1 Phrynocephalus versicolor | reverse complement strand
GCGATGAAGCCACTCTGGTTAGTTTACAAACATTTCAACATAACTCAGAACATAATGTACAATATATAAAATAACACAACATGATAAAACATAATAAACCTAACAAATCAACAGTAAGAATCATAAAAATTCATAAAACCTGGCTTGGTTCTGCTCCCTGTTCCTACTGTTGTTAATCTTTTGTTTTCTGGGTTTATTTCTTCACATGTTTTTTGAAAAAATGATCTTGCAGAATTAAAGAAATTTGTCCCATGGCAACCAGTTGGATGGATGAGGTTCCTTCTGTCTTTGTGCATCATGTAAGTTTCTGAGAAACTGAAAGTGAACACATCCCACAGTGTTGTATATTATTCATGCACAGGAGTGTACTAGTACTGTATACTATGTGACGGCCCAATTCACCATTCCATAAATCAAGTTTAAAAAATAGGGATGCCCAAAACAAACACATATAACTTTGAAATTAGACCTCATATGAGCACCTCTGTTTGATGCTGATATAGCAGCCATTTGGGCAAATGGTTTTCAAGTTTACTGTTTAAAAATAACACTGTTTAACTCCCATACAGAAGCAAGGAATCTTCAGCTGTGTTGAAAGATAACGATAAGTCCCAGCTCTCCTTTTTTAAAATGTAAATTTGGAAGAAATCCAAGCATAGTGGGAAGGAATTACACTGAATTTGACAAAAGCCATTGGAGGGAGGAGTCTGAATTTCTGGTGTTATTATGCAAATGGACATTTTAATATTCTTTACACTTGTTGACAAGTTGACAGTCCTGACGATTGTTTTGTGTTTGGATAAGAAGAGGTTAACGGATGAAAAAGGGAGTTGGCTTCTGGGATTTTCCCCTGCATTGTGTCCCTTTAAATAAAGGAAAAAAGGGTGCCCTGTAGACTAGGGTGTAGACCATTTTGACTGCTGCCATTGGTATGGTCAACATTCAGCTTGCCCTTTGCTAAGTAAAGTGAGGCATCCTTTTTCCTGCTGCCAACATGCGGCGGCCAGGCTAATGGTGGGTGCCCGTAGATTCAAGCACATCACCCCGGTCCTGGCTTGCCTGCATTGGCTTCCTGTTGCCCAACGGATAAAGCTCAAGGTCCTGGTTTTGACTTTCAAAGCCCTCCACAGCTTGGGACCCAGAGTACGTGTTGGAGCGTATCTCTCAGAGGTCGACTGGGACCAGACCCACGAGAATGGCGCAGGCACACTCACTTAGGGTGGCCACACCCAGGGAGGTACAGAAGTCGCTCATGCGTAACCGCACTTTCTCTGTGGTAGGCCCTACACTGTGGAACGAACTACCTAGTGAGCTGCGCCTTACACCGTCCCTGCCCGCCTTTAAAAAAGCCCTGAAAATCCATCTGTTCAAGGAGGCATATGGCAACCTTTTTGCTTAATTTTCCTTTTTTTCCCCTCTTCTCCTTGTGGCCGCCCATGCCATTCTGTGCTGAGGGTATTGTACACTCCTATTTTTTATTGATGTTTCTGATTTTTATTGATGTTTCTGATTGCTTTTGTTTCTTTACTTTTATTGTACGCTGCCCCGAGTTCCATCTTGGAAGATGGGGCGGTATATAAATATAATAATAAAAAATAAAAAAAAATTAATATGATACTTTGCAGCAACATTGGGACATTGCCTGGCGTTCTGAGTCATGGCTGCAGACTTAGAGTATCCCACATCCATAAACTAGAGGGTGTTTTATTTATTTTTTAAAAAAAGGGATCTGAATCTTGTATGAATTGCTGTTGAGTGGGATGGAGAGAGAATTCCTCCACTGCTGATGCTAACTACAGGGTACATCTGGCAGCATACACCAAATAGCGTGCCAATAACATGTATAGCACCATCAACACAACCATTCTTAAGTGCACCCTTTTACTCCAACAGGCACTTGCTTCCACATGCCATGAAATTGCACACTGTAATTTCTAAGAGTAATAGGCAGTTTAGGCATTTCAGAAGCACATGTCTCTGAACAACTCTTAACATTGCATGGAAGGTAAAGTTTTCCAGCTCAACAAATTCATAGACTTTAAATATATTTCCACAGGTTCTTTCCCTCCTGCTGTCCATTTCCTTTTGCAACATTGCTGGTGCTCCTATTTTGTTTTGCAATGACTTTATTATTAGTAGTATTGAAGGATGAGAATCACCTCTGACCCTTTGCATTTGCTTTTACTCTGCTGGAAAATAGGTACCCTCAGCTATTGTAAATATGATCTATCTCTCAGTAAGCAGGAAAGGAGGATTTTTGACAAAGATTTTTCTTCTTTTTTATCCTGGTCATGGTGGCTCAGTGGACTAAGGCTCCGAAAAGTGCTGGCTGCAAAGTCAGCAGCTTGGCAGTTCGAATCCCGGGTGCCATGCAGCAGAGGGAGCTCCCACTGATAACCCCAGCTCCTGCCAACCTAGCAGTTCGAAAGCATGTGAATGCAAGTAGATAAATAGGTACCACCATAAAAAACAGGAAGGTAAAACAGTGTTTCCTTGCAACCATGCCGGCCCTGTGACCATGGACTTGCACAACACTGGCTCTTCAGCTTGAATACTCAGATGAGCACCTCCCTTAGAGTCGGACACGACTAGCATGCATGTGTGGAGGGAACCTTTACCTTACATCCAACAAGTATCTAATGTCAGTATGGGGAACCATAGCTGGTCGATGGATATTTTCAAATGGCCGAAGTCCATGGCTCAGTTCTAGTCTAGTTACAGAAACACAGTGACACACTGATATAAATTAAACTGTGGTGGTAGTACTACCTGTTGGTATCCTTCAAAATGGTTCCCCTCTACCTGGCACTAGGCCACATCCTGAGTTCAGTCTCCAGTTCTGGACACCACACTTTTTAGCAGGATGCAGACAAATTGGGACAAGTTCATAGGACAGCAACAAGGATTTATTTATTTATTTATTTATTGTTATATTTGTATACCGTGCCAGTTTCCCAAAGGGAACTCTGGGCGGTTCACATAAAAACACAGAAACAGAAGTCAAATACCCAACAATGATTTTAAAAACGAAATAATACTAATAATAATTGGCAAGAGGCATAAAACAACCATAATCACACACACACACACACACACACACACACAGATCATAAAATGACACACCAAGCCCAAAGAGAAAGGACTGGAAGAACTAAGCACACTTCTCCTTGAGATATATGATAACACTATTTACTACTTGGAAGGTTATCATAGAGAGGAGGAGAAAGTATATGTTCACCATCATACCAGTATGAAGGAGATGCAAGCCGAATTTATCCTGAATGTCAAGGAAAACTTCCTAAATGTTCAAAATTGTTAGTGCAGAATAATAGTGAAACCAATTATGGCACTTTAGGAGGTGGGAAGTGTTCCAACCCTGAAGGCATTCACGAGGAAGATAGAGAGCTGTCAATCAGGTGTGTTTTGACCTGGCTTCCTGCATGGAGCAAGGGAGTGGACTATGATTCTATGAATCCTTAGAACCATATCCTTGAATCTCCAAAAAACAAAAAAACCCAAACCAAAACAAACCAAAACAGAAACGAAAAAGGTCTCAAAGTGGCAAGAGTCTACTGCTTGATAGGCTAATTTCCAGCTTAGTTTCTGGGGGGAGGGGGGAAGAAAGTTTCTTTCTTTTGAATAGCATTTCTTGTTCACCCAACTGTACAAACATTTTAGTCTTGATTGCTCCTCTTCCCTGAAGGTTCTGTTTCTCTCTTTTTCAATAAATTGTGTCTGTATTCCATATAGACCCCCCATTTGTTGTTTGTTTGTTTGTTTGTTTGTTTACTCGAGATGAATTTACATTGGATTTTTAGCATTTTTGTTCAAGAGAATGGTATCCGTGCATTTGGGATGCTGGCAGGGGAGAGTCAGGGAAGCAACTGCCTGCTCGCCTATAAACAGCAGGCTATTCTGTCAGAGAAGGAAAGACACCTGTCGCCTTGATGGGCCGGCAATAACATGGGAGGCCCCCATATGGAATTAAGAAAAATGCAGTGAAGGAAGAAACTCATTCGTGGCTGTTGTGCACCCTTCGTAGAGAGAGGCGGTGGCATCTCTTTTTCTCCCTGCATCCCCTCCTCCCCCAGCTGTCTAGATTTACATATTTATTACTTGCTTTGCAGTGCCCCAGGGGTGGGGAAATATTTTGCACTTAGACATCCTAAGCTGCATGGCTGTGAGTTTTTTTTTAAAAGATACACCATGAGCCATTTGTGCATCTTTAGAAGGCAGCTATTGTCTGTTGCCTGGTAATTGGTGCAGAATCACTGTGTTGGGTGTTTTGTTTTGTTTTTAATGTTCTGGGCATATGTTCTGCTCTGTTTTCAAACCCTCTGTTTAGCGAATCCCAGGACAGGCTCAGTGAAGAGTAGCAGAATCTCGTGCACAATGAAATCTGCAGTATTATTGGCTTGAGGATTTGAACAGGGATGGGTAGATGTGTGGCAGCTCAATTTTTCCTTACGTATCCTTTCCATGTGCCAAATGGCAAGTTGTTTTCACCCTGTCCATGAAAAAGAAAATTCTTGAAAATTCTTTAAATTGTTAGCCAAACCTAAACTAAAATCCTCACTGAATTAAGAAAGAATGCAGTTATGCTACACATGAGAAGAGCCATGTTATACGTTTCCACTGGTATAACTGTGTTAGTTGGAGAAAACAGCACAGCCTGGTGTTACGTTCAAGACCAGCGTGTTTTATTAAGCACTAGCAAATCTGCCTTACATCAGATGGGTTAAATCAGTGCTTTTCAACCTGTGGGTTTCCACATGTTCTTGGACTGCAACTCCCAGAAGCCCCCACCACTCACTGGGCTGGAAGGGATTTCTGGGAGTTGCAGTCCAGGAACATCTGGGGACCCACGGGTTTAGAAGCACTGGGTTAAATAATAGCCATGAGCTCCACCCCTACCCTTGAGTTCCTTCTCTTTCCTGCCTCTAAATTCTTTCTTTTACAAGCAGAACTTTTTGTGTTCCTGCTTCTTCTTATAAGAGAGAACTGTTAAATCTGAAAACCTCTTTAGATTACTCCTCCCAGAATCCCACAGCAGGCAGTGTCAGAAAAGATTTAACCTATAAATTGATTAAAAATTGTGCATTACTTGCAAAATTCTAGGTCTTCATCACTTCCAAGGCATTTCATAACAAGAAGGTTACAATTTCTGGAACCACTCAGTCAGTTCAGTTGGGAAATCAATTGACATCCACTGAAAATTTCATGGTTCTAATTCTAATTATAAGTCCAGAATCCACCAGTTAGCATGCATAGTTGAGACATCTGTGCAAAGTGTTGTACTGTAGGGAAATAACCTACACGGACACGGGGTTGGGTTCAAGTGTCAGGCAGCCATGCTCTTCTCTTCTCTCAGCAGGCTTGCAAGGCACACCTTTATTAGCTGTAAGAGGTGGAGTTACAGATATCGCGTGGTGTCCTAGGTGTCAGCCTGTCATTGGCTTGATGGACTCCTGGGGAGGGCTTTCTGTGACGTGGACATGTCACCTAGCAAGGGATGGAACTGATAGATACCCCAGCAGCTTGCTATCCCATCCCATCCCATGACATGAGGGTAATGATTAATGGTCTGTTTGTTCCTTGTGGCCAGAATGGAAGGACAAGATAGTCAGTTATCTGCTTCCTGCATCTTAATCTTAGGGACTCTATTTCCTCTCTCCCAGGGCTTTCCCGTACAGGAGAAAGAGTCAATAACGCCCCCCAGAATGCTGTGCAGGAAGCTTACTGGATCATTAATACCTGTGCATATTAATATCTAATATCTCTCAGGGGAGCATTCCTACATTGTACTTCTAACTGTTACTGTTTTAGTTACCTCATTACTAGAGAACTACAGCCCTTAAAATCTGCCACCCTGCATGACCACAGTGTTTGGATTTGTCCTATGTTTGGTTGCCCATTTATATGTTCTATTTCCAGTTACAGGATGAAGCTGGTAGGGGTAATACTGCAATACATGAAGGTTCTGACTAATCTTGGGGCATTCTTTGAACACATCTACTGGAGAGAGCTCATGTCCAAGGGTATTAGCAAATATTTGAGTCTAAGTCCTAATTTTGCGTCTGAGTCTTTGGCATCAGGTTCCAAGTTTGAGTCCTAGTCTTTGGCATCAAGTCCTGAGTCCCATGCACCAAGTCCAAGTCCTTGTTGAAAATAGGCTCTCTTTCCCCTCAGAAAAAAAAAGAAGGGATTGGTATGTTTTGAGTTATGAGTCAAGTCCAAGTCACTGGAGGAAACCAAACCAAGTCAAGTTAGAGTCAAATCACCAGTGTGACTTATGTCTGGCTTTATAGTGAGTTGACGACTCGAGTCCCCATCAGAATCTAATATTTCAGTGTAAAACTTTTGTCTGATGATTTATGAATATCCTTTTATGGGGAGAGGTATGTCGTATACATGTTGATGAAATATGTGGAGTTGTTGTGAGAGAGCTTCTCAAAGTTAAGTTTACATTGGCATGGGAGGTGCTAGATTCTCATCTATCTATCTATCTATCTATCTATCTATCTATCTATCTATCTATCTATCTATCTATCTATCTATCTATCTATCTATCTATCTATCTATCTCAGTCTCATAACAGGCACAGTTATTCCTAGAATGGAGAGGACTGTGCAGTAAAGATGTCAAAGTTGGAAGGGGAATTAGCAGCCTTAGTTCATTGCTAACATGATCACCATGGTTTCAGTTCTGGAGATGGAAGAATGAAGCACTTGAAGCATTTATCCTCCATGGCTGAATTGTGCTGGTTCTGATTTTTCTCCACAATCCAGATTTCTCTCTCTCTCTCTCTTGCATCATTAATATGAAGAAATATTCAAATATGGGTAAATCTCATGACAGATGACATGAAATAATGTTTAAAGCCAACTCTATTCCTACCTGCTTCTGGACAGGTGGGTGAGTGGAAGAAGCTCACTAGACTAAGCTCTTCCACAGAAACATTCACAACTATAACAGGATTCTTGATCATCCAGTTACATAAATCACAACCAGCCAGCCCCGAAGTCAATTCATATTTCTGCAGTTCGTTAGCAGCTCAGGAGGAAATTGCATTTATTATAATTGCCTCTAATTGCACCAGATTAGTGATTACAATTATTGATGGCAGCTGATTATTCGTTAAGCTTCAAATCAATTCTCCTGCTTCCTCATTATCCAAAACAGTAACTCTGATGAGGCATGAGGTTTGGAGATGTCCAGGTCTGCACTTCTTCTAAGACGTCCAAATGACAGCCATGTAAAGTTTTTTCTAAAACTGGCGTTTGGAAAAGTCTGAGGTCTTCATCTGCAAATAAAAGAAAATAAGGTCCATTTGCCCACATTCCCAAGAATAACAAGTTTAACATTCCATTCATAACATTTCAGTGTCCTCAGTGTATTTTGTAGCTTTTCCTTTCATTAGCTTTCAAAGAATTCTAATTTGTGTGCAATTTTCTTAGAGATGAGAGAGTTACTTTTTGGGGATGTGACTCTTGCCAAATGGTGTTGATGGGTTCCATGCAGCAAGTGCGATGATGACACACAATGAATTTTACAATTCTCAGAACTTTAATAGAAATACAGTGGAGTGGACCCTTGTATAACAAATGGTTTGTATAACATGAAATCTGTACAACATAAAAATTTGAGAGAGAGGGAAAATTTGCTTAACAGAATCAATCACATATGTGGCAAATCTGTACAACATAAAAATGGTTGCAATTAGGGATTACTCTGTTTTCAATGCATTCCCATGGGAAATTTGTATAAAGGAAAATTTGCTTAACATAATTTCATTTGGAATGAATTAATTCCTTTATTCAAGGTACCACTGTATAATGACATGGAATGGGAGAAAATCCCTGCAACGGTCCTGTCTCTGGACTTTGATAATTTTTCATTTGCTCATCAAAGCCAAGTTTTAAAAGAAAAAGATAACAATGCTACTCATAGGTATGAAATTGATTAGTTTCTCATTGCATGTCTATAAAATCAAAAGGAATTCTAGGTGGATTTTCTTCGTTATATTCAACTACTGCCAAAAGAAGCAAATGTGTGTTTCATTCCATTTTTCTTATTCTGTAATGTCTGATTTACCCCTGTCACAAATGTGCAATTTTCTCAGCACAATCACCATCCTTCCTGGAACATTTATGATGCAGTGAGAAGCAGGAGATACAGAAAGGAAGGCACAATCAACTATGTAAATTCCATGTTCAATGACAATGATACTTTTAGTCTAATTTGTAGTTTTGTATTTTTAACCATCCAGTTTGATTAGCTTTTTTTTTTTAAGGAGGGGAGCTTGGCTAAGGGTCATGATGTCCACAAAATCTCTTCTTTGTCACAGCATCCTCAACTGGCAGTCTTTGTCCTAAAAACAGAGCTCAGCAGCCAGAAGCGGCCAGTTCACCTGTTGACTTCATCCACCCAAAGACGCATGCACATAGATCCATATCACCAACAGGAGGGTGCAGTAACAATGTGTTAATCCATCAAAAAAGAACGGAGCAAGGTGTGTGCTGGTTGCTAGTGAAGGAGAAAGTTCCCGGAGCTAGATTAAAGAATCGTTGCCACAATTTATGTCTCCCCCTGCTGAGTCTCCATTTTGTAGTTTCAAGCTGCAAGGCATAGATATCACTCTGGGAAACAAAGTAATCTATTCTGATCATTAATCTCACCCAATCTCAGTTGGGGAGATTGGTTGTGTGTTTGTGGGATGGGATGAAAGTTCAATTAGTCCTCCAGACTGCAGCTCAGTAGCCTGACTTCTCTCCCTCTCCGGTGCAGCATTCCGTCTCTCTCTCTTTGCCTCGTTCACTCCTTCTACAGCTGTTTATTCCTTTGCTATCTGGGCTCTGCCATCTCTCCATCTCTGGCCTGTGAGGGAGGAAGATGAGATTCTCAATTACAGCAACTGACAGAAGAGGCTGAGGTTGATTGGCTAATTGGTAAGGACATGTCCTGCATCCAGATGGGTGTGCAAGTAACTCGGAGGCGGCTGAAGCCCAAGGAAAAGGGAGAAAAACACATATATTCTTGCTGTCTCGTGTTATTCTGTTGTTATGTTCCTCTCCTCATACCTGGCAAGGCAGAACCTAGTTCATTCTTGTCATACCATGAATCTGGGTTGCTTTATCATCAGGAATTGAATGGAGAGACATTGGGGGGGGGGGCTGTGGCATTAAGTTCATAAAGCTTCTTTGTTTGGGAGACAATTTTTATATGATAGGTTAGACAAGTGTCTTCTCCATCCCAACATCCTGTTCAAACAGGACTACTGTAGATACTTATGGACCTATGGGAAGCCCACCAACAGGACTGGAGTACAGCTGTAGCCTCCATCTTGTGTTCTCCAACAACTGGTAGTACAGACACACACTAGTGGTGATACATAGTCATCCTGACTAGTAGCCACGGATTGTCCTGCCCTCTATGCATTTACCTAGATCAGTGGTTCCCAAACTTGGGTCCCCAGCTGTTCCTGGACTAAAACTCCCAGAAGCCTTCATCACTGACTATGATAGCCAGGATTTCTGGGAGTTGTAGTCCAAGAATGTCAGGGACCCAAGGTTGGGACCCACTGGTCTAGCTCTTTCTTAAAATTTTCAAAGTTGGTAGTCATCCACACCATTCTGTTGAACATCTTGCAGCTGTTCTGTCCTTTCTCTATTGAAGAAGGAAATCCTTTCTGCAGTAGGCCTTTGGGACCAATTATTTATAAAAGTAGAAGAAGGTTTGCTTTTGCACTTCCTGCTGCTGCTTCTGCCACTTAATTAATCTGTTGTCATGCTCCTGGTTTTTGTTTAAGCTGTTTCATTATTGTGCATTATTTGTTTTCTAGTCTTGTCTTGTATGTGCCGTGGGTTTTGAATTATCTGTCAGTGGCTGTGTAAAAGCTTCACAGACATATCCAGGAAGATAAAAAGATGATCCACAAAGGGCTGGAGAAGCAGGCCATAACTTTATAGAATTAATGCAAGCCTGGAGAGGTGGAAACTAGGCTGGTCTTAAAGACCAGATGATAAAGGAAAAACAGTTCTGGCTTCAAGCACTGAAACATTCAAAGGTCTGCCCCATCAACTAACCGCACCTTTCCATATCTACTTCTGTGTTTCCTCTCACTTTCCTGGCTGATTGTTACGCTTGGAGCATCCCTGATTCTCTCTAGTAGCATGTGTTGGCCTGGTCATTTTCTCTGTCCTTATACTGTCTTATCTCCAATACTCTATAAATATCCAGGGCGCTCTGGTCATTATTATACTCAGTTACTTCTATCAGATATTAATTTTTCTATAACATAGTGTGGCCAGGTTCTGCGCTGCAGCGATCAAAATCCGCAGGACAATGACCAGTGTTACCAGTTAATTAAAAGTATCACTTATGATACATAGCCCGCTAACTATCAACAACTCTTGATTAATCAACAAATGTGGAATGTCTTATGCACATGGAACACTTTCTATATATGTACTCTGATGTCTTTTGTATATATCTATTCAATCTTCCTCTCTGGCTCATTGGCATCACTAATTTCTCAGATATTAGCTTCGTGATGGTCAGGATGGATTTATGGGCAGTTTTTATATTATATATTTTATATACAATATATTTTATATTTTATATTTTATTTATTTTTATTACTGTTTATTACACTGTATCCTGTTGCTGGTCATTGACTGTAATAAAGTTTTGATTGATACTGTCCTTGCATATTTCCTAGGGATGCAAGTTCTTGCTTGTAGAAGAATGAGAAGCCACACAATGGTGACGATGCTGTGTATTTTACCCATATGGATAAGATGTCACAAGCCCAATCACATTCAGTGGGACTTACCTATGAGAAAATGTGCAGAATGTTCACTGTTAGAATACTGTTTGTTAAGATGACTGTTCTCACCATGAACTGCTAGAAGAAATTCCCCTGTCCCTCTTCAGATAAAGGGAATCCTGGCTAGAAATGCAAGCAAAACTCCTGTTGTGATAGGATGATATCTCACTGTCACTTTCTTCCATCCTTGGACTTTGGAATCCAGTAAATTATTTTCATTTTGAAATAGATAGGAATAAAATTCCCACCCCTAAGAGTTGGACAACCCCTTCACTTTCACTTATTCTACATTCACATTCTGCAGTTTGATAAATTATGTTTAAAAACAAAAGGGAATAAAATTCTCAGCCATTACTAAGTGGAGCAAATCTGGCAATTTCACCTTCAACCACATCCAGTTTTTCCCCCTTGATTTCAAAATGTCGTCATGACCAAACTCATGCCAATATGAAGTTCACAGCCACCCCTGGTCTCATACCTCCATGAAAACTTCAAAAAGTAAGATCAGTCTTTCACCCCTACATTCTCATCTCCAGAAGCAGGGATTTAATTGTCAGGAAGGAGAAGAAGCCCCAGAAGCGCAACATGCCAAAATCATGATGTGTTTTCTTTACTATAATCTGCCTCTTTAGCTATCACCAGTAGAAGAGCAAAAACCTAAGCCTGATGCATACAGCAACATCTGTCAAAGAATCCACTGCCTGCCACAAAGTAGGCAATGCAAGTGAAATAAAGATTGAAAAATCATTATTTGGATAGTAAATGGACCCCCCCCCAAAAAAAAGGCATGCATCAGAAGTGTTCTAGATAAATAACCTATTTAGACAATGCTCTCTCCCTACATAATCCCTAATGGACTAACTCACTTACTGCATTTTCTAGAATCCTTCCTTTCACACACCCACACAACATCCTCATAGCGTGCCTTTATTTTTCCCCTATGTGCCAGGGGAAATTTCAAGTGATTTATAACTTATTTAGGAAATCAATCTCTCTTGGCAGGCAGGCAGAAGCTCATTCCCTGAGTTTTGAAGCAAACATAGTTAAATCTTATCTTCCTGGCTGAGCCACTTATCTTGGGAATGAAAGGAAAAGCTTATGGCTGGAGTGTTTCTTTTGCATTCTGCACAGAACCGGCTTTCCCCGCCAACTGGACTGGGGCTTAAAGCCTTCCCTTTGCTAAGCACTGTCTGAAAGCAACATCTGAAAAACTTATGTTCTCTGTGGTGGGTTGTTCAGAGGAGCCACTGGGTGTGGGCTTTTGAACTGTTGTTTGTGCTGCTCTGGAAGCCACTCCGTATGGACAGAGGCACACTGGGCTAGCGAATGCGATTAAAGGCTTGGTGGGGTCTAGTCTTCCCTCTGACCTAGATGGCAGGCTTCTGCCTTTTCCAGTTATCCACCTCTCCCTCCCTCCCTCCATCTCCCTTCATATTTAAAAGGAGAGAGTGAGGGAGAGTTTGATATAAAATGACTAGATTACTTGTAGACATGTGCAAAGAAGCAGAGGCTACTACAGATTACATGGGGAAGAACTCAAGTGCTGAAAATGAGCAGAAACCAGTCTTACCCAGGAAAGTGACCAAGCTGTCTACTCCAGATGTTCTGGGGTGAGACATGATGTGGCATGTCTGGGTCAAACAGTTTGGGCAGCTGTTAGGCTTTGATGTCCAACTCTGCAATTCTTTGAAGTTTTCTTACCAATTTGTTCATTAGTGAACACATTTTTATAAATGCCACTTAAAAACTTGGACTTATAGTTAATTTTCCCAGAATGTAAATGACAACAAACTATAATGTCTGCAACCCCTTTTCTCTCCTCATCTTATATATCCTTATTTCTTTATCCATGGGCTACTGATACTTTTATTCGTGGCTAATGATTTTGGCTGTTTTTTGTTGTTTGTTATGTATTATATGACTATTTGGTTTAATTATGTTTATTATATATTTTGTTATAATTTTCACCTCACACTGTTATGTTATTTGTATAATTTGTTTTGCTTTATTGTAAACCTCACAGGGTAGCCTTCAGGCTAGATGGCAAGGTATAAAAATCAAAAGAGAGAGGGGGAGGAGGAGGAGGAGGAAGAGGAGGAGGAGGAGGAGGGAGGGAGGGAGAATTAAGGCTCTGTTCCGTGGCGCGCATGCGTGGCGGGACATCTTTGCCCCCCCCCCCCCGGCCGGAAGCAACGCGAGACGAGAGCAGCCTGTTCTCGCGAGGCCGGGAGAGTGCGCGAGATCGCCTCGCCTATAAAGCGGGGTGGCACCATTTTCCCGGCCTCACTCGTGTTCCAGCGCATCCACCCACCCACCCTCAAGTCAGGTCAGTGTGAGGCAACTGGTCGCCTGTTGGGGCCAGATAGGAATTTTCCCCCGCGCTCGAATTGGCCATGGAGTTACAGGGTTTTTTCGCCTATCCCATACTGATCCTGGAGGGCATGGGTGTTGGCCAGGCATAACAAGTTGGCAGGTAGTGCGGATTGCGTAAGCAGGAGGTGAGGAAGAAATCTTAATAAACTATTAACTCCAAACCCGGTCGTGGCAGACCAGGAGGTTGCATCGGTTGGGGGAGGGGTTCTTAACACAACCGCGGGGTGGGGGACAGGTCATGTGATGGCACCTTGCAGCCCTGTGGGGGTTAATATAGTCATTGCCTTCCTAGGGGACGCCATCGAGCATGATGAGACCCCTAGGGGGCTTACGACTCGCCCGAACCTGCGATAAGCTGTCCAACATCATATCCACACTACGCCAGCCCCCTCCTTTTGGTGACGTTTATATGGAATGTGTTATGCTATGCTGTCTGGTTGTTGTGTTGCATTAAACCTGGCCCGATGTTTATCCCAATCTGGTTGTCTCGCGTCTTCATTTCGGCTCTGGGAGGGCAATGCCACTTAGTGACAGCTTATCATAGAGGCTATGAAATCTAGGCAGAACCATTAAAGAAAGGTGTGGGGTTATTCAAATATAAATAGATAGGTTTTTCTGGCTGCCATATGTGGGGGAAAGTCAGCAACTGTACCTTAGCTAATGTTCCCTGCCATGCAGAAGAAACTGTGGCCACTGCATGAACATAGGCTGTAGTCTCCTTCTCAACCAGCAATGTTCTATGCTGAATCCCTTGGCTTTCACTTCAGGAGGTGATTCTGAAAATTTGCTGTTCTGTGTAATTCTAATTTGAGCAAACCACAGAAACTACTTCATTAGCCAATGTTCTGTGATAGTTCTCTCCACAATACCCAGTTTCCGATTTCTAAGAACTGCCAAAGTCTTCCTGGATGTATTGCTTTTTGTAAACAGGTTTGCTGCTGTTTTGATCTGCATGGTTTCGTGTCCAGTCTAGTGTAGCCTTGAGTCTGTTACAATTCCTTTCCACACTCATAAATCAACCCAGCCTCCTGGTAAGCGTTTTCATAGTTCTTAGTGAAGCTGAACTGAGTGGAAGGTGTTACTCTCACGGGGGATAAGAAACTTATACATCAGTGCAAATGAATAGAAACAGAGATGCCTGGCTGCAGTTGCAAACAACATTTAGTCTTCCAGATTGCTTGTTGATTCTTCATGCACGGGGTAAGCGTTGCCCAACAATCCAACATCCCATCCCATCTGTGCTTTGGGTTGCTGTATGCTTAAATGGTGGTCTCTGCTCAGGAGAGAGTTCATATCCTGGTTTTCATAGAAAAAGGGTATGGCGATTTACTCCTCTCTCTCCTCCAGCCTTTCAGGCATTTCAGATCATTGGGTTGTGGCAGACTGTCTTGCATTCTAGAATGTCATTGTGTGGCATTCATTGGCTCCATTCACAGTAAAAAATGAGGCCATTTGTTACGCCTTTTATGCAGAGTACTGTCCATTGAACTTGATCATATCAGGCAGGACACTTGAGGGTACCATGGCTAAAGGAGGCTCATAAATCATTGACAAGGAACCAGGTTTTCTCAGTGGCAGCCCCCCCCCCCCTCCAACTTTGGAATCAACTTCCTCCTGAGATTTGTTTGTCCCCCTCACTTTCTGTTTTTAAGAAATATCTTAAGACATGGCTATTTAGGAAGGCTTTCCCTGGTTATTCATTTCTCCCATTATGTCTCACTGCTCATTTCCTTCTTGTCGGTTCTGGTCTCTCTTTGTTCTTATTGATTTTGACTAACTTACTCTTGTTATTTTGTTTTACATTGTATTTTTAATATATTGTTATGTTTAATGGTTGTTCCTCTTGTTTAACCCTGTAAACCACCCAGAGTGGTCTTTGTTGCCAGATGGTGTGGTATACAAATCTAATAAATAAATAAATACCAGCACAATGGGATATTGGCCAATATTTAATCAATTTGTATGCAGAAGCAAGGGGCATATAAGTTGGAATTGCTGATGCTCCTATCAATGGTACCAAATTTAGGGGGCATATACATTAAAGTTCACAAAAGCCTAATGGAGGAGATAATGTTTTAATCACCATCTCACTGCCGTGGGCCAGCGATTGTTGAAGTCTTGTGCGAAAGAGAATTAGGAGGGGCAAATATGTGTGTGGCTGTCTTGCATTGTGCCTGAATCCTTGGCATAATCTTGACCCTTTGGAAAGGTCTTAGATGCTCTCCAGACAGGAGTACGGCTCACTGAAGTGGGTTAAAGCAGGAAGGAATGATGCAGCCTGGTTGCTCTTGGGAGCGACAGCCTTGTCACACTGAATTATGATGGATGAAGGAGAGGCCTACTTATCATCCATGTAGAGAGAGGTGGAGTGTAAAGAATGCTGCTCCAGGTGTCCCAGGACAATGCGTCTTTTGTTGGGCTAGCTCCAAACGCTGGCAAAGTTTAGAGAGAAGCAGCAGTAAGTGAAGCAGCAGCAGCAAATGGGAAAGAAAGGGGGTGAGTTCATTATATGAGGTGGAATCTCATAAGGAAATATCAAAATGTCATCTGAGCTAGAGACTACAGGAGAGGGTTGGGGGTGTACACCATATGAGAAGGGAAAGAGAGTGGCAAAAAATAAAATAACTGGTGCTATTTGTCAGTTGCCAACTAGGCATAGAGTCTGAACAGAATGGGAAAGATCGCTTCATGTCTTGAAGCGATCTTTCTCCCATGGCATCCTTAGGGGGTGGGAGTGGAATGCCTAAAGCAATGGTTCCCAACCTTCCTAATGCCGCAACCCCTAATACAGTTCCTCATGTTGTGGTGACCCCTTGCCCTGCTTGGAAGAGGCCACAAGCCCCCTTTGGCAGGCTACTGCTGCAGGTGCCATAGAAAACTTCCCTCTACAGGCACCCTCTGCCAATCGCACCCTCCGGTGCCATTGACTGATATCCCCTCCAACCTATCAAGCTATAACTCACTCTTTCCCCCTTCCTCTACCACCTCCTCCAGACCCAAGCCGTTTGTGCCTTTTTCTTCACTGGCTCATGGCGACCCCTGTGAAATGATCGTTCGACCCCCAAAGGGGTCCCAACCCCCAGGTTGGGAACCACTGGCCTAAAGGGCTTTGAATATCAGATGTGCTTTCCCCCCAATATATTGACCACAGGGTGGATCAATATAGTCAGCCCTTTGAGGGGCTGCTAGACTAAAGATGTAGTCTCGTGGTGTCATTTTTGTTTTGTGCTGTATGTCTTGTTCATGTTATCCTTTTCCATCTTGTTCAAATGCTTTTTAACTACTTGCATCTTTGAAATGGCATATGCTGCTTTGTCAAATAGGATGGGTGTGTTTGAGAGAGAAAGAAAAGGCACTGGAGGTTTGGATTTCCAAAATGCTTTCAAAACCTGGAACTATGCAGAAGAATTATTGAAGGCTGTGCTTCAAGCAAGGATGCCAGGAATATCTGTTTG
The DNA here is from genome assembly GCA_023846285.1 of Phrynocephalus versicolor. Taxonomy (NCBI): domain Eukaryota; kingdom Metazoa; phylum Chordata; class Lepidosauria; order Squamata; family Agamidae; genus Phrynocephalus; species Phrynocephalus versicolor. The sequence goes on along the minus strand of JAHTLZ010000327.1, from coordinate 6,961,265 downwards.
TTTGTCTCCTTGTTTCCTTGGATTTATTTATTTTTTATTCCTGGGGTGGAAATTTCCTATTTGTTGTCACAGATTAGAACACAGCTTGATGATACATATTGCAATATTATACTTTTAAATATTTCTCATAGTAGTTCTTTGATTGTGCTATTCATGGCAGATGCTGTGGCAGAGGGTCAGTTTAAATTGGGGCCAATGGTGCTATAGCACAGTGGGATAGGGGATTACTTCCTTCCTTTCTCTATTTAAAACATCTAATTGTATTCCAAAGGTAGTGTGTGCCCTGCATGGAAAACTGGACTGGTTAAGGTACTGTGTAATTTGTTATTGTTGCTGTTCATCTTTTACTAGAGGCTGGATATCACCATGGCTGTTTTGGCTTTGTATGCTGCAGCTCTAAATAATGATGTGTTACATCCAAATCACTCTTGCAGGTTCTTCTGCCAAGAAGTTCTTTTTGCCTTCTGCACTTATTTCGCAGTTTATTTTACCGTGATTGATCAGCTATAACACTTTGTGTTTTTCATTCATGTTGGATGACCAGACTGGCTTTATACATTTTATGAGTTTAAGATTGCTTGGCATTTATTCATTCCATTTTGTACTCCGCCCAATGCACAAGACCTACAGTTGTAATAATGGTTAGTACTTGTAGTACGAAAAGTGAAGAGCTTTTAAATAGAGGTAGAAAAGGAAGTTTTTAAGATTCAATGCTCTTAAATAGGGGAAGCTTCCTGTGCCTTGGAAGAATTGTTACAAGAAGAAACACACCTCATCTTAAGAAATTGGCCATTGCTGAGTTAATTTGTCTTTCAGAGAAGTTAATATGCACAAAAGCCCTGTGTTGTAAAATATGAAAATGAAAATGAACAATACATATAATAAGACACAACTTAGTCAGTGTGTAAACATGTTCGGTGGGTAAGAAACATTAGAAAATTAGAAAATTAGTTATTAGAAAATTGTGTCAGAATATGCACAAATGTCTATGTCATCCTCTCCATCAAAAGTCAACCCACCAACCAACCCATCTCACCGACCAACCAGTCTTGCAGCTCAACATTAAACCAGAAGTCAGAGATGGACAACAAAGAGATTTGCAATCCTGTTTTTAAACCTCATTAGAAACAAATCCTCTTTACCATGACTGGCTGTGCATTTTCTAAGTTTGTGCAAGGAGGCTAAGTACCCCCTTGAACAAATGTATGCACTGTTAGCTGCTGTTGCTTACAGCTAACAGCCTGGCCATCTATTTGCATAACAGCCAGCTGGAGATCTCACAGAGAGCTAAGCCAGCGGGGTGCTATACTTCACCTTGCAGAGGTATTGTATAACATTTCAATGCACAGGGCAAACACTTCCTTCAAATTTGATTTTATTCTAAGGTGTCTCTCTTTCTAGATTAAGCCTTATCCATACCAAAAGCCCACATAACTAATAATCCTTTTTGAAGCAAGGATCAGATATGCCATTTTCTCTGCTCGGATGCAAAACTGATCATTTTATTTCCAAATGGATTCCACATGCAGCACACAAGTGAAGACAAAAAGCCATGTCTTACTGTGGTGTCTGGGTAGTGACCTAGCATAGCTAACAAATAATATTTTCCCCACCCGGCTTCAGGGAATCAATTAATTTAACAGAGTTTTCTTCTTCTTCTTTGTGATAAACTGAAGCTATCTTGTGATCTCTTGATATGAAGCTATTATCATGGGCCCTAGATCATTGATTGTTCTTATCAGATCAGCTTGACATTAGGGGGAAAAAAAAGGAGAATGGGAGGGTAAGGGCTGTGCATGATACAAGAGAAAAATTAATGGAGGTGGGATTTAGATGGGTCTCTCAAGACAACTGTTGCAATGGAATTGCAATTTGTCACAAAGAGATGGGTATATTTATCATATAAGCAGCTCCTGTGTACTGTATTTGCCTTAAGGCAGCAGAAATAAGTCCCAAAGGGGGTCAGACAGCCAGGGGATGAATTAGGTCTTCCCACCACACAGTTTTCTTCTTTTTTGTAGTTTACAGTTTGAAATTTAGACAATGATCAGTGCCTGGTTTGCATTCACACATATTGTCAGGAAGCCCTTAATGATTTTTGTGACTCCCAGTAGTAAATGGTTGCTGCATAAAACAGTGCCTTAGCTAAAGTATTGGTATCTTGTCCATGCAGAGAAATTTGTGACTGAAATTCAATCATGCTCATTTTCCCCCTAGTTTCTTGAAACATTCTGAGCATGCTTAGACATATCATTTTCCAAACCATGGGCACTTTTACACGACCCCTAAGATCTGCTGGCAACTTAATTTTGGACCAGATATCTTGGGGGTTTGCTCCTCTTGCTGCGTTCCCACCCCTCTGCATTCCTTGCTCCTGTCTGCGTGAGGGGAGGGAGAAAAAAAGGGAGAAAAGAATGCAGGCTCACCTCCACTCTGCCATTGGAGCTGCCTCGGGAAGCATTCCAGTCTCTTAAAGGGATGGGGGGGGGGAAACAAACAAACAGAAGGCAGGACAGCTCACTGCTTTGCAATCCGCATCAGAAATGTTTCACCTTCGGAGACCAGGTACTTGTAAAATGCGCTGGGACACGGTTAGGTGGGCGTGGTCATACTTAACTTTTTTTAAAGTCCGGAGCTGGTGGGAAAACAATTTTAAGCTCCGCATCTGGGAGCCTTTTGCCTTGGATTTTAGGGGTCGTGTAAAAGCGCCCATTTTGAGTTAAAGTTTGTTAGCAATCTTTATTAACATATGAATCCCTTAATACACTTGTGCTTTGCCACAATCTGGAAAATAATCAACAAATTGGAACTGGAATGAGGTACTGGGATAAAAAGAGCAAATGCTGCAGCACACTTGCCAGAGATTCAGTTATATAGAGAAACAAAGACCAGGTTTGGCATTACATTGGAATACTCATAGAACATAAGCCTATCAAAGGTTACTAGTCTTTATGGCCATATACCACATTTGATATCAGAGGCAATACTATCTCCCCAGGGCAGATACTGGGGGACACAAGCAGGGTACTACTATTGTGCTCAATTCCTGCTCATGGGCTTCACCCCTTGAAATCTGTTTGCCCAGAGGATGACAAGAATTCTGAACTAACTGTGTTGTTGGTCTAATCCAGCATGGCATACAAGAAGTGCATTCAGAGGGAGTCCAGGAATGATGTGTCTTCTGCCAGTAGAAAGCACTCCAGCTTCTCATCTCACCTTCCATAACTCTTGTAAACTATCCTCATCAGGTTGTTGGGCAACTCATTTTTAAGGAACATTGAGCCCTTCAGGATTCAAAGCAGGTGAGAAGAATGGAAGGCAGGTGGCCTTCTGAGCTCTCTCTTCTTTGGCTGTGTTTGCCTGCTTTAATTAATTGCATATATTTATGCACTGCAAACAGCAAGCCCCCTTGCCTGCTGAGAGCAATGGCCTGTGAGTCCTTGCCTCTTTGCTGCCTGCTTCCCCAGCTCAATGGTGCCTGTTACAAATAAACTGGTGCCTGAGGATCACAGATTAAGAGCTGTACTATTACGGTCCCTGCAAAGAGCTTGGGGAATATCTGAACCCAACTGTGTCACCAGTAGCCTTGCTTTCCCTCTGTAAATTGAAAATAGCTTGGCTTCAGGGAGAACTGCCTGAGTCATATGACAAAAATAAATAGCAATGGCATTTAAGAATGATTGAGCTATGATTTCCAGGGGCTATCAACTTCAAGCAACGTGTGTGTGTGTGTGTGTGTGTGTGTGTGTGTGTGTGTGTGTGTCTAAACCAACTGCAGCAGCTTCAGTAAGACAACATGGTTGGATACTTCCTGAGGATACTGCGGTGTTTTGCAACAAAATTGCAATAACGTCCTGGGTGCTCATTTCATTGAGCAGCTTGAAATAGAGCCATAGCTTAGAAACATTACTTTTTTTTCTTAAAACCAAACAAAAACAGACAACACAACTCCTAAGTTTCTGATCCAGCAGGGTCAGAATGAAACCCTAAATAATCACTGACAGTATGTGTCTACCAGAGATGGAAAACCTTTGGTCCTCCAGAACTCTTGACTGTAACTGTCATCAGATCCATCTAGCACAGTGTTGGCGAACCTTCAGCACTCCAGATGTTTTGGACCACAACTCCCATAATTTCAAGACTGTATTGCCAATGACAAAGGACTGTGGGAGTTGTGATCCAAAACATCTGGATTGCCGAAGGTTTGCCACCACTGATCTAGTATAACCCATCATAATGTCAGCTTTCTATATACTTACCAGTAACTGTACCAGTGCCAGAGTTATCTGATTACTGGACTGGTTGTGGTACTGTATATGGAGCAAAGTATTTTGATCAATAGGTAAAAGTAAAAGTTCCCCCTGCACATGCGTGCTAGTCATGTCTGACTCTAGGGGTAGTGCTCATCTCCATTTTCAAGCCAAAGAGCCAATGTTGTGCAAGTCCGTGAACATGTGGCTGGCATGGCTGCACAGAACACTGTTTATCTTCCTGCTTTTTACAGCAGTACCTATTTATTCACTTGCATTTACATGCTTGCAAATTGGCAGGAGTTGGGGTTAAGATCAGGAGCATGCTCCAGTGCATGGCACCTGGGATTCGAACCACTGAGCTGCCGACTTTGCAGCTGACTGTTTCAGCACTATAGTCCGCTGAGCTATAGGCAGCTGTTTATAGGATTTATGACATGAGTCCTTGCAACATTTCTCATTGTTGACATTTTTCTAAGCCATCCCATGCTAGGACTCCCTGCCAAGACTCCCCCTGCATCACTGAGATTTTGCAGCTTCCCACAGAAAGAGGATTCTCTCCTTTTCCATGTTACCCCATTGTTCTTTGCTGGAAGCTGCCAAATACTGCAAAGTTTATTCCCATTTCCAATGTATCCTGTGCAGGAAAGACACCATTTTGCACAAGGATAATAACAATCCTACACAACTCAATGCCTGTCCCTGTACAAGATACATGCCCAGTGCTTTTTGAAGTATTTCTGGGTAAATCCTTTGCAAGAGAGATGCAATTCTTCAGGAAGTATAACAATTCTATGGAGCTTGACTCCATTTGCCCCCAACCTGGAAAATAAAAAGACACAAAACTGGCAAGAAACGCGGCAAGATTTCTCTTGGGTGTGTGTGTGTGTGTGTGTGTATGCATACATGCACATTGGGAGGCTGCACACAGGTAAATCTTGCTATGAAGATAATATAATGCATTTCTCCTCCATTTTCTCAATTTTTCCCTGAGAGTAAAAGGCTGCAAGATTCACGTCTCTACCTTAAATAGTGTGACATCTTGCAAAATTACCTATTTGACTTCATCAAAAAGGTCAAGGATTTTGTAGTGTCATGGGACACAGAAGGCTATGCCAAGAAGTAAAAGTGTTTATGCATTTATTCATTTAAAATATTTTTGCCCCATGTTTCCTCCTTAGAAAAGGACCTGAGGCAGCTTACATGATTAAAAGGTAATATTTAAAGCTAAAACATTAAAAATGTTAAATATATTTTTTAAACAAACAAATGCCCAGGGGTGTATCTGGGGAGGGCAGAAGGGTACATCTGCCCCAGGTGCAGAAATTTGGGGGCGCTTGGAGAGGGGAGGAGGAGGAAGCCCTGTGCCCTCCCACCAGCAGTCCTCAGGCTTGGCGACGGGACCTACTCCATCGCAGGCACCTCTGTGCACCAGGCAAGGGCTGAAGCAAGCAGACGGGCAGGGAGGCAAGCGCAGTGGCTGCGGCACCCTCGTCCTCCTCCAACTCTTCCTCGCCTTGTCCTGGGCCACACACACACAAATGCCTGCCCATGCACCCACGTGCACCTGCCTGCCCTACGCCTGCAGGGTTGCCCCCTCCTTGCTGGGTGGATGCGATGGGGTTGGGGAGGGCCATAGAGGTGCAAAAACAACTTTGTCCCCAGGCGCCCCAGAACGTTGCTACGCCGCTGCAAATGCCATTCTTCTTTTCCGTCAGAGGATGTCCAGCAGAAAGTCCTTGAAGTTCTTGAAAGCTTTCTCATGCGTGTTTAATACTGCCAAATAGTGAATACTTCTCCAAATGCACATTATGTCTACTGTCTTCCATGGAGTAGTCTTCATTCGTACTGATCTTTATCGTGGAAGCTTGGCTCAGTGTGGATCCAAATGTTTTTTAAGAGGACACTTTCTTTTCCTAACTGTTCTGTTAATTGAGCCTTTTGATGCCAAATCTTGATAGAAGGGGATCACAGAGGACCCCCATTCACTACACCCTATTAAATTTGCCAGATCGCTATAAAATTGATTAGTGCCTCCCTTTAGGGCTTCTAAAAATGTGAGGCAGAGGAAAGAGCTCTGTGTTCCCTCCTCTTCCTTCCCCCCACATGCCTGTGTTTTGTTTTTGTTTAAGCCATGATCTAAAGTAAAGATGAAGGAGAGACTTTTATAGCCCGCAGCTCCTTGTTTGCGGATTATTTTCTAAAGATGCTCCACAGAATACCAATTGCCTGCAACTAGAAGTCCTGCCAGGTACTGCCTTAGAACAGAAGAGGCTTTAGAAGTCAACCCGGTCCCTCCGCAGAGCCCCACAGTTTGACTTTTGGTGCAACTGGCTTGCTGAGATGAAACTGAAGCCCTGGTTGCTTCTACTAATGGGCAAAACAGAGGAGGAGGAGGAGGAGGAAGAGGTGGTGGAGAGAATAAAGCAGTTTGGAATGGTGACAGGAGACAGGTGGGAGCAAGGCACCTTCACACTCGAGTGGCCTTAGCACCATGAAAAGTATCCTCAGAAGAGTGGAAGTCAGCAGGCTAAGCCAGAAATCGTATAGAAGTGACTCTGGAAAGCCAGGAATGGGGAGCCAGACTCAGCCTAGCTCACTGTGAAAGAACAGAGTTTGGTGTACTAATGGGCATGGCGAGGCAGCCAATTCAGATGTTGCAGAACTGTGCATGTGTATGTTACATGGAGCAATCCATTTCAATTTCCTAAGCTCACTTCTTGCCTCATACAGTGCTATCACTAGCACTCAAATACGATTCAGTCAATACATTTTACTTGG
>JAHTLZ010000327.1:6924897-6954224 GCA_023846285.1 Phrynocephalus versicolor | reverse complement strand
TTAAATACATGATACAGTATTTGACTGGTATTATATAATAAATACAAGTTTTAACCAAAAATCAAAGTATCAGCCAACATTTGTTTAATACACTGTCCTAATATTGCAGTTTTTTGCAGCTTTGATGGAGTTACTTCAGAGTTCTGCAGCTGATTATATTTAATAAAATTCTATGGCATTGTTCCAATGTCTGGATCATGAAGGGCACCATTAAAATGTGTTTCATTCACAAATAGGGATGGGCATGAAACAGAAAAATAAAGTTTTGTTTCATTTTGTGCTCACCCCTGTTTCATTTTGTTTTGTTTCTTATTTTTTTATATTCATACAAAACAAAATGAAACTTGGGTCCAAGAGTCACGACATTTGGTGTCCAGGGTCTATTTTTAAGGTGGTCCAGCTAAGCTGTCATCAGCTGTACCCCTTAAAAACTGGCCCAGAAATCACCAGGGGATCCCCCCCCCCTGTAGCAAATGGGCAATTTTTTAAAGGTGTACAGCCAATGACAGCTCAGCTGGACCCCTTTAAAAAATGGCCAGGTTGCCAGAAAAGGGCTCCTAGAGTGGTGACCTGGCCATGTTCAGAGTGGTCCAGCTCAGCTGTCATTGGCTGGACCCCTCTGAAAGTAGCTCCCCGGCACCAAATCTGGAGCCTCTTGGACCCAGGGGAGTCACCCCCCCCACCTCCCAGCTGAGAGGAGGCCGGAAGCCAGGCTGAGAGGATGAAGTGGGGAGTGCTGGAGTGGCTACGAGGACCCACCTCCTCCCGTTCCCTTTCCTGGGCTCCAGTGGCGGCTCATTGCGAGCCCAGCAGGTAAGGGACGGAACAAAAAACAAAAGGCTGTTTTGGGGATTCGAAATGAGGATGCTGCATTTCATTACAGACAAAATGAAATGGTCAGTTTCCCTGTTGAAACAAACCATTTTGTTCCCTTAAGACAAAATGACCATTTCATTTTGTCTGTAATGAAATGCAGCATCCTCATTTCGAATTGACAAAACAGCATTTCGTTTTTTGTTTCGTGCCCATCTCTATTCACAAACAAATTATTTCTGTTGTCAGGCTTCTTTATTTTGTTACTTTTTTCTCAATTCTTTATGTCCAGTCCTTGCATCCCCTGAAATTCCAGTGTCAATTGTCCGAGCATTCATTTGTTCTATTACTGTTATGCACTAACATAACAGTATTACACTCAATGTGTCTGTCCATTGAATCTGAAAGTCCCACAAGATCTTACCTTGGTTGTTTTCTGATATGTTTCTCTACCTGAGGTTCCAATAAAATTTTAGATATTGGCAGATTATATCTTTTACATAGCCGGAAATTTATTAACTTGGCACCTCTGTTGTGTCTAGTCTTTGCAGTGCAATCTTTGAATATTCTCAAATCTGGTGAGACACAGTTTTAACTTTTTCATGGCAGAGTTGACATTTGCACACTGATTCCTTGAATTTTAGAAAAGCAATATCATCCATGATATTTATTTGGAGAGCTTGTTCTTATGCCACAAATATGAAGCCTTCAGGGTTTTTTTTTTCTTGGTTCCCATTTTTAGCCATGCCCAAGTTAAATTATTACCATGTTTCCCATCAATATTTCTGAGATATTGTCCATGCCGTGGTTTATTGTTGTTGTTTGTTTTTATTATTGGTCCAGGTGAGTAACTTGAATAGGTGATGATAAGGGAGATATTCTTCTTCTTTCTTAGAACTTTGTAAACTATAAACCCCATTCACCCACAAAGTATGTTTCCCAGATGCTTGTGGGTTACACAGAGCTCCACTGAGCCCTATTGTTTGCCATGAAAGGCAATTTTTAGCAAAAGGAAATGGCCAGTAGGTCACATCTTGTTTCTAAAAAAATGTGTTTTCTACCTACAATTTGGACCAATGGTTGGAAATTACTTTTAGATGGTAGATTATGTTCCTCCCATATGCTTCTTATGGTATTATGATTTGCTATTCTGGAATATTTTTATCCCCCCCCACACACACACTCATACCAGGAGACCATTGAGAGGTTTCAGGTGGCTCACAAGCTGTTTATTTTGGGGAGGTGTGATACTGACTTCTGTTGCAAGAATGAGTAGAAACAGCAGCATTCAAAATGTTGTGAATTGTGATCAGTCCCCATGTCCTCTTGTGCATTCTGTGTGTGTGTGTGTGTGTGGTTACCATCATAAAGATAAAAGGAGAAGACATTTTCATGGAAACATTTGGTTTTATTTATTCTGTTTTCTACAAATTGCAAAAATCAGAAAATCTGTTGAAAGGCAAAAGATGCACAACCACTCGTCTCTTGCTCAGCAAGTATGGACAATCCTACTCATGCAGAATTGCCAACAGTTTTTTTTTCCTATACCAAGACAGTCCCCCTTTAACGACCTAGAGCTAAGAAAGATGACTTAGAAGATGTTTCTTCAGTTGCCTCTAAAAACACTCCCCAAGTGTCCCAGTGGTGTTCTCTTCCAGATTCCTTGGTTTTGTTTTGGTTTTTTGGAAATTAAATTATCATTTCCAAGGAATGTGGCCTCTTTAGTGACTTTTCTTTTGGAATACCGTCCTCCAGAATATCCACGAGGCAAATTGGGATGAAGTTTGGCCAGATACCTCAGTGTATCTCAGTTCAATACCTCACTGTGTCTCCTGAGAGAAAGAGCACACTGCATATCTTTTGGCATGCTCAGAAGAAAGGGAGTAGTAACCCACTTCTGACTGTAGCTAGAAAATCCTGTAAAAGGTCACCATAAGTGAAAATTGACTTGATGGCATGTGATTTATTTTAATTTGAGGAACTGTGGTATGATTGCTTTAACTACCGCCTGGTATTTGAATGTTGTAGCTTTGGACCTGGTTGAACATACAGTATTCTGGTCTTTTATTGTTGCTCTGTTCCTGGATTTAAACTGCTTGATATTGTCAGCTACATTAATAGTGTCTCAGTATCAAAAGTGGTACTGGTAAATAAAGTTGTATGACTAAATAATTGACCTTGTTAAATGTATATTTAATTGTCCTGTTTTTAGCATTTAGGCTGCTTAAATTTGAGTGACACTGGGGCTTCTTTCTTGCTTGTCTGCTGAAGGGCTGAGAAGGTTGGTGGAAATATGGATGAGGGACAGTATCATTTGATGTTCATATTCAAGTAAATTCACATAATCCATTGCACTTCCTGGAGTAATACGAAGATTAGAGTACAGCTAATGTCTGGATGGCACATGTTCCCCAAATCTTGCAAGGCAGTTTTCAGCTCAGAACTGGTGCACACAAATAGATACTTTGGGGAAAAATTTATACAAAATTGAGGCAATTGGATACAGATTGTGCTTGTTGGAGCAATTTCATATGAAAAAATATGAATTGCATTTTTAAAATATTGTGGACATGAAACCTTCAAACTTGATAAGGACTGAATCTGAATGCATATATCTTCAGCTATTTGACAGCAGAAACATAAAGTGCTTGTTTTGCAAGGCTCAATAAGCAACTGCTGGTCAACCACCCCAGACTGAGCATTGATACTTAGCTTGTCACTCCAAATGCCACACTTTCTGGTGGAGTATTTTCTTACTTTCATCTGTCCCTTGTGAAGTCTAGAGAAGTCTGGTGAAGAAAGGAAGAATCGAGTGTTAGCCATGCATAGGTAAACCAGCTCTCTAACCTTGTCCAGATCCCAAACATTTCATTGTAAAAGGAGGGGGGGGAATCTTTTTAACAGGCACATCTCATTTCAGTTTGTCAAGTCAGTTCTTCGGAGCTTGAAGCCGCCACACATATAAGTTCATCTAATTTGGCATAGTGAAGAAAGAACAGAGGTCCTATGATCAATGAGTCGTTCTCTGAGACAACCGCAGAGTCTAATCAGTGGAAGAGGAGAGTCTCGGCTTTCCTGTCTTTCTCTCTCTTTTTAGCTGGAGGAAATAGACCAGCCAGAACTCTTCAGCTGATGAAGAAGGGCATGAGCGAACATGCTTAGAATGAAAATCGGGCACTGATAAACAATTTTAATCCAGCACTTTAGCTAGCTAGGAGAAGTGGCACACATTAAGTCATCCCCACCTAAAAATGGCATCAGTGTAGCTTATGTAGAGTCACCACCCAAGTACCTTTAGCCCATTCCCATGTCAGTATGATCAAGAAGGATGCTCTAATGCAGACGTGTCCAAACTTCTTGCAAGGAGGGCTAGATTTGGCCAGGTGAAAATGTGTCAGTGCCGACCATTCAGCCTGAAGGGGGGAGAAAAGGTGCAGGCCCACACGCAACTGCAACAGCCACAAATGCTCCGGTTTTGAGGCACTCAAGGGCCCAGCAGTTGTTGCATGGCCTGGGAATCGGCCATGCACCCAAGATGTACCACTGCACGCATATGCTGCCCTCCCTTGCAAGGAGGTGGGGAGGACACTGCAGCAACGGAGCCAGGGGTGGTAAGGCAGGGCAGGTGGCTGGGGGACGGATGGAGGCCGGGAAGGTAGGCAAACCATAAAACTGCAAGCTGATGTCTCTAGACTGCATGGGGAGGGGCCATCCAGCAGGGAAGAGTGACAGGCTGAGCCAACAGGGAGAAGAGGCTGTGGGCCACTCAAAATTTTAAAACGGGCCGCATTTGGCCCCCGGGCCGGACTTTGGACCTGCCTGCTTTAATGAAAGCATCCAGCTGGAGAGGCATTCTCATTTAAATACAGTAGTGATGTTTTTGGAAAGCGAAAGAGAGGAAATGAGGTTAGATATTTTGTGGGGTATCCCAAGGCTTTGCAATTCAGTGGGGTTGTGCAAATTCCCTACTGCAGTCCTGTTCCATTTCTCCTCAGCTTCCTTGGATTTTCTTCCTATCACTGTTTGATATCAAGTTGGAAGGCTATTTTCTTTTTCCTATGCTGAAATGTGTCCATATTTTTGCATATTTTGTTCCTATCATGTGCATTTATTTATGCAGTCTACACATTTGTGCATTTTACCCAATTAATCTACAGTTGTACCCCGGCTTAAGAGCAGCTTGACTTAAGAACAATTTGACTTAAGAGTGGAAAACTGTTGGTGTTTAAACTGCTGCCTTACACATTTTAGATATGGTCTGCTTGACTTACAAATATTTTTTTTCATTATTTTTATTTTTAACTTATTTTTTTCAATTTTTTAAATAGGTACCACGACTTAAGAGTAGTTCGACTTAAGTGCATGCATTCGGAACAGATTAAATTCATAAATTGAGGTACCACTGTATTGACTAACATATGTTTGTGTTAATGTTTCTCCATTTTACCCAAAGAACTATTGAAATCTGCTCCTGAAACATGTTACACTATCTGTTTGAATAAGTGGACCATGAAAATGAAAACATTGCTACTTAATCCTGCTGTTTTCATGAATTGCTGTGTCTTAAATCTCCTTGATTTTAATGAGACTTTCCTCCAAAGAAGTATTACATATTCCCCAGGGGATTGTACCTAATGTCAGTGGTTGCTGGACCTCTTGAACTCAAGTAATTTGTTTGGTGCACTGTTTCAAAGACCAAGTTGTTGTTTTTTACTTCATCTCTGAACCAAATATTTGGAAAGCTGTGCTTGATCCTTCTCTAATTTTCTCTGCTGCTTTAAAAAGACAAAGAAAAGAAATCATACCAAGGATTGCTGCCTTGGTAATTAATGATCCATTAGATTTATTTTTTAAAAAAAGTTGTTCTGCAGGAATTTCAGGATTGTAGAATATTACATGAAATGATGGAGCACTTAAAGTGGCAGAATGATAGAATGTTACCTAGTCAATTGATGCTATTGAGCGGTTATACCACTAAAGTACCAGAATGTTGTCTGTATAGGTCCACAACATCCCTCTGGGATAATATTCCATTTGACAACTTTGGAGAATGAGAGAGATGTTCAGGTCTGAAATATTTTCACTTGCACTGTATTGCTTTCTCTCTGTCTTTCCCACACCATCTAGAACCTGCAGCTACTCTAATATTTATGCCCATCCATTCATATATATCAGAGCAGGCAACCTGCAACCTTCAATTTAATTCCTGGATGCAATAATTCTGCTGACCTCTAGCAAGAGTATATCTCATTTTCTAGTAGTTACTGAATACAGATGGGCATGAACCACTAGTTTGGTGGTTTGTGCCAGTTCATTTCTCAAAGAAACAGGTGTTTAGTATGTCAAAACTCTGCCTCTTCTAGTGAGCACCAACTCAGAGACATTACCTGGAGAGGGGGCAGGGCTTTGAAGCACCAGCCAAACTAGTGTTTTATGCTCATCTCTATTACTGGATGGAGCTGCAGCAAGAGATATTAGCAGACCCTGCCACCATTTACGAACAAATCTAAAGAAGATGATGATAATGTGAGAGAGATTGGGGGTGCCAAAGAGGCAGAATGCAAGAAAAGCTAGTCACACACTCTTGACTCTGGCTCCATCTACCAGCACATCACTTGGAAAAATGGTGTTGTATTACCTGCTATCAGGTCACTTAGGATTTATGATCACCCTAATACGGTTTTCAATAGATATTCGAAGAATGTTTTCCCACTGCCACACCCTCAGTGAGAGTCCATGACTTAGTGAAGATCTCAACTCAGGTGTCTTGAATCCTACTGCAAGTCTCTTTAGTTACATCACATTGTTTCTCACTCAAATGATTACATAAAAGTGAAGGCAGCCCTTGATAATTGGAAGATTGCTAGCTGGAAATCAGCCTGGGTACCACTCCACAAATGTTAGTCAACTGAGGCCCCTGAAAAACAGTGTGTTTTTCCAAGGATATCCTGTCAGGGTTCAGGCAAAGGCTCCAGGACCCAACCCAGGACCAGGCTACAGGATCAAGTTACAATAGTCCAATCACCAAGGGCTCAGTCTTCCAGACCAGTAGCTCAAGCCCACATGAGCAACGACCAAGTTCAAGGGGTTAGGCCAGTGGTGTCCAAACTTAGGCCCTCCGGATGTTTTGGACTACAACTCCCATAGTCCTTTGTCATTGGCAATACAGGCTTGGAATTCTGGGGGTTGTGGTCCAAAACATCTGGAGGGCTGAAGTTTGGACACCCCTGGGTTAGGCAAACCAGAGACAGATAGTCAAAGAGTCAGGAGCACAATGGTAGGTGAGACAGGAACAAGCAAGGGATGGAATCACAGCAGAATTCCTACCTGGGCAGTAGGAACTCAGGTCAAGCAGAAGCCACAAGCTTTGTTGCTGAGGCTGAGCTTTGTAGGGAGAAGCCAGTTCCTATATAGCCCAGTCCTCATGCTCCACAGGTGACTCTCCTGAGGAGCTCAGTTCCTGTTGCAAGGAGAGGTCCCAATTCTGTATGCTATAGTGCTGCTTTCTCCCCCAGGGGAAGAGCCAATCGTGCACTCATTAGGGTTAGATAGTTCAGGCAAAACCCTGATCTTGACACATCCAGGTCAGGTTTCCTTAGAGCAGCAAGGAATTCTCAATGGCATTTGTTACTTTTATCGTAAAATGCCGACTAAGAACAGAAGAGGTAGGCTAGTAGACAAACAATTCTACATTTGATTAGTGCTCTGTCTGTCTTTCAAGGGCCAGTGGCTATCATAATTGTGCATTTGCATCGGTGACTATTCTTACATATGAGATTTCAGATTGTGGATGTAGCTGCTTTTGGCCCATGCCACTTCTACTTCGATGTCCTTGAAAATACTCGTGAGGTTTATTTGTTTATTTATTTATTTAAATATTTATACCCTACCTTTCTCCCTGGAAGGATGCAAGGTGGCTGAAGAGGTATGAAATTCTCTAAGCAGTGTTTGCTTCAAGAAATGGTGGCCGTGATTTATATCTTCATAATATCTTTTTTCCCCCTATTTATTGCCCATTTCCAATAGCTATGAAGTGTGTGTGTGTGTGTAGATTATCTAGATGATTAAGATACTAGATTTGGTTCTCTTAAACATACAGTTATCCTGTCAGACAAGCATCCCACATTAGATCATTGGAGTCAATTGGAAGCATCCCACACAAATGTGTTCTTTGTCAATGTTAATCACCAAATAGCTAATTCATCAAAGCTAATCTTAGAGCAGCTTTTCTAACTAGACATGTTCCATATGTGTTGGCCTGCAGCCCTCAACACCCAGACCACAGAGGCTGTCACAGAGGGATGTCTGTGAATGATATATATGTATCTTAGTCAGATAGATATGGATAGCACTGCGTTAGGAAAATTGCAGTACCAGCCCAAGGGATTGTGCTGTCTGAGATAAACCAAGAAGTATTACTATGTCACTCCCCTCCCCCCCTTACTCAGTTCCACAAACATATACTGAAAACCAACCAAGTCATCTCAGCACTTGGACAAGAGGGTCCCATAAGAGTATCCTTTTCTTTCAGTATAAAAAAATATGAATTAAATATCTTTCAAGTTTTACATATCCACAGCATCTAAAATATCTTAGCAGAGCCTTATAGATACTGAAACGAAACCGTGAACTCTCTTTTAAAACACTTGTTTCTCTTCGTTACTAAGCCACCTAGTTTCCTGTAGTAGCCAGAGGAGGTACTGTTCAACTAAGTCAGTAAATACACATGCATTTTGCCCTGGAATTTTCATCAGAAAAGATACAGATAATTTGAATTAAAACCCAGTCACTCGATAAAATCCAGTGCTTCCCTACATTGAGTGTAAAGTTGTGGGGAGTACAAAAACATTTACTGTGGGTCAAGAAGCTTCAAGATTCTCCCCCAACCATGGAGAATTCATTAGAGAGAATTTTGAATGCCACTCAGTATTTTTAAATCTTTAAGCGTAACATCACCAAAACAGGGAGGAGCTCAAGGAAAGGAAAGAAGGATGCAGATGCCCACACAGAAAGAGTTTCAGCGTGCCGCGGCTTTGTAGTTTGTTGCCAAAAGGAAAAAGTCAGGATAGAGACTTCATTTCGTATGGCTCTTTTTCCTTCCGTCCAGGATAGACAGAAAGTGGAATGGGTGAGTGAGTTCTGGGTTCCTTTAATTTTTGGTTTTAGTTTTTTTTTTTTAAATCAATGGATGGGCACAAAGTTCTCACCTCGCAAGGGCAGATGCCTGACACCTATGAGAGCGAGAGGGAGCGAGGGAGAGCTGCCAAAACAGGACAAGATAAAATCACAGTGACAGCTCAGTCTGTGTCTGCAATTACAATGCATTGTAAACAAGGGGACTTGCAATTCTGTCTGCCAACCTGAGTCAGTGATTGACAGTGACAGCATGGAATATGGGAACATGGGGAGGCTGCTTCTCGCTCATCCTCCGCTTCCACCTAAAGAACATGATGAGAAAAGGCCAGGAAGAACGACAGGGTCAGTTACTCGAGTTTCTGATAAACAGAGGAGAGGCAAAATGCCTAAACATTTTCCTTTGCATCTAGCTGGCTGTGTAGCTCATTGGTTGAGTCATATGGCTGCAGAACCAAAGTTTCGGAGTTCAATTCTCCACTGAGCCAGCCTATGTGACCTTGGGGAAGCTGCACAGTCCCCAAGGGGGGACTACAGGTGAAGGGAAGAGTAACCCACTTGTGAGTATTCTTTACCTGGAAAACTCTGAGAATGGTCATCAGAATTGACTCAATGGCACACAATAACATTAACACCACCACCATCATCAACAACAACAACAGCAGCAGCAGCAGCAGCAGCAGCAAACCTTTTCATCACTAAAAGAAGTGGTAGCATTAGCTCTAGTGAAGCAGTAATGGGCCAAGGGTTTTCCCCAAAAAATGGAAGTAGACTTCTTATCACATATTTTGGTATTCCTGGTGATCTGTGTTAGCCCCCTTAAGGATCAGGGGGGAGCAAACAACTGTCCCCAGGCATTCCAGAGTTACCCACTTCTGATTTAAATCAACAAGAGTGAGAGTATTTTAATTTGGATTCCTTCATTGACAAGGAACCTGAACTTGATGGCTTTATAGGCTCCTTAAAACTCCATTTTCCTTTATTAACAGTCCAGTAGGAATTTTCACTTAGTAGAAGCTCAATATGATATTGGTCCGTGTGTTTAAATGTGACTTTGGAGATCTTTTTCAATATTAGAGATTAGATGCAGAAGCAGAAATGGATTGGAAGATAATTATAGATTTAAAGCAATGCAAACATGATATGAGCTGCCTAGATGCCCTAAGCACATCCGATCTCACTTGATTTTGGAAGCTAAGCAGGGTTGGCCCTGGTTAGTACTTGGATGGGTGACCACCAGGGAATATCAGGTGCTGTAGGCACCTGGAGTAGGAACTGGCAAGCCACTCCAGTATTCCTGCCAAGAAAAACTCCATGGACATGGGGTTATGAAGTCACGACTGCAATGACACAACAACAACAACAACAACAACAACAACAACAACAACAACAACAACAACAACAACAACAACAAAAACATGATATGAATTGAGAGTAGATTCATTGAAACCCAGAGGATGAAGACAATTAGGAGGATCTTTTGAGTCAGTAAATATATATTTAAAAAAATCTCATCTCATGGAGGTAATTAGAGTGGCTGAAGGTCCTTGCCTAATTTCAAGTACTTAAAGCCACCTTCACTGCATGGTGAAGTATAAACTTCACATTTAATTGCTTCTTAGTGGCCATCTTGCCACATTATTGGAGATGACACATGAGATCAGAACTATCCATGCAAAAGGGAAAAGAAGGTAATACGCACAAAGCTTTCAACTGGAATTAATGCAGATCTTTGAAATACAAGAACAGTCAAGTTACAAGATAGAGGGGACTGTATTCTTTGGAAAAAATCTATCCTTTAATTGCTAACTATCAGCAATATGGACAGCTTAATAGCAACCAATGTTCTGTTTTAGCATTAGAAAGGAACGAAAATAACATCACAATATTCACCCAGATAAACTAATCAAATCTGCTTGTTGGATGATAAAACCCTACCCTTACAAGATACAATTACAGCAGCTTTTATTTTTCCCAGGAAATAAAAGGATCATTAACATGGAAGTTAAGAATATAAACAGACCATTAATTCACAATAGCATTATCAGATGAACTAAAGATATTCAAAGAGCAAACATCTGGAAAACTGATAACATTATGCGTTTTTATTGTTTAGCTTTTTTCTTTCTTTCCTTCTATTCTTTGAAGAGTGACAATTTGAACAATAATAATCCAAGTTCAAAGTATAGCATGGAAACCATTTTACTGCAGACGGACTGAATTTTTTTGAAGAAATTTGTTATAAAAATGAACTTCACAAAATGCTCAATCCATCAGCAATTAACAAATATAGTAAATACAGATATTCCCAGCATTGAAGGATCGAGCCAGGGGGCCCTCTTGAAAGAGCCATCTCTCAAGGAGGTGAGAGGGATGGCTTGCAGACACAGGGCCTTCTCAGCAGCTGCCCCCAAGTTATGGAATGCCCTCCCAAGTGAGATCCCCCTGGCGCCAACATTGATGACATTTCAGCTCCAGGTAAAAACCTTCGTGTTCCAGACGTTTTTTAATTGATACAACATAGACTGTGGGTCCTCTGATGGCAATTTTAGTGTAATGATCTTAGTGTAAGTTTTTATTATTGTTTTAATTATTTATTGATATTTGATGTTTTAACTGTTTTAATTTTTGATTGTAAGCTGCCCAGAGACCTTTGGGTAGTTGTAAAAATAAATAAAATAAATAAATAAATAAAATGTTCAATCTGCATGCCATTTTTCTGCTAAGGATAAAGGACTTTCAGGTAGCATAGCATATCTATACATTTTATATTGCAAATGGCTAGTATGGCACATAACTGGAAAACAAAAGTCTCATAATGATGATATATGAAAAAAGGCAAATAAATATGTGCATTTTATTAAATGTGTAATTAACTGTACACAATGCAGAAAATGGTAAACATTGTATAAAGGCGAATAAGGAAAGAAAATAAAAACTTTCAAACTCATATGAGGAAATTAAAACAAGAAAACACGGGGAGGAGGGGTGGGAAACCTTTGGCTGTATCTCCCAGAATTCTGAGCCTCTCTTGACTGTGGGAGTTGTGGTTCAAAATATATGGAAGGCTGAAGGTTCCCCACCCCTGAATTACAGTAAGAGAATGACTGAAATCCTGCTGCACAGCTCTGCGTGCACAATTATAATGACATCATCAACAGTGGCAAATCACTGCTGACCAAAAGCTCCCTTTGGGGATCCAGAGTACATTGTGCATGTAAAAATCACCTTCAGCCTGTGTTGAATTGACTTTAATAAGTAGTGATCTGCTAATGTGGATGGTACCCTCTCTGTTGTGTATGCCGAGCCATGCAAGAAGAGTTCAGCAAATGAAATCTGAAAGTAATAGATTCTCATTCATATCTCTAGTGCCAAATCACAGGGAATCATAAAATTCTGATCCTGATTTGTAGATATTTCTTTTGAAAATATGAGAAACTTTCCATCATGCAATCCGGCAATCAAACTTGAGAGGGCAGAAGAAAAATGTAGGCACAACAATTCACTTAAATAAAAGAGAGAATGTGTGAGAGGCAGATGATCTCAGCAACTCAGAATAAAAACCAAGCAGTTTAACACCACATCATTAAAAGAGACCGCACATGAAAAAGGGTCTTCTATTTCTAGACTTAGAGACAAAAAATATTGCCCTTTGCTACATGATTCCTTCAATTGTTTTGCAATTACAAAAAGAAGAGAGGCTCATAAAAAGCACAGCCTGATGCTAAACAATCAGTAGCACAACAGGGTGCTGGTCAACACATACATTTCAATTTGCAACATAGTTTGGAACATTGGAGAAGGATGTTTCCCCACTCAAAAAACACAATTTACACTCTAGGGCATATAAATTCAGAAAAAGATGCTACTTTAGTGAACTGTTCGTTCTTTTTCATGGGACCAGTTGTGTGGATAGGACTAGTCTGGCAGTCTAAGCATTTCGTCACACTTACACACTCTGATTTGTGCTGCCAATTTGTTCATCTTTGGCCATCTAGCACATAGTGGGTGTGGGATGTTGCAGAGATTTGAATTTTTACCCAAATTTCTTTTGCTAAACAGTAGAAGTACAGAGACTCACAGAGAAAAATAGCTGCAGATTCCCCAGATAGTCCACCATGTTTTCAATAACTGGTACTTAATCAACACACTCTGAGACATTTATGGGAAAAAATGTAAAAACATTTCATTATTTAGAGTTGTGAATAGATCAGCAGAAAACATCAAAAGCAGCTACTTGCAACAGACTAAGATGGTTACTTCACGTCCATTCTCATCCCGGGAGGATGTTCATTGCATCTTGATATCGGTCGCGGTCATATGGTCTTCTTCCGGTTCTGTCTCTGTTCCCGTGTATGCACAGGCATGATGGATGATACCGGCATGACTGTTACCACACGTCCTCGTTCCGTGATGAGATGTGAAATTCCATGCCTTTGTTCTCTGTGGTTTTTTTTTTTTTTTTTTTGGCCCGACCTTCCGTTTTTCGATGTTTCGATTCTCTGAAGCCTTGCCTTCAATGTGTTATGGAGCTAAGTTTGAGGCATTTGTCTTTTAATCTCTCTGCACTGTGTTACTGACTCCATAGGGAATGTACTGCCGAATGGCACTTTGCACTCCTGCCACTAGATGGAGAATGGCACGTTGCGTGATGAGCCTTACCTCACGGGCACTCGTATCGGAATGAGAAGCATGACGAGCAGATTCCCGAGGCCACAGAGGGGAATCTCTCATCCTGCTTAAATCACAGTTCATGGGGTGTGGTTGGGACAAACTCCCCTCGTCCCTCAATGTACGTGTGGTTAGATTACTTTGTACCGGTCACCAGCAGGACTGCGAACAGCGATGAGATGGACGTGAAGTATCATCCTAAATAAAGGGAACAAGAACAACTTAGTAGAGAAATGAGAGTGTTTTTGAATTTAGAAGTAGGAGAAAACAATTGGTTAATGCTGGACGGATTGACAGTCACCTCAGCCTAGAAAAGTTCCTTCCAGTTCCTCAAACCACAGGCAGTATGAGAGATTGTGAAAAATCCAACATAGGACAGGTATAAGGAAGGAAAGAATATTCACTGAATTCCTTGTTCTTGTCAGTTTGGGCTGTCTTGACATGAGTAGACACAACAACAAAGTTCCATGCCTCTACCTAAGACAGAGGTGGAGGCCTTGATGCACACTTGTGCAAAATGTCCCTAGTACCTTTGAGAAGCCAAGCACACGTCAACACAGCAAACACAGAAGGCCTATCTGGTTGTTGAGAAATTCTCATATTGCTTCAACAAAACTGCAGTGATCCTCCTTGTGTGCCATTCAAAACTATTGCTGCAGGAATGGGCAGCTTGCCTGGCAGTTTTCTGCAAAATATTATTCTCCACAATGTGAACACGAAACATAATTGTTGCTGATGTTGAGAGCAACAGGAAATTCCTTACTATTCTTGCCAGGAGGGAGAGAAAAAAGTCACTGTTCTTGTATACAAGAACAGGGAAAGCGAGGAACTATACGTCTAGGCAACTAGTGTGAAACATCCCCAAAAGTGAATGTAAGGGTGAATGGGGGTGTGGAGGTGGGGGTAAGATCATCCAGGTGGCTGCTGTTTCCACATCTGTTGTGTGAAACATGTTGTATTAATCTTCTCTGTGGTAGGTCTGCAAATTGTTTTCAGGGAAATCTCATGTGATTATGTATATTCTGCAGTGTGAATTAACATTTCATAAATAACTGATTTTCTGTATTCACAATGGGCATTTGCAGAAATGTCGTCATTTTTATTCTGTAGTATGTGCTGAACAACAAAAAAGTTACATGTCACCTTAAAGACTAGCAAGTTTCATTTGTCATAAGCTTTCATGGATCACCACCTATATGCTTCTCAAGATGTGGTTGAAATCCAAAAATTCTTGTGCCAAACATTTGTTGATCTTTAAGTGGACAATGGCCTAAACATTTGGTGACACAATACTCTTATTCTGTGTGTGTGTGTTTGTGTGTGTGTGTGCACGTGTGTGTTCACATGTGCACATGTGCATTTGTGAACACATGTAGCTGGAGAGCTGGTACCAGAGTATCGTCTTCTGCATGATTATGAAATCATGCATAGAAGCTGTATAGCGTAGTGATACAGTTTGCACTGATCACCATTATTTCCCTTGCTTTTGTACCTGGGGCCAAACATCTAAGGAATGTTATTGCAAGCACATGTATTTCAGTATAACTAGAATATGTCTGTGAAGATTCCCAGTCATCCAAGTGAGTTTATGTGGACATTGAGTCATGGCAACCGGACTTGTTTTCTTGAGAGATTGAAATGTTTCATTAGTCATCGAAACAGCTTTGTGAGTCTGAGGAAAATTAGTGGTGAGTCCTCCAATTTATAGTTCTTCTGGATTTCACATCACCCTGGTCTGAATAGGCTTGTTAGGTGGACATTTCTCGCCAGTTCTTCAAAAAACACCCTGTGGCTTGTTTGATGTAAGTATTCTTCTTACATGCTATTCATTATTAGTCAAATCCATTTGAATGTCACTTTTCTCAGCTTTCTGGCTGTTGACTTAACTTGCCATGATTATTGATGTTAGAGATATTCGCTAATGTGATGGGTCCCATTTCCCTGAATACTGAGTTTGACAAGAATCTGTGCACTCATTGGCTGATTGATAACAATTAAGCCCTGTCTCTTCAATTATCTCAAATACATCCTACAAGTTCCTTTCCTTCTCAGTTAATCATATAGATTTCCTTCGCAATCTGAGTAGGGCCCAATCATTCCCAGCATCAAAGCCTATCAAATGATGTCACCCATGTATGTCTCTGACCTTGTGTTGGGAATTTGGCACATTACACTTGTTCAATTAACTCCATCCGTCAAGCTGTAGTTACTGGGTTAGTGTCATCGTGCAGCCTTGTAATGCATATTGCTTTCACTCCATGACTGTGAAAAAAGAGAGGGGGGAAGCCTGTTAAAATGATATAAGGGTGTTGCCAGCAGGCTTATTTTACTCACACAAAAGAAAAGGGTCATCCCCAAGTAGCAGAGGATAAATATTTTATTGTACTTGGAATTTCCCGGGTGTGCTTCCTGGAACTTATCCCAGTTTTGAAAATCAGATCATGCTAAATAGGAGAGACTTCCATGTAGACCCAAAGACTTGCTACCTGGAGACAATGAAATTGATCAGGGAGGGGGCAATCTTATACACTCAGGTCTTCTAGAAAGCTATTTTCACCTTTCCATTGCTTGATAGTTCTAAAACCTTTTTTAATTTAATTTTTTTATTTTTCCCTAAAAATAATAAACATACAACACTAAACTAGAAGTGGCATACATACACTCAGTGTGCTCCCCGCCCCCTCAACTGGGACCAAATAAGATTATTCATGACATTCTTTTCATAAAGCCCCATTCCCCTTCCAGAAGTGCATAAATTCTGTGAAGGAACACAGCCGTTCCCCTTTGATAATGTTAAATCAATAAATTTCCTCCATATATCTCTAAACATATTATTATTTCACAAACCTTTTATTACTTTGATGCAGCATATTCATGCTGCCTGGATGTTGTTTGCAAAACACAGGGAGAAAAGGAAACCAGTGCATGCAGCATTCCTTGACCTCGAGAAAGTATTTGACAAAGTCCCACATGATATCATCAGAGGAACTTGTCAGTTGGGTCAGACTCCTCTATCAGCTCTACCTCACATCCTGAAAGAGCTGCTTATTTTTAAAGGAGCCGTTGTCCCTGCTGCAATAATGGGGAGAAAAGCCTCCACTAGAGATAGGCACGGCCAGAAAAAATGACATTTCGAGTTGTTGTTTGTCGGGACAAGTCCGTTTCGGGTCGTTGCCGTTTGTCGCGATAATTTTCAAAAATTTGTCGTTTCCGTTTGTCGTTTGTCGTTTGGGGTTGGGTTGGGGTTGGGGTCAGTGAGTGGGCTCTGGGAGGCACCTCTCTGGGTGCCTCTGACGTCTGACCCACTAAGAAGGGAAGGGAAGCGTTTCGCGGAGCCGCCGCGTACCATACATTATGTTAGGGTGGGGGGTAAGTGGCAGAGGCACCTCTCTCTGGGTGCCTCTGACTCACTAAGAAGGGAAGCATACTAGAGTACTGCCGTACAGGTTAGGGAATGGGATAGGGGATAGTGGGCTCTGTGAGGCACCTCTCTGGGTGCCTCACTTTGA
The DNA here is from genome assembly GCA_023846285.1 of Phrynocephalus versicolor. NCBI lineage: Eukaryota > Metazoa > Chordata > Lepidosauria > Squamata > Agamidae > Phrynocephalus > Phrynocephalus versicolor. Next base: position 6,937,098 of record JAHTLZ010000327.1, on the reverse strand, counting down.
CTCACTAAGAAGGGAAGTGTACTAGCGTACTGGCAGGTTAGGAAAAGGGATAGGGGATAGTGGGCTCTGTGAGGCACCTCTCTGGGTGCCGCACTTTGACCCACTAAGAAGGAAAGTGTACTTGCGTACAGATCTTCGTTAGAGTTGGGGTTAGGGTAAGGGCTAGGCTTAGGGTTACGGTTAAGGTTAGGGTGGTTTAGTGGGCTGCACCTCTGGGTGTCTCTGACCCACTAAGAAAGACAGTGTGCTGGCGTATGGGTTAGGGTTAGGGTTAGAGTTAGGGTTTGGGTAGGGTTAGTGGGCTTTTAATGCCCTCTCTGGCACACCCAGAAGTCTCAGTCAAAACCTGGCCATGCGATTGGTGGAATGGCTCCAAAAATTTGCATGGTCCCATCCCATGGCCAGCCCATCATTGCACATGCACAGGTGTAAAAAAATAAAAATAAAAATAAAATAAAATAAAATAAAATAAAATCAATGGAGACGTTTTATTGCAAGAAAAACCCATTGCTGCTACTATAAAAATTCCGGCAGTTAAAATACCTAATTTTCAAATGTTTCTGTGGTGCTTTGGTGGGTTTTTGGACCACGATTTACAAATAAATATTGTGGTCGCCATTTTGGATCCCCCACACCGCATGGCAAATGGAGAGGATGCCCCCCCAGCCTGGTACCAGCAGCCCAGGACAGGAGGGGGGAAGGCCGGGACCCCCCCCCCCAAAAAAAAACCACTCCTCTCTGGTAGGTGCCCTCACTGAGGCAGGCATATTTTCGCCTGCTTTTATGGCCGGGAATCAGGGTTTTTTTAATTTTTAAAACTTTTTTCTGTGCTGCTTGGCATTGTGCGATCGCCGCGATGCCATGAACGACAACGACAAATCAGACCCAATTTATCTTTATCGGGTCGGGTTCAAGCTGGAGCGGAGTAATTCTCGTTACCGTTCCTTGTTAGGTAACGGAAACGACGTTACCTTCCTAACGGACACAAAAAAAAGAAGCCCCCAAGGTGGTTCCAGGAAACTGCACTTCAGCCGGCTCCTTGTGGGGGCACAATTTTCAGAGGTGCCTTTTCTTACTGAAAAAAGCAGCTTTTAGAGGACATGAGATAGAGCCCGTTGAGTCACCAAAAGTTGTGTATAGGCCACTGCTGGTACATCAAAAGATTTATGTATCACCGTTGGTGTACACCAAGGATCAACACTTTCCCTGATTCTTTTCATTCTGGTTATTGACACAGTCACTTGAGATCTGCAGAATCCAGTGCCCTGGACACTCCTTTATGCTGATGTTATCATGATTGCATTAGAGAGTAAGGCAGATCTTGAGTGCCAAGCCCAATTATGGAGCGACCAGAGTTAGGCCTGCACCTGAATCTGCAGAAGATGCCCCAAAGAGATTTTTCTGAGCCTTTCCTGCAGGAGATGAAGAACTTCTTCTTCTTCTTCTTCTTCTTCTTCTTCTTCTTCTTCTTCTTCTTCTTCTTCTTCTTCTTCTTCTTCTTCTTCTTCTTCTTCTTCTTCTTCTTCATTGGATTTTTATACTGCACCATCTATCAACAAGGCCACTCTGGGCAATTTACAAAGATACATCATAAAACAGAAAAATATACAATATACAACAGTAAAATCATAAACACATATTTGTGAAACAAGGATAAGCAAAGACATCATAAGACTGAAAAACCAGATCACGAGGGAGTAATTAATAACCCAGGAAAGAAGATCCATATAGCTATGTCTTCAGTAAAGACTTACCACCTTTGCTTGCTGGCTTAATACAAATAATACAGATAGTTCATGGCTACCATAATTCTGAGGTGAGTTACAAGAACTGAGTAGGGCTGTGGACAGTTGGATTATTTTTTAGGAACTCACTGGTTCCTAGATTACTGTACATCTGAAGCAACCTGATAGCATGTAGCAACAACACTCAGTGGAGAAATAGGTGGTGGAAAGAGTTTTCAGCACAACCTGGAAAAGTTGTTGTTGTTGTTGTTGTTGTTGTTGTTGTTGTTGTTGTTGTTGTCGTCGTCGTCGTCGTCGTCGTCGTCGTCGTCGTCGTCGTCGTCGTCGTCATCATCATCATCATCATCATCATCATCATCATCACCATCATCATCTAACTACGCTGGATTTTGTAATACAAATCACTAGTCGAACACTTCCCAAGCGTTTAGGACTCAGTGATGTATCGGCGAATTATGCGAGCAGATCCCAGTAAGGTGGCTTTCTGCAGGTGACTGATGGTGACTTTGTCAACTCCAATTTCTTCTAAATACTTGCTTAGCTCTTTAGGCACTACACCCAGCGTGCTGCTGCTGCTGCTGCTGCTGCTGCTGATGATGATGATGATGATGATGATGATGATGATGATGATTAGTAGTAGTAGTAGTAGTAGTAGTAGTAGTAGTAGTAGTAGTAGTAGTAGTAGTAGTAGTAGTAGCTGTTGTTGTTGTTGTTGTTGTTGCTGCTGCTGTTTGGAGCATAAGTTGTAAAATGTCCTTCCAATAAGTCTGGAAGATATGCTCCAAAAAGCTGCAAATGTTGAGTTCTGCAGAATTTAGCATTTCCTCAATTCAAATGGATCACCTATAATCCATTTGCTCATGACTCACGAAGGGGATACTTACACAACTCCCATCCTCCTTTCCTTAAGCTCCATTTCCAGTTTCTTTCTGCCATTTTGTTTTGTTTTGTTTTGAGGGACCCCTCATCCCCTTGAGATGCGAGAGAAAGTGCTTTCAAATAGCCAGTAATTGGTTTTTAAGAAAAACCAAACTCGCTGACTCTGAAGAGGCAATGGAGCAAGAGAAGACAAAATAAGTGCCTGCTTTCAGAGAGAAAAATTGGCAGGGAGAGAAATTGCTTTTAGAGCCAGGAGGAAATGGCAACTTGCATAAAACTAAATCCCTTCCCTCATGACTGTGGTTGACTTACAAGGCTTATAACACAGAGGAAGGGGAAAAAACCCAAGAATGTCCGTTTCACATGGGGCATAAAAAGATGGGTTGTGTGTTGCCCCATAGACTACAGATGATTTCCTCGGAGGCGGGTGAGGTTGAGAAGGGAATTTGTACCACTGGGACTGCCCTTGGGCTGAAGATTACACAGCCTGAGAGCATAATTTATGCCTGTGTATGGACAGTTGGTGTTAGGTTTGTCTGCAAAAACAATTCATGATGTGATCCACCAAAACAAACCACTGTGGTTTGCTCACCCTTTCCCCTCTCATTCCTAAGTGCCAGGTGTGTGTGTGCGTTGTCTCGTTACATTTGTGACCGACTCTTCGTGACTCCATGTCCATGGAGTTTTCTTGGCAGAAATACTGGAGTGGTTTGCCAGTTCCTACTCCAGGCACCCAGAGCACTTGGTATTCCCTGGTGGTCTCCGATCCAAGTACTAACCAGGGCCAACCCTGCTTAGGTTCCAAAATCAGGCGAGATCGGATGTGCTTAGAGCATCTAGGCAGGCATAAGTGGCAGGTAATAAGCAGTAAATAAGTAATAACAAAAAAAACTCATTTTATTAATGAATAATCAAGTAAAATGGGCTACCTGAATACAGGAAATATTTTATGTGACTGTGGAGAAATCCATTCAGTACAGCATGCAAGTTATGCCCCACCACATATGCAAAAGAAGATCTAATGACCAAAGTACATTTTAATTTGTTATTAATTAGCTATTCTTAATTTGGAGTTGTGCAGTGCTCTCATATGAACAGATAAAACAAAGTCAACATGCTGGAAATTTTTCCTCTGTTTCATGTTGCCGCCATTGTGTTGGCATTGTAAAGGAGTAAAAGACTATAAAGGAGAGACATGGACCATGCAGTGATTATAGAAATGCCTTTTTACTTCCAGAGATCTTGGGCATTGTAGTTCAACACCCGTGGTTCTTAAAGAAAAGTAAATATTGCCCCCATCAGTAATACTGCTTGGCAACACTCTCTCTTACCACCAACCTTAAGTCCACCGGTAAGCTGTTTGCTGCTCTGGGTAGGGACGCTGTAGTGTACTATGGGGGGCATGAGTTTAAAGTTAAATCAGAAGGAGCTGAACCACACCCTGAAAGCATCACATGTGGACAGTGGAAGGGTGATGTTCCAAGACTGTGCAATAGTATGTTGATGCTTTGAATTCCAAAGGATTATCCTACTGCAGTTTAGTTATGGATGGATATATAATTTATTATTAGTTTCTTTCTTCTTAAAAGTAATTGTTCAAGCTCCACCCTTAACTGTTCAGGACCCTATCGTGGACTTCTCATAATAGCTTCATGCCAGTAAAGGTGGAGAGGGAGTGGTGGAACAGAGCTGCACCATACTGTTACCATGCATAGGGCGGTAACTTAGATGGCAGATGTTCTCCTTGAGTCCTACAATCATATGTTCTCTTGGGGGACACAGTTGTGTTTTTCACCCTGCTGCTTCTATATCTATGATACTCTGCTACCTTCTAGCGTCACTCTAGCTGGTTTCCATTCTAGACATTGGGGGGGGGGGGGACACCATTTTTTCCTTTGTGTATGGCAGCTCAATGTCTTGGACAATCCTTGATTAATAGAGCAAGATATAGTATAGCATAGTACTTTGCTTTTTCTTGTGCCTTAGTATAAGGCTGTTTCATGTGTTTCTACATTTACACTCTAGACTTGTGCAGTGTCACTTGGTTGTTCTTGACGCCAGTCAAGACCGGTAGTTGAATACTCCTTCCTTATCATGGACGATGTTTTTGACCTCCCCAGGTCTGAGCAGACTCTAATCCACAAGCTAATATGATAAGACAATAGTTCAGAAGATTTATCAGGATAAAATTGTAATACCTGACAAAATGATGCATCGAGAGGACATGAATATCAAGTGATTTGGCAAGAGGTGAGCTGGTGGAGTGGCTCGTGAAAGCATGAAAGTGTTGAGATCTGATTTATGGGGCAAACCTTGTGCAAAATATCTCTGCATCCCTCTCCTCCAGTTTTTGTGGCCATGGGGTTTTTAAAGCAGCTAAATGACAATATGTGACAACAATGAGCAAGGCATTTCTGAATGCTGTTGAATCAGGGATGGGGAAAATGTAGCTCTCGAGATATCAATCAGTCCCAAAGTCCACATTTCTTCAGCACTGACAATGCTGACTATGCCTGATGGGAACTGCAATTCAATAAGAACTGGAGGGCCACACTGTTCTGTTGCATTAAAAGAATGGTTAATTGTGATCCAGTTCTCACTATGGCTGCAGAGTTTTGAATTCTTGGTTGAGTTCCTATATCTGCCCCTCAGAAGTATAGGGATCAACACAGAGCAGAATAGCTTCAGGTTCCCCAGAGTAGCCCAACCCTTTTCTCATTAACTGGTTCTTAAGTCTGAATAATTAATTCTGGAACATTAAGAGTGTGTGTGTGTTGTGTCATTACAGTCATGACTGACTCTTTGTGACTCCATGTCCATGGAGTTTTCTTGGCAGGAATACTGGAGTGGCTTGCCAGTTCCTACTCCAGGCGCCTACAGCATCTGTCATTCCCTGGAGGTCTCCCATCCAAGCACTAACCAGGGCTGACCCTGCTTAGCTTCCGAAATCAGGCGAGATCGGATGTGCTTAGGGCATCTTAGCACCTACGAAACCTATGAAGTGCTTTATATGAAGCACCCACTTCCCCCCCTCCCTCCAGGTTGGATGGGCCAGCTACTGGTTATTGCATGTGGCCAGGGTCCTCCTTTCACAGCAGCACTCCAGTCTGGGCAGGAGCTCAGCCATCCCATCCCCACCTCCACCAGCAGCCAAAAACTCCAGTGAGGAGGCAGGGTGGAGATTCCTCATGGAACATTATGGATTGCTCTAAACATATTGTTCTTCCAACAATTTATCTTCTCCATCTGACCGCAGGATGACTTGGTCAGAGAAGGACCTCGTGCCATTTTGCATATTAAAAAAGTCTCCTAGTTCCCATGGTGGATATTCTTCTTCCGTTGCTCCCCTGTAAGTTTTAGTTTAGAGAGTCTAGGCTGCAGAGGGAACCTTTGGTCATCTCTCTTAGGCAATACAATAGGACCTTTATCCACAGGATCAGAACCTGCTGATTCACTTATCCATGGTCTGAAAATATTAAAAATATTTAAAATTGCAGGAAATGTACATTTCTAATGATGAAAGTAACAGAAATGGCCGCTAAAGGGGTCTCTCTCTCTCTCTCTCTCTCTCTCTCTCTCTCTCTCTCTCTACCTATCTATCTGTGTGTGTGTGTGTGTGTGTGTGTGTGTGTGACTGTGTGACTGTGTGACTGCATGTGTGTGTCAGAGTCCATGCTAGGTAGAGTGCTTGCTGTTATAAAAGCATTTGCTGCAACATGTGTTTTTCAGCATCTTTGGGGTTGGAGCTTAGAACCAATCCACTGTGGATATTGGGGTGGTGGTGTCTGCAGCCCCTTAAGTAGGGGCAGGAGAATACACTCAATATGCAGTGAATGGCCTCTGAGACCCAGCCCAGTTGGACTCAGGGGATGTGAGGTTGGCTGGGTCCTTCTCCTCATTGCATGGCATCATGCTTTCAGTCACCTGTATAATAAACCATTCATTGCATCCGTGAGACTCTTCCCTGGGATTCTAAGAATAATCTCATGAGGTTCAGGCTGGACCATAACTTCCAGTTAGCACTTTTTTATTATGTCTTCGTTCCCCAACAGGTGTCCTTAAAGTGGTTCTGAGTGTTCTTAAGTTGATGGAAAGAGAAGCCAAGGTAGCAAAAAGATTTCAATAGTGCATTTGGTTTCAATAATGGAGAGACTTTTTTGTTTTGTTTTCAGCAGTATGGTTCAGAATGGGTGGCTATTCAGGTGGAAACTGGGATCTGTAGGAAGAGAGGCTATTTGGATTTCCATACTCAGCCAGGCGAAGGTCTTCAACTAGTCCTGTTGTTCGAAACGGGTTCTTTCATTTGCTCCCACTGACATCTCTCCTTCTCCCCAAACTGCAGTTACGCTGCTGCTTTCTGCCTAGTTGAGAACAATAAAACCAGCAATTGGTCTTTCTGAGTCACTGGAATGACTCAGCATCTCTCTCACGGACCAGAAAATATTAATAACTCCAAATGGAGCTGTACCCATCTCACTACACACAGATAGACATACCTGTTTCTCTGAAGGTATATTCAGTATAGTTTCCTGGGGATGGAAATGGTGGAATCACAGCTGGGGGCAGGGTGTTGTACAGGGAGACACCTTGCTGTTTAATAAATTATGGAAAAGCTTCATAAAATGTCTGGCAAGCGCATTGCTCATGCAGAAAATGTTAACGGAATAACATAAGATGAATAATAGAAAAGGGTTATTGAAAAATTCATAATTTCCAGGCATCAGTGAAGGGCAGCTCCCATGCAGTCTGTACTTGCCTGTAGAAAAGCGATTAAAATATATATTATTTGTCCTGACTGTAGGCAATGCATTATTAAGTGGATACCAGTGTGCCATTTGGGAAGGGGTGGGATTAGGTTTTGAGAGAATCCATTTCATTCTATTTAGAAGCAAAAAAAGGGGTGGGGAATCTCCCCCGTGAGTGCCTTTTGTGTTGGGATTTTATCGGCATTTTAATCGCCCATTTGGAAAACAAAAGGCAAGGTTTTAATTATGGCCTCCTGCCTCCCAGCAACACTGTTTGTTCATTCCATTGCTCTGTGTTGCTGACAAAAATGCAATAAAACACATCTTTTTCCTTTTTTTTTGCTCAGTCCTTTGATGCCCTGAAAGCTACTTCACCCACTTACAACCCACATTAGAGAAGACAATGGTGCTTGAGGGTATTCTGCTGTTCCAGATCAGTGGGCATCAAGCAAGGTATAAACAGTGAAAGATGATGTTGCCATTCATATGGAGCTGGCCTCCCAAATATAATGGCCACATGCCTGCCTTCATTTAGGTTATCAGGTTGTCATCATTCTACTTCCTGAAATTTCAAGGTCTAGGACCACTACCGCACTTCCGCGAGCAGTTGCTTCTTATTTTGGATCTCCTTTTCTCCTCCTGTGGTCACGTGGTTGTTACAGCAATTCTGCTGTTCGCAATTAAGCGGATAGCTAGAAATCAGCTTTCCAATTCTCAGTTTATTGAACCGCTTTGAAACTTGGTTTTAAAGAAACAAGAAAATGAAATTAAGTGACAATGAGCTGAAACCTTTGCATAATGAAGTCGGTAAACGTCCTGGCATGGTGGTATGATTCTTTTTTCTGTTTTCTGAAAGCAAAAAGGCTAAGAATAGGGAGCAAGGGGGGAAGTGACTTAGTATGTCTGCAAATTCAACCAAATTGCTTAAAAGGGAGACACAGGAAGCAATGTGAAAAAACACCACCCCAGTGGCTGTTGCAAGAAAAAGCGCCACAGTGGACAAAAATGGGTGTGGCTGAGGGACTTCTTTAAATAAATCATTTTGAAAACCGGGCAGTGATTTTTAAGGTGCCTTGTTTTTAAGGAAAAGGTGTTTTAAATCAGAAGTGCAAGGGGTCTAAAATAAGACCAAGGGGTATCACAGAAGTGGGGTTTTGTGACATCACAATGGCAGGGTGTGAATCATTGGGAGGGTAGCTGTACTAATTATGCCCATCAGCATGTTAAAATGGATACAGCTGGAACCTGAGAAAATGGATCCAAAAGCTGGGATGGGTTGGTTTGTTGGTTGGTTGGTTTGAAACCACTTCACACAGAGACACTGACTGAATTTTTAAAGAATCTACAACCAATCATGCAACAGGGCCCTAACTAGCAGTTTTGGCTTTTGGGGCAAATAGCATAATCTCCCACCCACTCAGCACAAACTTATATGTGTGAGGACAAGAAGAAAGAGATAAAAGTACATCCCTCCAAACAAAGAGAAAGGTTCGGCTTTTGCAAAAAGGGAAGGAGTGAACAGGGATAGGAAGTGGATTTCCCCCCTTTATATTCATCAGTAGATCTGCTACTAGATTTCAGTGCCCTCTAAAGTTTGGTGCTATGGTTCAAGGATACAATTGTTCTACTCTACTTACACACTTGCTAGCAAATCCTTGAGATTTCAGCCATCACCCTGATGCCTGGGAACCTAACCTTCACAATCACTGTCTCTGTAACTTCTAGTAAAACCTCTCCCTATTGGCCCAATCAATTATATACAGCATTGAAATTCAGAAGATTGTTATTCCAGTGGAGGAGGCATTGCTGTTTTCATTTGGTGAGTGCTGATTTGTACAGGAGTGATGGGCAGATAGATGTAAGCTTTTTCAAAAAGAATGAAGAAATAAGAATGCCATCAGCACTCATCAGCCTTTGAAAAAGGATGGGCTCTGATTAAAATCCAATTAAAATCTGCATTTTTAATGTGTGGGCTTAATGAATTAATCAATGAGCAATGCCAATTAATTAATAGATGCTTTCAGGGCTAATCGGGATGTGGTTACACTGATGACGACGAGCATGGGGCAGGTCATGTTGTTTCTTAGACGTCTCCAGTGCAAGCAGATTGAGAGAGGAAGCCAACACAAAAGTTGATACTTTTGGTGATCACCATGTGCAGAATGGGCTATGAAGGGAATCTGAACAGCTGCTGTCTCTGTGTTTTTCCACCTAATGATCTATCCATTCTTGATTGCTTGACCATATACTGCTTTCCATTTCCAAAGTAAAGACACTAGAGGAAACCTTTTAATGATTCTTTGGCAGGAGGTAGAATTTTTCAGAGGCCTATTAAAAGCAAATGCAGATTCAAGTTGTAAAGCCTTTCCTGGGGTGTACCAGCATGTAAGGCTTCAGGTGGGTTTGCTTCGGTGTCCATGCACATGCACAAGCAGGAGTGTTCCATTTTTGACTGATTCCTTCAAGAGAACTCTCACATGGAGGAGAATGATGCTTGCGTTGTAATAATTGGAGGACTGTGGACAAGTATGATGGCTTCAGTGCACTGTGGTTGCATGGACCTTAAAGGGGGAAAATAGGAGGTGGCCCCAGTTGTATAAAGTTGGGGTTTGCACCATCCATTTAAAACAGGGGTGTCCAAACTTTTTGCAAGGAGGGCCAGATTTGGCAAGATGAAAATTTATTTATTTATTTATTTATTTATTTATTTATTTATTTATTTATTTATTTATTTATTGGGTTTTTTTATACCACCCATCTGGCAGCGAGGTCACTCTGAGCAGTTTACAACAATTAACAATTCAAACAATTCATACAATACAGTTTACCTTGCTCTTGGGCTATCTTGTGCATCATCTTTAGAAGAAGCTACTTTCTTGGACAACAACCCTGCAGACCAATTTGATGCAGTGTACGGTGTATGGTCTGTGTGGGGGCTGAACATTCAGCTGCATTTGGGCCCCAGGCCTGACTTTGGACATGCCTGATTTAAAATATACTGTATATACATAGCCTCAAAGAATCAGAGAGTGTTGCACATAATGTGCACTCCTAGACACAAGAATTATGATCCAGGGGAGGGGGAGAGGGACCCTTTGCTATTTCATTTTGCTGCATTCCTCACATTAGCTGATGGAAAACAATGTGAGCTCTTCCCATCTTCCATTGATGCTTGTCATTAAGATCCCAAGTCTCTTGCCTCTGCAGACTCCCATGTTGGATTCTGCTTCTGGGTCGTGATGGAACGTGATGAGAAGGTTAGTTGATTGAGATGGAATGTTGTTCCATATAAACAGTCAAATGTGGCATGCAAAAAAAACTGGCTGAACAGCAACCCAATAAATAGCTGTATCGTGCTGAGACGAAAATATAAGGCAGGCTAAAAATTCATGCTTGGAATAATAAAAAGCTAGGATGAGCTTTCAGAGCTTCTTCCTCCTTCCTGATACTTTTCATTGTAAAGCTAAAGCTAAACTTGGTTTCTCTTCTCCACTCAACACCCAGGCTCCCTCCTGCCAGGCCTGGTACCAATTCTGGAGGATCTAAATTAAAATCTCTTATCACTTCCCCAATAATCTCCTTTGATGCCCTGAATGCCACAGAATCTGTCCTGCTTCAGGCTTGCACGAAACTTTGGTATGGGTTACCACTCTGAAAGTGCCGCTGCGCTGAGATCCCTACTGGAGCTGCATCACAAAACAAAGGAAGTGATGCAAGCTTCAGGAGGTTACAAATAGAATTAAGAGTGGCTAAGGGGGTCCATAGCTGCCCATCCCTCCACTCCTTTAGCATCTTGTAGGAGAGGAACCCTGTTCACCATTCAGCAGCAGCAGCAGCAGCAAAGAGTCCAACGGGGAGAGAACAGTCACACTGTAAGGGTAAATTGTTGCACTGTCCTTCTGGTTTACTTGGCTGCTATTGGAATTGTTCATTTCACTGCCGGTTATATGTTACAACATTCTGAATGGCTTCTGTTTTATGGAGGAGCTCAGTGATGGTCGTTCCCAGCTGTCAATGAAAAGCTCTTTGCAGCTGGGACTTCTGTGTTGCACCTCATAGAAGACGTTATTGACATTAATTAAGAGTGTTCTGGTTAATTACATGTAGAATAATGCATGTGTTGGTTTCAGTATTTCACAATCATTGGGCCACAATATGGCACAGGACCTAAGCATCACAAGTTCAAACAATGCAGTGAAATGGTAAAAATGAAACAGTGGAACAAGTAGCATGTAGTTCAGTCAGTGGTTGAAACCCTGCTGCTTGTTAAGTGACACATTACATCATTGAGGATTTGGTGAGTCAACTCCCCAGTCTTTCTTTGCACACCTTAAAGCAGTGATAGCGGACCTTTTTGAGACTGAGTGCCCAAACTACGATTCAAAATCCACTATTTTTTCACAAAGTGCCAATAGAGCAATTTAACTTGCCGATGATTTATCGATTCCTTTGTTGAGTTGTTTTATTCTATACCATCTTTTTATTCCTTATTTTTTATTTTTTTAAAATTTTCTCCCCAATTGATGTAATGTTCCCTTTGGGGCTGTCTTGCCCTCTTTGTTCACCACCTGGAGTTCGGCGGTATAAAAATAAATAAATAAATAAATAAATAAATAAATAATAAATAAATAAATAAATAAATAAATAAACTCGAATACAGGTGGCTGAGAAAGGGGCGGTGTCAGGTGCCCACAGAAAGGGCTCCCATGCCATAGGTTCACCAACACTGCCTTAAAGTATTGCACACCTTAAAATCATAGACATAGACATTTCAAACCAAATAAATTTTAAAAGTATTAGACTGTTTTTGGATGGTTTTTGACCAGAAGTGT
>JAHTLZ010000327.1:6885777-6924887 GCA_023846285.1 Phrynocephalus versicolor | reverse complement strand
ACACACACACACACACACACACACACACAGCTTCAAAGGGATGTCCAGAGGGCTGAACCAAAATTTTGTCCTGCTGGAAGACCCTGTTCGGCATTCATCTATTTAGCATATAGTGTGTTGTTTTTGTTCTCCATACGTTTAAGGTGGCCTCTTCTGGATTGACATTTATAGCTTGAGAGGTGTACAGAAAACTTGTATTCCATTTTAGCTGTCATCTAGGGAGTTGGTGTCTGTGAAGTGGATAGGTGCAATGCTGTATTCCCTTACTTGGTTTGTTATTTGCTCACACTTATTGGTGTACTTCCTGAGGAGCATTAAGCAGCCAAATGACATATACTTCTTTTTTAAAAGGGGAGGAGGGAGTTTCAGGCAGCTAATAATAATCCTACATGATTTATTAAGAGTTTCATTTAGTTGTGTGGCATGTGTGGAAAGAGGGCTAGCATATTCTGCTGTGGAAGACAAAGCAGGACAAAGCACAAAGCAGTCGATTTCTATGTTTGTGTGTGTGCACCTCAGTATAGCCCAGCAAATTTCCTAAATACTGTAATTATTTCTGGTGACACCTTCCGGTCTGTAGTTTACACAATGTTTTTGTAGGTCAAGGATAAAAGCATCCAACTACTTTGGGGTAGAACAGTATTCCAAAATATTGCCTTCCCAGTAAAATAAGATCTTCCTTTCTCCTCCTCTGTTATTTAAGTGAAAGAAACTGATCTCTGTTTTTAAGGGGTTCATCCAGTTGTATTTTTTAACACAGAGAAATATTTTCTCATGCATTGGTTAGCTGCTATTGCCCTATAAGCTATTTTGATGCAAATAGGCTTCCTATAATCAGAATCTGCAGTTCTAAATTATGAGACAACTAGATTAGGACCGTTTGAATCAATAAAACCTACAGAGAAGTTGATTCCCCAAATCCTTCTGATTCAGTGGACCTATTCTAGTGTGATTTACTATACTAAGCAAGAGAATCTCAGTCAGTATCTGATGAAAATATATGCAGGAGTTAAAGGATAAAAGCAAGCATCAGCATTATGAGCATCATCTCTATTAAGGATATCACAACACAATCCTGGGGCTAAATCCAGTTGTTAACTCCTAACTAGAGGGAGATCCATTGGATCAATCAAGACTCATTAACATTCACATCAGTCAAAAGATTCAGAATTAGCCAACAAACCTTTGTCCAGTTGTTAATTCAAAGTATAGTCAGCCTACTGAATGAATTTGATTTCCACAAGTGTTGACCGGCGGATTCATCTGGGACTGACAGTTGGATTTATTAGAAAACCTTCATTTCAAAGAGCTTTGATATGCATGGAAGCAAAATCCATTCCATTTTATGGTCCACAAGATACCCTTCCAAAGAGCACAAGTATACATCTTTAAAAATTTTCAAGTGATCATTATGGTATATGCAGGTATAGCCTGGTAAGAAGGTGTAGGAATTTTTTTTTTTAATTGAGGACTAGATCTACTGCTTGTTTACATTTTTGTTTGGTTCACTTTTATTTTGTTGTTCATTTGATTTGCTACAGCACTACATACATTTAACAAAATCAAATTAAAACAGGCTTTGTAAATCCTTAGCAAATTAACAAGCATGCCGCATCCACCAACCTCGTTATGTTGGCAAGACACAGCATTTATTATTAATCTCTATTTATATTACATTCTTCTTTGTAATATCTTACTGTCTTTTTCAGTTAATGCCTTTATTGCTATGAAATTAAGGATCACTAATTGTGACAAGTTTTGGAATTGTACCACACAGATGTCAGGGTATCTAAAAAAACTGGTCTCTTGCCTCCACACAGAGGTTTACCTACCTAATGAATAGAATCTTGAAATATTCTAATACTTTGGGGGGGGGGGATGAATTAAAATATGTACATATTTATTTCTGAGAATGCATGGAAAAAGCCTTGTCTTGTAAAGTGATATAGAACTAGGATTGGATCTTACAGCTACAAAACACAACAAAATTGAAATTGAGACACTTTTACACCCATAAACATTATGCATACCTTTAACTCAGAGCAAGCCTGAATAGATGGAAAGGAGCACTGAGTTTACGTAGATAAATAAGTATGCAAATGCATCAAAACAGCCTGTTGAGTGTTTACTAATACCCTCTCAAGAATTTTCACTTCTAGCATGAAACTAAAAGAACAAAATTCCCCCAGGCAAAGTTTGTTTAAGTTGTACAAAATGACTTTGCACAAAACAGTTTCTTTCCCCTTTGCGAAGCAAAACATCCTCACACAAAGGAAGCAGAGAGGACTGATTGAAATGACTCATGCATACCATTTGACATCTCTAATTTTTCCAAGGATATGGAACAAGGCTGCAGGTATCATTGTTGCAATTAGTGCAAACAATGACATTATTGCAAAAAAAGAATTCTTTTGCATTGCTAACAAGAAACGGCTTGCTGCCTTCCGTGTAGGGAGCAAAATGTTATCACATGTCAGTCTCATGCATGAGAACCAAGCAAGTGAGGATCAGCATCCCTCGAGGTGTGTAGGATTGTGCTGCACACTTGAAATTCCTTTCCACATCCTTTCAGATATCCCAAGCAACAACTCTCAGTCCCAGTGCTAAAGAGAGGATTTTCATCTAACATTGCATGCACGCACACACACACACACACACCGAATAAGCATACATAGGATTCCACTGTAAAATTATCTTTCAACCACACTGATCAGCTGCCAGAAGTCTTGTACTAACTATGTGACAGATTCCTAATCTGCCTTTGAGATATGAAGAGAAAGAGTTAAGCCACTATAGGAACTTCCTCACACCTGTGTTTTCTGCAGAGGTACTCATGCATACTTTCCCATGGGTTTTGTCCCCCAAAACCATGCTTATGGGCTTTTGTTACTGAGCTAGCAGCCCCACCTAGAACAGACAAGGCAATATAAATGCTAATTGTGCTCTCAAAAGCTGATTTCTAATCAAATGATATCTGCTGGATCTGAAGAACTGTTTGAAGAGGAGGAGGTGGCAATTACACTTGTCCATAACATCTTGGACCCCCTTTGGGAGCTCAGCAAAACTGATTGTTGTTTGTGTGAACAGCTGGTGTAGAAAAAAAAGGAGAATCTTGAGGAGTTGGCAAGGGTTTAGTAATTGAATGGTGCCTTGAATGGAAGCAACAGGATAGACAATTGCATTCAACTGCTATATAGGGATGGGCACGAAACAAAAATATTAGTGCTTTATTTTGTTTCATTTTGTTTCCAACCCCATTTCATTTTGTTTAATTACTAGTGAAATTTTAAAGTAGTTATGTCAGCAACTAAATGAAACAGAAACAAATCACTATGTTCTGCTCGATCTTAAAGGACCCAGGGGAGCAAGCAATTTTAGCTCAGCCTCCCAAGTTTGAAAAGATTTGGGTGTAAGGGGGCTGAGTTATTAAGCTTCAAACAGGGTGCCCCTAGAAACCCTTTTTTCTAATTGGAATCAGAAATAAGCCAAGCCGTGGCACCCCGTTTGGAGCTTAATAACTCAGCCCATTTACCCCCAAATGTTTCCAAATTTCAGGGGGTTCTCTAAAATTGCATTTTGAAGGTATCCCTGCTGCTTTGGTGCCCCAAGGTAAGTAATTTTTGAACACATCTTTTTAAAAAAAAAAAATGCACTTGAACACTATTTTCAAAAATGTGCAATCAAAAATTACTTACCTTGGGGTACCAAAGTAGCAGGGGTACCTTCCAAAAGCGATTTTAGGGAACCCCCTGAAATTTGGAAACATTTGGGGGGTAAGGGGCCTGAGTTATTAAGCTCCAAACGGGGGGCCCCTAGGAGACTTTATTTTTCTAATTGGAATCGGAAAGAAGCCAAGCCGCTTCGTTTAATTAGAAAAAAAAGGCTCCTAGAGGCACCCCATTTGAAGCTTAATAACTCAGGCCCCTTACCCCTAAACCTCTCCAAATTTGGAGGGCTTAAGGGGGAGAGTCCAAGGGAGCTATCATTTTTTTTGGTGCCCACTTGGACCCTGGGTAGCCTGTTTTAGATTAGCAAAAATATATTTTGTTTTTAAAGAAAAAATGACTGTTTCATTACCATCCAAAACAAAACAGGATATCTCATTTCATTAGCTTGTGAAACGATTTTTAAGCTACTGAAACAACAAAACAGTGTTTTGTTTTCGCTAGAGTGCCCATTCCTACTTGTACTCTAACAAAAGAGAATGACTGGAAATTTTGTTTTGAGATAATATACGAGCAGTGGTGTGTCTTTATCCTAATTGTCTGGGATTTCCTTTACATATTTTTTTGAAGTGTTGAAGTTTTGCTTCTGGAATTCTTCGTATTCCTGTTGGTAACTTCTTGATGGTGCTTCACTTGGTAAGAAAGTGCCATAGTTTTGTGCCTTTCTGTCAGAGTGGTTCATCTGCCATAGTGCATTATCTGGACTCAGAAATCTATTAGCAGGCTGGATTCATTGCCACTTTTGATTTTTGTTTCTCCAGTCCGTCATTCAGCCCTGGTTCAGTCAATGTAGCAATTTGAGCACCATTTCAGGGTTGAATGCTTCCTCTGCTGGATGTGCGGAGGTCATTTAGCTCAGGGATTGGGGGGATATATAGGAATAGACTTTCTTATTTGATTTGGTTTTTCTCTTTGATCTTTCCTTCTTTGATGGTTTTTGGAGGGTATCCACTGGTTTTATTAAAGTGCTAGAAACCCCCAAAGAATTTTATCACCTACTTCTCTTTTTGTCTTCTGCTGGCTGCCTTGTGCTGTCGAAAGTTAAATTTATAAGATCCTTGGTTTGGTTTGCTTTGGTTTAGCCTGGCAGGATGTTGGCAGAATCCTACTGCTGACATAAATCAGCATAAGCACTATAGTGTAAATAGCATGGCCAAATTTGCTGCTACTTAAGAACTTCCTGATTGGGTTCCTTGAACATTGACAATTGCATAGTGTGCAATGAGAGAGACAGAGGTGAATCCTATATGTGGGAACATTTCCCATTGTAATCACCATGACCATCACCTCCTCCTCCTCCTCCTCCTCCTTTAGTTCTTTGGATCCTAAAATGCCACATTGTTTGATCAATCTGTTAGTTGTTTTGATCTGATTGTTGCAACAAAAGTACTGACCAGCCTGTCACCACAGCCCAATGTCAGGACCCACCATGGTTAGCTCTGTACCACGATGGTGGTGGTGGCAATTTCTAGCAGCAAATTGTAGAGGAATGGACCATCACCAACATCACCATCATATTCTGGTCATTTTATTTTATTTTATTTTAAGTGTCTAACTCATTTTTTACTACATAGCTTCCAAGTGGCTCTCCAAAAGAAGGAGAAAAGAAAGAAACATTTGGACTAGGACTCCAAGGGAAGGCAAGCTTTCCCTGAATGATGGACTACCATGTGTATTTGAATCTATAGGTTCACATAGACTTTGTGTTTATAACTACATATAACCTTGTAGCTTTAATGTAATTTTGTCTTTTAATGCTGTAAGATGTCCCTCTCTTCCTTGTTCTCTCAAGTACTTGAACATGTCTTAATTGTACTGGACTGTATATTATCCCTCATTACTATAAGCCGCCTTGGGTCATTTTCCAAGGAGCTTCTCCATTTAGAATAGCTTTAGATAAAAAACAGATTATACTACTGATGACCAACATTCTACAAGGACATGGCCACCGGAAGAAGAATACTAGGCTAGAAGTACCAATGATCTGGTTTAATATAAGGCAGCTTATTGCTGCTGTCCCTATAAGGAGTTTACTCCTTTGACCCTGCCTGTCAGACTCCAAGATGAGAGAAGGTTGTGGTGTTTCAGGGGTGAGCCTTTTTGTGGCCTCCATTAGTGATGCGAAGACTCAGTCGTGCTTTGGGTGGCTCCCTGTTGGAGTCAGCCCCTCCAAGGCTTCTGATAGGGAGAGCGAAAACATGTTCTTGCTCTTTTCTCACTCTTGTGTGGCCTGAACTCTCCTGATGGTCACCTGTTAAGGGGAATGGGGACTGATGAGTCTTGGTTAGACATAAAGAAGTAACTCATATGGAGCATGTTTTAAGCAAAACTTCTCTTGTTATACTGATGCTCCACTCAGAGGTAGTTGAAGTATTTCCTTAGCTACTGTAAGGGAATATTTCTCACCTCTGCAGAGTGTACAGGCACAATGTGTTCTATATAATTTGATGCCGTATTCTATTTTGTCCTTTACTATAGGTATAGCAGAACCAGTATGGTGAACAGCTTCCCCTGCCATAATTTCTACAGACATTGAAAATTGTAGTTGAAAGAAGCCAGTCATTGTAATTGTAGATCATCAGACGTCTATAGATAGATGCTTCTTTCTCAACATTTTGATTGTGTTTCTCAAGGATGTTGTTGTTTTTATTTTTGTTTTTAATTTCTGCTTTGCCTGTAAAATTCATTGTGTTCCCCCTCTCCCAAGAAAAGCTTTGATGTATTTATGATAATTTCCTAGTCTCTTCACCATTAGGTCTAGGTGCTTGTAATAGAAAGCATGCTAAACCTCCTTCTCTTTCTTAATGTATTTTCTTTCTTTCTTTGGATTCCCCCCCCCATGCAGTATGGGGAAGGGTGGGGGAAAGAAAACCCACCTTAATGAACTCTGCATTAATCGCCTATGTCAAGTTTCTGCGCTAACAAGCAAACGAAATCAAACAGGCTCCCCCAGGGAGTAGCAGCACGTCAACACACCATCCATTAAAATGGTAATTTTGTATTTTCTACTAAGACGGCTGTTACTTCATGCCCTTGTGCTGCTTGTTAATGCTTTGGTCTTTAAATTATGGCATTAAGAATATAAACAAACATTCAAGTATACCACCCCTCTTTTATATTTGTCTTGGAGAGAGGTCACATATGCTGACAAATAAGCACAGTGGAGGGACTCTGTGAAATTGTAAATGAGAAAAAGGACCCTGCTGTTTTTAGAAGCTTTTGGGATGTTTTCATTGCAGGGAAATAAGTACAGAAAATGGGAGTTTGCAAATGTTTTATGAATATTTTTCTATGCTGTAGAAAATACGGGTCCCAGCCATATATCTCCCCCAAGTGACAAGGCTAGCTTCCTGAAGCAATTTTAGGTGACCCTTTGAAATTTGGAAACATTCGGGTTTCTGGGGGCAGAGGTATTAAACTCCAAAGGAGGTGGTGGTATCTAATTGAATGAGCGTCTTTGGTGTGGTTTACCATACAGAGGGAAAACTGTCAATTAACCGTTAAATTGATAAAGCGTGCCAGACACATTCCTTCCATTAAGCATAATCACCCCACCTCCTTTGGAGCTTAATATCTCTGCCCCCAGAAACCCTAACTCTTCCAAATTTCAAGGGATCCCCTAAAATCGCTTAGGGAAGAGAAGCCTGCCATCCACATGCCTGAGATTAGTAATTTTCCATTGAATATTTTTAATATTTTCCCTAACATGGCCACTGCCATTTGTTACATGGCTGCAGTATCCCCACCCCTACCACCAACTGAGCAAGCTTGATGCAACATGGTGGTGCCCATGCCATTCAGAGGATTTTTAAAAAATTATATAATCTGGGATATTTCCGGGAAAATAATATATCCGGGAAGATGGTGGGTAATAGAGGTAAAAATGGGATTTCCCAGTGAATACGGGACACTTGACAGGTATGAATTGGGGGTGCTTCATGGAGAGAGCTTGAGGAAGCTCCACTGTGATTTCCATGCTGCTAGCTGCCTGAGATCACTATTTTTAAGCACACAACATTGCAATTCTAAATGTGTTTTCTGGGGGCAACCCTTTTGAAGTTGAATAACTCGACCCCCTAAGCCCTAGATCTCTCCAAATTTGAGGGGCTTAAAGGGGAGAGTCCAAGGAAGATTCACACAGATTTCATCACTCTAAGATGCAGGGGAGCCATTTTACAGAGAAACAAAACAGTTTGTTTTAAATTTAAAAAAAATGCCAGTTCATTTTGTTACAAACGAAACACTGCTTCCCCGGTTCATTTCATTTTGTTTTGTTATGTAATGAACTGACAAATCAGTGTTTCATTTTTTTTGTTTGTTGCCCATCCCTAGTTCAGACCACTTTTTCTGTGAAATGATACCATCTGGAAATGTGATTGGTTTTTTATATCCTACTTAAAAAAGAATGTCAGATGTCAGAAGGAAGAGGAAATTGTTGATGCAGAGTATTTTATGCTGTGCTCGTAGTGCTAGTCCTCATGAAGCACAAAATAATGACAGAGACTGCATTCCTGTTTATGCACTATATATACACAGATAATTGGCTTCTCACCATATCACATTCAATCAGGAACACACAGTTCAGCAAAGGTAAGGTTACAGCACTCATGGAGGTAGAAGGAATGAAAAATATGAAGAAATATTACCATCTTTCTTCATATTTTTCATCCCTTCTACCTCCATGAGTACCCTTTATACCTTTTTTGTGCTACTTGTAACCCATACCACCTGGTAACTAGATGGACATATCTATATTCCTGTCCTTGAGCTTTTCTCTATAGCAGCTAACTCCTGTGTCCAGAATCTTCCTACCTTTCTGTTGTCTATATATGAAATATGAACATTTTCTTCCAATGTCCCAACACCTCTCCTTTTCATTATAGACGGATCATTCCAAGTTGTTGCACTAGCAGTTCATGCTTTGGCCCTGGCAATGGTTTTGTCATTATGTCTGCCAAATTTTCCTCTGATTGACAGTACATTAAATCAGTTTTAACTTTCTTGACTGCATCCCTTATTAAGCAGTACTTGATATCAATAAGTTGACTTCTGTTTATTTATTATTTTTTTCTTGAGTGTTCATATAAATTGACATAATGTTTTCCTTGTATGTTGGTATGGCTTCTTGTATTGATACACTGTAAATCTTTTAACACCTGATTTTTACGAATTTTGTTGCACCAAATAAAAGTACAGTTGGAAGCTTGGGTTTGTGGGTTTGTTGAGTGTTTCCATAGGCACTAGCAAGGACCTGTGTTTGGGAAACAACAGCACCGAGCTCTATATTCTGGCAACTGCAGCTATAATTTCTCACCCAAATTTCTAAATTTGTGATCCTGGAAATTGCTCATAATATCCAGTGCAAAACACTCCAAAATGAGTGGGCATCAATCTATCCTGGAAGCATGGCAAGAAAATTAAAATATACTAGCAACACGCAATTAAAGATTCAAAACCATTTTCTGAAAACTGACTTTCTGTTTTGTGGTGGAATGTTGTAGTCTCTAAGTTCACTCTCAAATGTAGCCTTTCATGGGAAAAAATATCTGAAAACTTTTTGAAACCTAGGTCTTTTTGAAACCAATGTGGCTGCCAAGTTGTTCCCTTCTGGGATGCTACCATATGAAGTTATGGTCAGAAATCCAGCCTAAAAATAATGCATTATTGTGTGTTGGGGCGGGGGAGGGCTTGGCAAAATTTATGTTATGGATTGCAGCTCCCAGCATTGCCTTCCCAAGCATCTGAAATCTGTTGCATTTTGGTGCACACTTTTCACACACCACACACAGACAATTACATCTATTTTCTTTTGTTGTTGTTCAGTTGTGTCCAACTCTTCGAGACCCCATGGGACAGGCCCTCCTGTCTTCCACTGCCTCCCAGAGTTTGGTCAAATCCATCTTGGTTGCATCAATGACACCGTCCAACCATCTCATTCTCTGTCACCCCCTTTTTCTTTTGCCTTCAATCTTTTTTGTGTGATCCCCCCCCCATGGACAAAAATCTGCCCCTGTGCATTTCCCAAAGAGATGAATTTTGAGTTGTGCACATTTATTTTGTGTAATTTGAAAAGGAAATAAAGAAAAAAAAATCTGATCTTGTTCTGCAGATGACAGAAAACTAAAGGGTATGTGGTTTATTTTGCTAAATTGCAGACCATAATATGTGAAACAAAAAGTAAATGTTTCATGTAGTTTCACAGACCACAAGTTTGCTAAAAGTTTTGTGGAGCATGTTTGCAAAACAAAAGTAAATGTGTTATGCACATGCATTTCCCTTCTCCTTCCAAGAATGGGCACAGATTCTTCACCACTGCTACAAAGGCTACACATCCTTCTTTTTTCTCTCTGCAGAGATCTCCTTCTTCAAAATAAGGGCGGAGGCAAAGAAATGCATGCGGAGCTGCCATTTCTCTTTCCTGCCCAGGCTCAGAGTCAGTACAAATCCCGCCTGATGTTACTACAGGGAGAAATGCTAGTGGAGCTGGTGCAGGAGGCAGGTCTGCAGGATGAGGATTGATGGTAGGGCATCCTTCAAGTAAATGGTATCTCCTAACGCTTTCCAGAGTTAAATGGTACAAGACGGCAGATAATATATGGTGCAAGTTACAGGGGAAAAAGTGGCATGAAGATACTGCACTGAGAATAAATTAAATCCTTCTGTTAGGGGAAAAAAAATCCATAACGGGGAGCAAGCAGAGAGGAAGCAGAAGCAAAGCACAGAAGATGCCATAAGAAGGAGATGGAAGAAGATGGAGAATCAATTGAAAGCCATATTTTCTGCTTAGGAAAAACTACCAGATGAAAATGAGGAGATGGAGTTTGTAACTTGTAGGTTACAGTTGTGAACCAATTTATCTAGGAGTATTGAAAAAGCTGGGACTTAACTTCTGAAAATGAGTTTAGGACTATATTGTTACCAAGAAACCGCAGCTTAGTTTTCCTTTTTTCAGCCGTACACAATGAGGTATCTCTGCTAGTTCTGAAACAAATTCAAATGGTCCTCCTCACCCTCTGAAATAATGCAGAGACCAAAATGGTTTACTTGCCCACCCTGGATAGTCTGGCATCATTTATATTTCAGAAGAGATTGTATCAGTGTGTTGTGTGTTGTGTCATTACATTTGTGACCGACTCTTTGTGACCCCATGTCCATGGAGTTTTCTTGGCAGGGATACTGGAGTGGCTTGCCCGCCTACAGCACCTGGTATCCCCTGGTGGTCTCCCATCCAAGTACTAACCAGGGCCGACCCTGCTTAGCTTCTGAAATCAGGCAAGATCGGATGTGCTTAGGGCATCTTGCATCAGTAAATGTTTCCAAATATGTTTTTTTTTAATCATTTTGTCAAAAGTGACAAAATGAAGTCATAATTGTCAGCAAGAGGAACTCAGGAGTGAGGGGTGGGAAATGACCCTGACCAACCTACTTGATTTCAAAAGAAACAAAATAATAGTGTAGTACTCACAAAAATACACTGGATTTCAGGAAACCAACTTTAATGAATCCCGGACAAGGATAGGTAGAATTCCATGGTAGGAGATGCTAACAAGAAAAGGACTCCAAGATGGATGGGAATTTTTTTTAACAATGAAATTATATAGTCACAACTGCAAACAATTCCAAGAAGAAGAAAAGGTGGAGGAAAAACAGCAAAAAAGACCAATGTGGCTTCACAAAAGGCTCAGAGAGGACACGGATATAAACAAATAATAAAAGGGACATGCTAGGGAAGTGGAAGAAAGGAAGGAAGCCCAGGCCACAAAGGAAGAGTACAGATATGGAGCAAAGAATTGCAAGGATGATGTTAGGAAGGTAACAGTTGAGAATGAGCCAAGGTTAGCAAGAGATGCTAAATGCTACAAAAAACATTATTTTGGTATAAACAGCACATAACAAAGAAAAGAAATAATAGTTCCTCTACTCTGTGGACAACAGAGTAGTAATAGTAATAGACATCAAAGACAACGGAGGTTCTGGATACTTTAGCTTAGTTTTTTCCCCCTAAAAGAAGATATATTACCCTCCAGGCAAATGTGAAGTGCAAGTGGAGCTGGTAAGATTCCAACTTAAGCTTGATAAATAGTCACCTTATTACTTCTGATCACTAGGACCAGATGAACTTCATCCAAGAGTCTTGCTGAAGAACTCTTTGAAGAATTATTTTCTTAAAATCCTGGAAGGTGGATGGAATACCAAATGATTGGAAGAGAACTAATGTTGTCCCATCTTTTAAAAAGGGCAAAATGAGGAATCTGAGAACTACAAACCAGTCAACTTGATATAAATCCTAGAACAGATGGACAAAGTAGTCACTCTACAAGTTCATTACAAGAACACATTCTGCCAGACTAATATTTCATTTTTCAATTGGGAGATGATACGGATGTTGTAGATGCAATATACCTTGACATCAGCAAAGCTGATTAGCAGGCTAACTATGTCTGGGCTCTCTCATGGATACATTGTTGTTTACAAAATTGTACCCAGGCTGTACTCATCAGTGGTTCCTTCTCAAACTGGGAGAAGATAACAAGTTGGCTACCACAATGCTGAGTCCTGGATTCAGTTCTCTTTGATATGCTTATCAATCAGTTGGATGAGGGGGTACAGGGATCTGTGGATGATGCAGAATTGGATGGAATGGCTGATACAACGTAAAATACAGAACAATCTTGATAGACTCAAGCATTGTGCCGAAAACAACAGAATGAATTTTAACACTTTAGAACATTGAAAGCTATGGATTCTGATCTCACAGTTAACTGGATTTTGATGCCAACTATCTAAACTGACCCTAAACAGATACTTGTTTTGCTTGCCTAGATGTCCTGCAACTGAGTCATGACACATCAGATTAACTGACCACCATGCCTCTGCCTGCTCCCTATATGATAAGGCCTGAACATTTGGCTGATCTGGAGATATTTTGAATGACAGTCCTATACTCAGAGACAGGATGCTTGTGATGTTGCAGCCCCTGGCACTTGCAACCTTCCAACATTATGATAGCCTTTTGAGAAGCCATTTGCACACAGCTCTAGTTTATATGCCATCTTGGATGTAAATGCTTTTAATATTGAAAAGCCACACAGTGATATCAAGGGTGGGGGGAGAGGAGACTTGTTCTGAGGAGGTAGAGTGGTTTTGTCCATTCTTAATCACAACTTCCCTTGGGTGCTTGTCCTTAAAAACACACACACACACACACACACTAGGCAGTAGGTACACATTTTCAGTTTAACCTCAGGAATGGGTTAGGAGAACATCACTTGAGATACATACCACTCCCTGTCGAGAGAGCTGATGGCAGATTTCAAAATATATTTGTAGGCTAATTGCTTGGAGGATATGTCATACCGAAAGGGAACATCTTATTCCTCACTTCAGCAACTTCATGTCTTATTGCTCAAGCTGGTAAATCAACGCTGCAGCCAGCACTTTCCATCAATGCTCCTTTGAAAACTCGAGTCGTCTGTTTGTGCTTTCTTAATTCCTGCTTTCCCCTCTGATAAGATAATGAGATGTGAATGTTCAGTGTGTTGACAAGCTGCTGTCCTACAGCAGGGAAAGAAACCCAGAGTCCTCCGAATGTAGGGGAGCTGGGATTAATTAATGCTAAAAGACAGAGCTTGATGTGGCGATGAAATCTCGATTATAATAATCTCTAATTATCTTGTAGCACCAAGTGCCTTGCTATTTCCAGGTGTCTTTCATCCACTCCTCACTTTACAACCTCCTCCCCTCTGCCACACACCCTAAAATCAGCATGGTTTGAATTATTTGCTAACATTAGATACATCTGTCCTCTTTGGTGTAAAAGACATAAGTGTGTAGGCAGCATGGCATGAGAGAGAGATCTCTGAGGATTGATCTGTCTAGTTAATAGAGACACGGGGTATGATTGGCTAAGCAGAATGGCACTTCAGCATGTAGGTGGGCAAATACGTGAGAATGGGATATGATAACAATGGATAGAATGATAACAATGAGTCCTTTTACACGACCCCTAAGATCCGCTGGTAGCTTAAATTTGGATCCCCCCAGCCAGATATCATGTGGGTTTTGTTCCTCTTCCTGTGTTTCCACCCTTCTGCACTCTGTTGCTTCTGTCTGCGGTGAGGGGAGGGAGAAAAAAGGGAGAAAAAAATGCAGGCTCACCTCCACTCACCTCAGTCTGCCATCGGAGCAGCCCCGTAGGGATTCCTGTCTGTTAAAGGGGTGGTGGGGACAACAAAAACAAACAGAAGGCAAGGCGAGCCTGGCATCCACAGCTTTACAATCCACATCAGATTTTTTTTTTTACCTCTGGAGACCAGGTACTTGTAAAGTGTGCTGGGGCATGCTTAAGTGGGCATGGGTGTACTTTATTTTTTTAAAAGTCTGCTGTTGGTGGGAAAACAATTTTATGCTCTGGATCTATAAGTGTTTTGCAGCGGATTTTAGGGGTTGTGTAAAAGGGCTCATTGATAACAATGATAACAGTGATAACAATGGATAGAAGGGAACAACTGTTTTAAACTAAACCTATGGATGTGGCCTGGCTGTCTACATTTTATGGATTATAGGTCCCATCTTCCAGTGCCATTGGTTTGGCTAACTAGGAGTGACAGGAGGGATGCAGTCCATCAGTGGTGCGAAGGATCACATATTTTAGTCCTCTTTTAGTCTTATCCCTTTCCAGGTAGTTATTTATAGAAAGAGAGTGATGTTTGATTGTCTTTTCTAGTACTGTATATGAGGGAGCATTCGTAACATAGAGTTGCTGGGCTAAAGGAGGTCCTGTAGGCTATTTCATCCAACCTAATGCTTAATGATGAAAGCCAGAGCTTTCTGATATACAGCTTCAGCTTGAGAATCAATGTCATCATCCTTTTTGAGGTTACAGAGTTTGGGGGATGGTGACAATCTGTGACTTGGATATGAATGAAATTGAAGTCACACACAAACACACAGTTAATGTAAATGGTGTTAACTTTCTTTATTGTTCTGGGTGCCATTCCACTTACTTTCACCTTTATTTTAAAGATGTTGGATTGCTGGTTCCCAAACTTGGGTCTCTAGAAGTTTCTGGAGTACAGCTCCCAGAAATGCTGGCCAGCATAGGGCGCTTTTACACGACTCCTAAGATCTGCTGGCAACTTAAATTCGGACCAGAGATCTTGGGGGTTTGTCGCTCTTCCTGTGTTCCCACCCGTCCACACTTCCTTGCTCCTGTCTGCGTGAGGGGAGGGATTATAAAAGGAAGAAAAAATGCAGGCTCCACCTCTGCTCTGCTGTCGGGAGCTGCTCTGGGAAGCATTCCAGTCTCTTAAAGGGGCAGGGGGCAAACAAACAAACAAACAAACAAACAAACAAGCAAGCAAGCAAGCAAGCAAGCAAACACAAGGCGAGGAGAGCCCGGCACTCACTGCTTTGCAATCCGGATCAGAAATTTTTCACCTTCGGAGTCCAGGTACTTGGAAAAATCACTGGGACGCGCTTAGGTGGGCATGGTCGTATTTATTTTTTTTTAAAGTCTGGAGCTGGTGGGAAAACATTTTTAAGCTCCGGATCTGTGAGCCCTTTGCCTCGGATTTTAAGGGTCATGTAAAAGCACCCATAGCTAGCAGTGAAGGCTTCTAGGAATTATTGTCCAAGAACATCTGGAGACCAAGGTTGGGAACCACTGTGCTAGAAAGATGCAATGCAATATTAGTTCCTAAACCTTTCATCATCATGGCTTGGTTTCAGAGTACTACAATTTTTACAAGAGTGGACACAGGAACTGATGCTTTATGATTTTACTATAGCATGTGAATATAAAGTAATGTTAGACAAAGGATGAGTTACAGAATACATTTTTGCTTGAGAAAGAAAGAAAAATAGATGGGAGGGAGAGAAATAATACTTAACTAGTGATATTGACTGCCATATTCATGCACACTTTGTTAGAGGTATGAAGAAGCTCTCTCAAAGAGGGTCTCCTGTGCTACTTTTGTAGCAAACAACTGTACCAGTATATGAAATGTAGAAATGAAACTGGAAACCAGAGGGTCAAATGCATTGGTTCTATAGAGGGAAGGTTTGTGTTCAACAAGACGGGTTAACAGGGCCTGCACCCCTTCATGAATTGGTGGTTTCATCTCAGCAACAGACGTCTGAAAGCAAGTTAGTGGCTTATTAACCCATCATGAGATCTCAGCTCAAATTATCATGAGGCTCCTTGGCTTTGGGACTTGCTGAATCCTCTCATCTGAAATAACTCTGCATCATTTTGTTGACTTTCAATGCACTAAACAGAGGTATCTGCATCAAAGCTCAGCAGTGGACCAGGTTGGCCAAGGAAGGATTATTTAATTATTTGATTTTCCCTCAAATCAGAAAAGAATTGTTCCTTGCCTTAAAAGACCTATCTCATTCTAGCTTTGTTCTCAGACAATTAGGAATGTCCAGAAGTTTCTTTGATCTTTATAAGTCTTACATAGAAGATAAAAAGTGTGGGTTGGAGAACCATTATCATTGATGATGGTATTCATTTTGCTTCTGAGAAGTTGATTACAGCTAGACACCTGAGATCTCCCGTTTCTTAATTCTAAACCTGGACAGAAGATTTGTTATTTTATAAAGTACCAGTTCTTTCCCTACTATGGAGCCCCAGTGAATTTATTTACAAGACAGTTCAAACAGAAAGAGAAAGAACTGCCTGACCTCAGACATTGATCAGAGAAAGAGCATCAGCAGAACCCTTGCTCTCCCATCTCTGCCAAAAATACCCCTTCCAAGAATTTTGTACCTAAAAAGCAGCATCTAAACATTGTGGACATTCTTTTAGTTAGTCCAACATTTTATGGAACTAGAATACAAAATGGCACAAGACAGGATGGGGAACAAATTCTACGCATCTGCACCCTGACAGTGTCATTCAATGACATGAAGGGCTTTCATGTAGAAGAAGGCACAGACTTGTTCTCTGATGTCCTAAAGGCAGGAGCAAGTGAAGCCTCCTGCTGCTTTCAGTTCCTCCTGCTCCCTCATCTCTTTCTTTCCCTTCCTGATCCCACTCTGCATTAATAGTGGTAGAAGTTAGTGATTGATTTCCCAGTGGTGGTGGAAAATCCAGCCTTTCCTCCCTTATGATGAAAAAGCTAAAACATTTGGGGCTCCTTAGTTTGGGGAAAAAGGCGCCTGAGGTGGGATATGATTGAGACATACAAAATTATGCAGGGCATGAGTAAAGCGGATAGAGGGATGCTCTTCTCCCTCTCAAAAAATACCAGAACTAGGGACATCCACTCAAATAGAGGGCTGGGAGATTGAGAACAGACAAAAGAAAATACTTCTTTACCCAGCATATTGTGAGTCTTTGGAACTCTGTGCCACAGGATGTGGTGACAGCATCTGGCCTGGATGCCTTCAAAATGGGATTGGACAGATTCCTAGAGGAAAAGTCCATCACAGGTTACAAGCCATGAGGGGGATGTGTAATTTCTAGGCTTAAAAAACATGGTAATTCAAGGGCCAGATGCAGGGGAGTGGTATCAGGAGACAGATATCTAGTCTTGTGCACTCCCAGAGGCATTTGATGGGGCCACTGTGAGATACAGGAAGCTGGACTTGATGGGCCTTTGGCCAGATCCAGCATGGCTCTTTTTATGTTATTTATTTGCTTTCCATTTCAGTCTGAGTGCAAAAGATATCTCAAAAATCCTATTGTGGCAATAGGATTCAGCACCATAGATAGTTCCTATAGTTGGGACTGGAACTGAATAGCTCTTTTGTGTCCATAAAACTGGAGTCACACCCTCTACTGAACTTACAGACCTGTAGACTTTGACTTTTGAATATGAGGAGATGTTTCTGGATGTAACAGCTATTCGACAATAGGATCATTTACTTGGAAGGTTGGTCAGTTCTTCCTAGCATTTGACTTCCTTGATAGATGTCAGCTCTTCACAAACTCTGCAGTTTTGAAAGGGTTGTTTGAATTGGTCTTTCATTTCAGGTCAGGATTTCTGCTTTGGGATATGGAGGTACCTTTGGCTGTCAGGCATCAAAACGTCACAGGCCAGCCCTGAATTAGCCATGTGGGCTCTCCTCTAAAATTTGGAGTTTTATTCTCTTCAAATAAGGCCAATGTGAATTGAATCCTTATTGAAAAGTCAATTTACAGAGATATAAATCAGTAGAGGTCAAATTTTCAGATACGGTTTACAACCTTAGGCAATCCTCTTTCATTATCTTGTGACCCAACTTTTTATCATTCCTTATAGATCTAAGGCCTCTGGTGCAGAAGCTAAATTTAACTTTGTGTTGCCTTTTAGTTTGGAACAGAAATTGACAAAGAACCAGGTATCTCTGCTATAAAAAGCAACAAACTTGCTTCTCCCTGGCAGTGCGATATCCCAAGTACTCCCCCTGCATGAAAGCTCACATTAAAATGTACATGTTGCCTCTCCGTCCCCACCTTTGCCACTCACAGTTGGATTTGGAGATGGCGGGCAGAGTGGTGGTGGTGGGCGGTAGGTGATTTGGCGCCCCCTAATTGCTGTGCCCGGGGCACCCTGCCCTCGTTGCCCTTCCCACGCCATGCCCCTGTCCATTTACACTATTTGGGACCTCCTCCGTTTCTCTAAAAATGACTGTGGGGAGGAGGAAGGGAATGGAGAGCGTCTTTGCTTGCAGATAGCCCTGACAAAATCTTCTGTATGTAACTGTTTAATTGTGCTAAGGCACATGTGCGTTGCATATAAGACACACGCCCAGCATCCAGAAGGAGCATGAATAATTGCCTTCTGCTCTCAACAGGGAACGGTGACGAGAGCCTCTGACGCCTTAAATCATATTTATCTGTTTAAGATTGCTCTTGCCAACAGAAGCCCAGGAGAGGAAGTGGCATGCATTTTTGAGGCACTGCC
Organism: Phrynocephalus versicolor; assembly: GCA_023846285.1. Taxonomy (NCBI): domain Eukaryota; kingdom Metazoa; phylum Chordata; class Lepidosauria; order Squamata; family Agamidae; genus Phrynocephalus; species Phrynocephalus versicolor. The sequence goes on along the minus strand of JAHTLZ010000327.1, from coordinate 6,906,268 downwards.
CCTGTGGAGTGGCCACAGCGTGCCTGCAATACAGAGGCATGATTTGCATTCTGTTTTGCTCCGTCTAGCAGTGCATAAAGGAAGCTTCATTACTTTCCTGGCATCTCATTGTGTTTGAAAGAGAGGGCTACGCCGCTGTGAAAGGTCTTTCTAGGGAAATAGGATAGCACCAGGCAGGTTTAACCATGCAAAAGCTGTGTTGACAGGCAGTGCTTGCCTTCTGTATCCACAGTACATGGCAGCTTATAAAAAATGTGCACCCCTCCCTGAATTAAACACAACAAAGGCCCAGATGTGAAGGAAAGACTTATCTGCCACAGACATCACCCCTGCTGTAACCAGAGTATTGTGTGCATGTTGTAGATAATGTGGAAATGTTCTTAATGCCAGTGACAAGGGCAACACGGAGTTGCTTTTATTGGGCTGTACCAAAAAACAAACAAACCAAATATCAAATCATTACAGTGCTTTGCAAAATAATCAGTTTTTTAAATATTTTATTTATTTTCTGGGTAAGGAACATTATAAGGAACAAATTAGGAAATAGGAAGCATTTTAAAGTGGAAGGAAGCATTGCCCCCTCTCTTGGGAAATGTTGCTCCATCCCATGAGATTGATAAGAAGAGTTAGAATGCAGGAGGGCGGATACATATTTTGCATTTTTAAAATCTCCCCGGTCAAATTTATGACATTTTCTTGTCATGCTGAGAAAGCCTCTTGCTTGGGTCACCTTGACGAGAAGGGAAGGCTCCCAATCCCTATTCAGACAAAAGGGGGTTGGGTTTTTATATCAATCTTTCATGAAATAATTCCTTGCGGAAGGCATTTTCCCCTGTATTTTTGCAAGGAGGGTAAGACGTTTGATAAAATGTACCATTCAGTCAAGGAGTGGACATGTGCTTACCTTAATCACTCTACAAGATGGACATGTAGTCTTCTCTGGCCTCTTTCCCCCACCCCCTTGAAATGCTACATTACTTGCAATGGTATGGGCCTCTTTTCACATACCATGTTCTATGATCCCACAAACATTTCAGAATGGGCTAGCAGAGTGCAAATGCTTGAGAGACAAGCATTGCACTTCTGTGGATATGTGTGAGATATTTTAAGAACAAAAGAGATGGACACAGAGGGAAAACTGTTAAAGCTATTCATTCCATTCCATTCATTCATTCACTCATTCATTAATCCATCCATTCATTCGCTCGCTCACTCACTCACTCACTCACTCTCTCTCTCTCTCTCTCTCTCTCTTTCTCACACACACACACACACACACACACACACCACCACCACCACCACCACCACCACCTCATTAGTATCTACACACGGTTCTCGACAGTTTACAAGCAGATAAATCCAATATAAAAACACAATCATGAATAAATTAAAACAGGAATAACAAGTTGTCTTAGACCAGATGGCATCAGAAACAACTGTCCCCAAAAACAGTGGAACAGAATGCAAGACATTCAGCCAGGATTGGTGTGACAGAGCTCATTAAGAAGTCTCCTGCTTAAAGCAAAGTACTCTGCCTATATACCGCCCCTATAGCACGTCCAGTACTCTCTGGGCGGTTTACAGTTTAATTATGCAGGCTACACATTGTAATGTTTGTGTAACATTTTCAATTGCCTCTTAAATGAAAGCAGGGAGGGAGCTCGGTTTAGCTATTCCTAGGGCTGATTCCATCATATCAGTATAACTGCAAAGTTAGCTGTTGTGAGTTTTTCAGGCTGTATAGCCATGTTCTGGACGTTTTTCGTCCTGATGTTTCGCCAGACTCTGTGGCTAGCATCTTCAGAGGGCAAGGAGATCAGGGAACTAGGAGTTCTCTCTGTGCTGTGGCGTACTCCTAGTTCCCCGAGCTCCTTGCCCTCTGAAGATGCCAGCCGCAGAGTCTGGCAGAACGTCAGGAAGAAAAACTTCCAGAACATGGCCAAATAGCCCGAAAAACTCAGAACATCTATCAGATGCCGGCCATGAAAGCCTTCAAAAATACAAGGCCCTGCTTCTTGTAGATGATTTCCTGGCATCCTCTGGGGTGGCTACACAGAGGATCCTTGTCTGAGGTGATCTAGTGAGTTGGGCAGATACCATTGGAGGAAGAGTCTTTGACAAGTAGCATGACCCCAAACTGGGGAGAGCTTTATACTACTTCCTATACCTGATAAGGTGAACATAAGGACCTGCTTCTGCATCTACAAGCAGATGGTAGGCCAGGGTAGTTGAATTCTTCATTCCATTTTGTCCTTCCTAATCTGGGTAAGGATGCTGAAATTTGGTACAGATTTTCAACCCAATAAGCCTGAAACATCCTATGCATCCTAAATGAGCTGCTGTCCTGTTCTTTCTCTCAAGAGGGATTGGTTTTAAATCTAACTCCCTATCTGCTATGAGAGGGAGGGGAAGGAAGAAGTTGATGGGAAGGAGATAGAAAAGACCCAACCAAAGTCAGGTGTAATAAAATTCATATGCACATGTTCAGTTTTTCAGTTTAGCAAAGAAACCAGGATGTCAAAAGCAAATTCCTCCTGTGTGCTGTTTTTGAGTTTGCAGGTCTGTTTGCAAATGAGCCTGGGAGCTCTCTGGGTGTAAAAAGGGGATGCTTGGCAAATCCCATTTCAGTTCACCAGTGAGCTGCAAAAGCATTGGATAATGGGTTGTGTGTTGTAGATCTGTTTGATTGCATTGTTGCAAAGTGGGAATTGTTTTGCAACATAGATTCTTAATCACTGAGGCATCTATGATTGCGCTGAAAATTGGTTGAAATTGAAAGTTAACTATACTGCAGACAGCTTATTCTAGTGTATAATTGAAAATAAATTTTAATAACTCCTCTTGAAAAAGAGCTGCCAGGAGGACATTACTAATACACTTACCCCTCCCTCTACACCCATTTTCTCCTCTTTCTCTCTCCATGACTTTCCCTTTTGCATCTTGTAGCAGTCAAGGAATAGACGCATTTAGCGGAGGAAATCATAACATGACATATTTTGAATGATGGTAATATAGAGCAGGTGTACGTTTTTGATTGTCTTGTTAAGAAAGCTGAAGGAAAGACAGGTCGGTTGAAATCCGATACAGGTTTAACTGCTTTGGCATTTCTGAGTGAACTCAGTAACAAAATCAAATGAACAAAATTCATACTTCTCTAAATTGTACAATGGGCTTTACCAATTCCAAAAAGTGCATTAAAAAGCACATGGAGTGGGGGAAATGTGCACAAATATATGAGTGAAAATGTCAAAATACAGAAATATGGGGAAGTTGCTTCAGTTTTGTGCATATTAGGCAATGTAATGTATTAATGATATAGAAAAACATGTTCATTAAGATGCCAAAGAATTTTCTATAAACTTAAAAAAATTATAAAGTTATGGTTGAATCAAATTCAGGCAGCTAAATATAGATTGTGGTCTTCTTTCCGTTACTGTTCTGTAGGCTATCCACACATGTCTTTTTTTCTCCTCATGTCATTGCTGAATCTAGACCAATGTAAGCAACCTAGTTTATCCTCCAGTTGTTTTGATGTAGCTGTCCCATTGTCCCACTATCTTAACCATTATGTCCGCAGGTGAAGGATTATTAGAGTTGTTGTCCCAAATGTCTGGAGGCACCTGATTCCCTAGCCTTAGACCAGGGGTCCTTAAAGTGCAGCCTGTGGGCCAGATCCAGCCCACCAGGCTCCCTAATCTGGCCTGCTGGCCACTGCTGAACCCCTGCAGGTGCTCCCCGGGTTGGGTGGATGTGCTGTGCTTTGGATACGGTGGCAGTGGAGGACAAGAATGGGGACCGGGCCCCTGTTGCCGCTCCCTCTGCCTCCCTTCTTGGAGACGGAGCCCATGCAGCCACCATAAGCACCCGGCCAGAAGCCTACCACTCCTTCTGCCTGCAGTCACATGGAGAGGGACCTGGGACACCAGCAGGCCTCCAGTGGTGGCACACTTAGCATGTGCGTGAAAATTCTTCTGGTGTGCCTGATCATCAGTCTGGTCATCTTCCAGAGCAGGTGAGCGACTGCTGGACTCAGCCGCCTGTCCGCAACCCCACTGGCCCTGCTAGCCCCTGGCTTGCTCCCCATAAGACCACCTCTGAGAGAGGGATGACTTGGCTTAATGTGACCAAGGGTGGAGGAGGCTGTGAAGCAGAGGTACCCTTGTCATGCAGCACTTACTCTTCCCAGGGAACTGGGGTGAATATGGGAGGACCAGAGGGAAGCGCCTCCCAAGGAAGCCAGCTGCCATTCTCGTACAGTGCCACGTCCATCTCCATCTTTGCCTTTAACTCTCAGCTTAGCTTAGAGAACTCATTGCTGCTGGAGTAGACAGGGCTGCAACCCCAAGAGAGAGCGGCTCTTCCACCGGACCTTGTCCTGTGCACTGCCTCTTCCCGGGTCCTTGCGCTTTACTGGTCTCCACCAATCTGTTTGCACCTCAGGTGGGGATGGGCTTCTCTCCGGCTCCTTCCACCCTGGAAGTCCTTCCTGCATTCTTCTTGCTGAGACCTAAACCCACCGCCACCAAAGCAGACCTCCTTGGCCCTCACCTATTTTCTCTTCCCAAGGAGGAAGCTGGGTTTTTAAGGTGGGACTGAACCCACCAGGTCCACCTGCTTTTTGTTTTTGTTTTTGTTTTTCATAGTTTTTCAAACTCTAGTCCTGCCCCAAGGGTGTTCAAGGGACAGTGAACCAGCCCCCTGCTTTAAAAAGTTTGAGGACCCCTGACTTAAACCCTGGGCTGGATCTGGAGGTACTGATGCCAGGAGTAAATTTTTTGAAATAAGTGGGATTCAAGCTATTCACAAATGACTTAAGCGCCATGAATTAAATGGGTCAGCACCAGGTTTGATTGAACCTGAACTCAACATGTTGACTCTTGACACAAGGTTCTGCAGTGTTTTTTAATTGAATGCTTTTTTGCCATGGGCTAAGGTACTGTACCTATCGTGGGGGCTAAGGGCCCGACCTGACCTGTAATAATTGAAAATCTGTGATATGCGGATGCTGGGTTGGGACTGGGGGAGCTATCTGGGGGCTCTTGTACTTACCCCAGCCCTGGCGCTGCCCCAAATGGGCCTCCAATGGCTTTCCCAGGCCCTCGGAGTCCCCAAAAGTGCTTTCCAGTGATCCAGAGGTCACTTCCGGTTTTCGGGAAGTCACTTCTGGTTCACCAGGAAGCACTATTGGGGCCTCTGATGGGCCGGGAAGACTGTCAGAGGTCCATTTCGGGGCGGCACCAGGCCTGGGGTAAGTACAGGAGACCTGAAAGAGGCCTTTCCAGACATTTTTTTCCATATACTGCTGTCCTGCGATATACTGGAACTGCAGTATATGAACTGCAAAAGAGTGGGGGGGGGGTACTGTATTACTGGAGGTCTAACCTCCTCACTTAGAACTACAATTCCAGTTAACTTTCTTCCTACTGTGAAAGCTTTTCCCTGGTGTCATTTGACTGTGCAGTACCAAATTCCTTTAGTTTCAGCAGTGAGCCTGGCACCATTGTGACTGATGTTCGTTCCTTTCATCTCCTGCTGACTGCTGGAGTTTGTTGGGTGTTTCTTGCGAGCTGATCCTCCCCCTTTCACTGTCTTTGCTCTGAACTATCATTTTCCTGAATGGGAGCCAAACATCAGCAGGCAGGCGTAGAAACAGAGAAGATATATACCATGGTTCCTAAAGAATCATTGCATTGTTTTCCCAGGGAGGCAGCCAGAGAAATTGGGGTCTTGTTTGCTGAATATTTCAACTGTTTTCAAGAGTATTTGGGCCCATTCTTCATGCTGCTGATAGGGGTTGCTGAACCAGCAGAAAAGAACTTCCTTTATTCTCCCATGATCTAAGACTGAGTTAAGAGGAATACTTGCAGCACGGAAAGATAACATTCATACCAATAAAAGGATATGCATTTTTAAAATCTACATTTGGAGCTGTAACAGTGGAAGTACTGTTGTAAAATATCTTGAAGACACACACTAAAGGTGTAAGGAATACTCACTAAATCCCTCATTTTCATCAATGTGGCCTTCCTTGTCTAGGAAGATGCAGTAAATGATGGCTGCTCCTGAATAAAGGGTGTGTGTGCACCTCTTTTAACAATCCAACATTATCTATGCTTGCTGTTTTTGTCTGCATTCGAGATGGGGATGAAATAAAACATGGTGATTCTTCATGATTCGTGATTCATCGGGGATGACAACTCAATGAATTAACAAATTGACAATCAATTTGTCTCCCCTTTAATTAATTTAAAAAATGACAATCAATTTGTCTCCCTTTAAAATTCTCTAAAACAACCCCCACCCCAGTATTCAGAGGCCCAAAAATTTCAGGGATGCTTCTTTTGCCTCTCCTCTACAAACATTGCCAGTTTGGTGAAGATTGGGATTTGGATGTCCGATACATTCACCCCCAAGGATGCCCACCCTAGGAAAGTGCCCACCACAGGCACATAGAGACACAAAATATCTCCTCTACAACTCCTCTAAATTTGGCTAAGTTTGGGTTCTAGAAATCTGAGTTATATACCCATAAAGTGCCCCCCTGGGAAGTGCCCTTTACTAATTGGGTTGGAGAAGGACAGTCTTCACGAAATGTGGAGGGATAGTAGAGGAAAGTCAGAGGAAGCTTCTCTGCCAGTTTGGGGTCTCAAGGTGCCTGGGAAGAACTTTGGGGCGGTATTTGGGAGTGAATAATGAAGACATCGAAAGTTAAATTTCCACCAAACATGGAAAGATTATAGAAAAGAGTCAGAGGATGCTTCACCTCAATTCTGGTGTCTCCATGTGCCTTGGGGGTTGACAAATTAATGCATCAAAATTGCTAAAAAAATCATCAATTCATATTTGACTTCACTTACAACAAATACAGATTGATTTTGAGAAATTGGCCAAATTGTCAGAAAATGTGATATGGTTTTTTCAATTTGTCCCCACCTCTAGTATGCAGGCATACACATGTTTTATGAACATAAGAATCACTTTCCAAAGGGAAAGGACAGACGGTTTTTGCTCATAGGTTGTAGAAGTTATGAATGCCTATTAGTTTCATTTTTGCCTGCAGGCAAAGTATCACTCAGGGCGTGAAATTTCTTCACTAAGATGTCTCAACAGCACCTAAATCAACAAGAGTGAAGAATCTTGTGAATATCCTTGACACCCTTCATCTCAACCTGACAAGATATCTTGACAATGGATTGTCAAGCCCCATAAGAGTCCTTTCTTCCAATCAAAAGCAAGAGCAAGGCAACAGAGAGCTACTTTTCCTCTTCATGGTTTCTGTAATTTGCACAAAGCATCTCCGTTCAAAACTCACAGCCCTTTTTTGTTTTGTGTGTGAAGAAAGATGCGTCCCTAATGCAGCACTTTGCTTAGAAGCTGGACAACCTCTCATCGAGACAAGGGCATGGCTCAGATTTATTAAAATTTGCCTTAGAATATACTACAATACTGATCAGGATAGCCTGCTTTACTGACTCCTTCAAGACTCTATAGCCCCAACAGGTTCTGCCAAATTAATTTAAAAAAATCAGTGTCCTGGGTATTACGATAGATACTCTCGGCTCACTCCCCCAGTTGGAAGCTTACAAGCTGATTAAGTGCAGGTTTCTTGATATACAACTGCAGGATTTACAGAGAGCAGCAAATTCAACATGTTCACCATTGAGTTTGCAGATCCCAGTAGCAGCAGAGCGCCCTTTTACCTGCTAGAATGCCCAGAGGAACGGAGGGCCTACATGCTTGCTAGATGCAATGCCATCCCATCAGCGGTGTTGTATGGGAGATTCAATAGGACTGCTTATAACGTTAGGTGTTGTGCCTGTACACTGGGTGGAGTGGAATCACTCTCTCATATGGTTTTGCACTGTCCTCTTTATGATCACTCCCGTAAAAAAACTCCTTGACCCACTTCTCTTGAAGAAGAGACAGTGTTCAAATACTGATATACTGATGTTTCTTCAGTCATCAGAGGATTCTGGGCTGATAGAAAATGTGGCAACTTTGTTAACCCAGCTGGTTAGGGCCCACAGCCAGAGATGCTCCAAGTAGTTAACTTTTTAACTTATTATTACTGTTGTAATTTATACTGAACTTGTGTTGATAAATTTATGTATGCCAATAAAGGCTGATTGATTGATTGACTGGCTGAAGAGGCTTAAAAGACTGAAAACACTCCTTCTTGGTGATTCTGATCTTAAAAATTCCATGCAACAAAGCAACAACCTTGCTCAATTTAGGTAATTTGTAAGAAAGCATTATTTGTACAATTTCCCTTCATTTACATATGAAAAACACAAATAAAAAAGAGTTCTCTTTCCTCATCAGCTGGGCCGCAAAATATAACTCTCTTACACAGGGTGATGTGGATAATTTTAACTTTGTATTTGCTTGTTTCCTGTATAAAGATGAGGCAAGGAAAAATGGACAGCAGTAACCAACACTAACCCCCATAGGAAAAAAAAAGCATGCCAAATACAGCAGCAATACTTCAATACTATGAATGCATATTTATTCAGTTCATGTTTGGAATCAAACTGTCCTGATTCACACTTCCTCCTTCCCCTAGGACAGGGGAGAGAATTATCTTAATTAATTTTCCATTCACAGTCCACTGTTTTTTTTCTTCTTGTTGTTTTGTGGCATCCTCCACTTCATGTGCTCCTCTCTCCCCCCCCCCCCCACTTCATAGGCTATTCTGAAAGGTTTCAACCCACACCCTGCCTAGGTCACTGGTATAGGAGAGGAGAGTTAATGGAGTCTACACTGTGCTAATAACTTCGTTGCTAACTGTTACCCAACGGGTAGTCAATATGGAACACACACAAAGTGCAGATAAAACCAGGTATGCTTCTGGAACTAATAGAGGGCTGTTAGCTGAAATACCCATCTGCTTACACCCTGGAAGACTATAAATTTCCAGGGTAATTAGTAGCCATCATGCAGGAAGCTGCAGGATATTAAATGTGTTTGCTGTTGTTTTGATTCATTGTTGAAGCTGGCCCAGTCATAAGGCCCTGCAACTTCCAGGCTTCCTAAATTCTAGCCTCCTCTTGAGCTGTGTCTCAGAGAGGAACCTGCCTGCTGCTGGCACATTTGTGTATACCCACTTTTTCTATACACATGTGTGAATCAAAGGTTCCAAATCTCGGTTACAGTCTCTAGGGCACTGTCCTGAATTAGTATATGGGAATCCCAGAAATGTGATATATGAGTTTCTGAAACTGGAGAAGGAAAATTATAGTTTTACCTTTTCTAGATTCACAAGCCCAAACAATGAGAAGGACATCTCAAATGGGAATCAGTTGGGCAAACTCTTCTGCTTAGAGCACACAAATCAAATAAATAAATGGGGTTTGTTGGCTTCTAGTCCGGGTTAGAGGTGGGCATGAATTTAAAAAATGAAGTGCAACATTCATGCAAAAATCACTAATTCGTCAATTTGTATTTGTACAAATTCATACCCCCAGCAAATACAAATTAATAATTTTAAATCAATTTTTGTTTTGTGAATTTGTTGATTTATGAAATGCCCTCAAAGGATCTAGAAACACCCAAGTTGCAAGGAAAACTGTCTCTGAATCTTCTCTATAATCTCTCCAAGGTTGGGGAGGGTTGGATCTATGCAGGCCAAGTTATTCACAGCTTTGGAAAGTTTCCCCCAAGTTAACTGGAGACACCAAACTTTCAAAGAAGCTTTCTGTGGCTCTCCTGTACAATCCCCCCATGCTTTGTGAAGACTGGGTTTCCCCACACCAAATGCTAATGGGTAGTTTCCTGGGGGGGGTCACAATGTGTGTGGATAATTTAGATGTCTGAAACCTAGTCCTCACCAAACTGGCTGTGCTTGTAGAGGAGAGTTAGAAGTTTTTGCTTGTTTGTTTGTTTGTTTGTTTTTGTTTGTTTTGCAAATTTTATCTCCCTAGATGACTTGCAGGCCATTTTATAGGGTTTTACATTTTTAAAAAATGAATTTACAAACTGATTCATCAGAAAAAAAAGTGCAATTGTGTTTTGGGATTTGCTGAATCAAAATAAATCACCATCTCTTTTAAAATTCATCCTCATCCCTTCCCTATGTTTTTTGGTCTTTACCGGATACAATTGCTGGGTCACATTCGGATCTTTGGCTGGGATTCATTGCAGAATTTCTATCCAAATGGATCTTACTGCCACTCTCCTCATTCTGACCCTGAAGAGCACTATCATCTATGCTGGATAGTAGAACTATTGGCTGGCACCTAAAATATAGGTGACATACACCTCCTAGTGTCTCAGTCTAGACCTCCTTCCCTACATCTTTTGAAGAAAGCCACATAGTTGACTTTTACTTATCATTTATTTATTTACTTATATAATTTTGGTAACTTAATAATCTATTTATTATTTTCACTTTTATGATGTCTTTCTCCCAATTAAGGGATCCAAGGCATCTCACAGTTATTTAAAACAAGCAAACAGACAGACAGGCTAAAAGCACAATAAATTATGAGAGTCACGGTCAAATATAGCAATCTTAAAATGCTTAATTATGTCAAATATGATGAATATTTTAACGGCATGCTTTTATTGCCCGTCTAACAATGGTGGTGTTCACTTGTTGCTGGAAGCAATGGGAGTGGGCCAGGGAAGAGCATTAAGTAATTTGGGAGAAGTCACTGTGAATGCTCTCTCTCTCTCTCTCTCTCTCTCTCTCTCTCTCTCTCTCTCCCTCCCTCCCTCCAAATCTGCTTGTCAAGGCAGTGGAACTGAGAGATGGGCCTCCCCTCAAGAGCGCAAGAGCCTAGAAGGCCCCCACAGGGAGATAAGGCCCTTCACTTCTAATCACTTCTAGTCACAGAATTCATTATACATGAATAGAGATGGGCACGACTAGGGAAAATGACGTTTTCGAGTTGTCGTGTGTCAGAGGCGGCCCGTGTCGGCTCGTTTCCGTTTTTTGCGAAACTTCGCAAAAATAGTCATTTCGTTTTTCGTTTTTTTGGTCTGTTGTTATACTGGTTTGGGGGGGTAGCGGGCTCCTGGAGGCACCTCTGTGGGGTGGGTGCCTCCTCTGGCCCGCTATGAAGGGAAGCGGGCTCCTGGAGGCACCTCTTTCTGGGGGGGGGGTGCCTCCTCTCCTCACCCGCTAGGAAGGGAAAGCAGGCTCCTGGAGACCCCTCGTGGCATGGGGGCCTCCTCTCCTCGCCTGCTGCAAAAGGGCATGCATAGCCAATTGGATATGCATACCAAGTTGCAGACACAGCAGACTGGCAGAGGCACCCCTCTTTTTGGGGTGCCTTCCCTGAATCAGTCAGGCCTTGACGGGCATGGTTTGCATGGCACACAAATGCTGCCGAGCCGAGCCTGCAGGAGTCAGCCAGAGCCACAAGTGACGAACTGGCAGACTCTCTGCATCCGCTGTGTCTCACTAAGAAGAGGAGCGTACTTGCGTGTAGTAGTGCAATGCAAGTACAGATCTGGCTTAGGGGACAGGGCTAGCGCTTGGGCTAGGGTTAGGCTAGTTACTGGTGAGGTTAGGGTGGGGTAGTGGGTGCACCTCTGGGTGCCTCTCTGACCCACTAAGAGGACAGTGTACTGTGGCCCAGTGTGGCGTATGGGTAAGGGTTAGGGTTAGGGTTAGGGCTAGGGCAGGGTTAGTGGGCTTTTTGGCACATCCCAGAAGTATCAGTGGCCAAGTGGCCATGCAATTGGTGGAATGGCTCCAAAAATTTGCATGGTAGACTCCCATGGCCACATGGCCAGCCCATCATTGCGCAGGTGTAAAAAAATAAAATAAAATAAAATAAAATAAAATAAAATCAATGGAGAGAGGAAAGAGGAGACTTTTTGTTGCAAGAAAAACCCACTGCTACTGTAAAAATTCTGGCAGTTTTAAAATAGCAAATTGTCGCATGTTTCTGTGTGGTGCTTGTGTGTTTTTGGACCACTCCACGATTTAAAAAAAAAATATTACGGTCGCCGCCCCATTTTCGATCCCCCGCCCGCACCGCATGGCATGGCGAGTCCGGCTTGTTGCTTGCGAGTTGCGAGTCCCCACCAGAGCAGCCCAGGACAGGAGAGGGGGGGAGGCCGGGGACCCCCCCCCCAGAAACCACCCCTCTGGTAGGTGCCCTCTCCGGCAGGCATATTTTCGCCTGCTTTTTGGGCCGGGAATCGGGTTTTTTTTTTTACTTTAAAAAACTTTTTTTTCTGTGCCGCTTGAATGGCGGCGAGCCGGCGAGGCGGCGACTTTGGCGGGACGACGAGGATGCCCGCCCCCAGCGCAGCCCAGGAGGGACAGGAGGAGAGGGGGGGAGGCCGGGGACCCCCCCCCAGAAACCACCCCTCTGGTAGGTGCCCTGAGCCCTCACTCAGGCAGGCATATTTCCGCCTGCTTTTTGGCCGGGAATTGGTTTTTTTAAAATTTATTTTTAAAACTTTTTTCTGTGCCGCTTGGCATCGCGGGATCGCCGCGATGCCAGGAACGACAACGACAAATCAGACCCAATTATTCTTTAGTCGGTTCGAGTTCGAGTTCTGGCGGAGTAATTCCCGTTACCGTTTCCGTTCCGTAACGGAAACGAGGAACGGAAACGGAAACGGGAATTCCGCTAAGTCGTGCCCATGTCTATACATGAGAAGAAAAGGTAGTCACTGGGGCCAGTAGTTCAAAAACAGATTTAAATCTACAATCTCTCAATAGTACATAGGGCTATATTGTACCAGACAGTGATATGAGGAACATAGACTTAAACATAAAGTGGGTTCAACTTCCATGTTCTTCTTTCTTGGCAGATACCTAGCGGCAGATCCAGAGAGTGGGGGGAGATTCGCTCTGGTTTGGACCATTTCTGGTGGGTGTGATTGCTAGGAATAGATTAAGTAAAGCTGTCAAGGCTTCTTCCATTATCAATTTCCAGTTTCATGAAGTGGCTTAACAAGCAAGCCACTTCAAGCTATTGGCAAATTGAATACTTCCCTTACTCCTCAGGGGAAGGAGGAAACATTTTGTTTTTACTCGGTCAGTTCATCACTAATGTGTTGTATCACTTATATTAGAATTTAAAAACATTTTTCCTTTGCCTTGTCTGAGGTGCCGATCAAAAAACATCCAATTCCTTGTTATTCCTTACTGTACCACCTTGACAGGAGCTGAACTTTTATTTATTTATTACCATATAATCTGTTTTTATTCCCACCTTTCTCCTTGGAATAGAACCTACAGCTTACAGTAATGAGGGACAATGTACAATCCAGTACAATTAAGACATATTCAACTTTAAGAAGAGGGAATTGTAGGTGGATGGTTTTAACCTAAAAGCAAATTAAATCCAGCCCAATAAATGAGAGTTTCCACAATAAAAACACTAAATCCTAAAATCATAAATCTTTGTCAAAAACATATGATGCATAAATTAGGAGAGTAGCCTAACCTGTGTCACGGTCACCTCACTGTTATCACACACAGTTGGAACAGATTAGTTCTAAAAGGCCACTGGGCCAGGTTTGTAGTATTGGACTTGAAGAGGTTTCCAGCTCTGCAATTCTTATTACTGTGGAGTTGGAACTCAAAATAACTATTGATTGAGGCATTAACTGAAAGAGCTGCACCATTTGTTCATTGGACATGGGGTATAATCCTAAGAAGAGTAGTGCTTTGGAGTGGGTGCTTTGGAGAGACTGGAACATCTTTTATTGCAGGCATGCTGGTTTGAATGGTGTTGGAGCTTGGTAAAGGAGCACTCTGTTTTTCCTGTGTCGGTGGATCCAAGGGCACAGGGTACACCATGGCTTTTATAGGGTGGCTACTGCAAGATCCGGATGTTTCTTACTAAGCCCTTTTAACTTTACCAGAAATGGGTATAATGATGCTGCCTCAACAGCAGGGGGTAGCCAGACTTAATTAGCCCATGTTCCTAAAGTGGCTTTTGGCTCGGCAGGTGAGAGCAGGAGCGTTAAAGCTTCTTATTTGCATTCTTATTGCTGCCATCATCTTCAGGGAGAAAGTGTCAGAACAGCTGTTACTTCAAATTACCTTCCTTTAGTAACCAAGGGATTTTAGCTGTCATCTTGTGCATGGCTGACCCACTTCCACCTCCAGGGGAGGGAGCCCATCTTTTTTAGCATATTCTGCTTGTGATGTGTGTGTGTGTGTGTGTTGTGTCGTTACAGTCGTGACCGACTCTACATGTCTCCACGTCCATGGAGTTTTCTTGGCAGGAGTACTTGAATGGCTTGCCACTTCCTACTCCAGGTGCCTACAGCACCTGGTATTCCCTGGTGGTTGCCATAATAACCAGTTAACCAGCTGCAGCCACAACACAAGAAGGAGCAACAAGCTAAGAGGTGAACTGAAGATGATCAGATCCTTTCTGACAGGCTATTACAAGCCAGCTAGTGGAGACAAACTGGAAAGATCAAGGCCAGCTTTAGGCTGATAAGACTGAGGGGAGATGATACAACTGGGGAAACAGGGAGGGAAAGAGCAGCTTGTGGGGAAAGGGAATTTTTAAGAAGCTAGAAACAGCCAGAAGATGAGAAGTTCCCATCAGGCTGGAAATGTATTGCTACGTATACAGAGGAGTGTGTAAAACAGCTAATGTTGACAGGTTAGCTGAGCTGGGTAACGCAAGCAAATAGGAAAGCTTAGGGATGCTTTCAGAGCACTCTTCTTCCCAGATTCTCTCTCCTCACTTGAAATTCTCAAATCACCTGGCTTTGTTTGCAAAGTTTCTTGTCTCCAGGAACTATTTTTTAATACCATGTGTAATTTGCACACAAAGTTTCTTTTGTGGCGGGTGGGTGGGTGGGACAAAGTGCATACTAATAGCCAATATAGTAAACAAACTTTTAAAAAGGTTACAAGCAACCCTCCCTATGCTTCCAGTCCTTGAACATCCATGCAACAGAGCATCAGTGACTGTCTTTTTGTTGTTGTTTTGGTCTATTGCTTTTACTTGCATTAGAGGATTAGTTTGCATCATTGATACCAGGTCTGCACAACAGGTAGACTGCAGGCTACCAGTAGCCTGCAAAGGGTTCAAAAGTAGCCCGCCAGCCATCAATAAAAAAGTGAAGGGATACGTTCTCCACCCCTCCCTCCCCCATCCCAAGGACCACCACTGCCCCAGCAAAGCTCTGGGTCTGCCAGCCCACTGTCTCAGCCGAGCGGGGCAGTTCAATGGCCATGGTGCAGTCCCCTGGTGCCCCCACTGGCCAGATGATCGGCACACCACTGTCTTGTGACAAGCTGAGTCACTGGTACGGAGGGGAGGGGGGAGGGGACAGTGAGAGGTGGGGTTGTGGGTGTGCCCACCTCCTTTATGTGGTGATATCTCCCCTCTTCTTCCTCCCTGGATAATTCCTTCCTCCCCCCCCTTCATTTCCCTTCTCCTCCTCTTCCTCCTCCTCCCAAGAAACCATGACCAACAGCTGCCACCACTCCTCCTGCTCCCCTTCTGAGCCATTCCCTCCTCATTGTGCCACCATGGCAATGTGATTGCCCTGCTGCTGGCTCAGCCTGCCCCAGTTGTGCAGTGAACATGGAGGAGGTGACTGAGAGCTGTGGGTGGCAACAGCGGTGGGACCAGCAAGGGGGATGGAAGGGAGAAGGGGGGGAAGAGGAGGACGAGGAGGAGGCCAGAGGGGGAGGAGAGTCGAGTAACGCCCCAGGTGGTTTGGGAGGGAAAGTACACCTTTTTTTAAAAAAAAGTCTTCAAGCAGCCCAGGCAAGCGGCGGTAGTGGATCCAGGCTGCTTGCAAGCATCCACACACCTCCCTTGCACCCACTCGAGCTGGGTGCAAGGGAGGCATGTGCATGGTTGCATGAGTTGCCCCTTGGAAGTGGCAGCCTGCACAAGCATGCACATGCCTCCCTTGCACCCACCCACACCAGCTTGATCGGGTGCAAGGGAAGCGTGTGCCTGGTCAGCTTTTTAATAGGAATGCACTGAAATCTGTTCCCTCCAGAACAAATTGATTGATTTTCAATGCATCCTATGGGAAACTTCTGCTCTACTTAGATTTTTTTTTAAAAAATTATGAGCATGTGCTCAGAATGGTTAAAATTCATAAGTAGAGGTTTTAGTGTAGTAGCCCTCAGGCACTTTGGGCTTGAAAAAGTAGATCTCGGCATATTCCAAGTTGGACAGCCCTGATTCATCAATTGGGCTTAATTTGTGTATGCAGGAGAGATCTATACCTGGCAGAGTGTATCTCTCAGAGATCAACTGAGGCCTGACCAACCAGAATGTTGCACGTGCTCTCACTTCGGGTGGCCACGCCCATGGAGGCTCGGAAAACAATGACACACAACTGAGCCTTCTCTGTGGCTGGTCCTGCGCAATGGAAGCATCTCCCAAGTAAGTTGTGTCTTGCACAATCCCTGCCAGCCTTTTAAAAAGCCTTAAAAGACCTGGCTTTTCAGCGAGGCATTTGGTGACCGTTAATCCTCCCCCCCTCTTGTCCCGCCATCTTTTCAGTGATTTTATTGTGGTCTCACCATGCCACGTATATTATGATTTTTTGTTTTTGTTTGTTTATTCAATTATTTTTGTTGTTTACTGTTGTTTCTTTGTTGTTTCTTAATAGTTGTTTCTGTAAACCGCCTGGAGTTCCTCCGGAAGATGGGTGGGATATAAGTATTTATTAAATAAATAAATAAATAAATAAATAAATAAATCTTCATTTGGTGAAGCACCCCCCCCCCCCAGATCACTTCTCCCTCCCATGGGACAATGGGAATGATTTTGCAGTATTTAGTCATCGACTACCAGAGTGAGACAAGGAAGGATTTGCATCTCTAGTTCTATTACCACCTCTACCATCACCATCACCCCAAAAAGGTGAGGGAGATAGGGAGCAAACTGAATGAAATTCTTGTCCATCCCTAAATATAAATCTGACAGAACAAGGATGAATTTTTTGGTTTGATTACCCTTAATAGAGCTAAGATTTGCAGTCTCCTTGTTCTTTCAAAGCGAGCTCATGAAGCCCATTTCCCAGGCATTAGAGAAGACAACGAACAACTGCCCAGCCAAAGCTCCAATCAAAATCCTTATTGCCGCAGGCTTTTGAAACATAATGGCTTCTTAATTAAGCCAAGTGACAGTTTTATTTCCTGGAACCCATTTCCAAGGTTCAATTTTATTTCTACACAGGATTAATATTTTGCACTTAGAAATAATAACAGACAACAGAGAGACGGATGGGACCAGGGTCGTTCCTCTGCTCCCATTACAGAAACACTCGTGCTGTTGTCGGTACTTTTGGTGATCGGTACTCAATTTCCAGTGCTTGTTCTGCAGAAAACAAAGCATGAATCAATATAATTAAACAGTGCTGCCTGGGCCAAATTAAGAGAAGATGATTATGTCAGCAGAAAGAGCCCTTTCTGACTGGTGTGTCAAGATACATAGGCAGCATCATACTATTTTATTGTAGGTGAATTACACCAGTATAACGTTTTCATCTTCTTTGGTTTTCTTTGTTTACTGTTTTCATCATCTTGTTTTTTTACTGAGTGTTATTAACTCTTATTTTAAAAAGGCCACTTAATACATAGTTATGCTCCATAGGTTGGGGAAATGAAATAAAACAACACAAAACTCCAGAATGAGGCAGTGAACAGCCTGTGAACGTTGGACCACGGAAAACTGGGATCCTTTTTTATTTCAGTTTTATAAGCATATAACATAATACACAAAATTAAAATATTATTGTGCCCCTCACCCTTAGGACCTTATGTCTTGCATATATTATCTATAATCAGACTTTTTCTTATCTTTTATCTACTCCTGAAATCCTTCCAAAAATGCATGTTATTCTAATTGTAAACCGCCCAGAGTTCCATCTGGAAGATGGGTGGTCTATAAATTCTACAAACAAACAAACAAACAAACAAACAAACAAACAAACAAACAAACAAACAAATAAATAAATAAATAAATAACCATTAGCTAGTTTTTCACCATCCCTTTAAATAATACAACTTTTATATATTCTCCCCATATTTCAATAAATCTATTCCTCTTTGAGAATTAGGATCCTTGAGATCTGAATTAGAGATGGGCATGAATAAAAAAAATGGCATTTCGTTTGTCGTTTGTCGTTTAGGGGGTCCGTTTTGGTTCATTTCCATTTTTCGTGAATTTTTGCAAAAAATCGTTTTCGTTTTCATTTGTTTCGTTACCATTTTGTTACCATTTATTTCAATTTTTGTGATTTTTTTTTTTAGGATTTTAAGCAATTCACTCATATTGCAGTAACAGAAACAAAACACACAACAAAATTTCCGGTGTTTCTGTTCGTTTTGTTTCATTTTAGAGACAAAATTTGTTTGTCGTTTCATTACATAGCAAAACGAAAAAATGGAAACGGAAACAGAAAATTGTTCATTTTGTGCCCATCTCTAATCTGAATGCTTGAACAGGTTTGAGCTGCAGACAGAAGTGCAGCAAACAAATACACTTCAGCAGTAGAAGGATAGAAAACCCTGTTTTGTAGCCCTACTACCAGCTGGCAAGAGTGATCAGTGAGTCACAGCACCAGGGCTTGAGAGTCTGTTTTCTGTATAGGGAAACAAACAGCCTGTGGAGCTTTGGGCATGCTGCAGTGTCCCAGGATGACCCCAGATGAAGCAAATGGGAAAACGTTTATAAGCATTATATACATAGGAAACCTGGGAAGGAGCTGACATATGGTGGGACAGATTTATTATTTTTTGTAGTTACTATTACTATTGTTGTTGCTGCTGCTGCGGTGCTGCCGCCGCCGCTGCTGCTGTTGTATATACAGTGGACCCTCCTATAACAAATGGTGTGTATGACATAAAATCTGTACAACATAAAAAATTCCAGAGATAGGGGAAATTTGCTTAACAGAATCGTCTATGGCGCAAATCTGTACAATTTAAAATGTTCACAATTAGGGATAACTCTATTTTCAATGCATTCCTATGGGAAATTTGTATAAAGGATAATTTGCTTAACATAATTTCATTTGGAATGAATTAATTCCTTTATACGAGGTACCACTGTACTTGGGTTAGGCCATCAACTTTCTCCCAGGCATGGGGAATGTAAAAGAAAGGAGGCATCATAATCTGCTCAAATACCCCCTTAAATGTAGACATACACCCCCACTTCCTGTCAAGGGAATGAACACGTTTTGGTGTTCTGACTGCCAATTTTTGGTCTCTCAGACTTATTGTGGCAAACTGGAAACCCTGGAAAAAGAGAGAGAAATGGATGGGAGTCCACTTAAAGTCTTGTCAAACTGGACATGTGTTAGGAGGCATGGGAGAATCCAAATTTTTATATTAATGTTAAGAGAAGGGAGAATCCAGAAATCTTCTTTAATTGAGAATTGATGCCCTTGAAAGGTTTTTGGCAAGCAAGGAACCACAAAAATGATGTGGAACATAGACACACCACTCATGTTCTGCTGGGATCTGTTACAGTTAATGAATATGGATGTTGGTAATAACCTGATTGAGGAATATCTTTAATTGCCTTAATTGCATGATGGAAGTACTAGTAATTTTTGGAGTTGTAACTGAGTAGCGAGTTTCCAAATACTTACATCCCACTCCCATGAATCAGCTTAATTCAGATGCTGCTTTTAGGATAAAACAAAATAGCTCTCTACTCATAGGAATTCTGGAAGAAGTCAGCTGGAATTTGATTTCATAAAATTCCAGTAAAGTAGAAAGACTCTCAAAGGTTAGTAGAAGGAATGAAGAAAAAGATTAAAATAGTATAAGTGGGTTCTCTGATACTGCATTGCTGAAAGAAAGGAAAAAACTGATGGACACAAGGAGAAGCTCAAAAGAGCACCTTTCCTCTTAGGTGTCCAAAACCTTGTATGCCTAAACAAAGGCAGTAAAACACTTGAATATAGGAGAGAGGTCATATTTGCCCACTAAGGAAGGAGTGTTAGTTAATTGGCCAAGACCAAGGGGGAGGGGTCATGGAGCTCTTTCAGCACTCCCTTCTTCTCAAGTGGTCATCAACTAATTTGCATGTTAAATTGTCCTGAGATTCTGACAGTTAGATTGCTTGGATAAGGCTTTTCAGATTAGCATGATGGTTCCATGAAGGGTTACAGCCTGCCAGCCACTGAATTCTACTCTGATGGTTCTCTCCGAATGGGCACGAAACGGGGGGGGGGGGAGGGGTTTCATTTCGTTCTGTTTCATCCCCCCTGCATTTCATTTCGTATCTAAGTAACAAAAATGTTCAAAAAAAGTGTTACTTACGAAACAAAACAAAATGAATTCCCCGCAGCACCAGCACTCTAGCTGGTGTGGTGGTGGATTCAAAAGCCTCCTCACTACTGCCTCCCAGCTGATTGAGCTGTCAGAAAATCCAGGGCAGCTAGGGAGAAGAGCAGTCAGGCAGAAGGAAATTCCCTGCCTAACTGCTCCTTCCTCAAGCCTCTAGCTCACCACCTGAGTGGTGGGCTGGAGGCTTTTCAAAATGTGCCACTGGAATTGTTGTTTAAAGGCTCAAGTTGG